>CM023829.1:13274351-13978011 GCA_013266295.2 Branchiostoma floridae x Branchiostoma japonicum | reverse complement strand
CCAATAAACTGCTAGGTTCAGTTTAGGAACCAGCCATAGCTGATACAAAGATATTCCAAGACAATCGCTAGCAATATGTTGGCTCTTTTAATCTTTGACTTTTTCAAATGACCAGCATTAAACACTAAGACTTAGTGCTAAAGGCATGTACAAGGTTATAGCAACTAATAGATACAAAATACATACATGAAAGTTAGCGAAACAAAAACTTGTATAACTTCGGTCAAACAGTATTACTAGGAAGAGCTGGTGGAACACTGTTGTAACTGTTGATTTTTTAATGAATTTCAACATGTTGAAAATGCTGAGGGCTTCTGGACTTTTATTGATAACAAAATTTTGACTCTATTTCAAACTTTACGGCTAGCATAGCATACAATGGATGCTTCGCAAAGTGTTAAAAACTCCACATTTGAACTGTTACAGTTATACATTATGAGAGCATTAGATTGCCCAAAGTTTAAGTACTAGTGAAACAAATACGAGTTACTCCGATGAAATCTCAAACACAACTCATTTTAATCGACTTACAACCGGCCGGTTCTAGAGTCCCTTCCCTCGAACGGGTATAGATCACCTGTTCGAACACGACGCGATCACGTGCGCTCGCACGTGATCGAACAGGTGACCAGCCCCGTCCGAAGGAGGGTCTAGATGAAATCTCAAACACAACTCATTTTATTCGACTTACAACCGGCCGGTTCTAGAGTCCCTTCCCTCGAACGGGTATAGATCACCTGTTCGAACACGACGCGATCACGTGCGCTCGCACGTGATCGAACAGGTGACCAGCCCCGTCCGAAGGAGGGTCTAGAACCGGCGGCAAAACACAGCACATATATTCAAAAGTATTCCGTTGAATTATTACACTACGTTATTACACTAGTACAGTGTTGTACCTCTGTGAAGAGTTGTTTGAAGGGTACGGGTCCTCCCTGTGTGTCCAACTCGTCCTCTGCAGCCTGGACCAGGACCTGAACGGACTCCGGATCTTTCAGTGGAAAGAACTCTGCTAGTCCAGCAGACAACTCCTCCTTTGGTAGCATTCCCTGCAAACCATTCATGCAAGAGTTAACATTAGCATGAAAGTTCATCTGAGTTGGTATAGACAAGTATGTTAGAACTAAACTGTTATCCAACTCAAAATAAAGACTCACCAGGAATTTTCGACCGTATCACACAGTCTTCTTCAGCTCTAATGACCCGAGTGCTGTGAACACACGCTTTTGTAGACGTGTGACGTAAGCACCGGGTCAAAGGTTGCTGGAAGTCGGTATCGCCCCCCGTCCCGGTTGAGGGAAGGCTGATGTGCTCTAATGTAGATCGCCTCTTTACATTTTTAGAGTTAACATTTTTGCATTTCCTAAGATTTTAGACACTTGAGTATAGTGTTCTAGCCAGCCTGAAATTTTTTTCTCTCATGTCAATTTTGCTTCATGTAATATGTTGAGTGCCGAAGACGCAACAATTCTAGGGGGTCCAGGGACATGCTCCCACATTAAATGTTAGAATCTTGACCCTCTGAAACGCTATTTTCCACATTTTCAGTGGCATATCTTGCTGGTATACTAAGCTTAGTTTGATTACAGCTTTTTTCATATCTTACATGCTGATTTTTGTCTGTCAAAGATGACGGATTGTGCAAAATCTTTGTCCGTCATGAGCGGCAAAATTACATCAAATGACAAAAGCTGGACGCTCAGGCATCAGGCTAGAACACTGTTTGAGTATAACACATTTTTCTGTTGGTATCATATGGTTGAGCCTCTAATTATGACGGACAGTCAGGATTGGTCTATTCGTAGTCGCTCACAGAAAGGGAGGAGTTTAAATAAGATGTCCCTACCTGTGTGCCCAGGGAGACATCCTTCTGAGCGAAGTGACTCAGCAAGCGAGACAGGAGGTCAATCTGCTGATGGTAGATCCCCTCGTCAGTCTGTAAAATCATAGTTCTCAAAGTTACATGTAGTTCACACCAACATGCTAGACACAACCACGACAGCAGAACGTACTGCGCCTACGCAAAACCCAGATTTTCACGGCTTTCGTTGGATGGTTGGTCAACGTTACATCAGAATTTTGCCCACAACATTTGAAAAGTATACACGGGATGTCATCCTTAAAAAAAAATTAATACGCAAATACGACCTTTAACAGAGACGTTCTGCCAAAGTGCTAAATATGATGTACAATACAAAATGGATTTCATGCAGGCACAGTATGTTCTGCCGACATGTTCTACACTCATGTACTAGTACTAAATGTATATAGAGTCTGTCTAGTACATGTAGTGCTAACACAATGTGTTTGTGACTGCATTTGTGTGTCCTTAATGCAAAATTCCATAGCTATAATGAAATTCTCATAAAAAGTTCTAATTACTGATAGTTCACCACAAAAGCTACAATCATGATTGTAAAACCACTGGGAACGTTTCAAGATTGACAGTAATCTTATAATTACTCACTTCTCCCTTGAGTATGCTAAAGAACAGGTTGATGCTGTTCTCTGATTGGTGGAAGCGGGTGCAGGCGTCGTGGATGTTGTAGCCCCACTCCGCCACCAGCGGCTCCAGGTTGAACCGCTTCTCCAGGTACATCAGGAGGTAGTTCTCCAACTTGGTGGGTTTTGCTTTCTGAAAAAACAAACAATAAATTGGAAATGTCAAACTTTCGGGAATTAGATTTGCATTTAATAAAACACATCCAGTGTACGAAATACTTTTTTGAGCCAGGTTGCCCAGTGGCAACCTAGGATGAAAGCTAGGTTGCCCATCAAAATTCCAGGTTGCCCGCTTCTACATTTATTTATGATTAACTTTGTTAGAATGCAATGTGCATTATTTACACATTTCTCTTTACTTGAGTTCTTCCATGGGAACTTCTTAATAAACAGTACGCAATGGAAGAATGGGGCATCCTTACCACAAAATTTAGGTAATGCACCCAGGGCTACCTGGGTGTAGAAATAGGTTGCACCAAGCAAAATATGGTTGCACAATGCAACTGGGCAACCTAGTATTTCGTACGCTGACATCATACAGTAGAATGAATTGTTACTTATAAGACTGCATGACATGACTTATTCTGCTGTTACACCATCTAATAGTTTATGTTTCATACCATGATTACACAGTACACATCCCTGATTTCTAAAAAAAAAAAATAGGCAAATGGTTTGCTTCACACATTGTGAAAAACTTAATATCAATGGTACCTTCCAAAATGACTGGCCAATTTGCAAAAAAGTACAGTCTGTAACATATTTATGTTTACTTAATGATATTGAACCAGTGTTAACAATGTATAGTTGACCAGACAAGCATTTTAGTTTGGAGGTTTGATCCAGAGATTGAAGCTTTACCCACCCCTGCATCGTGTGCCGCCTTCTCTCTCCACACGTCCTTGATAACGATGGCCAGGTCCCGCTTCGCTAACTTCCTGTTACGAACTTGTCCTTCATAGCGCAGGTAAGCTGGTACGTCTGGTTTGAAACCCTTCAGATAAACAAATAAAAACAAGAGATCATGTAGATTTTCTTTTCTAGTCATGTACATAATATATAACTGTTTGATACAAGTATGTACGGTATGTCCCTTTGTGTCAATCGTGTATCTATATGGAGCATTTTCATCTGACAATTTTTTTTATTTAGATTGACACTTACTTGACTTTTATTCAGTATCTGTATTTTGTTAATGTATACCATATATTTTTACCTTCACAGAAGGAAAACACATTGTTTTTTGCTCAGTTTCTTCTCCCCCAAATACATAAGGTCAATGATCTGGAACAGACAGCTGTCACCATGGTAACTGGTACTGTAGCAGACATCCTGTGGTGTTGCATTACATTATGTAGCAAGTTCGGGCTGGTCACCATATAATATATGAAATGTGTTTTAGTATGAATAAAAGAGCAGTAGTTGTTGAGCTAGACCAATTGTGAAGGTAAACATTATGCATTCATTTTGCTTTGCAAATGTTGTATACCTTTCTAGTAAAGACAGTTTTTGCTGAACCAATGTCATGCACTTACCCTTCCTTCAAAGAACTCAGGAATGTCCTTGTCACTTGCTGCATCTTTCATGGTCTGTAGCTCCTGCAGGAGAACGTCCATTTTCTGATCACTGGTGCTCTCCTTGGTCAACTCGGCCCAACGCTCGGACCCACCGTCCACTACCTCCCCACACTTGTCCCAATCAGGCCTAACAAGCAAAGAAATCATGATGTTTAATTATTGTTATTGCTTTCTTCTTCCGTTCATCCTGTAAGTAACACAAGCATGTTGGTAAAACATTAGATAGGTGGCAAGGCAGTCTTGTGGTTAGGGTAGTTAACTTAGAATCCAGAGCTACAGGTTCTGGGTTCGAATTCCTAGCTGATAGATATTTAGAGTTTCTTGTTTTATTCATATTCTGGCAAATTTCTTGCTGATTCTGTTTATGCATTTTCCCACTGGCTCCCATAAGGCAACAGACATGCATACATCAGGAAACTGAAGGCAGGAAATGAGATAACCTTTTCTGGGACCTTTGTCCTATCATTATTAGACAATTCAGGATTCGAAATCCTTTTTACTGCATACCTGCACTGGTGCAAGTACCATTGAAAATTATCTGCACCAGACAAATTTTACCTGCACCACTCAGAATTTTGGAAGTATGGATCATAGTAAAAACTGTTCAGAAACCATTGCCATAATTTTTTTTAAAATTACACTACATAAGTGGTAACAGTCATGCTGGCTAATAAAAATCCACATTAATATAAAGTTAACCCAGGTGCAGGTAGACATCAGAAATACATGCATACATGTAGCTCCAATTTTACCTGCACTAACCTGCATATAGGTAGGACATCCAGGTAGAACATTACGTAATGCAAATTTGAGTAACTTGATTATTTTGCTGAAGATTCAGACATTTCAGACAGCATCCACTACGTATACCTTTCATCCGTGACTGAGAATGAGCAAACCAGAGAAGAGGAGGAACAGAGCCTACCTGGGCGTGGCGCTTCGTCTCAGTCATCAGCGTCTCAGATTGGTGTAGAACTCATCTCTCTGCTGGAGTACCTGTTTGTGCACCTCCAGCAACGTACTGTATTATGAACAAAGACAGGTGGGTTACTGTTCAAGTCTGAACAGTACAGATTCAAGTCTGAACAGTACAGACACTGGTTTCCTCGACTGCGGGGGAGAGATCAGTGGAGGGAAACAAGACAACAAAAAACTTGACCAATTGCCAGTACGCACAGCAAGATATTCGAAAAGCCCAATTTGCCTTACCTTGTCCGGCTTTTAAACAGCACTTTGTAATGCAACCCTACTACACGTACATGCCGTTATATGTCAATTTTCAATTAGCTCTTTAATGTACATGTAACTGGTATTTCAACTTTCTGTGTGTAGGAGTTGAATTTGTCACAAGTTTTTTTTTTTTTTATAATGTACGGGACATGTAATTCAGCCTTCAGGCTGTGAAATGTTTCAAATAAACCCCCATTACATTATTTGACCATAGATATAGAATACAACACAGTGTATTCCGTATCGCCCGAGTTGTCGGCGCGACCGTGATCCGACTCGCGGGAGGGCCGAGACCGAGTCATACCCACCCAAGAAAACACGCCTTTCAATGCGAAATGAGCGAAAATTTGGTGTCCCTAAACCAAAAAATGCAACAACATCAGTTCCAAAGTTCGAATCCTGTATTCGAATTTTCGAAAGCGGCGCCTGCTGTTAGGGTGAACGAGTTCGAATCGTTCTATGGAAGCCTTGTTGTAAAGCCTGGTCTTACCGTAAAGTACGACCAGGTAGGGAACACGGTATCGCCGCCCGGGTATGATATAAGGTAAATTCCTGCAGGAATTCTGCACGAATGATCTTAGGCCACACCAGTTTAATCATTCGGTTCTCGGATTTCCCTGCTTCATTTGTTTTATGATTTGCAAAAAAATAGTTTTCAGGTTCTTAATCAACTCCAAAATGGTCATGTCTTGGCCCAACAGTTGAGGAAAGTCCTTGTATTCCAGGACCTAGTTGTTACAGTTTTTCATCTAACAATGCAGTGGTTTGATCAAAAGTTCAAAATTCTAAACCACCCTGGTACATGTATATGGCTTCTATCATAGCATTTGGGGCTATCATAGGATGCCTACATGTATATATTATATTTTCGCATCACAAAGAACCAACAAATCAAATTGGTGTGGCCTAATATATCTATACCAATGGCAGTTATTATAATAAGGATATGTGTCTTAATATGCATCTTCATCGGTATCGGAACTTTAAAATGATGTGAAGATTATGAGTAAATGATTAATAATGCTTTATGCGAATATTACGTGTACTTAGTGTCTTTACAGGTATTCCTTATTAAGTATGCAGTATTTCATTTAAATTTTCTTTTCATCTCAATTTATGTATACTATTGCTTTATTATTGTTATTGTATCATTTTGCCTATGTCTTGAATTATTTTGCAAACAATTCCTTATGTATGACGGGATTGTTTAATTTCATTTCAATTTTGAGTGATAAGTTTTGGTTAGTATAGAGGAGGAGGGCTTAGAATAGCTAAATAAGCTTATTCCTCCTCTGCACCTTGTTTTATTTATTATTATTGTATTATGTATATTTTTTTCTTGTTGTGCAAATAATAAACAAAAACAAATAAACAAAACAAAAACCTACTCGTGTCTTGCTGCAGTTTGCTGAACTGGTCTCGAAGACTCCCTCCGTCTCCAGAAGGGCGTTGTGTTTGGCCTCCAGCATTTCAAAGTCTCTCCTCGGAACAACGTCGCCATAGTCTGCCTTCATTCGGATCAGTTCCTCCGACATTTTCTTTAGATCCACACGAGCTTGCCTGGGCAGAAGAGAAAGGAAATGTCCCAGACTATATTAACAGTCCTACAATTAGTGCTGCGTACTGGTTCGCTGGACTCAGTTCTGGATCAGATTCTGTATCTGTATCTGTATGTCGGTATAACCGCCCTTCGGCGTAACACATCAGCTCAGTTCCGGACTTGTAAAAACATTCAGGTTCAAGTAAACAAAAACCTGAATGGCAGGAACTAGTTCCGGACTTGGTTGGAAAAAAAAAAAACATGTCACATACCCCTTTTTCGTTCTGAACCACATAAAACTTCCATAGGTCATAAGATCTGCTGCAAAATGAAGAAACATTGCCGTCGAGCATTGTCAAGTGTCGACCTCTAATTTTTTGTGTTATGTGCCACAGTTTCACCCAGACAACACAGGTTGAAGGTTGCCAACATGCAATTTGTGTATATACCATGGGTTAGGGTCCGGACTTACAAGTCCGGAACTGAACCTAAACCTCAGTGGACTTGAATCCGGACCTGAACCTAAACGGGGTTTGAGGCACACAGCACTACCTGCAATAAAGGGCAGCTAAGATACATTGTATACGTGTGCAACACGTCGGCAGAATGTACTGCGCCGACGTGAAACCCAGATATGGTTTTCGTTGGGTGTTTGGTCGATGCCCCATCAGAATTTGCCTGTTGTAGATGATATCTTTTTTCGACACAACATTTGAGAACTTATATATAGATGGTACTGTACAGTATGTCAGCGAATACGACTTTGAATGACAGAACTACATTTAGTCTACACTTATCATATGTGACATGTCACATTTGGAGTCTTTGTCATGTTCAACCAGTTTTTCGTGTGATAAGTGTTGACTAGTTCTGTCAGTTCATTTTAGTGACATGAAGAAGAGTGATGGATGTCACTTGAAACTCAAAACATCCAGAAAAATCTCTGTAATTTATCCAGTAGCAGAGTAGTAGTGGCGTCGGTGTGGTGCAATGGTTAGAGCGTTGGACTCGGAACCCATGAAACCCACCATGCCCCGACGTTGTGCCCTTGGGAAAGGCACTTTACACGACTTTCCCTGACGGTGGAGTGACGCCCACCGAGCCTCTTAGGCTAACCTGTCTAAAAGTGTGCCAAAACACACTACGGATTTGGTGCCAACATCTGCACATTTGCCACCTAGAGCCTTAAAAAAACAAAAGCACTGAGTTTGAACATACTTCAGTGCGACTCTCATCATGACTGGGTCGTCCTGTGGGTCGCCTACGCTTCCGGCGGACGCTGCCTTCTGCAGGTCCTCGGCCTGGTAACGCAGGTCGTTGATGTCCGACACGAGCAGTTTCCTCGCGTCGCACTCGTCACGATAGCGCAGGTACTGCTCCGACAGTTCCTCTCTCAACTGGCAATAAAGAATATGGGATTTCAAAGTTCCAAGACTCATCTGATGTAGTTTGCATTAATGAAATATAAATCTGATTCATAGTATGCATATATATTACTTATATGACTGTATGATGAAACTTACTCTGCCATAATTACACAATCGTTAATGTTTCTTACATTCCTGGCAACTACATTCTTGAACCCAATCTCTGCTCTTTCACTTTGGAACCCAAACATACAAACCTAACATAAATCAGCACCACCCAAAACAATACTTCTGTCCCGGAATAATAAGAGTTAGACAGATGATTTGACCCACTGTTACAATCATGTGTCAGGTAAAAGTTAACTTTAAGTCCCTACTCAACAGGTTATGTGAAACAAACAAACCCAACTGAAGCTGTGAGTAACCATGATTTATCCCTTTAAGGCCACACCAATTTAATTTGTTGGTTCTCGGATTTTCTCAGAAAAAAATATGATTTGCGACAGAGCGAAAAAAAAAAAAAAAAACAGAGTGACCTGGGCATCCTCATATAGCCCCAAATGCTACATCACAGTACATGTACGATAGGAGCCATGAAGTCAACATAAAATTTAAACAATGAATTTTGAACTTTTAATCAAACCACTGCATTGATAGATAGAAGTAGGAAGAAAAGGACTTTTTTCAACTGTTGGGGGCAAAATATGAGCATTTTTGAGTTGATTCAGAACCAGAATCTTCTTTTTTTTGACAAATCAGAAAAAATGAAGAGGCCAATCCGAGAACCAACAAATTAAACTGCTGTGGCCAAAGTACATGTAATTAATTTCCCATCAGTTAAGTGGCTGAGATTACAATGAAGTACTTGGCAAGGACAACAGCTGAAGTGCTTACCTTGTTAACTTGTGCCTGTAGGTTTTTGCTGCTGTTCACTCATCGCCATAATCTTACGATATAGACCAGTGTTCTCTCTCCTTAAATCCACCATTTCTGCAACACATCACAATATAATCAATCAACAAGAAAATTTTACACCGCTATGAGAATATTAGAGTTGTTGTGAATTTCTTGTTATGTTTACCGAAGGAAAACATATTGTTTTTGCTATATTTCTTCCTCTTCCTCCTCTTCTCCAAACAGTGACCTCTGACCTGGTCAATGACCTGAACCAGACTGTCTGTTACCATGGTAACTGGTGTTGGGGTTACATCATGTTGCAATTTTATAGCAGGAGGGATTTAGGACTCCTGTCTGACCATATATGAATGTGTTGGAGCAAGTTTGAGTAAGAATTAACAGAGCAGACCATATGCGAAGGTAAACATTATGCATAAATTTTGCTTTGCAAATGTTACCTTTCTAGTTTCATTTATTATTTTGAATTTCTTGCTGATTCTTTCATATTTTACTGTCATGTACAATGTTCAGTTCTCAAGTCAACAGTACCAATTTGAACTTCACTTCCTTCCAGCCTCTGGGGACCATTTTAACCTGCAATTCAACCCACGACTGCAAAATTATGGAACTCTTTTCCAAACACATGCTTCCAGTCCGACTACAATCCACAAATCTTCAAAACAAAGGTCCACCACCATTTCCTGACTCAACCTCATTATACTCATATACGTACCTCTAGCTCTATGCCTAAGAAGTGGCCAAAAATAATTGGCGTTGCACTGAGCGACACCATTAAAAAAATACCAAAAAAACCCACTCCTACATGTACATGTAGGTCTGTGGTTACACCATTTCCCCCATCACTTCCTGTGACTCTACTGTATTCATGACAAATAACCACGGACACACTGTGACAAGCAAGAAATAAACATACTAGTACCTAAACAAAACCTCCATACATGGAGGTAATATAATTACAATTTAATATTGTAAGTCCTTTGGAGCAAGCAGTATATCAAATTTCACTCTAAAAACACATCACACCTGAAAATTGCATTTTTACCAAGTTTTTTTTCGACTCTTGGAAGCTTCAGAGTTTGCCATGACATAGTTCTCACCTTGTTTCTCCTGCTCTCGAATCTTGAGGATCTTCTGGTCACACTGCTCTGAAACTGTCACCAACATGGACTACAAAAAAAAGGAGACGGAATTCAGATTTCAAAGGTGCATACAGTGTACTTGGTATGTAAAAACTTACAGGAACCATTCTAACACACCTCTGTGAAGTACACTAATTAATTGTATCCGTAAATAATTTCATCAGGTTGGTAATCCAATGAATAGCAAAGTTCTTTCATCACAACCATTTAACCTGGCTCGTGAAAAGTAAATGGTTGTGATGAAAGAACTTTGCTATTCACTAATTATTTGTATTTTGTGTTGCTGTGAATTTCTTGTGTTATTCATTATAAATTGCAAATTTCTCACTAATATTCATTTTCCTAAGTACTGGCTTCCATAAGTCAACAACAAGTAGCAGGTAACATAACTTCCTTCCAGCCTGCGGAGAGACATTTTTACCTCCAATTTCACCTTCCTGTCAGTCTGCGGTTACATCATTTCCCTCTTACTTCCTGTGACCCTTCTGTATTTAAATAACTATACAAGCAAACAAACAGACAAACACCCTGAGAATAAAACTACGGTGAGTAATTTTTCAAGATTCCGTGTAGAGTCGTGTGGCGCAGCGGTAGCGCTTTCGGCTCAGTGCCAAGAGGTCGCGGGTTCGATCCCCACCCATGTCACCGATCTTGTGCCCTTGGGAAAGGCACTTTACACGACTTTCCTCACTTCACTCAGGTGTAAATGAGTACCAAGCTTCGGTTAGGGACGTCCCTCGGATAGGACGTTAAATGGAGGTCCCGTGTTTGGGAGAGCCACACCCCACGCACGATAAAGAACCCACCACACCCTTCGAAAAAGAGTAGGGGCATGCCCCAGTGTGCGATGGTGCAAATTCTACAGTGACTGGCCTCAAGGTTAGCCCTTAATAATAGCCCCATGCTAGTTGGGCAGCCTTGGCTGTGTCTTCAGCCGAATAAATAAAAAAATAAAAAAGATTCCCCGTACCTTGAGTGGCTCCAGGTCCCTTATCTGTTGTCTGAGGTGAGCTAGCATCGTTTCGTATTCGTTCTTAATGGATGACAGCAGTGGCTTGTACGTCTTGAAGTCTTCAATCAAATACTCAAAGACTTCACGGTGCGCCTATTAAACAGGGGAGAGGGTAAAACAGTTATTAGTTTATTTTTGTAGCCAGTTGTCTGAGGTGAAGCATCAGGTGTATACATGTATCTGGCAAGATAACATATAACACCAGGTGAATGTTCAGGTGTATATTTGGCAAGATAACATATAACACCAGGAGAATGTTCAGGTGTATATTTGGCAAGATAACATATTTCACCTGAGGTGAATGTTCAGGTGTATATCTGGCAAGATAACATATAACACCAGGTGAATGTTCAGGTGTATATTTGGCAAGATAACATATAACACCAGGTGAATGTTCAGGTGTATATTTTGCAAGATAACATATAACACCAGGTGAATGTTCAGGTGTATATTTGGCAAGATAACATATACATGTAACACCAGGTGAATGTTCATGTGTATATTTGGTAAGATAACATATAACACCAGGTGAATGTTCAGGTGTATACATATATTTGGCAAGATAACATATAACACCAGGTGAACATTTAGGTGTATATTTGACAAGACAATATATATATATCACCTGAGGTGAATGTTCAGGTGTATTATTTGGAGATAACATAATAATTATAACACCAGGTGAATGTTCAGGTGTATATTTGGAGATAACATATAACACCAGGAATTTCTGTATATTTGGCAAAATGACATTCAACATTATGATATAATTTTGCAGTCCTTGGAAAAATGGTTGCAGCAAATGAATGCAATATGTTGTCATCTACAAATCTAAAGTAAAAAAAGAGAGTAGCAGAGCGAAACAAACAAACAAACAAACAAACATACCTGTAACCTGAGCTCACTAGGTCCAGAGTCGGGGCATCCCAGTGCTCGGAGTTCCTTCTTCAGAAAGTTCTCCAGCTGGTCCAGGAATTTGGGTTTAGGGACGCCTTTTCCAGTGTCCTCCTCTTTCACGACAGGTTTCCTGCTGTACGACTTGACGGAGGTGGCGCCGTGCGGGACGAGAGCCGTGCTGGAGGTGGTCTGTCCCGCCGCGTGAGCCGGCCAGGCGTCCAGCGCGCCCGACCTGGTGTCAACGTAGGGCTGTGGTAGTGGGAAACAAGACAGACTTGTCATCATTTAGTTATAGAAAGATACCGAGCATCACAATTAGCAGTTCAACAGCACGTCGGCAGAACGTACTGCGCCTGCGCAAAACCCTGATTTTTCATGGTTTTCGTTGGATGTTTGGTCAACGTTGCATCAAAATTTTGCCTGTTGCAGACGATATCTTTTCCTATACAACATCTGAAAACTACAGACAGGCTGTCAACCTTATATGCTGTAATACAACCTGATAGGAGTCGTTCTGCCGAAGTGCTATATGCATAATACATTACGGGTTTTGCGCAGGTGCAGTACGTTCTGCCGACGTGCTCAGTTCAACCAATTAGAGAGTTGCTGCATGTCCATCAACTATCTGCAATTTCTTGCGTTTTTCATTACTACCTTCTGTGAAAATAAAAGCTTCCCGGAAGCTCAGGACCCATTCCAACACAGATTAGGCCATCCCCAAACTCACTGACGCCTTGGACGGCCGACCCCCATCCCATTGAAAAAGGGACCCCTGACCGTACCTCCCAACCCATCCCTGACCCATCCCGCGTAGGTACGGACGCCGTTTTAATCAATACCAGCTCGCACAACGGAGGTTTGCATATGCACAAATTTTGAAGGCGCCTCTTACAAAATGACTGTTACAGAACAGTGTCCGTATTTTTGCTTGAAAAGGCGACCTTGACAAGGAACACCTGTTTCAACATACCATCTACTGTGTTGGATAAGTATAATAACTTTTCAAAAAAAGGTAGATAAACGTCAATATTGCATCACACATGCAAATGCTGCAGTTGCAGCTTATATAATTGGCAGGAATTGGAACACGCCATTCGGACCATGGACTAATGAATTATTTTATTGGCTAGGCTATACTAGCATCCTGAACATACAAGTGGATGTGCACTGTGAAGCTAAGCTAGGAAAGATGTTTTTTTATTTATTTATTTATTTCATCTTCAAGGGGGCCCAGGTAACATACAGTTTGTACAAAAGAGAAATCATACAAATAAGGAACAAAAAAATGCAAACTGAAATCAGTATGGCTGACAAATTAAACTTAAATAAATAATAGGACATAAATAAGTGACGAAACATTAAGCTTTTTACAAAACCAAAATGTCAAAACATAATCATAATCCGTAATCGTGTCCATTTACCATTCCATGGTCAAATTATCACTGGAGGTCAGAGGTCTTTTTGATAGCTGCCTTGAAAAGTTTTAGGGTTGACAAAACATGTTGAGGTTCTTCAAGAGACTTGATACAGCAGCAACAAAAAATTTACCTGGAGTACACCTGGCGATGGGAGGCTGTACTTGGAACCGGTTGAAACCAGCTGGTAGGACGGTCCTGTCAGACCCTCGTACCCTTTCATCGCCCGCGGAGACATGTCACTGCAACAGGGACACAAAACAGCCATCATTCAAAATTGAAGGTTTGTGACAAAAGAGGTCATTCTGAATGAATTTATTTTATTTTTATTCATTTATTTATTCGGCTGAAGACACAGCCAAGGCTGCCCAACTAGCACGGGGCTATTATAAGGGCTAACCTTGAGGCCAGTCACTGTAGAATTTGCACCATCGCACACCGGGGCATGCCCCTACTCTTTTTCGAAGGGTGTGGTGGGTTCTTTATCGTGCGTGGGGTGTGGCTCTCCCAAACACGGGACCTCCATTTAACGTCCTATCCGAGGGACGTCCCTAACCGAAGCTAGGTACTCATTTACACCTGAGTGAAGTGGGGAAAGTCGTGTAAAGTGCCTTTCCCAAGGGCACAAGATCGGTGACATGGGTGGAGATCGAACCCGCGGGCCCTCTTGGCCCTGAGCCGAACGCGCTACCGCTGCGTCACATGACCCCACGCCACACGACCCCACGCTTCTGAATGAATGACTGGTTTATTTCTGTAAAACATTGCAGCCTGATGCGAGCATGCAAATAAAAAAAAGTTTGGCAAAAAAAAAAAGTTGTCTTCATTATGAAATCTAAGTGGTCAGGCATACATTTGCTCATTTTGCAGCTGCTTTGTATGATTTACAGTATGGTTGAACCGTTGAAAACTTTTTTTTGGAAACGAACGAAAATTGATGCGCACGTGGATGTCATCCATATAATCAAATCAACACAGCCTAATTAAATTAAAGGATGGAGAACGACTTGACTGAAAGATCTAAAGAAGCAATGTTCGGGGGGAAATTGTAGTACCCAGGGCTCGAAATACTTTTTTTTTTCATATCTGCACTGGTGCAGGTAGCATTGGAAGAATAACCTGCACTTGACAAATTTTAGCTGCACTGCTCAAAAATCCATTTAAATTCTTTATTAAGCATAAATGACAGGGCACTGGTAACAACTCAAATCATCAGTACAGCAAAATCCACAAACACTTGGCATACTAAGAACAATGGACCAGTGCAGGTAAGGTGCAGTTAGACATCAGAAATACCTGCACAGCTTTAATTTTACCTGCACTAACCTGCATATGCAGGTGGGATTTCCAGCCCTGGGTGGGTACAATGTATTAATGGATCTAATAAACCACACGACGTTTAAAAACATATCTGTGCAATTTTTTTATGAAGACTTGTACTTCATTTATCTATAATTTAACCTTATGGTTTAACACATTAAGTATGCAATGAGAAAATTCTACAGGGTTAGGGTTAATTGGATTAGATTAGGCACAATGGGCCATTTTATTATGATAACAAATATTTAATAAAGTGCTTAATGTTTTGGCAAACACATCATCACTACAGCCATATGTTTTATGCACTAACTTGTGCGTAACGTAACGCCGTATGGTTGGGTGGTTTTGCAAGTTATATATTAACGTTTGGGTTAGATTTTTTAATATTTAAGTCATAAACTGTCACTACTTAAAATCATTAGTATCGCTAATGAAAATTAATATGGCGACTATATCGTAACTCTGGTAACACTGCATCATACAAATGAGCGAAAGTGTTCTGTTTTATGTCAAACACCAACATACACATGTAAACATGGCCACCGTACGATTCCAAATATCGATATCATGGATGTTGTTTAGAGTTCGGGTTTTACCTCGCTCCAACTGCAAGAGGCGGCAACTTGGCGACTCGCTGCGCGGCCATTGTTGCTCCGTCTTCTCTCTAGGCCAACGGCAGGGGGAACCCTTGGCTTACGAAAAAGTTAGTGCACTGCAAAATAAGGCCTAACACGCTTATTGTTGACAGTGGATAAACTGGTCCGCTTTGTCGTGGGCGTCACGACGGTTGCCTGGATACAGGGCCACCGTCCCAGGATACATTGCGCGCGTCTGGAGTAAATGGAAACCGTCATTCGTGGTTGGAACATTCGATTTGCGTGGTCACAGGTCTGTTACACTGAATTTTGATATTTCTAAGCATAAATGAAGATTCTAGGATTTTGAAATATGATAGTAAAAAATAGAGCTGAAAGCTAGTTCTAAAAAAAGGTTACAAATATGGAAAAGCAGAGTTTACCATCGGCCAAAGCACTGCACGTGTCAATGAGGACGTCTAGCAGTTTATGATATTATTGCAGCTGCTTGTCACGACGTTACTGCAATAGCAAGAAGTCCCTTTTGATCAATGGCGTGAGTGGTCCATTTCCGAGCGTAAATTAACTTAGCTTTAATTTAGTTTTGGTAATTTGTAAAATTGCATTTGTAAACCCACACTCATGTTTTAAATAAAACTGACATCATTTGCAAACTTATGGGACAAAAGTCATCAAAATGAAATCTACCGCTCACTTAATTGATGACTTTAAAAATCTCAAGTACGATTTTTTTCTTTAACCCTGTTTATTCATGAGAAGCTCAAATTGGCCTGCAGGTTGCTTTTCATTCGTGGTCAAGAGTGAGGTAATATAATATAACAAAAGCGGGGCGAAAAGTCATAAAAAGTAAACTTTTTGGTCGAGGTATATTCCTGCTTTTACTTCCATGCTTTCAAGAGGACTCAAGCCTTTAAAAATTGTAGACAATCAAACACTTGGTAATGCAGGTTGAGAATATAGAATACCTGTACTGGATTGTCTGTACCCCCTGAGGCCCACAACAAAGTGTCTGCTGGTTGCCTTTTTACACTTGGTTGTCTGGCAGAGGGTCCTTATTATATATAAAATTGGACGGGACTGTTTGAATGTGGTTGTTGACAGCAGTATGTTTGTTGGACTGACAGGTTTGACTGTACTATAAAATAAGGCACATGCCCTTTTTTTATTCCAAAAAAGGAGCCTTTTATTTCAAAATATGTGTCACATGTACATGCATCAACTTTTTAAAAAGGTTTAGTTGGATACATTGTAAATTGACTAGTCATTGCAGTCAGTAACGTCAAATTTCATAATTTCCCGGATACTTTAAGACTAACTCACATTAACATAGAAAAACATGAATTGAAAGGGATCTACTGATGCTTTATCAGTATTAAAAAATCCGCTCATGTTTTCCAAAAGTTTGGGTTTTGCGCCAGTCTTCTCTGAAAGTTATCAAACCATTGCTGTAAGATGTTCAAGGGCACGAAAGATTTGTTTGGCTCGGGGACCATTTGAGCCTGAGTCAGCGCAAAAGACGAGGCGTAGTTGTGGAAGCTCTCCAACATCTTTCTGGTGAACTCTTGGAAGGAGGTGACCGTTGACGGGGTGATGTTGGAGGGTGGTGTCTGTTGGGTGACCTGGGCGGCCGGTTCCACAGAAATGCCGATTTGAGCCATTTTCTGCTGTCCCGGCATGAGCTGACCAAACACATTGTTGGAAGTCTCCTCCCCTGCATTATTGAAGTTAAACAAAAGTCAATACACTTCAGTCGTTTTAAAGCTGCAACATGTAACATTAGGAAAATTTTCTAATCATTTCTTTACAAAGTAGGTTGAATCAACCCTGCTCCATTGCAAATAATTAATAAGTGTCATTCTGGAAGTGGAGGTGCCAAAATATTATGTACACACATACGAGTCGGTCTGGCTGAATTACATCAATAGAATTTTCTCTATAATTTTCAAATTCGAGATTCAATACACGACATTGACTTTAAAGGAATCCAATGCAATTTCAGGGCAGCAAAACAAAAACTATTCTGGATCAGTGGATGAGGAAATCTGTCTGATATTGACATTTACTGCCTTTTCTAAGCACATTTTCGTCATTATCTTATACTTGAAGCATTTGAAATAGCCCAGAAACAATGGCTACGTGAGGAGTCCCTTTATTTCTTGGTGCCACCAATAAATAACTGGAACCAGCCTGAAGTAAGCGACTGTTTTAAGAGCCTTGCAGTATTTGGTGATAATGCACAAGCATCTACTGTAGTTTGTTTGTTTACAATGTACCTGGCTTGATCTTTGCAACCTTAAAAATTGCACTTGGTTTGTCGTTTGCGATGTATCCGAGATACTGCCACGCCATGCCGTCAGGGTTGGGATAGCCGAAGTACACTGCACCACAGAGTCCATCTGGGAAGGGGGTATTTCCAGTCAGAAAGACGACAATGTGGTTTATGTTGTCCGCGTCAGACAGCGTGAAGACAAACTGTGTTTCGCTCATCTGTTGTGGATCAGTTTGAACCTGTCATTGATAATGATAAACGAGCGTAAAGCGACATCAATTTTCCAGACAAAAAATGAATGAATGGTTTATTTATGTACATGGTTTTAAGGCTTTAATCATACAGTAGGAGCCTTCATTGACTAGCTGTACTGTGGAATGATTTAAAATTAAAATTAATCTAAAAGCAATAAAGATACATGTTGTGATATACACACATCAGTGTGATATTAGACTTCTTGCAACTCTACCACTTTCTATCAGGGGGTGGAACTACAATGTACATGCGAAAAGGTCAGACCGCTTTTTCCACTCCCAAACCAGTCCGGACTGGACCGCTTTTTCCACCAACCCAGTCAAAATAAACAAGAAATTGTAAATTTCAGACTTCCAGAAAGTATTGGGTTTTCATTGGGTTTTGTGACTGTCAAGTTTGCCCCACTTCCTGTGTCTGACCTTTCGAACTGTCATTCTATCTGTCAATCCTCCCTCATCTAGCAACGTCTTGACATTCTGCCTATCAATCCCCCCACCCATGTGCTGTCAACCTACTCTATCTGGACAAACTGACACACAAACCCACAGCTTTGCAGACACCAAATCAAACAGTACTTTTGTACCCAGACGTAAAAATGCAATTAATGGCTGACCGATTGATTGACAACATTGAAGATTTTTGCCTTTTTTTACAAGGCCACAGCAAGTAAATTTTATGGATGACATCCTCCGGAGATTCCAAATCTAATGCAATAGTGGAAAAAAAAAAAGGTGGGCAAAAAACAAGATTCCTACATTTTCAAATTTAGATATCATAAACCTTGTTAAACAAGAATTGAGGTATCAAAACATGAAATCACAACCAACAGGTCTTTTATTCCTGTATTCAACAGTACTACCTGTCCTTGTAGATGTGCCAAAAGACATTTACGACATATTTGCCTATTTTCAATATGTTGACCAACGTTGGAGGGCAACAAAATTTCTTGTGTTTTTTTTCATCATCAGGCGAAAATTAATGCGCATGCTAATGTCATTCATAAAAATTACTAAATGCTGTGGCCCTTTGCGGAACTGAATTATAAAAGCTGCATGCTGTAAGTAGCTAGTTAGTTACTGATAGTTATTATTAACATTGATTATGAATCATGATATACTAGTTCATTATGATCTTTATTATTAAAACTCGATATCTCTGTTCCTGTTACTATCATGCCCCCCTCCCCCTTCTGCAGCACTATTTGAAACAAATTCAAGCCTGTCTTCCAACATGCACTACAGTCACTCCTGTTACCTACCAATCTTCCTGCTACGATGCATCCAAACATCTTTAATGTTGGTGACTTTTCAACATTTCGAGTAATTTATGACAACAAATCTGCTGCACAACAACTCAACAGAGGTATCTTTGGTGTCCAAATCCACTGTGCAGGAGGGGTCTCGGTAATGTGTGTTATGACCGCTAGAGGTCGCTGTTCCAACACATTACCAAAACGAGGCTCGCGTCGCGGGAACGTTTGGACGCCATTTTGAGATTTGCTGTCTTTGTTTTGTGAGAGATCCAGGCTGTATCGAGAGGAATCTGCGCCAAAATGAAGCTCGTAAGGTATGTATTTCAAGCTATCCAACAGAAAAGAATGTCTGACAAATGATTCTGTCATTATTTTGCATATAACTTGGTATGATATCTAATACGAGCTCACAAAAGATGGCTGTTTTCTTCATGTCATGTGCACAAGTTAGATATCGGCTATTGTTGAGCAAATTCTTAATATAGTAAGCCAACTAGCTTGGAAACAACAAATTATTCAGATTTTGTAGGTACGTAAAAATATACCCACATTGTTGTCACGTAAGTATAAATGTTGCACACGTCATGTTTCTTTACAAGTTTGCTTATTTTCCCAAGACATGTGCCCCCCACCCCCATAAATGCCGGCTAAAGTAGATAAATTTCTAATTTTTTAAAAGTGTCTAATGCATTATTCGTCCGTTAAATATCGATTCACTAGCTGATTTTATACCTAGCTATATAGATACAAATTAAAATTCTTTGGCATTCTAAGACAAGCGGAAATAAAATTTGACAAGTTGAATTTTTTTTACACTTAGGTTCCAGGCTGCCCCCCTCCCCTTTATGTGTGCATTCACATGTGACACAGTACATGTAACTGTAAGTAACTACAAGTAACTCCTGTCTCTGTCTCCAGGTTTCTTATGAAGTTGAGCCACGAGACGGTGACAGTAGAGCTGAAAAACGGCACACAAGTTCATGGCACCATTACAGGTACATGCAGCATTTACAATACACAAGTTTAAGTTCAAGTTATTATTACTGTATGTAGTTCTTTAGCCGTGGCGACTCTTGGTTCCGGGCCTATATTATAGCCCTCGGCAAAGAGTCGTGGAAAGGTCCATGGGCAGAACCCCCGAACATTTCGCCGCCGTCGGGGACGTTCGGTTGTACCGAAGCACGAGCGACCATTACCGAAAGCGCTTCGGTCATAACCGGAAAGGCTACCGAACGTCCCCGACGGCGGCACTGAACATCCAAGATGGCGCCCGGTTTATTTTTGCACGTAAACGGCACAACCGGTCTCCTTGTGGAGTATTTAGGGCGATCTGAACAGCGCCAACCCGGCCGATCGTGAGGTAAGACTTCAGGGAAGCTCGGGAGACCCGAAAACCGGGACGAAAACGGATCATCGCGCAGCCGACGCGAAATGTTCGGTTCTGCCTATGAACCTTTGAACCTTTCCATGACTCTTGCTGAAGGCTATAATATAGGCCCGGAATCAAGAGTCGCCACAGCTAGTAGTTCTTCATTCAAGTCTGTTGTGTACTAGTCACCACCTCTGCAATGGTGGCCACACTAAGTTGGTCCTGTCTGACCATTTTCTTCATATTAGATGGGTTTCTTTGCACATTGTTTCCCATTTATTAATAAGAGTTTGCATGTGTATTGGCCGCTTACACCATTGTGAAGGACAACAATAGTGCAAGTTTCTTTCTTCCTTTAATTGAATACTGTATTAGCCCTTGTTATTTAGTAATTAAGATATTTCCTTTCTTTATTTCTGAACTATGTATTTGGCTATTTGCCATACATTGTACCGTGTACAACTGTCGTGCAATAAAGTTCTATCTATTTAATGCCCACGATCATGACAATGATCATTCTGGCATACTCATTTTCACCTGAGTGAAGTGAGGAAAGTCGTGTAAAGTGCCTTTCCCAAGGGCACAAGATCGGTGACATGGCAGGATTCGAACCCGGGACCTCTTGGTTCTGAGCCGAATGCTCTGCCGTTACGACCCCACAAGTTTCTCTGATGATTTTATTCCAGGTGTGGACGTCAGCATGAACACACATCTCAAGGCCGTCAAGATGACCATTAAGAACCGGGAACCCGTGCAGCTAGACTCTCTCAGTATCCGTGGCAACAACATCCGCTACTTCATCCTCCCCGACAGCCTCCCGCTGGACACGTTACTGATAGACGACACACCCAAGGCCAAGGCCAAGAAGAGGGAGGCGGCTTCTGGAGGTAAGCCTAGTCAATAGTAATAAACACAAAACCTCTCAAATTTAAAAAAAAAAGTTGCGATTGTTGCAATAAATGTAACAGCAAGAATGTGGTCCTAATGTCACTATGCAGCAAGGAGTAGTAGAGTGAATGATTCCATGACCAAGGTAGCCGAAAGGTTTTTGCAAAGTCAACAGAAAATATCCATTTGTTTGATTAAGACCGAAGTCTATAATAGACTATATATTGATTTTGCAGCCAGATGAAACTACTGCAATTTCAGATTTTTTTCACGGTACTTTATCATCAAATTGTAGTAGGCATCGAAATTAAAGGTGGTCGAATGGCCACTGATCACTAAAATTTAGGCTGGACAACTAAAAAGACACTTTGGGACATTTTTGGGACAATAGAAAAATAATCAACATCAGAATGTCAGCCCTTCTTTTGTTTATCAGGCACACGTCCCGGCTTTTGGATCCGGAAAGTCCCCCCAAATTTCCTGTCTACTCTGCAGTTATATTGCACCTGGGAATGAACATATTATGCAAAATAAAGTTGACTTTAAGTTAAAGTCATAGAATACTTTTTAAAAAACAAGTTGGGACACTTCGGGACAATTTAAATTTATTTTTGGGACAGTGCTGGGACAATAGGACGAGGTGTTAATGTCGAGGCCGGTGTAGTACTCTGCGCTCATTATGTATTTCCTTCCTATTTTCTAGCTGGTAGAGGACGCGGTCGTGGACGAGGAAGGGGTCGCGGTGCAGGTCGCGGCAGGGGGCGGGGACGGAGATAAACGACTTAGCTCGGTTAGGGGTGGGGAAGGGAGGGGGAGCGTAGGGTCTTGTGCTGTGATATGTCAGTCAACTTTATACCAACAGGTGGTAACCTGTGTAAAGAGAAACCTCACCACTACCAACAGTTGTTGTTTTTTTTTCAAATGGCAAAAGCACACAGAAAAGCAGTTGGAAAATCTGCAAGAGATTTAGGATAATGGCCTTTTTCAGTTTATGTATTGCAGAGACATTACAAGCAATTGTGCTTACAACGGTGAATGAAAAACACAATTGTTTGTCAATTGTGTAAGATTTGAATGAAAGAAAACATTCCTTTTTTTTCCTTTTTACAAATCAGGAGAATTATGGTTCCTGATTGGTGGTTAGAGTAAAAAATCTTGATGAGAAAAAAAGAGTCTTGAGTAGACAGTAGTTTGTACAAAGAACTTTGTATGTGCTCAAACATAATAGTGGTAAGAGATCCACCTGGGTGTACATGTAACCATTTTAGGTTAGTATAATAAACTTTCTACCAGCTTAGGGCTTGGTGTCTGTCATTTCTTCTTGAGAATATAGTGTACACTAGGGCTTCATACTTAAACATAACATCAGGTACCAGTATAGAAGTTTCGTGGTGTCCAAATGTCCGTGTTGTTAGGCTAGCGGACACAAGACCATGAGGTCACGGGTTCGATTCCTGGCAAGATGCATGTGTCGGAAGGTAAAAGACAGTGGAAGAACAGGGATGGGCTTTGCCTTCCAATACTGTTCCCCAGACACAGTGGATGGATTAACAACCCAATCTTCTTCTTCTTCTTATCCAGTTTTAACGTCTTTTTTCCCCCAAATCGGGGGTTAGATGTACTTGCATCAAGTGCAAGTCTTTTTTGAAGCAGGATTTTTTTTTACGGCTGGAACCCAATGGCCCCAAAAAAGGCTATGGGACTAACATTACCTTTTTAGAGAGGTTTATGAACAGGTCTGGACCTGTACCTGAATAATTTGACAAAGTAAGCTGTGGTCTTCAATGATAACAGAAACCTGAATAAACAGTTAACATGATGTTTATTGAGACTAAAGGGAAATTGCACAGAACTCACGATTTGTTAAGAGTACCTGAAATGAAAGATGATGCTGATTTCAATATCCATACAAGGTTTTCATCTTTTCCAGTGCTGAATTTTATGAATCACCTATTTTTAGTAACAAAATAAGTCAAAATGTTATATTCTTCAACGCAAGTCAGGTACTGCACCAGTATTTTGGACCTGTATCTACTGGTTGGCAAATGATTTTGGTATTATACCACTACTTGGCACCAGTCTCTCTTATCTTGATTTGCCAAGGCATGAATATGAGGACAATCTTTCATCCAACTCCAAGTACTCTTTATTCGTGGAAAATAAGGAGAAGTGTATACACTTGCCCTACAAGAAAGAATTGTTGGTCACTTGGATCACTTGTTACTTTCACAGGGAACGGGTTTTCTGCGCGTGAAAAATTTGCACGTGAAAAATTTGCGCGTGAAAATTTTGCGCGTGAAAATTTAAAGTCCTTTGAATATGTCAGAAAATAAGCAGTACCAAATACTTATGCAAAAAAATGTTACCCTGTGATATGATTTTCCATCTACAACCTGTAATTTTCATTTAAAAAACTCATGATTTTTAGGTCCCTTGGGAATAGGTTAATTTGCATATCTTCCATAAAACCAGAACATTTGAAAATCAATTGAATTTGCCAGAAATACATGGAAAAGTTACTAAATATAAGGTTTTGTATCGCAAAATGTACCAACTTTAGGCTTTTGTACTTCACGCGCAACTTTTTCACGCGCACTTTTTTCACGCGCACAAAACCCCATCCCCTTTCACAGGCACTTGTCACATCTAATTACACATGATAATGACTTCCACAAGTAATCCTTGGGACACCACATTGGTCCTAAACATTTAGATTGCCACAATCATATTTCAAACACAGCACCTTAGTTTCTTAAAATCTCACTAAACAATGGACCTTTCCTGACCGTCCATCACAATTATCTGTTCAACCAATGATAACATGGCAATTAGCGGTTTGACCAATGAGAGAGGGGCTGCATGTCGGTCAGTTATTTGCATTTTTATGTTTTGCCCAAGGCAGGCAGTACTATAGGAAAGGTCCATTGTAGGTCAGACTTTGGCACCTTCCGTGACATGGTACTAGACCCATGTCTGACTACACTAGCACGTCGGCGGAACGTACTGCGCCTGTGCAAAACCCTGATTTTTCACGTTTTTTGTTGGATGTTTGGTCAACGTTGCATCAAAATTTTGCCTGTTGCAGACGATATCTTTTCCTATACAATGTCTGAAAACTACAGACAGGCTGTCAACCTTATATGCTCTAATACAACCTTATATGAGACGTTCTGCCAAAGTGCTATGCACAATACATTACGGGTTTCGTGCAGGTGCAGTACGTTCTGCCGACGTGCTGACTACACTCTCCCACTTGAGGCTGCAACTGCTGAGCTACCAAAGATTTGATTGTTCAATGAGTTTCGTAGATAATTTTTTAAAAACATTTTGTGCGTTTTACCGTCTTTTATCTTCCATCTTATTCCAATAATTTTGCAATCAAGGGTCACTCATACAAACCCTAATTTTCGTTTCTGTAAGGTTGCTCAGCGATCGCTGTCTAGTGTGGAAAGGCGGCCTTAGTAAGTGTGGATTACACAATTGTAGGTATACAGAGGTAGCCTTGGAATTTGTCCGTCATTATATCCTACATTTCTCATTACAGAACAAACTATCTATATCTCTGAGGTACAGATTTCTTTAAAAAATGGTAAAAATGCTGGAGTCTTCAGATCTTGTCCAGTGCTTGGGCCAGGTCATTCTCCAGGTCTTGCACATTCTCAATGCCGACACTAAAACAAAAAGAAGTCCTATATTTCAAACTTCCGGTAAGTAGACATCATGGTACATCACAGAATGGATTTATTACTTACACAATTTTATGACATAACTTACCCCGCCATGGCTTATATTTCATACCACGATTACACAGTACACAATCCTGCTGACCCAGGAGAGCTGGGACCAAGGGTGATGTGGAATACACCATGTTGTATTTTATTTATGTCATACCCACCCATCCATGTGATAACCGTTAGAAGCTCGTGTGATAACCCAAGTTATAACCCAAGTTACAACACCTGTATCAAATGTTATCACCTCCCAGGTATGACATAAAAGTGGTTACCAGTACATGTACAATGTACATGTATATCTAACTGGTGTAAATATGGGACTTGGAGGTTAAATTTTGCTCCTGAGGTCTATAAAACAACGTTTGTCTCACCTGAATCGTATGAGCCCCGGTGTGATGTCGCCCATGTCCCTCTCCAGGTCACTGATCATGTAGCGCCCGTGGGTCATGGTGGCGGGATGTTCCACCAGGCTCTCCACCCCTCCCAGCGATACCGCCAGTTTGATCACCCGCACACTCTGACAAAAACAAAGTGTTGTTACTTCCAGCAAACATTATGTTATAACACTGTACATCTTTTGTGGGAAAACAATTGTTTTGAATTCCAAATTCAGTGTATTTACGAACCTCCACAAATGTCTTCCCTGCCTGCTCCCCTCCCTTCACCTCAAATGACATCATGCCGCTGTAGCCGTTACCCATGACCCTCTTGGCCGCCTCGTGTTGGGGGTGGGAGGGCAGGCCGGGGTAGAATACTCGCTCCACCTGTAATAAACATTTTTTACGTCTGTGTATGGAGATTTTGCTTTTGATGTGTCTGCTTGTGTGTTTGCTTGTGTTTCTGTTGTTACTTCCACATGCCAGGCACATCAGAACACCGACAGGAAGTTAGGTCAAAGGTCCCAGAAAAGGTTATCTCATTTCCTGGTATATTCATGTTGCTTTATGGGAGACAGTGGGTAAATACGTAGATAATCAGTGGGAAATTCACAATATTGGATAAAAACTTAATATTTCACGGAGGTACGAGATCTTTGATTTCTGGTTCTTACTGTTCTGAACATAAACAACAAGAGTTTACCTGACAGCTTTTAGGCAATATTGACTGGAATGGGAAGCAGAACCAGTCATTTTTGCCCTGAGGAAGGTGGTCGACAGTCAACCAAAACTCGGGCAGGTAAATCGTTGGCTGTGATACCATTTTTTGTTGCTTGAATTCTTAGTACATGTACAACATTTGTGGTCTCTATTTTGAAAACATAAGCTTCTTGTTTTTTGGACCCATCTTGTTGTTTTTTTTTGCTCTCACATAAGATTCAGAGTCTGCAGAGGATGTCATCCATGAAATTTACTTGCTGTGGCCTTAGTAGATGTTAGAAGCAAAAATCGTAACTAGCTGACAAGACAGTATCTTTTGGGGGCAAAATCGTAACTAGCTGACAAGACAGTATCCTTACAGTATCACTTACGATCCACTGCTCACGGAGTCACGTGTGTCATCTGCATAACGTGACATCACGGAAGCGGTGGATTTCTCATTCCCTAATGACAAAGACTGGAGTTGTACAGTCGAAAATTTGGGTAAGTCCAATATTCTTTGTGTTGGAAATTACAGTTTAAACTCTTTCATAATGACTTCTACCAACACAGATGAACTTTCAAGATAAGACAGTATCCTATAGTATTGCAAGACACTTTCAGTGGATTGTGTCTCGCCTATATTGGATACTGCCTGCTAGTTACGATTTTGTCCCCGAAAGATCTGCTTCTAGATTACGTTCTTCACACCTTCGGGTGTTTCTCCAGGAAGAGTGCGAGGTGCATGGCGTTACTGCTGTGCCTCTCCATGCGGACATGCAGGCTCTGTGTTCCTCGATGCAACAGGAAGGCGTCAAATGGACTCTGTAGGGAGGTAGTCATCATCATCGTCATCATTGGTTTATTACCTTCAACAGAAGGTTATGTGTTTACGTACACCATATATAGGGGTTGCTGATTTTGTAATCGGTTAAAACTTGGGGTGTGGTGCATGCATCTTTATGATATTAGGTAGGTAGGATGAGGTTGGAAAAAGGAAGGTCAAGGTCATGCTTAGACATCTTGCATCATTTTCCAGCTATGAAATCAAGGGTCATACAGATCCAATTTTAAAACCATCTCAAAAGTAAATTTCAAGCTACCCTTGAACCTTTTGTGAAACGAATTTGCGGGAAAACACATTCATGCATGAAACTATATATTTGAAGGACTTATAACGATACAGGGGTCGAAATACCCCTCTGTGTGCAACTTGGTGCAAGTAAATTTGGTGTCGTGCAACTAATTTTTTGCCGGTATGCACCGCGGTGCAAGTTTGCTTTATCCGCTGTTACTACCTGTAGAAATACCCAATAAAGAACTGGAAAGGGAACAAAACCAGAATCCATGAAGTTTTTATTAAAGTTACTACATGTACTTTTGGTTGTGTTCGTTTTATTTTTGGGGGGTGCAACTATTTTTCTTCTGGTGCAAGTATTTTTTTTTCATCTGCACCAGTGCAAGTTGGCCCCAAAATCTATTTCGACCCCTGCGATATTATCACAACTGACCAGGTTATTTCCCAGCATCTGCTGCCAGGTGTAGAATGTCTCAAACAGGTGCTCCCTGCTGGTGGACAGTGCACCTGCCAGCAGATCACAGTGCCCTCCCAGGTACTTGGTGCTGCAGGTGGGAAAATGGAATCACACGTTTTTTTTGGCAGTTAATAGAAAATTCTTCAATCAGTCACTTTTGAAAAGGTAACAAAAATGAAAATGTACCTCCAAATTTCGACGTCTACTGTACGTCTTGATATCAGAATGACCTACATGTAGTCTTGCAAGAACACAAGACTAGGTGGAGACCTCAAAAATTTGGAGGTGCATGCTTTGTTACCTTTCAAAAGTCACTGATTGAAGAATTTTCTATTAACTGTTAATCACATGTGACTGAAGAATCTCTTCAACAAGTTTTTGTTATTTTTCAGAAACATTGTTACACCAACAGATATATGCAAGTGCTTAGTAAATCAGGGTCTTTCAGTTCACTCTTACTTTACTATCAGGAGTCCTTCTTAAATTGTGTGTAATCTAACGAACAGCTTCAAAGTTTCAATGAAAACCAAATTTTGCCTCCCTTACTTGAGAGTTGATATGTCAAAAAAGTGCATCCTTTATTAGATGAAATATGGTTAGGTACCAAAAGAAAACCTTAATTAACAAAACACCACTGGAGGAATACTGACCAACTGTTCATGGACACGTCCACGCCATGGCGTAGCGGCTGCTGGTGGTACGGTCCGGCGAACGTGCTGTCCACCACAGTGATGAGTCCCTCCCGAGACTGACCCAAGCGCCCAAACTCCTCCAGATCCAGGATGGTGCACAGGGGGTTGGCTGGACTCTCACCCCACAGGAGCTACGATAGAGTTAACACATCGTAGGTGACTAAGTAGAATCTAAAGGTTCTGGGTTTGAGTCCTACATAGAGTTAACACAGGTTCATTTTAGGTGATGTGGTGACCTTGTGTTTAAGGTTGTTGACTTTGACTCCATTTAAAGGTTTTGGGTTTGAGTCCTACAGAGTCCTAAAGAGTTAACACAGGGTGGGTGATATGGTGGCCTTGTGTTTAAGGTTGTTGTTGACTTAGACTCTAAAAGTTCCGGGTTCGAGTCCTACATAGAGTTAACACAGGTTAAGGTTAGGTGATATGGTGGCGTTCTGTTTCAGGTTGTTGACTTACAAATCTAAATGTCCTGGGTTCCAGTCCTACACATGTAATAGGTGAAATGGTGGCCCTGTTACCTTCGTGTACAGACACATGGATGGCTGGAATACTGAGATCACAAAAGGTCAAACACAGGAAGGTAGGTCCCAGAAGCTGGCCAGGTGCCAGACTTTATATCCTGAAACTTCTTCAATTTTACATCGCAAGGTAAGTTTATACTCGACCTTTGTGTTGTCCTTGAGGTTTTTGGCAAATTCTTCCACACTGCCAGCCTTCACCCATGTTACCTCCACATCAAACTTCAGCATTGCCCTCTGCAGGAATTTCATGGTACCTGCATAAACTGGCATCTGACAAATAACGTGGTCCCCTCCCTGAGGAAAAAATAGCAAGTTGCAACAGTTATTTGGAGGTATGCAGTTTAATCAAATTACAAGGTGTATATTGCTCTTATTTCTCAGCTTGTATACTTAATATAATATGCTTAACATTAATAAAGTTATAGTCAAAAACATTGTGAGAGTTTGAGAGCAGACATCATTGCCTGGATATTTTGAACTTTTTATGGTTCCCCATGTATTAGCTTGGCAAAGTCAGTGGCTGGAAAAACATGTCATCTAGACACATGCTTAAAGTTGTGTTTTTTAATATTCACTCACTCACTCACTCACTCACTCACTCACTCACTCACTCACATACTCACTCACTCACTCAATCAATCAATCAATTAATCAATCAATCGATCAACTGGTAGTACATGTACAGAGTATAAAACAGAACTATGTTGATTTGACAAACATTTGCAATATTCATAATACAGAATAAATTTATATATCGTTTATACATTATTTATCATTTATTTCATATCATATATTTTATAAAACAAGAACATATAACTTCATACATACAATAAGAAATCACAAGAACATTGTGGCCGTGACCATGAGACCCCTACCTATACATTTCCTGTTTCTGACCTTTTGACCACCTGTCATTTTGCCTGTCAATCTTCCCCACCCACCGTGATGATTGCTGTCAACATACTCTGCCCCAACAACCCAAACAGACACACAAACCTACAGCTCAGCTGGACACCCAAAACAATATTTCCATACCCAAAAGTAATACAATGACACGAAGACATATAGAATCATACAAAACATACATAATCACAAGAATATTCTATATGAAATCCATACCTTCAGTAGGGACAGCAGTACAGTGCTGACTGCTGCCATGCCGCTGGAGAACACCAGCGTGCCGTAACCACCCTCCAACTGGTTAATGGAATAGGCCGCTCCATCCTGGGTGGGGCCGCCATGGCGACTGTAGATGTACCCTTTCTGGTGGCATCAAAAAGTAAGATGCATTAATTATAATTAATCTCTCGCTGTCAGGGGCTGATTGGGCCCACTCCTTGAAGCACGTCGGCAGAACGTACTGCGCCTGTGCAAAACCCTAATTTTTCACGTTTTTCGTTGGATGTTTGGTCAACCTTGCATCAAAATTTTGCCTGTTGCAGAGGATATCTTTTCCTATACAACATCTTAAAACTACAGACAGGCTGTCAACCTTATATGCTCTAATACAACCTTATAGAGACGTTCTGCCAAAGTGCTATGCACAATACATTACGGGTTTTGCGCAGGTGCAGTACGTTCTGCCGTCGTGCTACTCCTAGAGATTTTGGGGCTATAGTCTTTCCTCAAGAGAACCATTCCTATTCCCAAAACTACCAATAGGAGTACAGGATTCCTTATCACTATGAAAATCAATCCAACTGGAGCTCAGGGTTCTCTGTCCCCATACAGTAGTCACTCATGCTAAAATTGTGTTCTTGCAAATCGGAAACAAAAGGTCCCTAATGCATGATACCAGCATGTCGGCAGAACGTACTGCGCCTGCGCAAAACCCAGATTTTTCAGTTTTCATTAGAATTTGTTTGGTCATCATTGCATCAGAATTTTGCCTGTTGCAGATGACATCTTTACCGACACAACATTTGAAAACTATAGACGGGATGTCATCATGAAATACACGAATATGACCTTAAATGAGACATGCCGACGAAGTGCTATGCACAATGTGGGGTCGTATGGCGCAGCGGTAGCGCTTTCTGCTCAGGGCCGAGAGGTCCCGGGTTTGATCCCCACCCATGTCACCGATCTTGTGCCCTTGGGAAAGGCACTTATTTACACGACTTTCCTCACTTCACTCAGGTGTAAATGAGTACCTAGCTTCGGTTAGGGACGTCCGTCGGATAGGACGTTAAATTGAGGTCCCGTGTTTGGGGAGAGCCACACCCCACGCACGTTAAAGAACCCACCATACTTATCGAAATGAGTAGGGGTCCTTCCCGGTGTGAGTGGTGCAAACCTTACAGTCTTATGGCCGCATTGGGGTCGTATTGAGGTCACCTGAGTTAGCGCCGAATGGCAGCCGCTCCAGACCCTTGCGATTAAGCCCCACCACCATTGTAAGCTCCTCACAATTCAGCCCTTGGCTGCAAGGAGAAAGTAAGCCGGCCCACCAATAACAAATACATTACAGGTTTTGAGCAGTTGTAGTACATTTTGCGAAGCTGTGCCTGAGTGGGGTTCAATCACCAGTGCCTTCTGGATCCGTGGTTTACTTACGTTCTCTAACTTGTGGACGTACTCGTCCACTGTGTCCATGACGTATGTGGATGTCGTTTCGATGGACGGAGCGATGGGCCTAGTGGCGACAGGAGGAGGGCGTGCGCTCACTGCCCTGGTGTCAAAGTGCAGCTCCTCCCAAGGAGGGGAGCTGCCAGAGTCTGCCGAGGACGCCATCTTGGTCGGAGGAGGAAGGCAGAAGACTTTCTGTGGGTATAAGAAATCTGAGATTTCAGACTGGGAAGTAGCACTCGATAATTTTCAAGCAGATTCTGTAGGGCAAGGAAAATCTATATTGGCCACCTGTACCCATTAGTGCTGTGTACCGTTTCCCTGGACTAAGTTCCGGACTTGTAAAAACGTTTAGGTTCAAGTCCAAAAAAAATGAATTGAGGGAACCAGTTCCGGACTTGGTTGGAAAAAAAACACATGCCACATTACAACTTACAAGTCCGACTTAAGACTTACAAGTCCGGAACGGAACCTAAACCTCTGGACTTGAATCCGGACCTGAACTTAAACGTGGGTTTAGGTACACAGCACTACTAGTATCCATACTAGTAGCCGGGCTGCCTGTATACCTACCTGGGGTGGCCAATGGATACATGTGGCCAATATAGTCTCCCCATGCCCCACAGAATCTGCTTGGAGATTTAAGCACTCTATGCAATGCTAGATGGTAAAGTTCTTCAGCTTTCTGAATTCCCTGTGTTGACCCGACTCGGGGCCAGATTCTGGGACCTTTTGACCTCTTTCTTTCATGTTGCCTGTCAATCTTCCCTCCCACCCACATGCTATCAACCTACTCTGTTTGGATCAGAAACCCACAAAGCACTGCCACTCAAAACAATACTCCCATACCGGTAAATAAAGATTTCTGCTGTAGACATGCATGTGTTATATAAGAAGTTTCAATAGGAAATCATATACAAATGTATAAGGCAGTCACACAGATGAATTGTATTCAGGAACAATTCAGGATGGTGCCAGTTTGCTACATACAAGCTACATTTAAAAATATGTACATCTAAATCATAATGATTGAAGGTTATGAAAGTCTAAGCGTTACTTTTGCACTTACCGTGCAGCACTCAGCTGATCATCAGGATCACCGGGTCAAATGCGGGTCAAATGTGCCCCGCCCCTTCCGGTTGCAGATTCCATTTCCGGTCACCGAAAATCCATGATGGCGGTGGTGTTACTGTTAGTCGTGTAGAAAGCACTTGTCTTTGCTTTCTGGGCTACCTTTTCCCACATTTTGAAACACAGGAGTCACTGAAACGTTAGGACTATGTCTGCTGCCCAAATCAGCACCGCTGTGTCGGATTTCGTCCTTTCGGCCTCTGCTGTTCTTCCAGCGCTCACACTGTGGCGCCCCTCCCCAGTCGGGTCGGCTGGCTTCTTGGTGATCGGCATCGCCGCGGGACTCGGAGTTCTACGTTTCGGACAAGCCTTGCCGCCTGCTACATTAGTACAGGCTCACCAGACCGTCTCGTGGCTAGCAAACGTCCTGGGGACCGCCTGTATTTCTGCCGCGCTGCACAAGAAGATGGTCTCCGGTGGCCACGACCTTTGGACGGACTATCGTCTGGTGGGAGCTGCCCTACTGCTCGTCGCCCGGCGGTTTCTCCCGCCAAACGTGTCGGAACTTGCGACCCTTCTCCTCAGCGGGATTTCTGTGGTTTCGGCGGGAATTCTGTGCTGGACGAACGGGAGCACTGCAGGCGTGACGGGAGCGGTGCTGTACGCAGTGTCGGGGCTTGTGATCGGAGTCGAAGGGAGTTTTCTCTCCATTCCACGGGTAGACTGGTTCCACTACGCCCTGGCGCTAGGAAACTATGCTTTTTACTCTTCACTGGCTTAATAGGCCCTTAATGTATTTACAGTGCCTAAATATCGACAATAAACGGCACAGGACTGCTGTCACAAAACTACGGATCAGCTGCCACAAACTACACGTGAAACGGGAAGACATAACCTCCCTAGAACAACGGATTTGTCGATAGTGTATACGTAAGGCCATGTTGATTTGATTAACGTTATATGGAGGACATCCTCTGGGAACCCCAAAACTGATGCGAGCGTGCGAATAATAATAAAAAAGTTTTGGAAAAAACAGTTGCCTTCATTATGAAATCTATGTGGTCATGAAGATTGAACAAATAACTAAACACACAGTAAGGAAGGTATGGCGACTCTTCAATTTCATTTCCTCACATTTTCTTCTTTTCCTTTGGAATTGAAATTTTGGCATTCTACGACATTAGTATCATTTTACAATATTTTGTTTTTGCAATTTACGGCATATATTTGCTCATTTTGCAGCTGCTTTGTACGATTTACAGTATGGTAGAAATCTTTTTGGGGGGAAACGGACGAAAATTGATGCGCGCGCGGATGCCATCCATATAATCAAATCAATATGGTCTTATCCAGATAGAATCGATGAACATCATTAACAGTAGTAGAATGTACAATGCATTAATGAACTTTTTAGACTGATAATATCAATGTTTTCCTACTGCATACACCTATATAAAGTAATACAGACAAATTCACAGTTCTAATGAGCTCACTACTACTTAATAGACAAAACATTTCATCCTAAAACATGTCTGTTCTTACATTTTCACCATCACAGAAAAGCGAGAAGTCGAAATATAATATAATATAATAGTCTAGTGCTCGTACTAGCTTGATCACGTGTATGTACACATGTATATACAAACTATTCCTTTGTTGTGACCTGTACTTAGCCCAGTGGTTATGTATGTACAATAAAGGTATATAATTTGTTACATTCCTTCAATATTGTCACCACGAAGCACAAGAAAACCACCATAAAAGTACATGTACTTGAACAAATACTACATGTAGTAGCTTGTCTCCAGATCATTGGTTGTGTTCTAGTTATGGCCATAAACCTGGTCAACTATCATCGCATTTAGGTTATGTCACTTATGACATTCCCACATTTATACAATAGCTGTCTACACTTCGGGCGAAGCTTGCAGCATTTATTATGCCACAGACTAGGGGTTTTGGAGGCCGGAATCCTGAAAAAAATAAGAGAAAACTAGAATGTTTTGACGAAGTATAAATGTTTCTCATTCATTATGCAAATAAGACCCTCATTTGCATGAATTATATCAGTTCATCATATACTCTCCACCCAATGACAGTCTAAACAAAGAATGTTATTCTGGCATTTCCTACTAAATTTTGCAAATGAGGTCCTCATTTGACTAAGTTATGTTGATGTTCACCTTCACTTACCTTCCAAATACCGCAAGTCTGAAGTTCCCGACAGTTTGTGGAATCACAGCATTTTCTCATTAATTATGTAAACCAGGTCCTCATTTACATATTTAATATCTGCTGACGTACTTCTCGGTCTCAATTACATGTCACTAGTTTGAATAGTCCTATCACGAGATGCAGCAAATTTATAGAATTTTCTCATTTCAAGCATCACTTAATTAAGCTACCTACATACTAAAAATCACGACCATCCGCCAACTGGTGTTCCATTTATCTTCATTCAAAATTTTTTAAACCCCTATGTTCCAGAACAAGCTGCTCGGGTGCCCAATCCAACGTCACTTCTTCTCGGGCACAAGACATAGCTACCATCGAAAACCCCTGCATGTCCAGATCAAGAGATATCAAAACCGAACGTTCTGCTGCAGTACCGTAACAAGTCACTGGGGGCCCCAAAACCTTCATCAAGGCCTACTCATCTACCAAATATCAAGACAATCCATCCAAGCGCGCGCGCGCACACACACACACACACACACACACACACACACACACACACACACCGCCCCCCATAAAACACAATTTACAAAAGCACTAGATATTTCATGGAGGTATGAGATCTCCGAACCGTTGTTTTAACATATGCTTTTGAAACACATTATTGAAATGCCAAGTCATATGAGTTTATTTATATACCCCAACCTGGAGTGGTAAAAATAAACGGCAGGTGTTTTGTGATGTTCAAATGGCTGCTGGCTGTCCTTTTTATCATAGATTGATGGGTTGAAAATTCAAAAGGGCCCGATGTGGTCCTTCAGCCTTGTCCGCTTAACGTATGCTTTTAACAGTACGGGTTTTCCAAACGGCAACTTGACTTCGCATTAGCATTCCAAATTTAGAGCTACGCACGAGGTTATCAGAAGATCGATATAAAAAGTCACCCGCTCTTGCTTCGGAAGACCTGTCCATTTAACGTTTTTATGCAGCGACTCAACTCCTATTTGATATTAGGAAAGTGATGTTCTTATACAAAAACATTTTGCTTGTTTACCCCAGTCTGGAGTGGTAAAAAAAATAAGCGGCAGATGCTTTGTAAACTCAAACATGGCTGCTGGCAGTCCTTTTTATCGTAGATATTCGATTGATGGCGGGACAGAATAATTACAAAAGGCCCGATGTGAGTCTTTCTCCGCCTGGGGTATGATTCTAACAAGCTTAATTAAGAGTACGGATGTCGCAAACAACAACAGACGTTTTGGGTTTTGGGGCTTATTTTTGGCGTGTTTTTAGGCTTTTTTATTTGCAGTGGAATATTTTTTTTATCCCAACCCAACATAAAAAATATTCCAGTGCAAAAAAGAAAGCCCGATAAAAAAGCCTAAAACACGCCAAAAATAAGCCCCACACCCAAACCTCTGCTTGGAGAGTACAACGTGACTTCGCATTCAAGATTTGGAGCTACGAGTGATGTTATTAGAATATGTGTAAGACAGCTATGGGACTGAATAAAGTATCCAAGTATCCATTCGCTGTTGCTTCGTAAACATCTGTCTAATTAACTTTTTTATGCAGCGAGCCACATCAAGAAGGAAGAAGGTAATTGAATTGGCAGGCGATTCGTGATAGAAAATTATGGACTCTTAACAAATGAGAGAAATGTCAGAAAACGATGTCCTGAAGGGTCGCGTAGGCGGATGTTACATCTTATGCAGTTCAGCGCGCAGCAAAGTTTTTGAAGATGGAAAACAGATCTAGAAGTCACATAGATACTTGACTAATCTGGGGCCCCCATTTGATATTGTATACGTGTATATACGAATATCCTGGGCCAGACAACAAGTGCTCGATTATAAGAATTCATATCAATTTATAACAATTCATTAATTTACTAATGTAATCTACATAGAATCTCAGAGTTATAGTTGCAAACTAACCCTAACTGCTGCGTTTGGACAGTTTTTTGTCACAACAGGGCAGTCATATTTTCTTTCACTAGTCTCTGAACATATAGTCCCCACAAAGAACAACTATTTTATGCATTTCTAAGTTTTTAAATCCTGCAAACTGTGACTTAATATGCTTGTTATACCATATTCTGCCCCTTCCTCCAAGGAGGTGATCATATGAGCTGTTATTCTAAAATCTTATCACTATGATACAATGCTAGCATGACAATGGCAGCACAACACATAACCAAGTCCAATGCCTTGCACTGAAATGTATGCATACTGATAAGTGTTAGGGAATTGTGTACATTGCAAAAACAGGTCTACAAAATGACGACACGTCTACATTGTAACAAAAAGATGGTACAACTTTCAATAATCTGTCTGTATCTCACGGTATGAAGTATTTTGTATCCAAATCTAGCTAGCTATCCAGCAGAAAATAATAGTCTCTGTTAGTCTTCCAAACTGATATGAATTGTCGACATGTCGTTTAATGAGTTTAATTATTATTTGACAGACAAAAGAAACAAAAAAGAACAAAAAAAGAACAAAAAAGAAAATTGTGGATATCAATAACATTCATACAAATACATGACCCATCAAATTTTGATACTTAAAATGTTTAAGATATGACAAACCTTGCTCAGTCGGTGTCTTCGCCGCTGCTTGAGATTTCTAAAGCAGGTATCTTCACCGACCTTGGCGAGGCTACGAAGAGCACATCGAGATGGCTTGAGCTCGGTGCGATTCTGGGACCAGCCGCTCGACTGACTGCCCATTTAGGCGGCTGGCCAGTCCGACTGTCCGTACTCGGTCCAGCAACAGCGTCCATTGGTCCCGCATCTCTAGCATGGCTTGAGCTCGGTGCGATTCTGGGATTCGCTCTTCGACTGACTGCCCATTTAGGCGGCTGGCCAGTCCGACTAGTACTGTCCGTACTCGGTCCAGCAACAGCGTCCATTGGTCCCACATCTCCAACACGGCTTGAGCTCGGTGCGATTCTGGGATTCGCTCTTCGACTGACTGCCCATTTAGGCGGCTGGTCAGTCCGATTGTCCGTACTCGGTCCAGCAACAGCGTCCATTGGTCCCGCATCTCTAGCATGGCTTGAGCTCGGTGCGTTTCTTGGATTCACTCTTCGACTGACTGCCCATTTAGGCGGCTGGTCAGTCCGACTAGTACTGTCCGAACTCTGTCCAGCATCAGCGTCCATTGCCCCCGCATCTCCAACAATCTGAATGTTGATTACTTGATTCGATGACCACCCCAACTTTTCACGAACCACGTTGGCGAGTCGTCGCGCCCTACGGTGCGCCGCTTCCCGAATCTTCTTGATCCTGAGTGCGTAGATGACCGGGTTTATCGCCGAATTACAGAGCGCGATCAGCAACCCCCAGAACGGCCTTGCCTCTATCTTACAGTCTTCTCTTGCGAAGCACAAAATGTGCCGCACACCCCCAATACAAACCGGCAGCCAGAAGATGATAAACACCGCTGAAATGATGACAACGGTCACTTGCATCTTCCATACGTCTTGGAGTTGCTGGTATTGTCTTGCCGCGATTCGCTGTTCCCTGCGGCGTGCGGCGGGCAGATCGTCCTGAGGGGTCTCGGGGGGTCCCAGTCTGGAGAAGCGCTGCTTCAGTTCGAAGAAGATTCTGACGTTGGCAAAGACCACTATCACTACGGCCATCAACAAGATGGTGTTGATCAGAATCACGTAACTTGCGGGCAGGATTGTCGCGCAGGTCTCTTTGTCCATATTGATGCAGTTCCAGCCCAGGAGAGGAGACAAGCACACAAACACACAAGCTGGCCACGTGATCCCCAAACTGACGGCAACGTGTCGCCCAGACACTCGGGTCTGGTAGAATATCGGGTGGAGGATGGCCAGATAACGGTCCACGGACAGGAGTACCACGCCAACTGCTGATGAGACCAACACTAAAAAGAAGGTACAGTATAAGCCCATCATTGTCCATGGCCGAGACAGTTCCAACTGGAAACTGGCGCAGAATATTAACGAGAACAAACCTGCCACGCAGTCCGCTACAGCCAGGTTTGCCACAAACATGTACATGGGTTTAGACAGGTGATGGTTTTTCAGCACTCCGGACAAAACCACGAGGTTCATGAGGAGAGCGACTGTCCCGACAGCGGCGGAGGCGATCCCGACTTTCTTGTTCTCATCCAAAAACAGGTTGGGGAGATGAGAGCACGCAGCTACTGCCAGCTCGTACTCCGTCTTGTTTTCCATGTACCAGGAGAAACACGGCCAGAAGGTCTCGTACACCGTGGAGTTTCCTGCGGTGGGGTTCTCCGTGCTGCCGTTCATTTTACGATGCTCAGTGAAGTCAAGTATGTTGCCTATCGTAAGAAACGCTGGTTTGTGGGCTTTCCACCGTTTACGTTGATAACCCGTTGACAACAACCGAGAATCTGTTCGTCAGCGTCTGCGCACTGAAGATCATACGTGTTTATTTCGTCAGTGTTTCCAGTTTTACACACGCTGCCGCTAGCGTTGCCATGACAGCTATCACTTGGAGATTGAAACATCAAGCCATACGAGAATGCCTGAATCATAATATGGTTTTCTTTCATTTATAAGACCCCTGCCGCGGACATTCGTTTAATGAGGTTCATTCACATTCACTCGCATCAAATAACAGCTTAGATGAACCAAACAGAGTGACGGTTGAAATCAACACCCCTATTCACTACCATACAAAGACGCGTCAACAGTTTGTATCTCCAGGACATGAATAATGTACAATTAGTGGCGGATCCAGAAAGTTGCTTTTAGGGAGGGGGGGCATCTGGCGTTGCAGCTAATGACGTGGCCGAAGGCTTAACCTGTTTACAATCTAGAGGCTCTCCGGGGCATTTTAGAGCAATTTCTGTGCAAAAAATGATCAAAGAAGTAACACTGATTTTTGTTATTTTTATAATCTTACTGGGGGTTTTCTAATAAATTACAAGATTTGGAGTAGCAGAATGTTAACATGTTAGGACAAGTCATCTTGTGTACTTTTATCAACCACTTGATGAGTTGTTCTTGCTTCCTCTCTTCGTTGTGTCACGATCTGGAGGTCTATATCCTGAGCTAACGTGTATAACAGTGTGATTTGTATTGTTGACAATTCATGCCACCTCGCGGGATTCTCGCTAGCTTGCAATTTTTGTCGGTCATCTCAATTTTGTTTGACGAAAAATTTCTACCGGGAATATTTTTTCCCGTCGTCAGCGCAGTGACTTTCGCCATGGCGATAGGATCGAAATGCATATGTTGCACACAAGATATATTTCTATGTTGTATAGAATCGGCTCAGAAAGAAAGAAACAGTAAAGTGTGGCGCAACAAAACTTGTATGCTCGTCCTACGACAAATATACACAGTAATTTGATACAGATGAGGTATAGATGTACATCATTACTATCGGCTAACAACATAGAAATTAGGATGATCGGCGTGGTCGCTATTCAACCATGAAAAACACCAGTGCCTTTTTATCTTACGTCGGCTCAGCCGCCTTTGTACGGCTCGGCCGCCTTTGTACGACTCGGCCGCCTTTGTACGGTTCGGCCGTCTTTGTACGGCTCCGCCGCCTTTGTACGGCTCCGCCGCCCAACTTCCTGGCCTGCCACGCCCTTCCACTTTTATTCACAAGCGCGATCTTGCGATTTCCCCACTCATTGCATGGCAACCATGGTGCCTTTGTTTGTCTGGCTGGTGTACGTCGTCTCTCCGGCCGCTGGCGGTGTTGAAAATGATCTTTCTATAAATGGGCTCCAATGCAAACTTCCGCTGATTGACAATCTGGCGTTCGACTACGCGATACGATACCAAGAATACTAGTAGTTTAACATAACGCTTTTAAGTGTGAAAACAATGAATCCAGGATAACCAATAACGTGCTATGTGGGATTAAAGCGACCAATTACGCTTCACGAAGAGTTTCCCGGCATTAACGTTAAATAAAAGCAGCCGGAACACCACTAGGGTTAATGGTGAATTAAAATAGCTCGCTACGCCTCACGGAAAAATTTCGGATTCTTCAAAGATTGTTAAACCGCTGCAGTTCCGGAACAAGCTGTTGGAGGGGGGGTATCTCGCATCACTTCTTCCCGGGCACAAGAGTTATCTACCATTTCAAGCCCTATCATGTCCTGAGCAAGAGATCAAACCCGACAGTTCTGCCGCAGTACCATAACAAGTCGCCAGGGGCCCCAAAATCTAATCATTTCTAGGTCTTATCAAGACCTACCCACCTACCAAGTTTCATGACAATCCATCCATAAAATCCTGAGTTATCGTGCTAAACCACATACGTATACATACACACATATACAAACAAACGCTACCAAAAATGTAACATTCGTGGCGAAGGAAGCCTTTTTGTTTTTACACACACACACACACACACACACACACACACACACACACACACACACACACACACACACACACACACATACACACACACACACACACACACACACACACACACAAACGCCACCAGAAATATAACTTTCTTGGCCAAGGGAATAACCATAGGCCTCCGCTGATCATATTACGAAGGACATATTAAGGCCCGCGGGACAGGCGAAACCTCATTACTACAATAAAGCCATAGAAGAGCTCGACAAACTCACAAGAGGCCAATCAGTGGGGCGGGCCGCTAGGAGCGCGATTAAACCAGGCTACCCCCCCCCCCCCCATGACAACCATCACTTTAAGATAAAATTATGCTTATGATATACATCTTTGGAATACCAAGTCATATGGGAATGTCTATGGTGTTGAACAACAACATGATGCGAATCAATCTAAGAGTGGAATAATCCTCATCAAAACAACCCATCTTTTTAACAACAATTTACCTGTCCATGTCTATAGAAACGCTAATGAGACGCCACTATAGACCGATCATAGCCCCGAGCACCTCTATAAAAACATCAGAATGGACAGCAAAAACATAAAAATGCAAATTCTTGACGGACTCTCCTATTGGTCACACCGGTAATTGCCATGCTATGATTGGTTAAATGCTAATTGGGATGGCCAGTCAGGATCGGTCTATTGAATGTCCAAACAGGACGACTGCGTAGGCAAGCGTTTCATCCACCCACGGTAGTCGTAGGCATTTAATGCAATTTATTCACAGACACGTATGCTACAAATCTCAGTTTTGTGGAAACAATGAAAAGTAACAGCTAGGAAGTTCAACCTTTCAGTCATGTTGCCTGTTCCCCTGTCATTAAAACATTTCCAGTGTAGCAAATATATTTCAAGAATGTTCCGGACATCATGCAAATGAAGTGTAAGATTTAGATAGGTCTACAAAACGATGACACGTCTACATAATAACAAAGAGATGGTAAAATAACAAGTACAACTTTCAATAATCTGTCTGTATCTCACGGTATGAAATATTTTGTATCCAATTCTATCCAACAGAAAATGATAGTTTCTCTTCATCTTCCAAACTCAAATGAATTGTCGTCAAATGGTGTTTGGTGAGTTTGATTATTATTTGACAAACACAATAACATTTATACAAATACATGACCCATAAAATTTTGATACTTCTAGATCTGTCCACTTAAAATGTTTAAGATATGACAAACCTTGCTCAGTCGGTGTCTTCCTCGCTGATTGAGATTTCTAAAGCAGGTATCTTTACCGACCTTGGCGGGGCTACGAAGAGCACATCTAGCCGGCTTGGGCTCGGTGCGATTCTTGGACCAGCCGCTCGACTAACAGCCCATTTAGGCGGCTGGTCAGTCCGATTGTCCGTACTCGGTCCAGCAACAGCGTCCATTGGTCCCGCATCTCTAGTATGGCTTGAGCTCGGTGCGATTCTGGGATTCGCTCTTCGACTGACTGCCCATTTAGGCGGCTGGTCAGTCCGATTGTCCGTATTCGGTCCAGCAACAGCGTCCATTGGTCCCACATCTCTAGCATGGCTTGAGCTCGGTGCGATTCTGGGATTCGCTCTTCGACTGACTGCCCATTTCGGCTGGTCAGTCCGATTGTCCGTACTCGGTCCAGCAACAGCGTCCATTGTCTCCGCATCTCCAACACGGCTTGAGCTCGGTGCGATTCGTGGATTCGCTCTTCGACTTACTGCCCATTTAGGCGGCTGGTCAGTCCGACTAGTACTGTCCGAACTCTGTCCAGCATCAGCGTCCATTGCCCCCGCATCTCCAACAATCTGAATGTTGACCACTTGATTCGATGACCACCCCAACTTTTCACGAACCGCGTTGGCGAGTCGTCGCGCCCTACGGTGCGCCGCTTCCCGAATCTTCTTGATCCTGAGTGCGTAGATGACCGGGTTTATCGCCGAATTACAGAGCGCGATCAGCAACCCCCAGAACGGCCTTGCCTCTATCTCACAGTCTTCTCTTGCGAAGCACAAAAGGTTCTGGACACCCCCAATACAAATCGGCAGCCAGAAGATGATGAACACCGCTGAAATGATGACAACTGTCACCTGCATCTTCCATACGTCTTGGAGTTGCTGGTATTGTCTTGCCGCGATTCGCTGTTCCCTGCGGCGTGCGGCGGGCAGGTCGTCCTGAGGGTTCTCGGGGGGTTCCAGTCTGGAGAAGCGCTGCTTCAGTTTGAAGAAGATTCTGACGTTGACAAAGACCACTATCACTACGGCCATGAACAAGATGGTGTTGATCAGAATTGCGTAACTTACGGGCATGATCGTCGCGCAGGTCTCTGTGTCCATATTGATGCAGTTCCAGCCCATGAGAGGAGACAAGCACACAAGCACACAAGCTGGCCACGCGATCCCCAAACTGACGGCAACGTGTCGCTCAGACACACGGGTCTGGTAAAATATTGGGTGAAGGATGGCCAGATAACGGTCCACGGACAGGAGGACCACGCCAACTGCTGATGAGACCAACACTAAAAAGAAAGTACAGTATAAGCATATCATTGTCCATGGTCTAGACAGTTCCAACTGGAAACTGGCGCAGAATATTAACGAGAACAAACCTGCCACGCAGTCCGCTACAGCCAGGTTTGCCACAAACATGTACATGGGTTTAGACAGGTGATGGTTTTTCAGCACTCCGGACAAAACCACGAGGTTCATGAGGAGAGCGACTGTCCCGACAGCGGCGGAGGCGATCCCGACGTTCTTGTTCTCGTCCAGAAACAGGTTGGGGAGATGAGAGCACGCAGCTATTGCCTGGCCGTACTCCACATTGTTTTCGGTGTGCCAGAAGAAACATGGCCAGAAACTCTCGTACACTGTAGAGTTTTCTCCTGTGAGGTTCCCCGTGCTGCCGTTCATTTTACGATGCTCAGTGAAGTCAAGTATGTTGCCTATCGTAAGAAACGCTGGTTTGTGGGCTTTCCACCGTTCCCGTTGATAACCCGTTAGCAACAACCGAGAATCTGTCGTCTGCGTCTGCGCACTGAAGATCATACGTGTTTATTGCGTCAGTGTTACCAGTTTTACACACGCTTCCGCTAGCGTTGCCATGACAGCTATCACTTGGAGATTGAAACATCAAGCCATACGAGAATGCCTGAATCATAATATGGTTTTCTTTCATTTATAAGACACCGGCCGCGGACATTCGTTTAATGAGGTTCATTCACATTCACTCGCATCAAATAACAGCTTAGATGAACCAAACAGAGTGACGGTTGAAATCAACACCCCTATTCACTACCATACAAAGACGAATCAAGTGTTTGTATCTATAGCGCATGATTGATGTACAAGTAGTGGGGAATCCCAAAAATTTGGGCAAATGTTTCATGTATGTAAGACATCGCCAAGTGCTTCTCCCTACATTCACGCAAGGCCGCCCATCTCTCTCTCTCTCTCTCTCTCTCTCTCTCTCTCTCTCTCTATATATATATATATATATATATATATATATATATATATATATAGTCCGCTACAGTCACGTATCAGATCACAGCTTAACGGAACCAAACAGAGTGAGGGGTGAAATCAACAACCCTATTTAGTATCATACAAAAGATGAATGAAGATTTTGTATCTTCAGCGCATGAAGTGATGTACAATAAGACCTTGTGATTTGATTTGCTATCGTTAATGGAGTCGTCGATGCTCCGAATGATAGAATGTTATTTCATTTGGAGCGGCGAACACTTGAAGACTTGATTGAATCAAAGACTCCATTAACGATAGCAAATCAAATCAGAAGGACTGCTTTCCTTCCTACATGAGAGTTTTGATCGAGAGTTTTGATCGCATATTCATCATCAGGATTTTCGCAAGATGTTTTTTTGCAAACGTTGAAGGAGGGGCGTGAAGAAAGCTGCAGTTAAACTGCTCGAGAGGACGCTGAATCCGGATCACCGCCTGCACGATCTGGTTCCTTCGGTCAGGTCAGATGCCGTTGGAAGATTACTCAGAAAGCATCACTGTTCCAAAAACACGGACTAGTAGACTACACAACTCAAATATACATCACACGATCTGCTTAATTTTGTACCACTTTAAACTCCAGACTAATTCATAATTGGACCTGTTCTTCAGTATTGTTGTTGTCTCTTTTCGTGTGTGTCACTCCTACATAACTATCAGTGTACACTGTCTTTTAATAGTAAAATCAACGTAGTCCAGAAGGTCACCATAATATCACCGCTCTGCAAGCTTCATTTTAGAATGAATAAAGTTGAAGTTGAAAGTTTCATAGCGTAGGGCCAGGTACAGAAGGCTAACTTTTGGTGGCGCAAGCCGTGAAGAGAGTACGTTTGAAGACATGGTCATGTGCACAGTAGGGGGGAGGGGCAGCCTCTGCTGGTAAGTGTTCATAACCCTTAACCCTATCTAGACCGGGCTTTTTTGGCATTCGTGGGGCCGGGGGGGGGGGGGGGCCCATTCGGCCCCCCCCCCTCAGAACTCATGAACGGTACATCGTATGATCACCAAATTTTCAGAGGATGGTGTGCTTCTACAAATAAATCATAATGACAATTTTCATGCCGTTATGACGTCATATGACGTCATTATGACGTCATTAATGTGATTTTAATGGCCAAAACCGTCTAGATAGGTTATTCTCTTAAAACGCAACGGTACACAACATGACTTTAACAAAAAGTGTTTATGATAGAATATTAGGGTGTACTGAGACTTATGTTGCCCATAGCAACACCGGTGACGTCATAAAATGACGTCATGCATATTTCAGCTGGCGGCCATTTTGGATCATAAATCTTGATTTTGAAAAATTGTTTTTTTTCAAGATAAAGTCTAAAAATACATTGGAAATAGACTAATGACGTTCATATGAACCTTTTTTGTAAGAAAAAATCGAAGTAGTGATGAAATTTTAAGGAAAATTACCCGTATATACCTAATGTAATGATATGGTCCGCCATCTTGGATTTTGACCAATGACGTCATCAAATTAGCATAATTTATGCACTTTTATTAATAAGAATTACATACAATCACATTAAATGTTATTAATATTAGAAAGCATGTGTAACTTGACATAAAACCCTGAAAAGTCTATTGTTAAAAGAAAAATTACTGAATTTCGCAAAAAATGCCTGTCAGAAACCCGTTGCCATGGCAACACAAAAAATCATAAACTTATTACACTGATACGAAATTGTTGCCAACTATATTTTAGGAAAAGTCACCAAGTTTGGTGGTTCTAGCGCAAGCCGTTCAGACGTTATCCGACGTCAAAGTTGGCGCGGGCACTTTTAGCCCCCCCCCCCCCCGGTCTAGATAGGGTTAAGACAGTATTTCCTGCTTTCTGATTTTGGCAGATTTTGTGAAATAAGTTTCCTCTGTTATAGCCTTATTCTAAAGCCAATCGCTGGTTGACAGACAGCATAGGGGCAATAATCACAGCAGAGGAGTCGAAATCACAGCACAGAGGGCCCCTATACTCAAACTAGAACACTGATCAAAACATTTCACTGTGTTGTACAGTGTCTCAAGATACGGGGCATTTTTCCGTTTGGATTTGATATCGTGAAAACTATGGCTGCTTGTCACCGAAACGGTACCGCGCTCATGAAAAAAAGATGAAGTTCCAAAGTAGGCCACGGGGGGGGGGGGATCTTTTCAAAGATATCTTTTCGTTTTCTAACACGTACGTCTAACAAGTACCAAATATTACGTAAAGCTTTGGAAATCATTAATTAATTATTTGTATAAACATACTGTACAAATATAAACAAGAAATGAAAATTTCAGTACATAAGTAACCAACCAACCAGCCAGCCAGCCAGTCAGCCAGCCAGCCAGCCAACCAACCAACCAACCAACCAACCAACCAACCAACCAACCAAACAACCAACCAACCAACCAACCAACCAACCAACCAACCAACCGACCAACCAACGTCTGCGTACAGTATCAAGGACAGCTCCTAGGGTTCAAACTGCGAAAGTATCGTTTTTTTGTAAGTCAGGGGATGTCTACCAACAAAATGTCGTGAAAACGTCGATGCTCCGAATGATAGAATGTTATTTCATTTGGAGCATCGAAGACTTGAAGACTTGATTGAATCAAAGACTCCATTAACGATAGCAAATCAAATCAGAAGGACTGCTTTCCTTCCTACATGAGAGTTTTGATCGAGAGTTTTGATCGCATATTCATCATCAGGATTTTCACAAGATGTTTTTTTGGAAACGTTGGAGGGGCGTGAAGAAAGCTGCAGTTTAAACTGCTCACGAAGACGCTGAATCCGGATCACCGCCTGCACGATCTGGTTCCTTCGGTCAGGTCAGATGCCATTGGAAGATTACTCAGAAAGCATCACTGTTCCAAAAACACGGACTAGTAGACTACACAACTCAATCATACATCACACGATCTGCTTAATTTTGTACCACTTTAAACTCCAGACTAATTCATAATTGGACCTGTTCTTCAGTATTGTTGTTGTCTCTTTTCGTGTGTGTCACTCCTACATAACTATCAGTGTACACTGTCTTTTAATAGTAAAATCAACGTAGTCCAGAAGGTCACCATAATGTCACCGCTCTGCAAGCTTCATTTTAGAATGAATAAAGTTGAAGTTGAAAGTTTCATAGCGTAGGGCCAGGTACAGAAGGCTAACTTTTGGTGGCGCAAGCCGTGAAGAGAGTACGTTTGAAGACATGGTCATGTGCACAGTAGGGGGGAGGGGCAGCCTCTGCTGGTAAGTGTTCATAACCCTTAAGACAGTATTTCCTGCTTTCTGATTTTGGCAGATTTTGTGAAATAAGTTTCCTCTGTTATAGCCTTATTCTAAAGCCAATCGCTGGTTGACAGACAGCATAGGGGCAATAATCACAGCAGAGGAGTCGAAATCACAGCACAGAGGGCCCCTATACTCAAACTAGAACACTGATCAAAACATTTCACTGTGTTGTACAGTGTCTCAAGATACGGGGCATTTTTCCGTTTGGATTTGATATCGTGAAAACTATGGCTGCTTGTCACCGAAACGGTACCGCGCTCATGAAAAAAAGATGAAGTTCCAAAGTAGGCCACGGGGGGGGGGATCTTTTCAAAGATATCTTTTCGTTTTCTAACGCGTACGTCTAACAAGTACCAAATATTACGTAAAGCTTTGGAAATCATTAATTAATTATTTGTATAAACATACTGTACAAATATAAACAAGAAATGAAAATGTCAGTACATAAGTAACCAACCAACCAGCCAGCCAGCCAGTCAGCCAGCCAGCCAGCCAACCAAGCAAAAAAACAACCAACCAACCAACCAACCAACCAACCAACCAACGTCTGCGTACAGTTTCAAGGACAGCTCCTAGGGTTCAAACTACGAATGTATCGTTTTCTTGTAAGTCAGGGGATGTCTACCAACAAAATGTCGTGAACATTTGATATCTACAAAGACGGATACCAAGTCCTGCCTGAGGCGCCATTGTATTTTTCAAAAGAAGCATATTTATTCATTTATTAGGCTTCTCTATACACATTTGGATGGTGTGAGAGGACAGGTGCTATCAACTTTTCTAGCATTCGCTTCGGAATCATTGAGAATAATTACATATGAGGTGCTCCAAATATTGATCCCTCCCAGTTGAGAGCTAATACCAGCCAACACACCAAAAATATAATCATAATTTCTCTGAATACAAGAAGCAATAGAAAAGCCCCGGCCACTGAGAAGGTCTGTACAGGAGGCTATGATAATTTATGCATTCAGAAAAAAAACACGCTAGTTTAATAAAGAATTTTTCCCTCGAGCTTCTGACGTGCATCAGAGTAATATGATTATAGAAAAATTATTTTCAAAAAGTATGAAACCAGGGAGACAGGACTGATATCATTTCTGGCCTTTTTGCGTCAGGATTAATTTCATTTTGTTCCAGTGACTTCCAGTCAAGCGGCATCCTGTATTCCCTCTTTGAAAAGCTTAATATCCTAATATTAGCCTGGGGGGTACATGAAAAACAAGCCCTTTTTATATGCCAGGTACAAAATTTATTGGTATCCCGTGCAGCAAAGCATGTGTATTGAATACTGTGCGTTAGGGTGACATCTAGTTGAAATGTGTTTGATACAAACCGAGATGTGCAAGTTGAAATTACACAAGCTATACACAAGAAAACAGTCACTCAAGCAACTGGATAGATTTCATAATCTATCCAGTTGCCTGAGTAACTGTTTTCTTGTGTATCTCATTACCTGGATGTCTAACCTTCATCGACGTACACCAGCTATACAAAGGTCGTGTTTACTGCCATGTACTGTGTTTTTTTTAGTCATGATACAAGATATAGTGCAAAAAAGCAAAGACTGTATAAAGCACATCCCGCAGCCTTTGTTGGGAAAAAAAATCAAGATGTATTTTTTTAATTATAACTGGCTAGGTTTCTCTGGTAGCCAATACTACGGAAATTAACCTTACCTCTCAGCTTTTGGATATATGACGAAAAAACAACTACTCTTTAGCCGTCTTTAACCCTAAAACCACCGTATGGGGTCAAAACTGACCCCAGACGTATATAAATATGCCCCATTTCGACATTTCTTGCCGAAAACGAAATTCCTCCTATGAGTTTGTTTGTATATATGTCTTGTAACTTCTTATACGGTTTTACTGAGATTGGCTCATTGTTGATTGAGTTATCCTAGAAAGTTTATGCGTTGTCCAGTGGGGTCAAAATTGACCCCAGAAAAATGTTATGCATTTCTTAACACTTCTGCGTCTTTTGTTGTCCTCAAAATTTCTCCCAGATGATATGTTTGCTTGAGCTTTATGCTGCCATGACCTAATGCTTTGAATGAACGCAATATTAAATCAGGAAACTCAATAGTTGTGACTCTTGACTAAGTTGCCTATGGAATTGGGGTCAAAGGTCACCATCATGGCTGCCTGTGGACCTCTAGTGAAATTAGATTAAATTAAATTATGATAATGAGCAGAATTTATTCACACCTAATCATGTCAAACTATCCCTCATAAATTAATGAAAGTATATATATATATACATACATACAAATCGCAAAAAGAGTCACACTAAAAACCGTATTCGTGCAAAACATTATGGGGTCAGTTTTGACCCCATACGGTAAGATTCGTCGCAAAAAACCTACGGTGGTTTGAGGGTTAATAATTGGTCATCAATCTATTAGTAATACAAATATTACATACGCTCTATATATGGCTTAAGTCTGGTAAGAGGGCAACGTCCGAAAGATTATGTCCTGATCACAAGTTACAGCTGTATGTACAATATTACTAGGCTCTGTTTATATTTACAACTTGAATGCATAACAACATGTCCTTTAATTTTATCATCACATGGGGTTGTGAACGGGCTGTCCTAACTACAAAAGAATGTGAAAGTGTCAAAAAACACCATCGCAACGTTTAACTCCCAACAATAATACTTTATGGCTAGTGGCTAGTGGCTACACTCTTGGACCTTCTAATGAGGTATTGCCATTGCACCCCCCCCCCTTATTTGATAATGGACTAGTTACGTATCGACGGGGTCAAATTTGTCTTTGTGATGCCGTGGAATTTTCAAGCAATCGGTGACAGAACCAACAACGTCGACAAGGATTTAAGCATGATCTAAGGTAGCCTTTTCCGTAACAAGGCTTGATTGTGTTTGACAAATGTACGACTTTCCCAAGCTTAAAGAATTCCCCTTAGTCACGGTTTGCGATCGTTTGACGACCCGAGTAAGTGAACCTGCTAAACAAAAGCGCCGTCAGTAAAAAAAAAAAAAAACGGTGTAAAGAGGTCAAAGGTCAAGGTGGGCGTAGCACGGGAATACGGAAACGTTTTGCCATGGAAAGCGCCATCAAAACGACCCGGGCTTTGGGTCTAATGAGTGGAACCTCCATGGATGGCATCGACGCAGCGCTTGTAGACATCATAGAACACGACGACAACCGTTTGGAGGTACGGCAAGTCGTCGCGGAGACCTATCCTTACGACAGCCGTCTGCAAGAAGACCTACGCGCGGTGTGTTCGGGAAAACAGTTGACTGTCGAACAACTGTGCGACTTGGACGATCGCGTAGCGAAAGCTTTTGCTGAAACAGCGGTAACTGTAATGGATAAAGAAGCGACCAAGCCTGCTTTGATCGGTTCTCATGGTCAGACTGTTTTCCACAGACCGCCCGAACACACGGAGACAGGCGGGACTAGGCTGGGTTACTCCGTACAACTCGGGCGAGGGGCGGTCATCGCAAGACAAACAGGTGATCATAGTTTGAGTAGCATGTCGGCAGAACTTGTGCCTGCGCGAAACTCGGATTTTTCAAGGTTTTCGTTGGATGTTAAGCGAACAGATATCGTCTGCAACAGGCAAATTAAAATTCTTCTGCAACGTTGACCAAACTGTTCGGTTTATTTGTCGCCTAAATGCAGGTGTTGTTGTGGTGAGTGATTTCCGCAAGGCCGACATAGCGGTCGGGGGACAAGGGGCCCCTCTCGTCCCCATGGTAGACTGGCTGATCCTCACAGACCGCAGGCTAACGCGAGTGTGTCAGAACATCGGAGGGATTGGGAACGTGACCTACCTACCCCCGAATGGTAAACATGACCAGGTCGGGTTTGTATAAACTTGAAAGCATTTCTGATGATACAATAAATTCTTTAGTTGCCTCAGTCTGTGAAAGATTGATTTGTTAGTTAATGATAAATAGTGAGACCACTCTTCTGGTCTGACGTGTTTGTACTTTGTTGAAAAAACTACTTTGTTACCTGCGTGTACGGAGGTTTTGTTTTTGGTGTCTTTGTCTGCTTGTGCGCTCGTAGTCATTTGAATACAGTAGAGTCACAGGAAGTGATATAACCGCAGACTGAGAGGAAGATCGAATTGGAGGTCAAAATGGCCTCATCGCAGGCTGCGAGGAAGTGACAGTGGAATATGCATAAAATTAGTACGAAATTCACAATAATCTTCGACTTTTTGATTTGTCTATTTTTGGGTACCATGTAGCCAAGGGAAAATTGCGTATTGATTCATGCATTTGTACGATGCTTATCATAATAAATTTTATCTACAAAAGAATTATGGACAAACTGGTACATTTCATGTGAACCAACTTCCTCAAAAGGTGACAAAAGAGTGTTGGTAAACTTGCTAACGTTTAGATTTAACAATGTGTAATTATTTAGGTACTAGGCTTCGACACAGGTCCCGGAAACGTTCTTATAGACATGGCCGCCCGGCTGTTGTTCGATAAGCCTCGCGATGATGATGGCAGATTTGCGAGAGGCGGAAGGATACACATGCCATTGGTGGAAAAATGGCTCAAACAGGTGACTAGTAACCATATTTCTATATGCTTATGACTTTATCGCATCAGATTATTTGGGTAAGATATTCCATTAGGTGTTTGTTTTTAAATAAGTACCAGAAACGTTTAAAAGTGCACACAAAATAGTAAAAGAATTTGGGGGTTGCCCGTAAGTTTAAGGTTTATGCTTCTTTTGAGCCTAAAACATGTGTTAATACTTTGAACGCTGAAATGTATTTTAGGTACATGTAGCCCTTAACGGGTCCTCAAGTAATTGTTGATAACTATTTTTGGGTAGTATTGTTGTGTGTGGCTCAGCTATGGGTTTGTATCGCTGTTTGTCCAGACAGAGTAAGTTGACAGCACACGGTGGTCTGTTGCTAGGGTATTCTTTCCCGTTGCTAGGCGCGTTCGAAAAAGTATCGGGTTACAAGACGCAGTATTTCAGCTATCCGTAAAACATTTGAAAATAAACAAATAGTATGAAAAGGAAGATTTCATTAAAATTAAGTAAAATTATCGTCATAACCTACTTCTAGTGATAACTTTTTACGTTGAATGGCTTATTTTTAGAAATTTTGCTCGGAAATGCGATTATTCTAGGGATTTCCGATCACCACATTTTTAGCCAAACATCGTTAAGTATTGGGTACATATATTACCGAAAATTCCTGATTTTGATTTTTTCCGACGACTAGGAATAAGACCAAAAATCGTGTTTTAGGGATTTTTTAATTTCTGATTTTAAGTGTAGTTTTTGTCGACGAATAGTTGAAAAAATGGCATTTTTTGACATTTTTCGCACTCAATCATCCATAATTCAAAATCAAGGACATGTTTCAAAAATCCCTAAAACACGATTCTGGGGAAAACCGTTACGGTCATTTTGAGCCGTCAACCAGGTAAGTTGGACGTTTCTTGCTTGAGATACTTAACGATGTTTGCACGCATGTCATGCGGCACGGATATGGGGACGGGGTATTTGTTACCGCCGTAAACAACTATTGCAATATTCAAGGTCACCCACTATAACGGCAGTAGCTTCGCTACATGTTACATGTCCACTACAAAATGATGGCATAGATGTACTGTCCAAAAAACGGTTTATATTTGTAATAAGGTGATTTTTTTCCTGTTAGGAGGTACCCATGTAAAAAGGGGCCCGAAAACCCAGGTTTACCGCAAATGACCGCGAATAACCCCGGATCGAACACCGTTCGGTTCGAATTACGTCATTCGAACATGGTTCGGGTTCTAAAGCAGGTGGGGAGATCGGGGCCCAAATTTTACCACCGTGGCACGTGGGTGGGGGAAAGATTGACTGATTAGAGACAGGAAACGGGGCTTAAAGCTTGACGTGGAGGTCTAAGAATTTGCAGGCAGCCAGCAGGAATTAATGAATGACAAAACCGAATTCAAGAAGCTGAGGATTGCATAGTTCCCGAAGTCTAAAATCTCCGATTTCTTGTTTGGCAGGAATTTTTCAAGAAGCGACCTCCCAAGTCCACAGGGAGAGAGTTGTACACGGATGAGTATCTACAGGACAGGATAAAAGACTGCAAATCTGTACAGCTGTCAGACGTGGACATCATGGCAACGTTGACAGGTTAGCAAGTGTACTGTATTAGGGACCTTTACTACCAGCTACCTAATGGAAGTATTGTTTTGGGTGGCGCTAATCTATGCTAGGTTTGTATGTTTGGGTTCCAGACTTCTTGTTGGCTACTGTACTGAAATGAATGCGTTGATCGCTATCCCTAAAATACGAAGAAGTGGAACAAAATGTTTACAAACATTTTTCCTTTTATTATACATAAGAATACATCATGTTGATTTGCTGATACAAGATCCTACTAGAGTAAGACATACTAAGTCCATGTAAGCACATACCCGATCGAACGTTTGTGATATGATAGACTCTAATTACTAATTATCATCGTCTAATCACCGAATGAAGCTGTTTACTTCTACATTTATCTGATTTCCACATTACAGTAAGCTAACTGGAAACTAACTGCCAAAGAAGAAAACTTATTTCAGTATCATGATTATTGAATTATTTTACAACAGTAAGACGTACGTACCAAAACATAAGAAAACTAATCTCCAAGCAGATTTTGGGGTTGGGTAGCAAAAGAAAATAGACAAAAATACAGTATCAAATTGGCTGGGTTGGGAAATGGATACTGTCTGGCTAATGGTTACAGCTTGGCCAATTTGAAACTGTATTTGTGCTTATTTTCTTTTGCTACCCAACCCCAAGATCTGCTTGGAGATTATAAGAAAACAACAACAATACTAATGGTGTATACCACTACGTTGATATAAAATAGCCATGCTTAATCTATTCTAGATAAAAGAAATCAGGTACTAAACTGTTGCTTCATATATTCAATACACCAGAGCTGACTGTGCAGTCTATAGCCCACAGCTACAGGGAGTTTCTACCGAAAGGACCGGATGAAGTACTGGTTAGTGGAGGGGGAAGCCACAACAGGTACAAAAAAAATTAGTAATAATATACAAGCACGTAATGTTCATATTGACGACAATCTCAAATCGTTCATACACGTAATGTCTTACTTTGAGACTTTGACACTGTGCATTACCTGGTTCGTAGTAATCGTTGTATTATTGATAAGAAGAAGTCTAAAAGGAGCGTTGCCTACAGATACTTAATCTATCGAACATTTCTAGCTCACAATTGTATATCCATCCCGTATTTACAAAGGAGAAATAACGTCCCAGTAAAATTGAATGTTAGTCTTTACATAAAGGTTTCTGGCTATTGTTTTCTGTTGTATCTTCTTAGTCATAGAGACTAGTACCTTTACAACAACAGAAAATGGTTAACATACTGGTATATTGGTTTTTTGTTTGTTTAGCTTTTTGATGGACAGACTCCAGGACGCTTTGAGCCCGGTGAAGGTGACCACGACAGAGTCAGTAGGGATCAACGTAGACTATAAAGAAGCTGTGTCATTCGCCGTGCTCGGATATATGCGCATCAATGAACAACCCGGAAACCTTCCCAGTGTGACAGGGGCATCAAGGCAGGTTTTGTTGGGAGAAGTCAGCCACCCATAAAACGTTCTTCCAATCTTGAATTAGTTGTTACTTCCAGGTGCGGAAGTATTGTTTTGGGTGGCTGAGTTGAGGGTTTGTGTCTCTCTCTTGTCCTATAATTGCATGGTGGGTGGGACGTGATTTTGACCGTTGATGATTCACAGCAAGGTGACCCTGCACGCGCTGGGTGGGAGTAAGTGGCTGATACATTCAGGGATTCAGAAAGTAGTGTAATACCCGGTTAATTTACATCATACAACCCCCCCCCCCGATCCCCTCCCCACACGTACAGTTCCAAAGCATTCATGAAATCCCAAAGCACTTCCTGGATGGAGGACAATACTTCCCGGAAGTCTTGTGAAAGTATGAGGTATGCCTTATTTACTGTGCCATTTTTATGCGGAGTACCGGATAATGGGAATAGATAGTATCAGGCCGAAGATATAGAGAGCCACGCACATCCTATCTAAGACCCTGGCCAAGTTCTGATACTCGGTCTTCACTGCGTCTTCTTCGGTATCTGTCTTTGATGAGCCCGACGTGGTGAGGTTGTTTACAGCCTTACCCAGGTCGCTGACGGTGTCCCTCAGACACAGTAACACTTCCATTTGGTTCTTCGGTTCTGCCGGGGTTGTTTTACTGTAAGGCCATGTTAGTTTGATTATATGGATGACATCGTCTGGGAACCCCAAAACTGATGCGAGCGTGCGAATAAAAAAAGTTTGGCAAAAAAAAGTTGCCTTCAATAATTCATTATGAAATCTACGTACGTGGTCATGAAGGTTAATTAAACAAATGACTAAACACACAGAGTATGTTATGGCGAATAATGGAGTCTTCATCTTCATTTCTTCACATTTTCTTCCTTTCCTTTGAAATTGATTTTGGCATTCTACGACATTAGTATCGTTCTCCAATATATTTTTTGCAATTTATAGCATATAATTCCTCTTTTTGCAGCTGCTTTGTACGATTTACAGTATGGTTGAAAACTCTTTTGGGAAACGGACGAAAATTCATGCGCTCGCGGATGTCATCCATAACGTTATGATCAAACCAACATGGTCTAAATGGTAAATACATAAAAATAACCAAGTTAAATGCAGACAATAAGAGTCACACTCTTAGCTACAGGTCTTACGCTTTTGGTGAAAATAGTTTATATAAATTTGCAAATTTACGAAATGTACTGACATTTTGTTTTTACCCTTCGAAGAAGTGGTCATCTATACTTAACTCAAGCTTGTAGTAAAAAAGGTCATTGTTGACATTTTAAAGTAGAGCTCTGCACAATATACCAATGTCTAAAATGTATTCTTAGATACATTTACTACATGTATATGGATTTTAAAATGTAAGAACATGTACATGCCTTTTGTTTTTACCCTTCGAAGTAGTGGCCATCTCTGCATCAGACTTTTGAGTGGAAACGCTGAAATAAAAGAATGAGATATAAAAGAATGGTCAGAGGCTACGTATTGCATGAATTACGGATAAAATGTCTTGAAACAGTATAGAAGGCTGAATGCAGGGAACCAATGGTCATAAAGGCTCCAAATATACAGACACGTATGAATACTTTCTAAAATGTGAGTTGAAGTCCTAAGTTAAATGTGCCTACCTTGTATTTGTCTTTGTAACATTGACCATCTCCAAATAGTCCTTGTTTACCAGTTTGTGCCCACGATATTGCTTGGCCAGGTCCCCTAGAAGGACAACCCTGGCCAGATACCTGAGGAAGATCTTCTTAATGAGGGGTGAGAGCTGACCTTCCTAATGGGACACCAAACATTTTTAAGAACCAGTGGACGATGAGATATTACAGTAAACACAGTGAGGATGCTTCTGTTATGTTAGGAGTTATAATTTTTTTTCACACCATCATTTCGGCGTTTCAGGCCCATAACATAAAAAGCATAAAGATATGACCTATAAACATACAGATCTATAAACATGTCTAATGTCGGTTTAATAGAAATAGACAATATAATTTGACAGTATAACCTGCCGAACACAGTCTCTCTCTTACTATATTTAATATCTCTCGACAGACAGACGCACACACACGCACACACATAGACACACACACACAAACACACACACACACACATACTAACTCACTCACTCACTCACACACACACACACACACACACGAGAGAGAGAGAGAGAGAGAGACAATACTTCGATGAGATATAAGTTGTAGACCTACCCTTGAGCTGATCTTGATGACTACAACGGTGACGATGAGAAATACCCCCATCAGGCACATGTACACTACAATCACGACCGCTGGAGTTTGAACAAGGCAAAGATCAGAAGTTGACTTTGACCATCCTATCTTATCTTTAAAGGACAAGTAAAGTAATTTCAGTTTTGGTGCCTTTCAACCCAACATCCTGTTTGCAAAAGGTGAGTCATTGGTTTATACCCGTCCCGTACACATTGTGGTGATATTCGACCCAAATCCATGCTCACGTTTCATGACTGCCTATTCCACCAGGAGGCTGCAGTGACGTCACGATCACAAGTACACTTAATCTAATTAAGTGATACTGGAGAAAGTCCCGCGTGGGACATCACGTCCGGTGGGGTACACGACCAGTGGTGGTGGTGATGCAAGTTTGTTAAACTAACTAACAAAAAAATAACTTGTACGTCAAAAATAAACAAATAGTTGTGCTGGCCACACTAAGTTCATCTGTGATTATATTTCAGTCTGGGGCAGGCCCATGTGTTTGGCCAGCCCCCGTTTGAAGGGATCGAGTGAAGTAGTTGTAGCTAAATGTATAAGGTAATGTATAGGTAGGTGGTTTCATTCTACAACCGTTCGAGGTAAATAACTAGATTTGAATATGTCAGATTTTGTAGGGTGAGTGGAGCAAACTACACACTATTCAGATCAACGATAAGCAAACACGCTCCAGCAGCTCATCTAAGGTAACGCATGTATCGTATCGCTTCCTGAAGCGTTGAAAATGACACCATCGATTTATTATTTTTTTTTACAAAATTACCATTAATATCGATATACTTGAGACTACTAATTTTTATCATTTGCCATTTAAGTGATAGTCGTGCTTATGATATGTTACGATAGGCACTCAGGTTTCTCACCAGAAGTTTTTCAAAGCGTAGGGGTCAGGACCGTCAGGTACAGAAGGACAACTTTCCGCAGCTCAAGTCGCAGATTGAGTCCCAAATACATGACCACAGTAGGGTTCTACATGTAGTATTCTCACCGAAAAATGTCCAAACACATAACCCTATGAGATATTATTTCCTGCTTATTGAGGGACAAATTTTGTAAAATTATGTTTTCCCTTTGTTATACCTTCATTCTGAACTCAAATTTTAATTTTTTTTTTAAATTTATGAAGAATCACAAGGTTCTCCTCAAAAAGAAACACCCCTAAACTAGTTGAAAGACAGTGTAGGGGGCTAAATCACAGCATAGGGGGTCCAAATCACAGCGTAGGGGGCCCCTACACTCAAACAGCCTAGTGAGAACCCTGGGCCACACTTCCGGAAGTACGGTGTTTTACGGTATGCAAAGTCGAATAGGTCATCTTACCTACAACAGGCATGGATCCCTGGGCCGGCAGGACATCTGTGATGAAGACCAGAGAGACCACCATGGACAGCAAAATCGTGATGCCATAGGAAACACGATCTCCCTAAAAAGTATGACAAACTTGAACGATACTAAATTTGAACAACAACTTGAATTTCTTGACTTATGTCGACTGCTAACTTTCTTCAGCCACAGCAGTTGTTGACTAATGTTGAATGATAACTCATTATCCAAAATTACCACTCTTTTCAATAAAAAAAGCTTCTAAAAGTCTGCAGCAATATTAATATTGGTCTTCATGATAGTGAATATATTAGTGGTACATTAGACTAAATAATTGTAAGAAAAATATTTCATCAATGTTTTATTTTCCTTTTTCTACTTAGTTCTTCTTTCCAAGGTTTTTCTACTTTGTGTCGTTTTTTTACAATTTTAATCATGAACAATTTAACGCGTACGGATTGAATTTGTATCCATAAATATTTTCTTATGTTTCAATCAGAACAAACGTGAAGTTAAGTCTCATGCTAGAAATCTACTAACCTTGTCTATTGGGAGAATGAATGTGATACACATGAGAATGGAGAGGATGATGACGGGGGACAGAGTGGTGCAGGAATGGAAGGTAGGGATGCGGTTAAACGTCACACTGATGCAGCCTCGTCCAAAAACCCCACCTTCAACGGTTACCTGGTAAGTAATGAATGAATGAAAGACCTTTATTGTACGTTCATACCGCGACGGGCTAGGTACAGGTCAAGAAATCACAAACACATACAAAATATATTACAGAAAAGTAGAGACAAAAATACACTACTTAGTTATATACATACATAAGGATCATATGAAGGTGCTATACTAGGCTAATACAAAGGTTTCTAGTTACTAAGCTAATACAGAGTGGTCAACTTCTTCTCGCTTCTTTCTATAATAGTAAATGTGAGAACAGATCATGTTTGTGATAAAAAGTAATAAAATGCATCTAATAAGGAAGTCCAAAGAGAAACAATTGCAATATTCGTTCAACAAGTTAAAGGTTTTCTCCATAACGATTTGTATAATGCTCTTTCCGAGAGCTTAGGTTACCTGTCGATAACCTTTCGTTTTTATCTATTGCTTCATGGTCCAAATGCTCCCAACTGTCGTGAACGTACTCTTACTAGCTAAAAATGGACACATTCGTCGTAGGTCGTGGTACGATTTTGATGTCGCAAGATTTCAAGCAGGCTGTGACAGAGCCAGCCATCGACAAGGATCTAAGATATCTGTTTTTTTTTGTTACAAGACATCTAGATTTTGTACGACAGGTGCACGACAAAGAATGTCGTTGATGATCGTACGACGATCGTACGGTGAATGTGACTAGACCCTAAGTCATACGCGTTTGCCATGATGATAAAAGTCTTACAGCGGACAATACATAACGCACTGAAAGTCATTGTTTCAGTAAAGCAAAAAAAAAAGGTGCTCATTCAAGTTTTTGCTTTGGCATCAGTTAACCAATCCACAGACCCTAGTACGGACTATGATATCAAAATGTAACTGTTACGTAATACTATACAGACAAGAAAGAAATATCAGTACCGTCCATTCGGCGTTCCATTGATCCACATCTTCACCCGTTTGATCGCCACATTTCATGAAATTTTCTATATACGACATAGACCCCTTCGGCTTACTGTCGTCCCCTGGATCCGGACAGTTAAACCGTTCTACACTTGTTGTCGTTCCCAGGCACACTGGGCACGTCATAAAGTCAAAGGGAAACAGCGCTGGATCTGTAGAAAATCCAGAAGTAAGTAAGTAATAAAACAACATCAACAGCGTTTGATTAAGGAACGTATATATATGAAAGAAGCAAAAATAGATTAAATGTGAAGACGTGCTTAATATTGGTGTACATTGTCTTGGAATGTGTTTTGATGGTACTAGTATTTCATTGTAAAGGAAACTTAACAAATAGGAAAGATAAAGAATGCAACGCATGGTAACATCGTATGGACTGTGGTAGAGCTAATTCAATGTCATACACTGCCATCTCTGCCATCTTCTGTCGTGATCATGAAAAATCAGCATCGTCGTCATTGCTATGTCGATAGTCTCTCTATATATAATTCCGTTATCATTTTTTTCATCATTTTTTTTATCATGATCCATAATGTTGCTTTGTTTTGTAGTGATTAGCTACTATGATGCCTCACATATTTTTTGACATTGACTCTGGTTTCGGTCATTGACAGCTTACCAAGGTCGCAGGTTGTCGTCAGGAGATCCACGATGTCCCATCCAACCTCTCCATCACTGGTGACTGTCACAGGTGCAGCGGGGAACGTACTGAACTTGGCATCTCCACTGTATGGAAACGTACGTAATGCTGGCAGTCATGTATCAGTTGAATGGTGCTTTCAGTAAAGCCCCTGTCACAAATAGCCGAATATGGCCTCCTGTACACTAGACGAACTCCCCCCAACCATGGTTAGGAGTGCGTCAGGACCATGGTTGGCTGAGTCGGCTGGTGTTCGGCCAGGTCGGCTACTGTTCGGCTGCGCCAGCCGAATGTTCAAAAATGTTTAAAACATTCGTATGTGGACAGGAGGTTCGGCCATGATTGGCTGGTGTTTGGGAGTAGGTCCAAGTGTGGCTGGCAGTCGAATGTGACTCAAATTTAACTCAAATTGGATTCGATTCGCATTGAAAGGTAGGCGTGATCTATGGCATGCTAAATTTGGGCAGACTTCTCCCGAACTTCAGCCAACCTTCGTCGGCTGGTGTTCGTGGGATGGTTCTGAATGTGTGACAGGGGCTTTAAACTAATAATACGTGAATAAAGCCATGAAAATCAATGATATCTCCTTATATATGTTCAAATTCACTACGCAATGTTAGGCAAATTAAACACCCACAGGTTAAATAATGTTCTGTCATGACTATCAGAGTAAGTTTTTAAAATCAATTTCAAGCAGACTATACGTATGTAGTGAATTAGAAAAATTGCGTACTTTCTCATGAGGTAAATGTTAGGAATCCACACATCCTCTGTGGTCAGGACCAGTTGAGTGACATCGCCGTACTGCGCAGGTGTCCAGGACAGACGACTGTCTTTCCAACGCTAGTCAAGATACATGGCAATAACATGTAAGCAACAGACATACAAATAAAAGGAAAATAAATATAGACATTGAAACAAGAACAATTATGACATTCAGGAACAAACCGCCAGGAGCAAAAAATCTAAGTCTTTCGATGTGTCATCAAGACCTACCCATCTACCAATTATCAAGACAATCAATCTACGCCTTCTCGAGTTATCATGTCTACAGACAGACAGACGGACGGAAGAAAGGAAGGACGGACCAACACACGAACGCTAAGGAAACATAACCTTCTTGGAAGGTAAAAACAAAAGATGAAGAAGGTATCAATATGCATGCCAAAGCAACATGAAGTATTCTTAGGGGATTTATTTATTTATTGTAGAGGATCTATTGTTAATATATACAGCTAATGCGGTCATGAAATGAAAATTAATATAACTTCATCAGGACTCACCAGACGGAAGGCCACTGATCCAAACATGTATTCATTTCTTTCATCCTGCAAAAATACAAAAAAGACATGTAAAAATGTAGATTTTATGACAAAATTAGCTCGACAGTTGTATTACAATGGTGTCTATATTTCAAATGACTACCATCGATATCATCAACAATGATAAAACATTGCATGTCAAAAGTGATGACAATAACAAACACAGAAATAAGAAATCAGAGCTCCAGGAAGTAGATATAGTTTGCGCTAATGAATTATACAATGTATGGTGAAACTTACTCCGTCATTACGCCATGGTTTATTTTACATACATTCCTAGCGATCCCATCCTTGAACCGATGAGATACTGGGTACAAACCCTGTCAATCAAGTTATACCCAATCTCCTCCCACTCAATTCGGAACCCCAACATAAGGTTAACGTTTTATAATCTAGAATAAATTAGCACCACCCCCAAAAAATACTTCTGTAAAAGCAAAAAAGGTAGATCAGGAATGACTTGTTGACAACACTTTTTCCATCGTACATAAAAATGGAAATGTAAACTTACTGCGTCGATTATTTCGACCACGGCTGCCTCGAAGGTGACGTTAACATTTTCTGTGCTAGGAGGTAGCTTAGATGAGTACCGTTCTTCGTCTAGTAATGCATGGGACAACTGCAAGCTGTAGTCAGCTGGGAAACAGTAATGCATACATCAACATAAAATTGTTTCATCTACTTTAAGACCTATTTGATACTCACTGAACATATTCTTTCAAGGCATTTGATAACTTAACTCTAAGGCCAACTGGCCGTCCCCATCTAAGGTACAGAGATACGGAGACCTCAAGTCAGCAACATCAACATAAACTTGTGTGAGGAGGCAGAACTTAGTACTTAAGAGCTCAACAGTCAAAGCAGTGGTGAAAGGAGCAGACAATACAAGATCCCAATTTAGAGACCGAGGGCAACAGAAGAAACCTTAAAAGGCCTAGTGCCACTCCAACACATTCGCAACACATGTGGGGTCGTGTGGCGTAACGACAGAGCGTTCGGCTCGGAACCAAGAGGTCCCGAGTTCGAATCCTGCCATGCCACCGATCTTGTGCCCATGGGAAAGGCACTTTACACGACTTTCCTCACTTATTGGAATAAAAAAACAAACTGTTGGAATAAAAAAAAACACATTCGCATTCACAAAATGTGGTAGAGAGGTGTTTTTTACCCCATTTTTTCTAGGCTAATGAGATGAGTGAAAAAAAAATTCATGAAAAAAGTTTCGGTTCTTAGTGGCAGTTTTTGGCACATTGGCGACACCAAATGACCAAAATCCGTGCGCGTCCTCATCAGTGTTCAGGACACAATTCAGGCAATGGATTAGCAGAGAGGTCGTCTCTTCACCGTACAGTGAAAGTGCCTTTCCCAAGAGCACAACATTGGGCATGTCAGGGATTCGAACCCGTGACCTCTTCTGAGCCAACCCGCTCTGACCGTTACGCCACGCGATGCCAAATTGAAGTTTCATTCATCAACCTATGGACACATCTATAGGGTATGAAACATTCAATAATACTGAAAGTTTATTCGCAAAGTCATGCCCGACGGCTAATTGCTTTTCACAAAGTCAAAAGTACTATATGGTACAATACAATAATAGGAAAGAGACAACTACTGTCTAGGAAAACTTATACATCTACTACTACGCTTGCTATTATGAGATTTGACTTCTTCTTTGAAGGCAGTGGATAATGAAGAGTCCTACGTTTTGCATAGTGAGTGGGTTTTGCGATCTTAGTAGAAACGTAGTCTTCTGGTGATCTTTGAAAAGATGAAAGGATGGGGAAATTGCGCGCGGTAACTGTTTGAAATAATCTGTTTCTGTCTGTCTCAAAGTGAGGACACTGGCTAATAGATATAATAATAGATTTATTATATCGTACCTAAACACGTGATGTCAGTTTTACTCCACGTCCCGTTCTGTGTACATGTTATCCGGATGTCCTCAGTGTCCAGGATGTAGCCTGTGTCACAGGTGATGAACACAGTCTCCCCGGGCATGTAGAAGTTCTTCACCGGACTTCTGTTCCCAAACGTCACGTCAGGGGGAATACCGCACCCGATTGCTGGAAAAGTTTGCGATTTTTGAAAAAAAAAAAAAGTAACGGTTCTTGGTGGCAAATGTACAAATGTCGGCCCATGGGCGTCACTCCACCGTCAGGGAAGGGAAGGTCGTGTTATAAGTGCCTTTCCCAAGGGCACAACGTCGGGGCATGGTGAGTATCGAACCCGGGACCCATGGGTTCCGAGCCCAACGCTCTAACCGTTGCGCGGACGCCGACGTGAGGTTTTTGAGAGTGTGAGTTATTACAGACTTTCTGCAACTTATGATCCACTGCTCACCGAGTCACGTGTGTCATCTGTATAACGTGATGTCACGGAAGCGGTGGATTGCTAGCTCATTCCTTGACAAAGACTGGAGTTGTACAGTCCAAAATTTCGGTAAGTCCAATTTCTTGTGTTGGAAATTACAGTTTAAACTCGCTACATAAGTGTACATATTTGTGAATAATATAGTCATTTAAAGACATAAAGTAATGGAAGAAAGAATGGAAGAAGGGGGGGGGGGCATGCACCTTATGGATGCATATCATTACACCTATAGGCCATAGGTCCACTGATCTATGTCAAAACGTAGAAATGTTAAATAAAACATCAAAAGGTAGATATTTAAGGGACATTCAGCTACCCTCTTATTGGTCGAACAGCTAATAACCAAGCTATCATTGGTTCAACTGCTAATTGTGATGGACAGGCAGGATTGATCTATTGAAGCTCAACACCACTCCACACCAGGCACGTTACCTGTCACCAATCTTCATATATAAGCTTACATAGGTGAGGACAGAAATAACAAAGTTATCTTACCATTGCAAGGCTTCAAGCCGCACGGCTCCATGGCGACGATTTCCTTGCCCTTTGACACAGTTTTGACCAGGCAAAATGGCTCCCGGACTGTATTTCCTGCATCAAAAGATCTAGACGCTTTTGAAAAAGTCACTGGTAGAATAATGAATCTTTATTGCATATTCCTGCCCAGATGGGCTAAATGCACAAGTGACCAAGTGTGGTCTAGAGAATATACAACAAGGAGTATTGAACACTGAAATGCTACATTCTACTGCTAAGTACTAAAAGTCCGAAACTACAGCTGTATACTATTTATCACCTACTGCATGCTAATAACCGTTTCTTCTCTCTTTTTGAAACAACTGGAAACATAGCTTCATCAATAATGAAGGAATTCTAGGTAAACAATATATGGTCTTGTATACGAGGCAAGATGGGATTTACCTAGCGCGAAATTCCTACAGTAGTTTTCCTGTGGATCTGCCCAGTTGTACTTGGCCATAAGCTGATCAGACAAGAAATTTGACCACTTTAGACACGTCTTCCCACTCTCTTCTGGTAGGGTTGTCGTGCCCCTGTAGTTCTGGCCGTTGCCGTAGTAGCAGTCTGGAACAAGACATTATAACAATATATGTATAGCAATAGGCAACTGCGCCATCCTGTTGACGATGATATAGAATTGCAATATGAGATCCAGAGTGGAACTGTAGTGCGAGACGAAATGTGAGTCCCCGGATGTAGTAAGTGAATGGGATGAGTAGTGTGTAGTGCTTGTTAGACATGCAAGTTCACATTTATTGTTGGCGTTGTTGCGGTAGACTAATAGCTAGAATATAGGTTGACATGTACAGCGATCCAAACTGCAAGACACTGCAAGAAATTGTCACAACAATTTAATGATAATTGTAACAATTTTAATCTATAAGAAGTTACAACTTTTAAAGAAGTAAACAGTACCTTGAAGTTCATAGGGTTCCAAATTGACGCAGTAGGTACTGTTCAGCAGATTGCAGTTCGTTGATTCAAAGGAGGACCCATTGGCGAAGACTGATTGGCAGGATGACGTGACTTCTTCACACCATGATCGGCAAGGTAGCAGCTTTCGTATCCTTTTATTTGCCATTGGAAACGAAAAAAAATTACTGTCTCTGTGCATGGAGGTTTTGTTTTCGGTGTGTTTGTCTGTTTGTTTGCTTCTGTGTCCATAGTTATTTGAACACGGTAGAGGTCACAGGAAGTGAGGGGAATGATGTAACCGCAGACTGATAGGAAGGCCGGATTGGAGGACAAAATGGTCTCCCCGCAGCCTAGAAGGAGTTGAATGGTACGGTGGATGAAAACACTCAGAAATGAATAAAACAAAAATTCACAACAACTCTTAATACTTCAAGGAGGTGTGAATTCTTCGATTTAATTTTGTCACTAAAACGTTAACGCGCTGTTCTGCACTGATAATCAACGTATCATGTGAACTTAACTTTATAATGTCATGAATTGGGTGCTCTGTTGAAAATATTTTCTCATAGAATACTATGTAAACGTTTGTAAACAAAATAATTGAAAGGTGGCATTTACCAATGCTAGGTAATTCTGGTAATGGTTTCTCTTGACAACTGATATTTTAGGCAACCATTATCAGATTTACCTGGGACATAATCAAGTACAGTAATAGCTAAAATAAGATCTGGATATGCAGGGCTCACTCCACAAAAAGTGTAGTTTACCAATAGCGATGGATACACATACTGTTTGGAGATCTATATTGGCGTTATTTGTCGACTGAAGCAACCATTGTCAAACTTAATTATGTTTACCGAAGAAAAACATATTGTTTTTACTACGTTTCTTCCTCCTCCTCTTCTCCAAACAGTGACATCTGACCTGGTCAATGACCTGAACCAGACTGTCTGTTACCATGGTAACTGGTGTTGGGTTACATCATGTTGCAATTTTATAGCAGGAGGGATTTTGAATCCTGTCTTACTACATATATGAATGTGTTTGAGCAAGGAGGTTAACCTCTTTGGTTTGAGTAAGAATTAACGGAGCAGACCATATGCGAAGGTAAACATTATGCATTTGCTTTGCAAATGTTACCTTTTTTTTATTTATTCACATATGTTTATTGAGTATTGGGCAGAAAGCACAGATGCTTATACAACGCCTTCTACTCAAAAACACAAATATAAAAACAAGAGTAAAACATAATAACAAAGTGGGTCAACTAGAATGAGTACAAACAATACAAATTGGTGATCTATCAATGTTACCTTTCTAGTTGACATTTATCATCATCGTTATTTGGTATATTCTACTTTTCATGCAGTGATTTTACCTTGAAGTGGCATTGATAGTGATGAGACAGCGTGGCATCAACAATGCGCAGAGGAACGGCCTCAGCTGGGGGTGACAAGACGGGCTGGCGACTTTCATCTCCGCCCACTGCTGTGATCCCAGAGCCTCGGTGATAGTTTGGCCGAACATGTTGGGCCCCTTAGTCTTCTGGTAACCCAGATCTTTACAGTAGCTGTAGAACTCTTCAGGGACATCGGAACACAGCGGGACCCCGAGATCTGTTTTTGTGCGATGCAAAAATATAAAATGTTTCAAGCAAGTTTCAAGTTTATTCATTTTACCAGGGCATACCTCAGATCCGTTGATCTGATTTTCAGGTATCCCTGGGCACACACATTAAAAACATACATTCATAAAAAATTACAAGTAGAACACAACAATATACAAATACTGTTACAAACATGTACATGAAAAAAGCAGTCACAGTACAGGCACATTAAGTTCATTCCTTTTCCAGGTTCAGTCCTACCGTCTACAGTCCTCTATAGTCTGTTTTTAAATGCTGATGTTGATGTTAGTTGTCGCTGGTCAGCAGCAAGACTGTTTCACAGTACAGGCCCTTGGTACTGCAGGCTCCCCATGGATTCCACGTGTGCTTTAGGAGTGTTTTAAACGTGATGAACTAACATAATGACTGGTACTTCGGTAAATTCCCTGCAGTATTAGCGTATGGAAGTGGTTCTCTGAGTTCTGGATTTGTGTACTATCTGTTTGTCCGGACAGGGTCGGTTGACAGCATGTGGGTGGGGAAAGATTGACAGGCAGAAACACGGAATATCAAAGGTCTCAAAATCTGGCTAGTAGTCAGCAGGAATTAGATGTCGACGTGGGGGAATTCAGGAAGCTTAGCATTGCATACCCCTTGCAGGTCTAAAATATCAGACTTCTTGTTTTGAATTGAGACATTGATATTGTACCGGACCTTCGCAAAACAGAAATCATCGGACACACTTTCAAACAAGTAAGTATTGCAATAAAACATCAACTTATTTTCCTTATTTGAAGGATGCTGTCAGAACTATTCATTAAATGTTTTGATGCTTCTATATCAGCATCTATGCAAACAAAGACAATGACCGCATCAAAACATAAAGTCAGGACTCAGGACTGAAGCAAAACAAATAGGCACCGCGACAGATCATACCTGGTCTTCCTCCTCCACATGGCGTCACTGCTCGAAATGTTGCCGAGAACCCAGACCGACGAACGCTGGCATCGGACACAAATTCTACCGACAACGTTTTCGTAGCTGAGGTGATAGGTTCTGGTGGTGTATTTCCACAAAACGTTCCTAGTTCAATACAATGATAAACATTATATTTTCGTCGCTTTTTTTTATTTTTTTAAAAATTCAGAAACACTAAGATAAATACAAATGAATGGACACGGACTAAGTGGCTGCGAACTCAAGTTAGGAGCAACTTATATTCTCGCAGCCACTTTTACAATGGAAAAAAAGTATTTTACAAGACATTGAATAAATATAGATACATAAAAGACTTAGTTTCTTATTGTTATCTATTTTAAAATTTCCAAAATACTTGTGGAAATACATATTTGTGTCGCGTACGCTAATAACAGGTGTATAAATGTGACGTTTATTTAAATTTGATGGACAAACTGAAAATAATGTGATTACAGTAAGAATTGGAAATGTTTTATTGTCAAATTTCGTCCGAAACCCGAAATAACGGAATCTGGGGCGGGATGATTTTTGATTGACAGAAAAGCGGTCAGACAGAGTGCAGAGACAATAAGACATTATCTACAGAATCTACAGAGACAATAGGGCCTTTTTTTTACATTGTCCTTGCACAGTTTAATGGACAGTGAGCAAAAAGGGCAGGAGCACATTATATAAAAATGTCAAAATGACAGTGTTTACCGTCCAGGGTGTCTGTTTCTTTCCATTTCATGATTTACATTTCTCAAAATTCCCCATTTCACATGTTTTTATGTGTAGTGACAAAATTTCACATTTCTTGAAGTTGTTCCGCAAAATCCAAATAAAAGTCACATTTATACTCCTGGTAGTAGTATTACCAACCCTCCTTGGTATAACCAATCGACAAATCTAGAATGTACAGCATAAGACATATACAAGAGGAAACATCCAACGCAGAGAAATACGAAACAAACAACCAAAACCAAACTAAGAGATAATAATAATATATTGCTGACATATAGACAATGTAATATATTAAACGTTTGTTTTTTTTAGCACCAAGAGATTGTTTCACGCGAATGTTGATCATCCAAACGGCCGTCTTACCAATTAGAACATCCCCGTTGCCTGTTTCGTCACGATCGTACACTGCTACGTAGTCCCAAGTACAGTTTGGATTGATCTCGGACTTTTCGAGGTCAAACTGGTCGAAGGTCAAGCGTATGCAGTGGTCAAAGCTGGTCTCAATTTGCCAACGGATGTTTGTATTGTCTGTGGAAGTGTCATGAAGCAAAATATCTCTGATTAACACGGGAAGGTTGAAAAAGGTTTTGCGTAGGGCAGCGTTTCATGTGCTAACTGAAATAAATAATGTAACGTGTTTGGGGGTGAATCGAGACCAAATAAATAAGAAAGGTTCACAAATACAACTGCGCATGCACGTCAGACCATTCTTTATACATGTCCACACGTGTTTTGTTTATGTCTCCGGGGGCCTTCACCTTTGACATATTACCAACAATGCATCACACGGCGCATGCGTAGTCTTAACTGTGAACCTTCTTATAACCCCTTTCCACTAAATGTTGCGACAGCTGAGTATTAGAAGATTTCGCATTTAAAAAAAAACATTTTGCGTGTTTTGCTGTTATCATCACACTTTTAAATCTCACATCACATTCCAATTATGAAATTAAGGGACATACAAATCAAGTTTTTGTCGCTCAACGGTCGCTCAGCGATCGCAGTCTAGTGAAAAACAGGGCTCTTAATCTTAATTAAAGGGTAAATTTAAACGTCTACTCGAAGCACTATATCACAATCACTCACAGGGGATCTTAAATATGCTGATATACGTAATTCACTGTACACTAGACTATCAGCTTCCATACCAGGTTTTACCTCCATGGATTTAAAAAGCAAATTTCAATACATATTGACATGCGACAATCCATACATGGTATACATAGGGATATATATATAAAAGACTGTATAAACATTAGAAATTCATTGTAAAAGTTCACTCCTATACTAGCCACCCATTCATGTATTAGTTAGGTTAGCATTATGAAATGGTAGTTAATATGTAGTAGTACGTGCCATACTTTGTACCCTGTACAATTGTTGTGCAATAAAGTTATATATATATATCAACAAACGATGGACACGTACTTGGGTAGTTTTCTGGAAAGCCCGGACTGTTGAACGAGCCGCTACCGGCCTGTAGTTTGATCTCCGCCTGCGGTATTCTGTCTGCCACCGCCGAGCTTGTGGGCGGCTCCTGTGATCCTGATGGTAGACCCGTGCCTTGCTGACCGCACGCAAATGTAACAAGGACGAGCAGGCCACTTATGGACCCGCAAGGCCACCGATTCATTCCTCTGGATTTTTTTAAGTGCGGTCACCCATCCAAATGCTCGATAAGCAAGACGAAAAAAAGAGAAACAAAAATCTGCAACCATTTTCTTTGATTTTGAATCAAATTTGTGTGTTTTAATAATACCAAGGTTTTGTCAAATATGGTAGGTCATCGTAGCTATAAGAAATTCGGAACGATATCTCAAATTTAGAAATAACGCCAAACCAGACATTGTACAGTAACACATACAGCCGAATATGTGGTGCTTCTAAAATATCTGTCTTCATATTACATGCGCTCAAACACAGGTCAGCCACAAAACCGTATGGATAATAAGACATTTACATTATAGTCAAACGTCATAGGATAAACAGATACGTAAGTGCAAGGTAGGCGCTAGGCTAAGAGTCAAAATTGCAGGGTCGGCAAATGTCATTTTTCAATACGCTGTTATGGGAGCGTCTACACTCACCTGCGCAGCTGCGTATCGGAAAACTTCACGTACAAGTTCTTCTGGAGCACCTGCTGACACACTGGTCTTTGAGAGGGTACCAAAACACAAGAAGCTTACAGAAAGTTTACCAATATTCGTCGCACGTCTTTGTACAAGCGCACCAATTTAAGGGTCGCCTAGATTAGTAAGAGCTGCAGGGATGATATCTAAAGGGCACGCCGACGCCGATTAGACAGGACAGTGTGTGTAAGGTGTTATTAACCGCCATTTAAAATCATCATGCCTAGGGGAAAACGGGTTGTGGCAAGCAGCTGGTTTATATCACTGTCAGGAAAACCAGCAGCAAAACAAAGTTTCAAAGGTTCGTCGCCAACGTGTAGCCTGTTGTTGTCAACAACACTTCCCTGTATGGCTAGCAAAACGTTTGCAGTAAACAACCACAGTCATGTTTATCGTGGGTCGTCGTGCGATTTTGATCCCGCAGCGCCAGGGGTGGAAAACTCTTGTTGCCCCGACGGCTGTGGGACTGGTGAGGTGAGGTGAGAGAATTTTTAAAATCCAATTTGCAACCACCGACAATGATCTAAGACAGCCTTTTTCGTATAACTAACAAGGTAGCTGAATTTTGCAGGACACAGAATTGACTATGTACATATATATATGGGTTGTCCCTATCCTAGCCTAGATCTGAAGGGTTGTCCTTAGCCTAGATCTGAAGGGTTGTTCCTAGCCTAGATCAGAAGGGTTGTTCCTAGCCTAGATCTGAAGAGTTGTCCCTAGCCTAGATCTAAAGGGTTGTCCCTAGCCTAGATCTGAAAGGTTGTTCCTAGCCTGGATCTGAAGACATCTACCAAGGGAGCTGTCAATATTATCACATATGACCAATTACACAAGGAATAATAGAACCATGTATATTTTGCCTTAAAACGCCTATGTATAACCCAAAGTGTGAATGTCCATTATTCTAACTCGTAAGTCATTTAATTAAAAAAAAAAAAACTACCACCACCATCCACTTTGATGAAACTACGCTAATTCATACATACCACAAATATAAGGGTTTCCTAAAGAAACATGAAGTTGTAATAAAATGCAGGGTTAGATATTGTAGCTATCATCTTGAAAATAGAATACTATTGTTTAGCTTGTCATGCATTAATGATCATTACATAAAATGTTAACAGAAGTTTGAGGCAGAGCAACAGAATAAACCTACACAACAGAGAATGATCATTAAACTGGTAGAAAACATGCAGTACCACACATGTACAAGATAAAAATTATATAGAGCACAATAGTTTGCTTGTAGTATTAACCGCACATGCCTTCCGGTCAAAAAATACACCTCAGTTGCGTCATTAAAAAGTTGATAACATACACAATATTGATACATGATATGAATTCTATATTCGCTATAAATGTACCCTTGTAATAAACATGCAAATTAACCGTATCATTGTAGGCATATCAGCTAAAACCAACACCGCTGTATCTGGGTTGTACAGTTACTGTACTGTTTTTATAGTTGTTGTAAATATATGATATATTGACATTTTGTATGCATGTAAATATCAACGCCATTCAGGCAACATTGTATGTCATGTTTGTCTGTTATGTTTGGTATGTTAATAAAGAATTGAATTGTATATTTTCATTAATTTTAGTAGTTTTATCATTACCCTGCATTACATTTAGAAAAGGCGTATTAAACATGTCTAATCAGAACGTGCTAGCATTCAGATACGATATCTAGGATACATTCAGTATTACGTGCTATACTAGATGACATCTTAAACTTCGTCCCATAGACACAATCGCCTAACGTTAAATACTTCGTACGTCATTCGACAGTTTCACTACACAGGGTGTCAAGTTCAAAGTATCATTCCTCTGCGTTACCAGCAGTGAATCTGATGATGGGGATAGAGACGATGAGGAGAAAGACATAGAGAGCCATACACATCCTGTCTAAGACCACGGCCAACTTCTGGTAGTCCGTCTTAAGTTTGTCTTTCTTGCCACCCGTCTTGGAGGGTCCAGAGGTTGCGAGGTTGTTCACAGCATCACTCAGCGAGCTGATGGAGTCTTTCAAAGACATCATCACTTCCATTTGTTTGTTGGGTTCAGTTGAAGTAGTTTCGTTGTTGGGTTCAGTTGTAGTTGATTTACTAAAGATTGACGTGCAAATAAAACGTGTTACGAAGAGAAGACTACAGTTTACTGATCAAGTACAAGGAGGATGGATAGATAGCCTAAGAACAGCAAAAATAGCTGCAAACTGGAAACCAATAGGGAAACGACCCAGGGCAACACTTAGAAACACAGTACTGAAACCTTGCAAAGTTGGGTTTCAAGCAAGCAACGAAGGTAATGGAAGTATCAGCACAAGAAAGAAAACTCGAGAGGGGTGTTGTTTTGTCAACCAATACAATACTATAGTTGTGAGAGGATATAAGTTCTAAGGTAAAGTACAAAATGAAGAAAGAGACAGTCACCAAGAGACCAGTAAACAACCAAGGACAACTAATGCTAGGGTAAACATAAAAGTATGAACCTATTTTGTAACGGATTATCAGAGAAGGTTACCGTTGTTTGTTTGTGTTAGTTTCCAAGGGTAGCTTAAAACAAAATGGGATTTTCTGAGACTAACTACAGTGAGAGATTTCTAAATATGTTTCCGAAACTACTTATAACTTTGAGTGGGATGCTAAAGTAAACTGTGCCTACCTTGTGTCTTTCTTTGCTTCACTGGCTTTCTTCGAATCGAACGGGATGTTTACTTCCAGGACATACTTTTGAGCTGCACGTTGTTGCTGCGTCAAGTCCCCAAGAAAGACCATCTTCGCGATGTAGCGGAGGAAGACCTTCTTGATGAGAATTGGAAGCTCCCCTTCCTGAAGGAGGCGCAATAGTTAACAATTGGTTATCTGGAGAAACATAGTAAGGTATATCCTGACTACATCACACTTCTAGCAGCCCTTCTATAGCGGCAAGGCCTCTAGAAGCTTGATGGACAACACCTCGAAGTCTGAAAAATTGGGAACATCCTAATCCTGTTGATGTATGAATACATGTATGTGCTTATATGGACATATTGAGAACTGTCTGTTACCAGAGTGTTGGAGGCTGTGATGACTGGTTTTCATAGTGACAGAGAATTCTGAGCTCTTTTTTGGACTGATTGTCATAGTAACATAGAATTCTTAGCTCCCATTGGTAGTTCTGGGAATGAGAATCTAAATGACCACAAGTTCTCCACGAGGAGGCCCAGTGAACCCCTTACAGTGAGAGATTGTGCAACACAGGCCTATTCTTTTTGTTATGGTGTGTAATATGGAAAGAGTCATGACTATACTTCTGATTGGTTGTGTAATGTTGTTAGTATGAGCTTGATTGCTGACTTACGTATGAGCTGATCTTGATGACAACAACAGTGATCAGCATGAAGATCCCCATCATGCACATGTACAGTACAAGCAGGATCGCTAGAAGTAAAAATGACAAAGGTTAGCGCCACCTAGGTTAGGAGTATATTTAGAATAGGCCACGTGACGTGTATACGTAATGGGTCACGTGTCCAGGCCGCCATCATTTGTTGTTTTTCTAAATTTGGACTAGCGCTTTGATAGCACCACAGTCGCCCCGAGTCTTCAATCGTTACATCCTTGGTGCAGTTACATTCATGCTTCTAAGTTTATAAAGTATAAAACGTATTAAAAAAGTATACTTAAAAGTATACTATACTTTATACTTTAAAAAGGATAAATTTATGCTTTCAACAGTGACACTTTCCAATTAAGCCAATCAAAGAATAAAACGTCTTGCTTCTTTGCGTTTCGAAAACTTTCAAGAGGTCATTATGTAATGGATTTTTTCCGAATTTCCCTCTTTGATAAATGTACAATTGCCACCTCTTGATAATAAGTCTTATCCTTGATTTTTCCTGTTGGTATATTTGGAGACTCAAATATAAGTTATATATTGTTTAGCTTTCTGCCATCTCACTGCGCATTGAATGTCGTGATTAACATATTGAGACCCCTTACCTACAACAGGCATAGACCCTTTGGCTGGTAACACGTCCGTGATGAAGACCAGAGAGACCACCATTGACAGCAAAATCGTGATGCCAAAGGATATACGATCTCCCTAGATACAACAGATTTTTAGGCTGTGTTTTATCAATGCTTTAAAAACCCCATCATTAAATATTTTTTTATCTATGTTGGATTCTTTGTGATATATCCCTTACAATCTTTTATGATATGTTATTTCACCATCGAGATTGATTTTGTAGGCACAAACTCTACTTCATTTATTCTGTTCGTTTGCTTAATAATATGTTTCCTGTTTTTAAGGAAGCTTTTCATTTATCCTTAAACAAACAAGACGCCGTAGGCAACAATTCTCCGTGAAGTTTTATTATTTGCAGATTTGAATATTGTACATAGTGGGAGTATACACAATCTTTATCATTATAAGTTTTTATCATCATATAGTTTATCTGTTATTGCACATATTTACATATATTGACTGCAGATTGAACAAAGGGGAACGTGAGTTTCAGCTGCCAACACAGAAAAAGGAAGACCGCTCAAATCAACTGCATAACGAAACAACATGATCACCACAGCAACTGTTACCACAGTTGCACACGTAAAACACCGGCCCACATAACCACTACGATAAAAACAAAAACACTTGCACAGGTAACTGCGCAACTGGCGGTCAGTCTAAAAGCATTTTAACAATTTTAACACATACCGCTCAAGACAACTGCATAACAAAGCAACATGATCACCACAGCTGAGCGGTTAGCACAGTTGCACACGGAACAAAATTTATACTATATCTTGGCGCATTCGCCGCGCTCCGACCAATTTCAGGTCGCTATTTTATAAGATATGGTAAATCCAAATTTAACGCACACACGCACAGATGACAACAACAGCTACGATTACGAGCCTAAACCCACAACAAATAATTTTACCACATTCGGTACATGTCAACTACATCGTAAAAAAACCGTACCACACGGCCACATCTCTGCAGCATTGCCATGTCAACGGCACGCTCCCGTCATGACACCACGCTACACCGGCCGGGCGACAACATTTCATACACAACAGGAAAAATAGGGGGGAGTCACAAATATGGCAATCACCACAATATAAAAAACGCTAAGGTAACAAGAATTCGGAGACCTCATATCTCCATGAAATATGGTTTCCTCAACACAAATAACATATATTTGATGTGAAAGTCCGATCCTTTGGCAATGTTTCATTTCAACATGTTATCATAAATTATGCAAATGACCTATACATTAACATAATATATGCATGGTGTTGTAAATTTTGAACTAACTTACACATGTCACAAGTATGAAATTCCCATCATTTACCACTAAGGAATTAATTTTCATATTGATTATGCAAATGAGGTCCATATTTGCATAATTGGTATCTGTTGATATTCTACCTGCAATAGATTATACACATTACATGTATGAAAGTCCTATAATGTAAAACACTGGAATTACAGAATTTTCTCATTAATTATGCAAATTAAGATTTCATTTGCATAATTTGCATCTTATTATGTACATCTCTGTGTAAGACACCTACATACCAAAAATCATGATAATACGTTGCTCCTTTCTGGACTTATCTGCTCTTAAAGATTTCTCCGAAACCCACCCTGCAGTTCCAGCACAAGCTGCTAGGGGGACAAAACCCACACCACTTATTCCTGACAGGAAAAGCTATCTGCCACCAAAAAATCAAGACCATAGCATGTTCAGGATAAAAGATACAAAAACCGGAAGTTCTGCTGCAGTACCAAGGTCAGCCACCAGGAGGCCCAGATTTGACCTTGACCTTTGTCTTCCTAAGACCTACCTACACACCAAATATCATCACCATCCATAAAGGCGTTCTTAAGTTATGCTCACTAGTAGATGGCGGAAACACACACACACAGACACACACACAGACAGACACACACACAGACACACACACAGACACACACACAGACAGACAGACCCAAAACAATATCTCCATTTTTCATGGAGATAAAAACAAAGACACCTGCATCAACACGGACATAACGGCACACCACATGCCCAAAGTCATAGAAATACAACGTACACAAACATGACTTTTACGTGCGAACACATTTCACAATTCCGGACCATCCATAAACCATTACGGTCCGCATCTGGTCGGCATTAAAAACCGCACCGCACATCTGCATTAAGGATGCTTCCCCCCCCCCGCTATTCAAAACAACGGGTTTTTCGCGGCCGGTCCCATGTGCCCCTAAATGTAGGGGTGCTTTTCGAATATTATCTTGACCGCGAAAACACCTACGGTAAATATTGATATACGTGCATCACCACTGGCATGCCTGCAGACGACGTATAAAATTAAATGCCGATTGAACAAAGGGAACCGTGAGTTTTAGCTGCGAACACGAAAAACCGGCTGACCCGAATACTCCTGCAGGAGGTATACCTCCTTCACGGAGTAATAAAACGCTGTCTTTATTATTGACCATAAAAGTATTTGAACACATTAAAGCCCTCTCCCCATCCTTAAACCGTGACCAACACCGACTACCCCCCTCCCCTAATCTACAACACGCCCGTCCAGTCACGTGACCTGTGTGACCTTAAACATTTAGGTCACATTACGACCCTTTTATGAGCTGATGGAAGATGGTGGATACCGGCTGAAAGTCATTCTAGCTGAACTGTTTCGTCACGTGTAAGAGTTTAATCCTTCATATACGATCGGAGTATTTGACCTCTTTTAATTAGTAGACGTATGGCATCTACTCACCTTGTCTGTGGGAAGTAGAAAAGTGATGCACATGAGAATGGAAAGGATGATGGGCGGAGAAAGAGTGGCGCAGAAGTGGAACGTGGGGATGCGGTTAAACGTTACTTCGATGCAGCCGCCACCGAACGCCCCGCCAACAACTGATACCTTTTGGAGATATAATCATAACGTTATTAACTTCATCTGGAAATCTGGTAAAAAACATTCGTATCGTTATAATACCCTATAGTGTACTACAGTGATGCAATTTTGATGATCAAAGTTGGTAACATATTCTTCTAGCGACGCCTGTGATGTCAAATATACACCTTGAGATTCCTTCAGTCGTACCATTAGTTTCTAATCTTCAACATAAGGAAAAATAGTGCAACAAGTTTTTAAAAAACTGTATATTGACTGTTCTAGACATTATCGCGTCAGCTTTCAATACAGTGAACTGGAGATTTGTTTTCAGATTACGTGTATGACTGAAACAAACAAACAAACAAACAAACAAGGAAATAAATACCGTCCATTTGCCGTTCCATTGGTCTACAACCTCCTTCTGTTCATCGCCACATTTCATGAAATGTTCTATGTACGACTCCGACTGTAGCGGCTTCTCGTTGTCTTGATCCCCTTGGCAGTTGAACCGTTCTACACTTGTAGTCGTTCCCAGGCACACTGGACACGTCATGGAGTCAAAGGGAAACAGGGCCGGCTCTGCAACAATACATGTGGTTGAACATCAAGTGATGCGAAAAGTTGCAGTATACGTTTGTATTATACAAACAAAATGGCAAAGCGTATGATACTATGCCACTGATAAGCGTTTTGGCGAAGACTTTGTAAAAATAGGCCAATACTCCAAAAATCAAACAAGGCCGACAAAAAAAAATTGGCCAGGGCGACGGTTTTTAGCTAAATATTTATTTAGAACTATTGACATATTCTTATGTTAATGAATTTGTTTTGTGATATGACTATGTACAGTTAACTTCCAAATGCCGCAAGTATGAAATTTAGAAATATGGTATCATTATGCAATTTCCTAATAAAGTAAGAAAATTAGATCCTGATTTGCATAATATACATTATGAATACAACAATCAGCACTTAAGCTATCTACAAATCATGACGATCATTTCTGTGAACATTGCAGAAACTCTTGTACAGTTCTTAGAATTATTGTAGACTCGTTATTAGGATCGCCACAGAGGCGTCACCAAAAAAGAAAGATCGGAAAAATAGTACATATCACATGGCGATCATTTGCGAAGTGAAGTTTCATTCAAATTTTCACCATCAATCTTTATAACAAGGAATGTTAGTAACGTTTGTATGCTATTAACCTTCTCCCTGCTACCTAACCCAATTACCAATACAAATTCGGTACCTAATGGCTACTTTAGCAGGCTGAAGGTTAAGAGCTTACCGAGGTCGCAGGTTGTCGTCAGGAGATCCACGATGTCCCATCCAACCTCTCCATCGCTGGTGACTGTCACAGGGGCAGCGGGAAACGTACTGAACTTGGCATCTCCGCTATAGATAACAAGAAATTGGAGGTTTCAGACCTGCTGAAAGTGTTTTAGGTTTTCTTGAGCATGTATTGGAACTATTGAGGATATTCTGTGACGTAATTTGATCGGGCACACACACACAGGCAACCACTTCCTAAATTCCTTCACGTACAGCCCACGTACCCCATTCAAACTGTTTAAAGTTTGTTATACTTATAGCACGCATTACTTGTTAAATTGATAAACGTAATCGATGTAACTACAAAATTGCTTACTTTCTTTGAAGGTAGATATTTGGAATCCACACATCTTCTGTGGTCAGGCCCAGTTGTGTGACGTTGCCATACTTGGCAGGAGTCCAGGACAGGCGGTTATCTTTCCAGCTCTATTTAAACAGATTTTAAACCTTTAGGAAGTGTTTAGACTTTTTGTTGTGACTTATTGGCACAACCAAAGAGGTACTCTGAAGTATTTGTATCGGGCCTGGTACTAGGGGGGGGCTGCATGTCCTTTTTCGTAAGGCGTAATCAGGCATTTTAGTCATCGTAATCCGTAGGCAGCCGCCCGAAAAATCAACGTAATTCGTAATATTACATTAGCCGCAAAACGTAAAGCCGTAATCAGCTCTGAGAATCTAACGTTATTCGTAATCGGCGGGGAAAATTTTGAGTAATTCGTAATCACTACCCCCCATGCCCATGCAGGCCCTCTACTAGTAGAAGTAGTTGGGAATCCTTGTCGGGAACAAGCCAAAAGTGGGTGACTTGCGTCAGGGTGGAGCCATCACTTCTTGTCAGCCTGCCAATCATCACTGGCTTCTAGCTTGACCTTAAGGTCAACCTGCGGTAACCAACCCTCTCCCAACAAACAGGATTTGGTACGTAAGTCATGTTATTAGACGCAAAGGTCGTACGTAGAGAGTGCAAGCATAGTTTCAAACGTTGTTTTGGTGGTCGTATTTTTATTGGCTCATGCTAATCTCATGTCATAAAAAAAAGCTTGAAAAACTTGAAAACTTCTCGTAACTCACCAGTCGGAAGGCCATCGATCCGAACATGTGTTCATTTTTCTCATCCTGTGGACATGAATACAAGACGTAAGAAATCGCACGATGATATGACAAGGCAAGCAAACCAAATATGTAATGCCAAGCACAAGGAATCATCCTATTCAATTAAAAAGAGTACGAAAAGTTTGCCATATTGTAATTCTGGTAGTAAATCTTTTGGTGATTCATGAACTGATTACTGATGGTATAAAGGTGTACATCTTGAAGATACTAAAAACAAAACAAAACAAAAACGAAGGTGCTATTAGTTAGTTTGTTTGTTTGTTTATTTAGTGTTGTTAGTATCAAAACTTACTGCGTCGATTATTTCGACCACGGCCGCCTCGAAGGTGACATTGACGTAGCCTGTGCTGGGAGGGAGTTGAGGCAGGTAGCGGTCAGTGGCCAGCAGTGTGTTGGACAACTGTATCCTGTAGTCAACTGTAAAACAGTGGTATATGGAAGAGAACATCATTACTTCCAGGAACGGAAGTATTGTTTTGGGTGGCTGAGCTGTGGGTTTGACTGTCTTAATAGCTTCGTTTGCATGGAGGGGAGGAGGTTGACAGTTGAATGATTGGGTGGTCAAGCCTGGAGGTGAACCAGCACTCGCTGGGTGGGAGTAAGTGGGCGGTATGTGGAGGAATTCAGGAAGTGGTGTAATACCTGCATGAATTGCATCACACAATTCCCCCAACAGAGACAACACAAAAACATTTCCTGGAGGAAGATTAGATTCTAAGCCAACAACAGTATCTACTGCCTTATCGGGTATACATCACAGAATTATGCGTTGCATAATACCATACTTGAACATCCGAGGTCGTCCGTTTGACTCCAAGTCCCGTCATCTGTGCATGTTATGGACATTTCGTCCGTCTCACGGATGTAGCCTGCATTACAGGTGATGAACACCTTTTCGCCCGGCCGGTGGAAGTTCTTCACAGGACTTCTGGTTCCGAACTCCACGTCGGGAGGAACGCCGCATCCGATTGCTGAGGAAGTGAGCGATTTGCCGTGTTATAGAAGAAGCACTTTATTGCACGACAGTTGCACACGGTACAATGTATGGCAAAGACTATTGAACATTGTTCAGAAATAAAGAAAAGAAAATTAATATGTTAATTACTAAAGAGCAAGGGCTCATACAGTATTCAAAGAGGCTAATAAAGAAAAGGAAATTAATATCTTAATTACTAAATAACAAGGGCTAATACAGTATTCAATAGGGCTAATCATGGGTTTCGGCATTTTTCCTAATAACAAAACAGTCTATAAGGGACGCGATATTATGTGAGGCCCTGGCCACATTCGTTGTACGATGGTCGGACGATCGCAAACATGGGTCATTCTCGGGATAGTTGTACAATGCATCTAGGATATATCACCAAGCTAGGAATAGGTGAAAAAAATAGCAAACCGAAGAAAGTCAACATGAGATTTGTCCTCACCACCACAAGGCTTCAGTCCGCACGGCTCCACGGTGACCAGTTCAACGCTGCTTGTTGAACCAGAGCTGACAAGACAAGAAGGCTCTTGCATGCCCTCTGCGAATAAATGTTAACAGGGAGACAGAAAATTAAGTTAACAATAAATGACATTATTCTTCATATACATATACACCATGTGAAGGTTAGTGATAATTATCATATAGCCAGAAGACGTTGACCAATCAGAGGTTCCATTTCCACCGCATAAACGATCTAGTCGCGGACTCGGTCGTTTATTCGGTCGTTATGGGAACCGGCCCTGAATTGTGACACCTTAGGACGGGTCATTAACCCTATATTAATGTTTGATCTTCCTATGGAAAGATTATGATTGTTATGATTATTTATCAATTGATTTGATATGATTTAGATTATTATGATTATTATTATCAATGATTTGTTGTGATTTAATTAATTGTTACGATTATTGTTATGATCAATGATCTGTTATTATTTCAATTGTGAGGGATGGTTCACTGTATGATATATGAAAAAAAAAATAAAAAAAAGATTATGAGTTAAGTCTAATTGTTGTATCAAGTTTGTACCAGTTATTTTTTGAGTTGGATTATCAAGTTGATGTAAACACGCAATTCAGCTCCAGGGCTGCAAAGAGCATATACTACAAAGGCAAATAAATAAATTGTGTGGGGAAGGGTTTTACCTAGACCAAGGTTCCTACAGTAGTTTTTCCGCGGGTCTGCCCAGTTGTAGTTGTACAAGAGCTGAGAAGACAGAACGCTCGTCCAGTTCATGCACGTCTTGTCACTCTCCATTGGTAGGGTCGCCGTGCCCCTGTAGTTCTGGCCCTTACCGTAGTAGCAATCTGGAACAAGATTAGTACTGGTATCAGTACATCAACGTTGTAGTCACACTTGTAGACGTGACAGGTCGTTCAGTGTAATATAACCAGCCGCAGTTGCTAGTGTTGTATCTAGAACCGTACTTTATCCATACGCATGCTCAAGCACGGTTCTGGATAGTCCACATGTATCCAGAACCGTACCTGGGCACATCTACCTTTTTGGATACGTGGAGACTATCCAGAACCGTGTGCCTGATCCTAACTATAACCCATTCAGGCATAGAACTAGATACGCACGGTTTTGGATACAATATTTGTAGCTACGTGTGCCCGCGAAGCTGGTGTGTTACCGACAATACAGATACGGATACAAAAGTACAATACTTTTGTGCATTTATAAACTGAACTGCTGACAAAAACTAACTGAAAAGGTACCTTCAGAAGATGCCAAGTTGAGGCAGCCTGTGCCATTTAGCACAGTGCATTCCGTTGACTGAAGAGTCCCATTGGCAAAGGCTGATGGGCACGCTGACTTAACTTCTTCACACAACGACTGACAAGGCACCTGCTGGCGTGTTCTGTTGGAAAGTACACATTCATATATATGATGACACGAGTCTAACTCTGTACTGCCACTTGCTACATAATGTAATCCAACACCAGGTGTCTGCTACAGCACCAGTTACCAGCCACCTGGTCCTGGTCATTGACCTTATGTGTTTGGAACGGAAGAAGAAACAGAGCAAAAACAATATGTTTTCCTTGTGCGAAGGTAAACATAATTAATTACACTATAAGCTAGGAAGACAGCGATGCCTGTTGTATGCGTACATAACTGAGTGATGCACATTGTAAACGTGTAAAATCGTTTTACATACGAGAATTGTGGTCCCCTAGGTGTCCAGATGTAGGTAACGAGGCAGCGAGGCATCAACAGCGAGCAGATAAACGGACGGAGGTGGGGGTGACAAGACGTGTTGACGTTCTTCATCTTCGCCCACTCTGGTGAATCCAAAGTGTCGTTGATGCTCATACCGAAGACGTTCCACGTTGTTGTCTTCTGGTAGCCAAGATCTTTACAGTAGTTGTAGAAGTCGTCAGGAACGCCGAAACATTTTGGGGGAGCGTCAGATCCATCGCCCGAACCTATGTAATAGCAAAGATATAAAATAGTTGGCAAATGTGTTAGAAATGATAACTAGAGAGGTTACATTTGCAAAGCAAATATGTTTACCTTCACATGGTCTAGACTATAACAAAATTCATATATATATATATATAGGATTACATTATGTTGCAAGTGGCCAGAGTTGAAGGCTGTTTACCATATATATATATATATATATATATATATATATTCAACTCTGGCCACTTGCAACATAATGTAATCCTACAGGGTGTCTGCTACAGCACTAGCTACCATGGTGGCAGCCGGCTGATCCAGGTCATTGACCTTATTTGTTTGGAACGGAAGAAGAAACAGATATAGAGCAGAAACAATATGTTTTCTCTTCTGTGAAGGTAAACATAATAAGACTTGCTTGATTGATTGATTGATAAAGAATGAAGAATCTGCAATTACTAGAACTAGAAAGGTAACATTTGCAAAGCAAATGCATAATGTTTACCTTCGCATATGGTCTGCTCTGTTAATTCTTACTCAGAGCAAGGAGAAACGTGGCAAAAACAATATGTTTTCCTTCGTTAAACATAATAACGAGCCTACGGCAAAGCTTATTCATTACCTCCTTGTTAATTGCAAATATGTTACAAATGATAACATAACTGCTTGCTTGCTTGATTGCATTGATTGATTGATAAAGAACGAAGAATCTGAAAACACTAGAGTAACAAGCAACGGAAAAGCTTACCTCCTGTTAGATAGAATTTCTTTGTACCAAACGTTGCATTGAACCCAGAACGACGAATAGTTGAATCAGACACAAACACTACCGACATCACGTGCGTGCTGGATTTGATCATTTCCGGAACCGTCTGCCCACAGAACTTTCCTGGAAAAATGAAGCAGAAAAGAAACTTTCAATCTGTAACCCCTTTGGCATTGTTGACATATTCTATCCGTCTCTTGATTATGTTACGTAATGAGGTAATTCAATCATCGCCCTCTGGGTGGGGGCTCTGCTGATTGGATGGCACCTTTCAGGTTTGGCCAATCAGCACGCCTGTTGAAATTCTGAACAAATATTCAAACGGCAGACGGATAGAATATATATGGGTGCAGTCCTTTGAGAAGGGAAGCGAACTATAGAGAGCCCACTAAAGCTAAAAAGGCTGGCTTTTAGGTTAGTGGAAAGGGGACCTTACCAATTAGACTATCCCAGCCTGTAAATGTATCACGGTTGTAGACCGCCACGTAGTCAAAGGTACAGTCAGGGTTGATTTCTGACTTCTCCAGGTCGAAGTCATGGAAGGTCAGCTGTATGACGTTGGACCTATCGGCTTCTATCAGCCAACGGATGCTTAAATCGTCTGCAAGAAAAAGTAAACAGCTAAACTCAAGAATCACGGTAGATATAAAAGCTATAATGATACACATATCTTTTTCAATAGTCTCTTTTAAGGCTGATAAACTAGAAATGTTTGACAATCCTCTAATTCGTCGAAATGTAACAGAAATTGCATTGAGGTAAATGGACACATGTGAATTAATCGCCACTCGAACGCTGTAGTACATCAACGGCTCCGCCTCGTAGGTGTTGCCAAAACATATGGCAGAGACCTCATGAATGAATGAACTTTGAATGAGTGCACTTTGCTGCATAACTTATGCATGGAGGTATAAAATCCTCCATGACTTATGGCAACATAAAAAACCTCTGAGATATTAATCTACACATCTCAACGAAGGGTATAACAATATCAAGTATTAATACTTTGATACCACTTTTGAGATAAGCTATGTATAATGATTATTATACCGGAACCCAGATCTCAAAAGGAGACATTAATAAGTTGAAGTCTTGCTAAACTCATTGATAGCTGATTGACATCCAGGAAGGGGAGGCGATATCGACTTTCGACAACCTTTGACCCATTGAGGACGTCACACGGGCATGATGTCACAAGAGCGTTTGGGTCAGGTAGCTTTTTTCTTTATTTACTTCAACTTCAATTTTATCAAGCTGAAGAGGACTGAGTGATTCAGTCGAAAATCCAAGTGAGTCAATTGTATTTTTTGTATAAGTTTGAGAACAATTCAATTCTTCCACAAGGCAATTTTATGTACCTGGATAGTCACCAGGAAAGCCCGGACTGTTGAAGGCCCCAGTGCCGGCCTGCAGGTTGAACTCAGTCTGCACGGGTATCGGAGGCCGTGGTGGCTGTGGGTTCGATGGTCCGATCAACTGACCGCAGGCAAATGCGAAGAGGACGAGGAGATGCCAAATGCATCGACCCATACTGACGTGTTTTCTGCAAGGTACATAATGCACATTTTATTAGCATGGTGAACGGTTCTACGACAGAAAACTGGAAAATGCAAAGCCGTGTCACTTATTGTTCCTTGTTGGTTGATGCTATTTGATTGCTTGGGTTACGTCAACAATATTTGGAAGTAAAGAATTCCGTTAGAAATTGAAATTGATAAATATTGTGTAACCTCTGCTTTCATAATATAGCATATAAGGATTTCTATATTCTACAGCTAAAGTGTTGTGAATGTGTGTATGCATATAGAAGTGTTACAACAGCATTATTCTTGGAGTCTACCAAGATCCCACGAAGGTGTAACTGGGTTGTAAAACTTCATATTGCTTAGGAGTACGCCCTACACGCGCCAGTTGGAACAAATAAATGATAGAAAAAATCCATGGTTAGTCTCGTCATGGTTCATCGCAAAAGAGAACTGACAAGTGTCTGGGCAAACAACATACACAATTTATATAGGGATATATATAAAAGACTGTATAAACATTAGAGATTCATTGTAAAAGTTCACTCCTATACTAGTCACCCACTCATGTATTAGATAGGTTAGCATTATGAAATGGTAGGCGTAGTTATATAGTAGTAGGTGCCATACTTTGTACCCTGTACAATTGTTGTGCAATAAAGTTATTATTATTATTATTATTACCGCAGCCACCACGTAGCCTCCACCAGGTCTTCCTAAGGGGTTATGGATAGTAGAATTCAGAAAAAATGCGTCAATAATTGGTCAGGAAAGTGAGCCATGGTAAGGATAACATTTCCCCTCGGACAAATGATGTCCTGATGGCCTTTTTTTACATAATTTATTTCATTAATTTCATTTTTAATCAGGTCATTAACCCTTGACTTCTTCTGCGCAGCTGTGGCATAGCTACTTTGGCATTCTGTGCGTTTTGCTGCGGTGCGATGCATTCATGTGAGAAATACTCCTAACCATAAATATACGGGACCCGCATACAGGCACTATATATGTGCAACCCATATATATATGGGTCCAGCAGGACAAGGGTTAACTTAAATGAACTCAAATAAACTCTGGCAAACCATCCTCTCTTTTAATTTGCTATTTTTCAGTCCGACTTGTTAGTCTGGTGCAGAATACCGCGGTAAGGTTAACATTTCCCTTCAGATATATGAACTTTATAGCGGAAAAACTCCCCTGGCAAGCCATCCTCCTTATCTGACTAATTGTTGCTATTTTTCAGTCCGCGTTTATTTATTTCTGTATTCATTTAACAGGGTAGCACCAAACTCAGTGACTTAGCACTGCTCTCCTGAGTGGCCCTGGGTACTCATAGACAAACAAATGTAACAATGAATGAATGAATGAATCTTTATTGCATATTCATGCCCAGATGGGCTAAATGCACATGTGACCATATCATGGTCTAAGGGATATAAAACATGGAGTATTGAATACAATATATACAAGACAAAGACGGGATCAAAACATCAAATCACAATCGTAGTCCAAATTCGTAATCAAGGCCATGCCGGGTCGTAAGGGTGGAGAGTCAGAGGTCACGTAACTGTTCTCCCTATCTGGCTAAATTTTGCTATTTTTCAGCCAGCATTGTTAGTCTGGTGGAGACCACAGACATTTCAACATTTGAACGCCATGAAGGCCAAAGTCCCCTGGCAAATTCACCTTCCATATCAAGGAGGAATCTTGTTCTCCATATTTGACTAAATGTGTCTATTTTCCAGCCTCTGTTGTTAGTCTGGTAGCTAGAGAGAATATCCCTTCAGACATATAAACCGTATGGTCTCCAAACTCTCTTTTTGACTAAATTGTGCTATTTTTCAGCTCGTGTTGTTAGTTTGGTGGGAGACTACCTACCTCACACTGACGACTACACAGACAGAAAAGAAAGCAGGATCACAAACAAACAAACAAACAAACAAATAAACAAACAAACAAAACGACGACGATGTCTTGTCCACTTCCGCCACATAACAACACAGCTATAGCTAGATAGGGCACAAACCTAGGTAAAGAACACCTGGAGTATGATTAAAATCTTCGATAGTTAATGACAGTAAACAGAGTTGTCTAATACGTAGACATGAGGATTGTGTTGTGCCGACAAAGAGATGATTATTCAAGTGAACAAAAGGTCCCAAGAGCCTTGAAAGCTCACCGAAAAGAACCACCTGGTGCTGACAGAAGACAGGACAGTGTCAGAGAGTAATTAGAGACCGTTCTTCATTAATTAGTACCATGCACGGCAGACTGGCAATGCCCCGATCAAATGACTCAAAACTGCAGGTGCGGATGTGATAGGACCCAGAAAAAAAAGACACAAGGAAAAACGAGAGAGTTGAAACTAAAGCCCCTGTCACACATTCAGGATCCCACGGCCAACAACCAACCAACCAACCGACCGACCGACCAACCAACCAACCAACCAACCAACCAACCAACCAACCAGCCAACCAGCCAACCAACCAACCAACCAACTAACCAACCAACCAACCAACCAACCAACCAACCAAAAAAACCAACCAACGAACCTACCAACCAAAAAAACAACCAACCAACCAACCAACCAACCAACCAACCAAAGTTGGCTGAAGTTCGGGAGCCTTTCTATACCTTTCTATACGAATCGAATCAAATTTGAGTTACATTTGAGTCAATCTGACCCCGAACACTGCTGACTTACTCTTAAACACCATGGCAGAACCCCCCGTCCACACCCAAATGTTTTAAACATTCGGCTGGCTAAGCCGAACAGTAGCCAACCTCGTCGAACACCAGCCGATCTTGCTTCCTACGTACTCCTATCCACGGTTGGGAGGGGGGGGGGGTAGGCAGAGTTCGGGAGGCCATATTCGACTGCTATGTGTGACAGAGGTATAACGACCCGGTCACATTCGTCCTATGGACGTCGTACGTACGTCAAACTGAGGGCATTCTTTGGACAGTCGTACATCGGTCGTACAAAATTCGGCTGTACTGTTACGGAAAAGGCTGATTTTGATACTTGTCGATGTTGTTTTCGTCACAGCCTTCTTAGAAATTATACGATTCACATGGAACATGACGCATGACGCAAAATCATGATTCAAAAGAAAGCGAAGAACACAAAACGTCAAACAAAATCCGTTCTATATTTATGAAATTCATTGAGCGATCGGTCAAATATTCAACGCTCAGCGGTTGCTCAGCGATTGAAGCATCTAGTAGAGAGGGGATGTTAGCGAAGACAAGTCAAGACAAAAATTCATGAAGGTAGACTGACAAATTTGCCATGCGTATCAGAGAGAAACGATAGGAAACAAGACTCAGTTATGCCATTTGTATAAATGAATAAAAAATATCGGGCATAGAACTGGACTCTGGATCCTACCTAAGACAACCCACCAACGACAACGGATCTCTCTCTTCTCCTCTCTCTCTCTCTCTCTCTCTCTTTCTCTCTCTCTGTCTCTCTGTCTCTGTCTCTCTCTCACTCTCTGTCTCTCTATCTCTCTCTCTCTCTCTCTCTCTCTCTGTCTCTCTGTCTCTGTCTCTCTCACTCACTCTCTCTCTCTCTCTCTCTCTCTGTGTCTCTCTCTCTCACACTCTCTCTCTCTCTCTCTCTCTGAAAAGTTTTTTTTTTCTTGGTTAGTGCTGAGTATACCCGGTCCAAGTTCCGAGCAAAAACACACGAAAAAGGCAGTTCAAACATCCTTTCTAGCCTACATGTACTTCAAAGCACGATTAGACTCAAAGAATGGAGTCACTGAACTTCGTTTAAAACCATATTTCAGGTGTTATTGGTTGTATGAATTGTTTGTTCACTTGTTCACTCAATTCCAAGTCACCATGAGGGTGGTTATTGTCATTATTTAGAAATGCCTTCAATTCTTTGTAATTTTGTTGTCTAAGAAATGTCACTGTTTGAAAATATTTTGAACATCTTTTCAACATTGTAAATATTTCCTAGAATCTAAAAATATACAGAAGCAGACAGTAGGGTCAGATTAGCACCTACATTTAGGAGGCAATAACCCAAATCTACCATATAAAAAATTTTGCAAATATTTGTAAATATTTCGAAAAGTGAAAGAATCATTTTCTAATAGGTATTTGAAATTTATTCTAAATAAAGGGATCTTTGTACAGTCACCTTCAAAATATTTCAGAAATGTCTAAATAAATTGAAATATATTCAAATCTTCATTTTCAATTTTATGAAAAATGTTGAACTTTTGCGACTAAAATATTCTTTTATTCCAAACAGTTAAAAATTATTTCAAATAATTATTTCAAAACCCTCTTGGGGACTTGGAATGGACTCTAGACCAGTTTTTAGGAACTTTGGCAATGTTGTGAATCGGTACTTAATTGCTATCGTCAATTGGGATTTTTTAAATTACATTTGTATATTTTGTTTTACAAAATAGTGAAATTGTACACGTAGCAAAATTTCTGGATCACAGAAAGCAGCTCATGTCAGAGCGATAAGTTTGATTACAAGTTTTTGGGGTGATAATATTTAGTAAACGGATATCAACATTATCCTTAACACGTACATTTGATCCAATGAACATGTTTGAAACTTGAACTAGGATTTCCTTTGTTTATAATCACTATACTAAATAAAAAAAGGAGTTTAAAACAAGATGTGGCAACAAAACAGCAGCAACAACGTTAACAAAACGTGGAAGAATTAAAAGGGTTTTAAGGCCCTGTCTGGAAGACATGTGGCTCGTTCTCATTGAAATATACAGAGTACCGGTAATGGAGGTTACAACATCGCACTTTGGCTTTTTACCTCAAAAACTTCTACAGTGTTTAGCTTCATCTTTCAGGAGCAAAGGAGATTTAAAAACTGGGTACGGACATTTAAAAACTGGGCAACTTTCTTATACCACACGGTTGAAGTTTACTACTAACATTGAAAGTAACAAACAACCGTTACGGAGGTTACAGTAAAACATTTTGTTCAGCAAGGGCGGCTACAAATGACAGCGAACATTCCTTTCTCCTTAGAAACTTAGAAAATTTGCAAAATGTCATCAAAACGGCAATTTCTTCTCACATAAGTGGCTCTATCTAAACATCACGACCGTTGTATTTGAGCGATAACGTAGGTTACAGAAATCTGTGGTAACTATAATTTCTTCCTAGTCATCAACCAAACCTAGTGTTGTGGTACATTTTTTCGGGAAACACGGTAAGTGTAGTGGGAAAGTGAAGAAAGCAATGATGGGGTCCGTGATTTAGCTCATAAACAGTATTATGCACATTTGAATGAGAACGAGACACGTACATTGTACGTACCTTTTTTAAGTAGATGGGCGAGCTTGTCGTAGAAGTCTAAAATAAATAAAGGTAGTTTGTAGGTTGACAACAAAAATCCAGAGTTCCTCTCAAAGTTTATCAGCACGTGTTGGCTTTGCAAGCCACGGTCTCGTACCTGGACAACACCGAGCCACCGGTTTGATTCCCGACCGAGCCAGGTACGACCTGTACCCGGGAAGTCTGGTAGAGTTTACGGTCCTCTGGGGTGACATTAAACGGTCGGCCCTGTGTGTGTTTTTGAGGAAAGCCACACCTCTGACAAGATAAAGAGCCGACTATAATTATCAATCAGTGTGCGATGACTCAAACCTCAGATCTTTTACGTAGCTTTTAACAGTTCTTTACGTAGCTGGTAACAGTTCTTTACGTAGATTGTAACAGTTTTTTACGTAGTCTGTACATAAAGAAACAAATATCATGCGCTATGGGATAGTGTCTCCGTCATACTGATACAGCTACATGCACAACGGTTTAAAGGTCATCTAATGATGTACACGTTTTTACAAAACCTCGTAAGACTGGCCTAAACCGGTCATTTGGGACACATGTGCCCGTATCATCATTATTAGTGGGAATTAGTCTGCCAGAAAAATTACATTTTATCTCACACAGCTGGCATGCGTCAAACATCAACAATCTGTTAAAGACTTCAATTGTTTGTTCTTTGAAGTTGTAATGACGTCATTCCATACACGAGACAGACGCCATTATTACGGTTGAAATCTGTATGTTTCGGAAACATCGTAAGATTACTAAGAAGGCAAGCGTCCGATTAATTCAGCTAATTACTGTAAAAACTAATTAATGAAATTACACGAGGCATGACGACACACGCAAGAAAATACACACACATCCTCTTTATTCAAACAAAAGATTTTTGCACAAAATGGAAGCACAGCAATATCTAAATTTACCTTTTCGAACGACGAATTTTCATCATTTTTGGTATGTAGGAAGCTTAGACAGAGATGTACATAATGAAATACAAATTATGCAAATGAAGACTTAATTTGCATAATCAATGAGAAAATTTGGTAATTCCAGTGTTTTACATGGTAATAGGACTTTCATACATGCAATGTGTATAACCTATTGCAGGCGGAAAATCAACAGATCCAATTAGATAGATAGATAGATTAGATAGATAGATAGACAGATAGATAGAATGGTTTATTCAGTTTAAAATCCCTTGCAGCCATCAGGCTGAATTGTGGATTTAATTACAGATTGAAAACTGGACTGGTACAAACATTACTGGTGACATTCTAAAACAATCTTGACTTGTAAATCTGCAGTAAGTCATTCACAGGTAGGTTAAAATGTAAATATACTAAGGAAACGTCAAAGGAAGCAAAGAAAGGGTAAAATCAAATATCGTCAAAGAACAAAGTCCTTCATTGCACATGTTTGCCTCACCGGGTTAGGTACAGGTCACAACGAAACGTGTACAATCAAAAAAAAGCGGAAATAATTTGCCAGGAGAGTCAGTCTGCGGGAGGGTTGATTCCCCCTCCGAAGTGACTCTACAAACAAATTAACTCTACAAACTCCCCTGGTCAATTATTCTCCCGATTTGGCTTCATTTTACTGTTTTTGAACCCGCGTTGTTAGGCTGGTGAAGACTTGTACAATGTTGCCGAATGTGTAGTAGATATAATTAAAGGAACAGACATGTTTTGCTATAGAAGGTCTGTCTAGATCTACAGTACCGAAGCCCAGGGGAGCGACTCAGTTAAGTTCAGGGGAGCTGTATTTATTTGTTTGGGCAGGGGTTGTTTTTTCTAAATCGTTACGCTTTCTTAGCTGTCCCTCCTTTGTGTCCCAAAAAAGGCAGTTAGACACAGAAATTTTAAATCAAAAGGAGAACTTGGGAAGCATAATGATTTACCTCCTTCTCTTCCCAACATCTACTTGGAGATTAATAATTTTCCGGAAGTGTAGACAAGACCTGGCACGTGCATGGCAAGCTCACGCGGTACCACGTGTCGGCTACTGGGAAACCCCCGCTCCGGAAGTGAGGAAAGTTACCAAAAATAAAACTCGAAAGGGGCGCTCCCAGTCTAGGATTGCCCCCCCCCCAAAAAAAACGTAACCATGACACAAGAAAGGGGGCATACCACATACACCATGTGACAGACATGACTAAGAAAAAGGATGGTTCACATTACGATTACAGTGCTTTTTGAGACAACAACAACAAAAGAAATACTAGGCTTCTTACATAATGTTTTATACAGAGTGCCTGAGTCATAGTCTCCAAGCAGATGTTGTGGTGGGCAACTGTAAAGTTTTCTATCCTTTTGGACAAGGACTGTAAGAAAAAAAAAACCGGCTCGGGTTAGAAAACCGTACAATCATCCACTCCAACATCTGCTTGGAAATTACGATCGTGCCGTATTTTTTTTCCTCGTTTGTTTGTACAGTTTTGTTGTAGTTTTATGGGTGTATTGGGGAGGGTAGGAATACCCTGAATGTACCACAGCCGTGTTCTAGCAACGTCACGTTGTATGACCCCTCTGTACACTTTGAATTAGGGCTGCGCACCGGCCCAGGTGGACTGGTACGGACCTTAAAAATAGTCCGGTCCAAAAAAACCAAACGTCGGTGGACCGTTTTTTTGGACCGGAACAAAAATCCATACTTGTTACTACTGATGATTACTACGTAAAACGTCACTATACTCAAGGATGCCTGCCAGGAAAATGAACATCCAGCGTTAAAATAAAGAAATTTACCTTAGTTTCCGTCTGTCTTTAATATTTTTCGCAACAATATTTTTTACATACATGTATTTTCGTTACCGACAGACATCTAGAAATAAAAAAAGAGGAATTTACAAGCTGCGTATTGGTTGGGATCGAGCCGCTGCTTTACACCAGCGGCCATTTTCCCACACTGTGACGCACGTGAATTATTCAGGTACAGGTACAGGTCCGGACCTGGAACTAAACCTCTGTACCTGTACCCGATGTTACGTTTAGGTACGCAGCCCTACTTTGAATACACACAGGGACGTATCGAGATAACAGTACGCAAACACAGGGTCGCACCGATCTTGATAGCCTTATTTGTCACGCAAATAAAGCATGTGGTACAAGGGCAAGTTAGTGACTGTAGAATCTTGTATTTTGTGTTCTAGATCAAGATGAAACATGGATAATATACAATCATGCAAGCTGTTTTGTTTACTAGTAGTAGAGTAATACAAGAACGGTTTGAATTGTAAACGGTTACTAGATAACGCTTTGATACAGGCTTGGGAGAGTAAATGGATAGGTATCAAGTTAAAACCAACAAAACCACACTGTCATTTTCAGTGCTTGATTTTAACATAGTCGTGACATTTTTTTAAAGAAAAAGCAGCATAACTTGTTGCGAAGAACTTGAAATGTGGACTAAGCATATGTTTGCAATTCAAAATGGAATAGAATACATGGAGAAAGATTTACGATATCTTCTATGTCTTCGACTTATATTAAGCGCTGTTTGTTATGTCTTCTTTTATTTTTATTTTCTTATTTTTGTGACAGAAATTGTAACCCTTCCAACATTGCAGGTGGTTGACGCGAAACACGAAACTACCGTCCGACCTGGCCGCCCGACTGGAAGTTGCGTCCAACCGGAAGTTGCGGGCGCGGTTGTTTGGTGTTGTAATCTAACCCAGAGGGCAAACTAGGGGGAATCCCTACACACGTGGCTGCCAAGACACTGTGGTCAACCGGCAAAAATAGCCCCCTGTCCTCATCCACATACTCTCAGGGGACTATCACCACGCAAAGAAGATTTTCCAACACTGTTTCCTCGATGCTGTGTATAAAAAGGCGGGGAGGATGGTAGTCTCACAGAACACCCACTCACCGAAAGGCTGGCTGTATAGGAGTCTTCTTCTACTCTGCCGATCGCGCTACTCAGAGACCTTCCGACCCACTTGTCACCGATCCAAGTTATTCCTTCTCCGGACAAACCCAGGTCTTCTGTCTGCAAGAAAAAAAGTCCTCATGGCGAGTTTTACCACGGTGAGTGCACACTAACAAGTCTGGGAGTTTTGTGTCTATATATTCTGTTTTTTAAACGTTATGTTTCAAACTTGAGGCATGGTTTTACCACTCTCAAATACTTTCGTGGTGGCAAAAGAATTGATCGGTTAAGCATAAGTTGTGGTGGTGAATATGATAACTTTTATTCATACCGCACAGTGAAAATTTGAGGCGTATACGTCGTTGTAATTGCATGACACCAAGTTTTGTGAAAACGTGGACATTTCTAATCTAGTACTTTTGATATATTGTATAGATTATTGATAGATTATATAGCGTGGATATGTTTCCATGTTTAAGGCGAAAAAAATAATATTATCTTTGTGTTTGTCTCCAGATCCTGTTTTCCCTCCTGGCGCTAGGCGGCGTTCTTGTCAGTGGCATCGCCATCCCCACAACGGACACGTACCCGACCGACGCCGTTCCCGAAGCACGGTCGGGCTGCGGTGAACCCTCCGCCGCCGAGCTCGGCCAGCTTCTCTCCGACTGTTCCTCGGCAAGCAACCCCGAGACGAAGACCTTGTCCTCGGGAGCGAACCCCTGCGAGACGGGCACCTGCGTGCAGCCGAGCGAGAACGAGCTCTCTCAGCGGGCCTACTGTCCCTGGCAGGTCGTCATCGACTCCGATCCGAACCGATTCCCGACCGAGATCTCCTACGCTCGGTGCCAGTCGACATTCCCCGGCCAGTCACCCGACTTCAACTGGACCATGATCTGTGACAGCGTCACCTACACCAAACCCGTGCTGGTGCGTGAAGAGTGCGGCGGGGCTGACAACACCTACCGCTACAAGTGTGTGCACCTGACCGTACCCAACGCCTGCGTGGCCGCTGCAGCTTTGTAAAAACTCCTTGGTAAAAACACAACGGATATACGATACATGTATATCGTTGTTACAGACCACCAAACCATGTTTGGCTCTAAGGTAAGGTCCGTATCGGACCAACTTCCGTTTTTGAACATATCTTATTTCTAGTTCCCTAAGTTCCCTATTTTGCTAAGCGAAGAATTGATGCTATGATAGAAGTACCAAAATGGTTCTAGTATGGATAATTTAACGTCTAGATTGAGAATATTAGACGTATTAGAGGCAAAAACATGGTCTGCTCATACAAGTAGCAGCGCCTTTTTTTTAGCTGCAGTACTATCTAAAAACGTTAGGTGGCGCTCTTGACAGGTCAGATCGCGGTGGAAATATCGTGTGGCAATAAGTTAATAAGGAATATACTTTTACCGTTGCTTTCAATTTGAATGTGCTTATTACATGTGTATAGATCTGGACATTTTGTATACTGTAGGAGAGAAGTGTTCCTCGTCATAGAAATTGTTCCCATTTTTTGACAGCATTCGTGAAACTAATTAGATCATCTTAGTTTGGTCAAGGAGGTTTCCCTTATCTAACCCCCTTGGTCTGGTGTACTTTGTGCATAGTGAGTCATGTAGGCGTGGCTATTAAACCACAGATACGTCTTGCCTAAAAATAGAAACACTTTCAAATTAACGAACAGGAAGTGACGAGGAACAACTTCCGCTTTGTACATTTCCATACATCAAACACTAGTGTTTGACGTATACATACAACATCATAATGTTTGTTTCAAAGTTAAGTCACAGTGACTTCCGTGTTGGATACTTTGTTTCCTAGGACATAAGTTAAATGTATATTTGTATGCGGAACATATATGTATATTTTGTGCAAGTGATATAATTTTAAAAGGAAATGATTTATCTGATTTAAGGGATTATTAAGTGTGACGACCAATTTAATGTTGGTTTTAAATGTTGCTTGTTTGTATTTAATATCTATTTATCAAACCTTGGAGTGAATTTGAACACTTTATTGTTGTTAACATTTATTTATTCTTTCAGGAAGTATACACCTCAAATATATTTATTTATCAACTTAGCAATTAACTTAATATATATTATTTATGTGGTCAAAAGCTTCTGGGCTTGAATTGTACATATCAAGAAAAGAATATTAATTTGAAATGTTTGGAAGATACCTAAAATGTTACCATGTGACATATTGTAACAATATATGTAATTATTTTAGTCATTCTAGGCTGGGCCTAGTTAATATATTTATTTTTCACAATCTGCGACAGAAAGATCCTAAATAAAATATGTTTACACAGAACTTTATTGCGTCATCGAGTATTTTATTCTAAGGTTTGTTTAAATACCTTGATTGCAGACAGGCAGGTAGGCTGGTTGGTTGGCTGGTTGGTTGGTTGGTAAGTTGGTTAGTTGATTGTTTGTTTGTTTGTTTGTTTGGTTGGTTGGTTGGTTGCTTGATTGGTTGGTTGGTTGGTTGGTTGGTTGGTTGGTTGGCACAACTAGTTTGGTCACTTCAAGATCAAGTGAACTAAATGCATCGAAGCCAGTTTTTCACTAACATGGTTCCGTAACACTGTATATACATGATAACATGTGCTTCTTTGAAGCTTTGAAGTTATTTTTCAACGAACGTATCTCGTAAATCGTCCTTCCAGTCCTTGATTTCTGCAGCCAGTTAATTTAATTCGTTAAAAAATCGTTTCAACTATTACTTCATATGACTTGATAACATGTTCTTCTTTGAAGCATGCCCATTTGATAATATTGTATATCCTAAATCACCGTAAGCGCCACAAGACATAGCATGAAACCAATAACGCTGAAATACAAACGTTTCTAAAATAGTCTGTGATAGGTATTATTCAATTACAAAGACGTTTGGACAAAAAATACACTCTCCTGATGTTAGGGAACATCGAATCTTGCATATCGTTCTTCCAGTTCTTGATTTCTGCAGCCAGTTATTTCAATTGGTTGACAAATCGTTCCAACTACATGTAGTGCATGTACTTCATATAACATGATAACATGTTCTTCTTTGAAGTATGTCCATTAGATAATATTGTATATCCTAAATCACCGTGAGCGCCACAAGACGTAGCCTAAATACGACATGAAACTAATGACCCTGCAATACAAAAGCTTCTGAGAATAGTCTGTGAAAGTTATTTTTCAATGAACGTATACGTAGATGTTTGTACAAAAAACACACTCTTCTAATGTTAGGGAACATCGAATCTTGTAAATCGTCCTTCCAGTCCTTGATTTCGGCAGCCAGTTAATTTCATTCGTTGAAAAATCGTTTCAACTATTACTTCATATGACATCATAACATGTTCTTCTTTGAAGCATGTCCATTAGATAATATTGTATATCCTAAATCACCGTGAGCGCCACAAGACATAGCTCAAAGACTACATGAAACCAATAACACAATGAACAATGAACAAAGAAGTTTGGACAAAAAGAATCACCTTTTGCAAACTTCTTTATTAAGATAAGTTTGTCATTGGGTGAAGAATCAATACTGAAATTAGTTTATTTGTCCTTTAACCGTGGCTGGTCTTTGGTCGTGGCAGCAAAGATCCATCATATTCAATAATTGACCAATGGTGTTCGATATTTGCAAGTGAAAAATCTTTATTCACTGAATATAAATTGATCATGAATAAAAAGTATTAAAAAGGTACATTCTTCTTCTCTGATTGCTTCTATTCCTAATGTAAACTAATTCCAGGAAGCTTCTGTTGCTAATAAAACTGTGACCGTTATTTCTGCAATACAAATCCTTATGGTCAAGCTCAATGCATTTGGTTTGTCTAGTAGTGTTCACCAGTAATGTCTTGTAACTGCAGGACTTTTCTGCGACTTTACTCCCGACCACTCCCCAACCAAGGTCGGCGCTCGGTTGGGAGTAGCCTGGAATGCATCCTATTTGCTCCTCTGATCGCATCCAAAAAGAAAATGCAATTCGCGACTATGGTTTTTCAAAATTTATAGTCGGTGGGCGTAGACGACTTTTAAAGACAAATTCCAACACTTGCTTACGACCGACTGCCAACCATGGTCTGGAGAAGGTCGGGTGGCCATGGTCGGCTATGTGTGACAGAGTCTTCATTGCTTGCACAATCAACTTCAGACGCGTGGAACTATAAATTTAGCTAATTTTTTTCTGGCACTGAGTAGGCGTACAATTTGATGTATACCAATCTCTTGTTCTATTGCTAGTCGCACCATATTAGCAGTAAACCAAATCTTCAAGCATAAAATAGACATAACGGTCATATCTTAATATTAGTTTCTCCAATCATGCAATCAGTAACAAACCGATACTGTCTGAAAATTTTATATTCACCGCATATGTCTTATACATGTATCTATGGTAATACTCTGTCCGGTGTTGGACTATTGCCAAATTTCCGGTCCACAGGCTATTGAATGTGGTAAATCCTCTCCATAATATACTATACAAAATCGTTATTTTTGACGACTTTCCATACGGAAAGTAAGTCAAAAGCTTTGCATTCTAATAGACGGTGGCTTGTGACTTTACTTACGGATTTACTGAAGCAGTGGGCGTACATGTAGCAGACGGTCTTTGATTGCATTCAGCATTGAAATGCATGATTTAACACGGGAAGTAATCCTGGGGAATATATACGTCGTGTATGTAGGATGGAGAAGACTACGATCAGAGAGGCGATATGGAAAGCCTTTAGGTAGAAGGAAAAAGCGCCTTAAATCGCAGCAAGTAAAACGTATGAATGACATCCGCGCTTGCATTGATTTTCACGTGGGTTTAGAAAAAAAAATCCCACAAAGTTTCTTTCCCCTTCAGTGTTGGTCCACATGACAAGAAAATACCGACAATGGTATGCTGTGTGGTTAGCCTCTACCAGGCTTCGGAAAACGGCTGGCAAGAGTAGAAATGTTCCAAATAGACAGATAACATGCCAGAGGAGTTGGTTCGCTAAAAAGTACAGTTTGCCGCTCCCCTGGCCATGGCGTGTTATCTGTCTATTTGGCCAATTCCACTCTTTCCCGAAGCCTGGTAGAGGCTACTGTATGGTAGCCTTGAATGTAGAAGTGACAGTATAGTGAGGGAGTACTACAGGAATAGAAGTGAAACTAGTTCGGCAACTACTAGTGGTACAAGTGACACCAGTGTGGTAGCCTTGAGTGCAGCTGTAGTGAAACTATATGCTACCACACTTGTGTCACACTCTGAACTTCTTGAGTACTACAGGAATAGAAAACGTATTGGCTATAATACCATATTTTGTCACATTAATTCTTGTTACAATGTTTATGGTCTATATTTTGAAAATATAATGTGTGTATTTTTAACCATCTTGCTTTTTTCGCGCTCTCGTATTAGATTTTAATCTTTATCTAATGTCATCTATATTATTTACTTGCAGTGGCCTTAGGCATAGGATGGACCAATTCCAGAGCCCCCCCCCCCCCTCCCCAACCTCCATCGAAACGTAGCAATGCAAAATTGAACATAAAACGTATTTAACGGGCATGCAGCCACTCTCTCATTGGTCGAACCGCTAATTGCCATGCTATGATTGGTAGAACGGCTAAATGTGATGGGCAGTCTGGATTGGTCTATCTGAACCAAGGAGCAACGTAGCAATGCAAAATCGGAACATAAAAATACGAGTATTTAACGGACATGCAGCCACTCTCCCATTGGTCGAACCGCTAATTGGTATGCTATCATTGGTGGAACGGCTAATTGTGATAGACAATCAGGACTGGTCTGTTGGAATTGAGTAGGTGCCCTGGGTCTGACGCGACTGATAGGCGGACCGCCGTCCCTTCTTCTTCTTTGGAGACTTGGACAGCCGCCTGTTGGTAATCAGCGACAGTTCATCTGGAATTACATGAGATGTTAGCATGATATGAAAGTTCATCTGAGTTAAGTTAGTTAGTTACATTATTATGAAACAACTAAATAGTTCTCCAATTAAAAAAAATGGACTCGTCCTCTTCAGCTAGCTATCTGACCCAAACACTCAGGACACGTGACTTTATGCACGTGTGACGTCAGCAATGGGTCAAAGGTCTTCGTAAGTCGATATCGACCCCCCCGTCCCGTACATTGGATGTTATAGTGGTTATAACACCAAGATGCAAAATATCTTCGACGTATCCTGTTTCAAAGTCTGTAACCAAACTCATATATTTCAATTATTGCCAAACAAAACAGCTAGCTGCCAGCCAAAAATCGGGACCATAGCATGTCCAGACCACGAGATGCAGAAACTAGACGTTCTACTGCAGTACCAAGAAAGACACTAGGAGACCAAAAATCTGATCGGTTCTTTGATAGGTTAAGACCTAACTACGTACCAATTTGCATAACAATCCATTGGCAGCTTCTTGAGTTATGATATACACAAAACATAAAACTAATCTACATAAACATAAGATATCTGCTATCATTTTATGATGTACCTACAATTGAAATCTTACCCAACAAACTCTCTGATTTATCATAATTCGCCATTGCCGCTGCATGAACCTCTTTGTCGTAGATATTTCCCAACGTCATCTGCAGTTCACTTGTAGTCCGCTGCATGGCGTCTGCTTGCTCGGAAATCTACATGTTAACAAAAGAAAGTCTCGGGATGATTTGACCAATCTTTTAGTTTTGGATTGAGTAACCAGCATTGATTCTATAACAATATCTATAATGAGTTGCTTTTTTTTTACTCTTGTTTCATCTTACAATGTATTTACAATGTATGTGTGTTGAAATTATGAGTAATTGGCCATAGGAAAGTGTACAATTAATTGCAGGTTTCTTGGTTTCTCCAGCACATGTCTCTTATCGCTCAGTACTAATTGACTTGTTTTGTTTTATGTGCAAAATAGATAAACAAACAATAAACAAACTGGAATATGATGCACCATACAAAATTATGATTTAAAAGACATCAAAACGTTATTAAAAAGTAGTTAAACAAATTCGTTTTTTGTGTATGAAATTCGTTGAGGGATATTTGGTCGCAGTAGAAGCTTCCAGTGTAAAGGTGATGTGGGGACAAATTATAACGTTGTTGTTGCTGCTAGCCTCCTTTGCAGGCGTTTTCCGCGGGGGGAGGGGGGGAGGGAGGGAGGTAGGGCTGATTTTTCCCGGCGCGGTCGGCGTTTTTTTGTTGTTGCTTATTTGCAAGTTCTACGATGTTCTGATCTTAAGATAGCACGCGATAGAGATTTTGCCGGCGACCCTGTATTCCCTCCCTGTATTCCACCTGTATTCCCCCCAAAAAACGCCGACCGCGCCGGGAAAAATCAGCCCTACATGTACCTCCCCCTCTCCCCCCCGTGGAAAACGACTGCAAAGGAGGCTAGTTGCTGCATCCTTCAAGCAGTAAATTGTTCATCAGCTTCCTAATTGCAACTGGTAGACGAACTTGTTAAGAATCATGCAGTGCGGGTGATGCTAATTGTCGTCTCGTTAAGCCTAGGTCACAATTCAAAAAAGGGGCCCGCTCGGCGCGTTTTCGGGCTGTTTTGGGGCACTACCGTACGGGACCTGGACGGAGACTGGCGGGATTCCCGACGGCTGCCGGCCTATTTTGGGGCCCGCGCGGTCGCCGAATTGATTTTAACACAAACTTAAAATCACTTCGGGCCCCGTCGGGCAAGGTACGCCGAAACGAAGCCGTAACCTAACTGCCCGGGACCCATCAGGCGGCCGCACAGGCACCTGCCTAAGATTATGACGTCACATGTGCTGATCAGTGCATCAGGTGGTCAGGAAAAGGGGGTTATAGGGGGCATATCATAAACTGCTTCCTCAGACTACGTCGCACAGTTCACCACGTGTGTGTTACACTGTGTACTTGTGTGTCAGAATTCGCGACATAGCTCAATCATCAGTGAGTCGTACTCTCCATGCACGGGTCTGCACATTAACCAAGGGCGAACCCACCCTCGTCTTTTGCGACAATCCAGTTCAGCCTGCCTCTCTTCTTCAGCTACCAATACCACAATACCTAGGTTGTAACGGTGACGCGCTGTCGCCAACCTCAACCTCAGACGGGCTTGCAGGTTGTCTGCACTGGTTGCACTAAACGCTGCATCACCAACTTCAGTCTACTCTTTACGTGACGTGTCGTACATGAAGAAAAAACTGAACATTGACAGGCCGAGCAGCGCTTATATATATATACCGGCTCAAAAACACGACAGGAGCCCGTTGGGATCCCACTAGGGACGCGTCAGGGACCCAACAGCTGCCCGGCCGGATTGTAAGAGCCGTCGGCACCCTACCGCACCCCGCACGGGTCAAGACGGGAGACTGACCAGGCATCGGACGGGTCCCTGACAGAAACCGGCCGTCAAGGGGACCGATAGTTTATGAATTTTAATGGACGGAGCACAACAAGGCCCCGACAGGGAGCCGTAAAGGAACATTTAATTGTGACCCTGACAGACGGCGCACGCTCGGCTTCATTACGCCGGCCGGCGTCTACCCGGGGAACATGCCGAGCAGGCCCCGTTGGTAATGTGACTCCAGCATTAACAGACATTGCCATTTGAAACGGTCGATTCCATATCGCAGAATGGCGCCCCTAAAGTGTATTAGGACGTTTAGGATTAGGCTTCGAACCCTAGCCTGTATGTGCACTTTCTGTCTTTTCCATTTTTCACGATACTGTCGTACATTTCTAATGGAAAGGTTGCTTTTTACACGTTTCATTGCTCTTTGGCACTAAAAAGTTACGATATGGCATAGTTTCAAATGTATACGACCATTTACCAGACGGATACACGCTCGGATTACAGTGCCAAGGGTGACAAGTTAATCATACTTAGGCCATATTTATTTAGAAATGACAACATGACAATACAAAGTGTGCACCAGGCAGCAAGTATGCTGATAGCGTGCACACCTAACACATGATATTCATTTACACCTGAGTCAAGTGAGGAAAGTCGTGTAAAGTGCCTTTCCCAAGGGCACAAGGTCGGTGCCATATTGATTTGATTATATGGATGACATTCTCTGGGAACCCCCAAAACTGATGCAAGCATGCGAATAAAAAAAAAATAGCCAAAAAAAAGTTGTCTTCACTATGAAATCTAAGTGGTCAGGAAGACTAAACACACAGGTGTACCAAACGATAGATTTTCATGTTCTTTCACATCTTCTTCTTAGACTTTTGGAATTGACTTTTGCATTCTACGACATTATAGTATCCGTTTTCTGATTTTTTTTTGGAATTTGCTCATTTTGCAGCTGTTTTGTATGGTTTACAGTATGGTTGAAAACTTTTTTTGAAACGAACGAAAATTGATGCGCACGGATGCCATCCATACCATCAAATCAACACGGCCTTACTGCGGTGCTTCTAAATCATCAACCAGAGTACATGCATCTGCCACATGCGGACAAGTACATAAAATCAGGGGTGTTTGACCGTATAGAACTCTCTAAAAGCTATGAGGACGAGCGGCTTCGGGTGAAGGCCATGGCGGAGTGTTGTAAATGCACAACCTTCTCTGCTTGAACGTGTTTTGGAGTGCACTGTGAAAGTGTGGTTATGCCACGTTTTTAGGGTTATGGGTTGAGAGAGGTTATTCTGGCAGGTCACTTCAAAGGGGTAACTCGCGGGCATAACAGTATATGGCAGATCTTGTAACCGCGTTATGTTCATGTATGCTTTTACATGGAATACTGAGCAGGATGATGCTAATGCTAGCCTGTGTCTCTCGCTGTCAGGGACTGATTGGGCGCCCCATGCCCAATACCAGTGGAAGTTAGGGCGGCTAGAAGGGGGATTTAGGACTTGGTCACATTCGTCGAAGGCCGCCGTACGATTTTAATGTGTTAAGCCCCTGTCACACATTCAGAACCTTCCCCGGAATACCATCCAACCAAGGTTGGCTGAAGTTCAGAAGCAGTCTGACCAGATTTAGGAGACGCTTACCTTTCGATACTAATCGAATTTGAGTTAAATGTGAGTCAAATTTGACCGCCAAACACGCCCCGAACACTGCTCACCTACATGTACTCCTTAACACCAGCTATCCACCAGCAAGCATGGCCGACCCTCCCGTCCATACCCGAATGTTTGAAACATTTTCAAACTGAAAATTGGGCTGGCGCAGCCAACAGTAGCCGAACTCAGACAAACATCAGCCAACCACAGCCGACCTTGCTCCTGACCTACTCCTAACCATGGTTGGGGGGGGGGGGGGTTCGGCAGTGTTCGGAATGCTATATTCGGTTATATGTAACAGGGTTTTTAGACTCTGACGGCGAGATATTGGTGTAACACGCACACGTGTAGGCTGGGTATATATGCGTATATATGCTTAGTACACAGACATAAAAGGGCCTGTGACGTCACAGAGTAGATCAAAGAGACATGAACTGTCCTTTCTCCCCAGAGCTCTGAAGCTTTTCAATAAGAGCTAATCTATTTTTATATGATGTAACAGAAGCGGTTTGATTTTATCGATATCTTCTTGTTTTTAATGATATATGCCGAGTAGATTTCATTTGCCTTTAATATTTGTTTGTAAATATGTGACATTTATCCTTGTGTAACTTGTTTCTTATGATTGATATTTTGTAAGTACTATTTTAAAGGAAAATTAACAGATTTCATGTCAACATGCATTGCTGTATATGACATGCAAGTTGATTACAATTATTAAATTTTGAATTCTAAATCTGAAATAAAAACAACCTGTTGTGCAGCTGTTTTGGTAACACCCCCGTTCCACTAGGACGGCGCTCTCTCTACGATCTAAGATTTTTACAGAACGCTCAACGAATTTCATAGATTAAGAAACGAATCTTTTTACGCTTTGTGTGTTTTCTTGTTTTTTCAGTCATACTTTTACACTTTTATGAAATGTAGGGCTTCGCAAATTCACTTCAAGTCGCAGCGAGAGCGCCGTCCTAGTGGAACAGGGGGGTTACGTGTAACAGGGTTTTTAGACTCTGACGGCGAGATATTGGTGTAGCACATGTAGGCTGGGTATATATATGCTTATCACACAAACATAAAAATGACTAGATAGCAGAAACAACCTGTTGTGCAGCTGTTTTGGTTATGGAGACGCTTTCGTTCAGCCGGCGGGCCACCTCCTGCAGGGCTCGGATGGTGTCCAGAGATACAGTCACTTCACGTCTGCTGATCTGTCGCACTGGCGTCTGGTACGGGCGAGATAACACGAATTAAATTGGAGATTTTAAACTTCGAACTCCGAACATTCTCTGCAAGAACACGCTTTGCTACCTCAACAGCAGAAAATCACCCTTTCTTCCTCAATACTCCATCACTCAAGAGAAAATTCCATGTCGACAGTTTCTTCCCTAGAACCACTTTACTGTGGAACAAGCTTCCCCTTGAATGTTTCCCCACTAGGTACGACCTCCAACGGTTTAAATCTAGGGTGAACAAACATCTGACCAGGCAGTCCTCACAGTAACCCAAAACATGCAAGTGGCTCTCACGAGCCTTGTTTTGAGGTGAAAACTGAAGTAAATAAAAATAAAAAAAAACTTTGGGAAGTGTGTGTGTGTGGGGGGGGGGGTCGTGAATATACTAGGTAGAGGACCTTTATTGCACGACAACTGTAAATGGTACAACGTATGGTACAACATAGCACAAAAATAGGTACGGACTAAAAACTTAAAATACTAAATACTAAAACAACAAGGGCTAGCATAAGTCTTTGATATAGTGCTACAATCGAGTGGTGCTTATTAATGAGTTCGGTATGTTTTCTAGTAACAAAGCAGTCTTTTATATATATTTACCTATTTTTGCATTGTGTGAGTTATTGCGCAGGCATTTAAAGGTATATTCAATTCTGTCTGTAGCATCGAGTCAGAATATATTGGAACTGTTAAGGGGATGTATGATGTAATGTTATTGGTGTTACAAGTAATAACCACTTATTATAGTTAGGGGTTCGTGACAGTCGAAACTACGCAAATCCTTTTATATCCAACAATTCTACTCTAATGAGATACTTGTGGGTAAAAAAAAAATGCTAAAACACAACCTAGCTTGACTTTTTAGTCTCAGGAGAACCGCATTTGAACCACAATCCCCATTAAGAGTCTGTAGAGTTCTCTTGTGCGTGCCACCACTCGATAAATGTATGTAAAGCTTCCTGTCATGACAACTCCTGATGGAACATAACGATGGCATATGGAAACTTTCTTTTGAATTGTCAACCATACCGCATTCAAAGATCACTCACACTTACTGCTGCGAAAACAGTACACTTTGATGACATGACTTTGTGACGGTAATTGCTGCGTTTCCATCAACCTTTCACCATTACGGTGACAGAAGTTTGGTTGTGGGGCCAACTTTGCACGTCTCCCTCGATGTGGTGCCGCTGGAGAAGACGGATGCCCATAGTGTGTGGGTCTCAGATTCGCAACCTGTTATCCACCTTAAACGAATCCACGCGAAGGCCACCGTGTCAAACCTCCTCACTCAGGTGCAGGGACTGACACGGTCATCATACTCGTATATCTGTATATCTGTACATGAATCTGTATCTGTGCAAGAATATGTATCTGTACATGACTCTGTATCTGATTACAAATAAAGATCTCGAGTGATTGCCATATATATTTATGCGTGCTCGGTGACGACGGTCCCATATAGAGAAGCTCTCCTTTGACAACTCATGTTGTATTTGATTGAGTAATTGATTGGTGATGATAACAACATTCAAACCTATCCCTGACGTATCTGTCCTAGTGGCTGTCGAATCCACAAATCACATGATGCCATTGTTTGTGATTCGATAGCCTCCACCAGGCCTTCCTACGGGGGTATGGATCGTAGAATTCGGCAAAAGAAGGGAATAGCTGGCCAGTAGAGTCGGTCCGCGGGAGAGTTAACTTAGTTTCTCCTCAGCCAGTCAACCTCAAGGCGGCCAGACTCCCCTAGCAAATATCTCCCTATTGTAGCCAGCGCAGTTAGTCTGGTAGAGACTAGTGTTTCGCTACTCTATGGTTAATGTGACAAGCATATGGCAGATATATTTTATTGTTACTGGGTGGGCCGGCCACTCTCTCCTTGCAGCCAAGGGCTGAATTGTGAGGAGCTTACAATTAGTGGGGCGTAATCACAAGGGTCTGGAGCGGCTGCCGTTCGGCGCTAACTCAGGTGACCTCAATACGACCCCAGGTGTGGTCATAAGACTGTAAGGTTTGAACCACTCATACTGGGAAGGACCTTTACTCTTTTCGATAAGTGCGGTGGGATCTTCAACGTGTTTAAGGCGTGGCTCTCCTCAAATAAGGGACCTACGGTTTAACGTCGTATCCAAGGGACGTCCCTTACCGAAGCTAGGTACTCATTTCCAGCTGAGTGAAGTGAGGAAAATTGTGTAAATGCCTTTCCCAAGGGCACAACGTCGGGGCATGTCAGGAATTCGCACCCATGCAGTACCTCTGGGTTCAGGGAAAACACTCTAACCATTATGCCACAAGACGCCACATTTATATAACTGCAAATAAACAAACAGACCAAAATAATGACCCCCCTGAAATAGTACTCTTTCATTGACCCCGTGATCTTGTATATCTGTCAGATGTACTGCAAGTCTTATAAATTACTAATTCTGGCAACTCTCAGCTTCATTTCATTTCCTGTCGTTTACGACCTTTGGTTGTATTGTTGAAAAGTTTTGTGATTGGGTTTCATCAAATGTTTGTATCATTTATCAAGCCGTTGAATGCTGCGTCTCCATAACTTGATCAAACTTGTTCTCTCATGTATCCATACCGAGATGAAGCCCGGGGGAGGGCAGGTGCCAATTCGTATCGTTTCCGTCTGACTTCTCCCAACTAACAGGTCTACAGTAGGGTAGAAAACTAATCAATTATCCTTCGCAACACATGCGTTCGCCCGAGGCGCCTCGTGACTAGACAGAGTATCTCACTGATTCACACCATTTAACATTTCTCTGTGATTTATCTATCTTGAATGAACGCTGTAGCCATTAAACGTTCTTATCGGTATTTGGGGATCTCAGGGTTTGTGGTTCAAATCCTGCCTACCGGTAATAATACGTCATAACAGGTGGGGTTTAAAGTCTTAGTAGAGGATCTTGTAAGCCACGAATTTGCACTTGAAGCACGCCAGAACCCGACACACTTGTAAGAAGCTTGTAACTATGTCCCAGTAAGGAAGGGCCAAATTCTACTTGACGAGGTGCTCTATGACACAGTCACATTTGTCGTAGGCCGTCGTACGATTTCGATGTCGTATAATTTTTAAGCAAGCCGTGAAGGATCTACCGCTACCTTTTTAGCAACAAGCCAGCTGAATTTTGCAGGACACATGCACGACTATCAACAGAAAACCCTCAGTTGGCGATCGTACAACTACCGTACGACATATACGTGTATGCGACCGGGTCCTTACGAGGTCACGAGTAGTGTATGCCGTTCAGACGTCTTATGTTTGTACGATGCAGCCAGCTAGGATTGGCAACAAACCGTGCCACGATAACCATAGAAAGGTCAACTTTGTCGGACGCCCCCCCTCCCACCGCAGAAACTTCTAGACCAGGACATAGGTTCACCATTCTCAAGTCCTGTATTTGATCTCTTTCTATTGACTTGCATATTTTGCAAGAAAGGGATTACATCTGTTGAACAAAATTATCTCAGTGTAGGACTCGGTCCTTTGAGTGTAATACCTGAAGCAGCTAGGAAAAATAACTAATAAAATCTAATATCTGGCAACGCTGATAGCTTTTCGTGTGCCAAAATAACTCGGGTAATACCACGTTTAAGTTTGTTTTCTTAAGACATGCTCGCTTTCTTATTTAGCTTCGCCAAGTTGTATACACTTAATGATTTTACAAGTGTAGTTGACAATGAAAGAATTTTGAAAACACATCATTTCTCGTACACTAATTAGCAAAATTTTCTTTCCCATCGCTCATCTATGCATAATTGTGCCCAACCTTGACTTGCACATGCAACCTGGGTGCACCATTCTCACGAAGAAAGTACATTAATTTAATATTCCATGCAGATGATACACTGGAAGAGTTAATTAATTATTTTGCAACACACTTTCTGAATTTACAAAACCGTGCCATTTTCTAACCCATTCAAGACTGTAAGACAATGCATTTTATCGAATGCTAAACTACTCAAGCTTGGGATCCCAAAAATTACATGTTTACGTATCGTCGTTTCTTTACAAGTATCACCTTTAGTGTGCATTATTTGTATGTGTTTGTGATCTTGTACAAGCTGGACAGAACCAGATTGAAGCAGAAAAGCCCATGCTTTAAAAGGGTAAAGGTTGACAGTCTAGGCTTGTTTGTTCCTGAGAACTGAGCTGGAAGATTATCACATCAAAGAGTCTGACCCCTTTGTAGTTACGCCCCTTTCTGTACACTGATGTCCCATCTTGTGTAACTGTATATTTCATCACGCTATAGTGACTTTGTACGCCACAGTGCGGAATGATCTGGTTCCCCCACTCATCCGTGATTCCACCCCTTATAGCCTGCGGGCCAACTTAGATTATCTCCCATTTGCCCTCAAAACTGAAAAGTTCAAAAGATCCTTCCTGCCTTCTGTCATTCTCTCTTGGAATCGACTACCTCGGACTGCCAAATTATCCCTCACCATTCGTTCATTCAAAAATGAACTAGACTCTTGCTTTGACAGCGTGCCCAAACATCCCCACTACTCACACGGACACTGACACTATGCAATCCATCTAACCAGACTCAGACTCGACTTCAGCCAGCTGAACTCCCACCTGTTCATGCACCACTGTATCACTAGTCCTGAGTGCAAATGTGGTTATCCTAACGAGACACCGGAACACTATCTGTTGCACTGCTCACTTTACAATACTGCAAGGACTCTAATGTTATCATCCATATCCGGTCTACACCTTGACAACATATTCCCCCTTGGCCTACACAATTCAAACGACAACACATTATGTACATTACTTCTTACCGGTAGCCCTTCCCTCCCCTACTCTACTAATTGCTGTATTTTCGACATTGTTTTCAAGTTCATTTCCCAGTCTAGAAGATTTAATTCATCAGATTAACGTTATCTACTTAGTACTTTATGTTTATGTGCGCCAGCCTCTTTCATTTTATGTTCATTGTATATTTTGTATTTGTTTTACTCTGTATTTTGTATGTTTCTTGTTGAGCAGAGGGCTATATAAGCACGAATGTGCTTGCTGCCGAATGCTCGGTAATCTATGTGAATAAAATAAAATAAAAAATAATGATAAACGAGGGACGAATCACTAGGCAAAGATTGGGCTAAAACAAGACGTATCTCTTAACTACATGTATCTCCATGCCCGACGGTCATATTTCGTTACACTAGGTCATTGGCGCGGAACACAGACCAATTAGCTATTTCTCTGTCAGTGCTGTGCTTATTTGTAACGTACGTTAAATAAGATTACCAAGTACATGAAAATGCAATCATCATCAGGTGGCAAGACAACGCTTCGACTATAAAAATGGAGTAGCGATCATTTGGCTGAGAACAGCAAGTCGCCTGATTATGATTTCAGTGTACGTGCTGTACCTATTGTACGCATCAATGATCCTTCTTATTTTATAAAGTTCAAACATACAGAACTCACGTCGTGCGCAAACAGAGACATGGTTCTCCGCTTGTCTCGTATGTCTCGCTCACAGAAGACCGAAATGTCACTGGTTCCTTGCCAAGCAGGGAAAACACTACTGACAGACACGTTTCTGTACCTGTTGTGCCCCTGGGGGCTAGAAAACACGAAAACACGTCACTCAGATTGAACACACGTGGTACTGCTGACACTATTTAAGTTGGGATATTTTAGATTATGGATCCCGCTAATGTACATGTCTTCACTCAGTACTGTCAGTCAATCTACTACTGTTCACCAGCAAGTCAGAATAAAAGTTAATCATTTGATTTCAGCGTACGTGCTGTACTCATTGCACGCACCAATGATCCTTCCTAGTTTATAAAGTTCAAGCAAACTCACGTCTTGCGCAAACAGAGACATGTTTCTCTGCTTGTCCCGTATGTCTCGCTCCCAGAAGACCGACGGTGTCACTTGTTCTTTGCCAAGCAGGGAAAACACTACTGACAGACACGTTTCTTTACCTGTCGCGTCATGCCCCTGGGGGCTAGAAAACACGAAAACACGTCACTCAGATTGTACACACGTGGTACTGCTGACACTATTTAAGTTGGGATATTTTAGATTATGGATCCCACTGATGTACATGTCTTCACTCAGTACTGTCAGTCAATCTACCACTGTTCACCAGCAAGTCAGAATAAAAGGTAATTATTTGATTTCAGCGTACGTGTTGTACCCACTGCACACACCAACGATCCTTCTTATTTCATAAAGTTCAAACATACAGAACTCACGTCGTGCGCAGACAGAGACATGGTTCTCCGCTTGTCTCATGTGTCTCGCTCCCAGAAGACCGAAATGTCACTGGTTCCTTGCCAAGTAGGGAAAACACTACTGACACGTTTCTTTACCTGTCGTGCCCCTGGGGGCTAGAAAACACGAAAACACGTCACTCAGATTGTACACACGTGGTACTGCTGACACTGTTTAAGTCGGAATATTTAAATCAGGGATCCCATGGCACTGATGTACATGTCTTCACTCAGTATTGTCAGTCAATCTACCACTGTTCAAGGAATAAAAGGTAATTATTTGATTTCAGCGTACGTGCTGTACCCATTGCACGCACCAATGATTCTTTTTAGTTTATAATTTTTATGCCTACAACTCACGTCGTGCCCAGACAGAGACATGTTTCTCCGCTTGTCTCGTATGTCTCGCTCCCAGAAGACCGACGGTGTCACTGGTTCTTTGCCAAGCAGGGAAAACACTACTGACAGACACGTTTCCTTACCTGTCGTGCCCCTGGGGGCTAGAAAAGACGAAAACACGTCACTCAGATTGTACACACGTGGTACTGCTGACACTATTTAAGTCGGAATATTTAAATCAGGAATCCTACTGATGTACATGTCTTCACTCAGTACTGTCAGTCAATCTACCACTGTTCACCAGCAAGTCAGAATAAAAGGTAATTATTTGATGATTGCATTGCACGCACCAATGATCCTTCTTAGTTTATAAATTTTATGCCTACAACTCACGTCGTGCCCGAACAGAGACATGTTTTCTGGGTCTCGTATGTCTCGGTCTCAGAAGACCGAACTGTCACTGGTTCCATGCAGAAAACACTAATGGCAGACACGTTTCTTTACTTGTCGTGCCCCTGGGGCTAGAAAACACGAAAACACGTCACTCAGATTGTGCACACGTGGTACTGCTGACACTGTTTAAATTAGGATCCCACTGATGTACATGTCTTCACTCAGTACTGTCAGTCAATCTACCACTGTTCACCAGCAAGTCAGAATAAAAGGTAATTATTTGATGATTGCATTGCACGCACCAATGAGTTTATAAATTTTATGCCTACAACTCACGTCGTGCCCAAACAGAGACATGTTTTCTGGGTCTCGTATGTCTCGCTCCCAGAAGACCGAACTGTCACAGGTTCTATGCAGAAAACACTAATGGCAGACACGTTTCTTTACTTGTCGTGCCCCTGGGGCTAGAAAAGCACGAAGCCACGTCACTCAGATTGCACACACGTGGCGCTGCTGTTTCATTCGGGATATTTAGAGCAGTTATTCCACTCATGATCATGGTTTCGTTACGTACTGCCACTACATGTTCACCAACAAGTCAGAATGAAAGTTAATTACTTCTTGGTATTGGGGTATTGTGTTTTTTTTTTGGTGTGTTTACTCATGTGTGCACAACCTGCTAGGCCCGCCTAGGGGGACCAATCCCGCACCACTTGTGTCTGGCAGGAAAAGCTATCTGCCACAAAAAAAAATCAAGATTATAGCATGTCCAGGAGAAAAGATACTAAAACCAAAAGTTCTTCTGCAGCACCAAGGTCAGCCACCGAGAGACCCGCATTTGTTTGACCTCTACCCTTTTCTTCCTAAGACCTACCGACATACCAAATATCATCACAATCCATAAAGGCGTTCTGAAGTTATGTTGTCCACACAATTGCGGAAAAACGAACTCACAGACAGACAGACAGACAGACAGACAGACACACACACACACACACACACACACACACACACACACACACACACACACAGACCAAAAACAATACCTTGATTTTTCATGAAGGTGTGTTCATTCGACAAAAACTCTGATGCTTCCCTAAAGTTGGTCAAAATTTATGGCATATCTTTCCGAGCACAAGGGACATCTATCACCTAAAAATCGTGACCACATAGCTCTGCTGCAGTACCATAGAAAGGCGCCAGGGGCTAAAAATCTAATCATTATTTTTCCATTGTCTAAAACCAACACGTAACCATATGCATTCATGTCACTTCTTCTCTCTACGTACTATCAATAACGAGGTGAAGCCTCGTGTTCCGCGCAAGGACAAGGTAATATAACCATCGGACCAGCTCGGTTGTCATTGACTATTAGCTATAATACCTTTCTCGTATTTCTCCTAAGTCCCAGCAGAGTGAGGCGAGGTGCCAAAGTAATTTTTAACTCCCTTGTACTAATGAATGTTGAAGCACACGGGAGCAGAGCTTCCATAGCTGAAATTACTCCGCGCCATTGCGGCAATGAAATTGATTACCTTGTGAATTGCACGCGAACTAATTTGTACATCTTAACCCTCAAACACCCGAACGGGGTCAAATTTGACCCCAGGCGTACATTTTGATGTGCCATTTGAACATTTTTTAACTGATCAAAAATTCCTTCCGTGACTTTGTCAGTAAACCTCTTCTTTAACTTATCCTAATTTTTTTCGGAGATTGGCACAATTTTGTGAAAATTATAAATGAAAGTCTGAACTTAGTCCGACTGGGGTCAAATCTGACCCCAGGAATATGGGCATTTTTTTAAACACAAGAAAGGCTTTGGCTGTCCACAATATATCTTCCAGGAAGCATAATTGCTTCAATACTATAATGTGATTTGCCAAGTGACCTTAGCTTCAGGATTTGGTCATTAGGTTATTAGAGGTCATGACCTTTGACCATCATTTGAGGTCAAGGGTCACCCATGTCCACGCCTAGATTCTGGCATACAGGAAAAGAGAGTTGAGACAAACTATCCCCCTCTTTTATACACTAGGGGTGTGTGATCATGTTTCCTGAAGGTGAAGTTCATTGATAGTTCCCTTGGGAATCGAGAGCAACGCTCATACCCAGTGCCTGGGGCCCTATGCTGGCTTGTACAGCAGTGTGCCAGTATACCTACCTAATATCAAATTTCACAGGGGTCTGTCTATTGACAACTCTCAATCAGTAGTTACTATAGTCTGGTCTACTACTCCGAAGAGAATTTACAACAATTCAATAGAAGAGTTCCTTTTTATTTAGACTTTTATACCTGGTACCACACCATACTGTGCCTACTGCCCCCCCCCCCCATTTTTGCACACATAAACCTAAGAATTAACAGCTGGAAAATCCCTACACATACAAAATCCCTTCTCTTTGACAGAAAACATTGTACTGTACCACATCCATGGCGTTTCTAGCAATAATCACCTTTTTGGGGGGTTCCAACAAACACTAAAATGATTATTTCTGACTGGGGAGGGGGGTTCCCAGGCTTGGCACATTTTGATTGACAGCTGTCAATTGATAAAAAAATACTATGTTATGAACATTTACAAATCACATAGTCCAGTATTGAATATCTGCATCATAATAGGAACATAGTGATATTTGTATAGACATGTAAGGCACTAAATTCAAGAAATAAAGGTAGTTAAGTTCGTCAAAAATGTGGTCCTCCTCCTCTTTTTGCATAAATTATGATAATAAGCTGAAATTATTCACACCTGAGCATGCCAAAATATACCTCTCACAATGAAGAAGCAATGTATGTAAAAAGATCACCAAAAAAATGCAAAAAGAATATATTTTTGAACGAGACAAATTGGGGTCAAATTTGACCCCGTTCGGTCATTTTAGTCGCAAAAAACGGTCGGGTGTTTGAGGGTTAAGAGTACAAATGAGTTCGAGAAAGTACTCGCTTCTTTCGCTTAGTTTTCAAAAGGTAATTTTCAAGTTCAGATATGTTAAATATAAATTTTATAATGTCATTACCGTCACAGATGAACTTTCATTCCAAAGATATAATAGTACACACTGAATAAACAATAAGTATCAATATAGAATGCTTAACGACACATTGCTCTCATACCGTTTTTTACATTCATAGAGCGTGTTCTCATATACAGGGGTCTTCACTCTAAGCTAGATTTATTGAGTCTCATTCCAAGTTTACAACGATACTTCCAGCAACTTTATCTATGGAGTTCATATGACCCTATAAATTGACAGACAGCAATATATGTATAGCCCGAAGGTTATGGGCTATAAGGTCGTCTGTAACTCATGATTCACACCTTGGCAAAGGTCAAGGTCAAGCAAGTTTTGACCAGCAGACGTGTTCAGGGCAACTTGTAAATCCCGAGACTGACCATTCGTTATCTTACCCAGTATTTGCATTACGTTTAAGGGATTGCTTGTTAGATACATGAGATTGCTTGTTAGATACTGCTCTAGCCGTGAGGATTTAGCTCGGAGGTGGAAGAAAGTTTATGGCGTGCTGTGCATATTGATGGGCAGTTGATGTATAGACCTTCCATACTCGTCGTTTTATTTGTCTAAAATAAACCATGCGTTCCGTGATCTCGTAACTTTATGGGGAAGTCTTAAGGTTTATATAAATGTCCCATGGCTTCGACCTGGAGGATCTGTGATGAAAACAACACATCTTAGCTTTTAAAGCTTTAATGTGATATAAATTTGTGGGCTACCTTCAATCTTGAAGACAGCGGGATATATTTAGTCTAAATGTTTGCTTATACCCTCTTTTCAGCGAGGCGGTGACCGTTGAGTGACCATTGAGCGGCAAAACTCTCAACAGTATTTCAAAGGAATTTTATTGATAAAGAGTTTTATACGTTTCGGTGTCTTTATTTCAAATCATATTTTTGTTTGCTTGAATCTTTGTTTATTCATGAAATACTCAAATCGGCCTGCTGGCCGATTTTCATGGAGGTCATGAGGGAAGAGATGAGGGTCAGACAGAATACAACAAGATATAGGTTATAAGATTGAAGTCCTAACAAATCCATAAACATATAGTCCTAATAAATCCATAAACATGTATCCTACACATTCATGGTATCATAGGACACATATAACAAAATGAATTCTGGCTTATGGTCCTTGCCCGTTTATTTGGGTCGTTTTAGTTATCAAAAAGTCTCTTAAAAGAGGACAGAGTTGGGGCAGTAAGTGTGTCTGGCGGTAGACTGCTCCAGACAATTGGTCCACGGAAGCCTAAGGATCTTCTGAACGTCTCTCGCTCAGGTTTTGGGACAACTAGCTGATTTACAAATCATATTCCAACAAGACATCAGAGATACGGTTGTATGATGAAAGTAACTCCGCTATTACAGCGTGGTTTATGTTTCATACATTCCTGGAGACCCAATTTTCACCCACTCACTACGGGACCAAAAATAATGTTTTAATAATACCGTTTTTTATAGACATGTCGTTTGGTAGTAGCATTTTAATGACAACTCAAATTCACCCCAGCGCAATTCAGGTGGCCAAAAAGATTGCCTGCGAGACTGGGTCTGTGTGAACTGTATATGTAAATGTATGTGAGTTCTAAATAAACCAGTCATCATCAAACATACAAACCGAGCATATATTTGCATAACTCAAAACAATACTTTCGTCCCAGCAGTAATTCTAAAGTCATAGCTCATGCAAATCCAATTTTGGTGACTCAACGGTCTCCATCCAGTGGAATGGGGGGATTTAAATACTAATTTAGACTTAGCATGAAAGTTCATCTGTGTTGGTACAAGTCATTTTACTTATAAAGTAAAGACTAAACTTTATCTTAACACTAGAATGAATTGGGACTTACCCATTCCGTGAACAAGGTTGACGGAGTCAGCCGAAAATTTGGGTAAGTCCCAATTCATTCTTATGTTGGAGATAAAGTTTGATCAAAACGAATTTAGACTGTTTCTAATGCCAACTCACGACATTCTTTTTAGCATGTTACATTGCACCCGCTACTTGTGCAGTTATTGTTAAACGCCGTCACTGAAAAACTCTGTCCCCAGTCGGTTCTATTACACGTGGCTGGCGCATAAAGTTTCAAAACCATATCTATATTTGGACGTCAAAGTACATGGGGGGAAAAGATTAACTTTGTAGGTCATGCGATGTCCGTCCTCTAATGTCCATCCTGTTTTAACTCCAGCACGTTTCTCTAATAACTTCCTGCCAGAATATTTTGCGGGGAAGCGATCAAAGGGGTATCTCAAGGCTATTCCCATTGCCGCGGGCTAGCTCAGCGTGGGAGGATGAGACAGAGCAGGATGGATACAAGGCTACTGATATCAATGAAGCTTCACCTAAGGGCACAATGCAAAATCAACGCGCTCCAAATTAAGTCACCGACAAACAGTCTAAGTGTTGACGATGCTTAGCGCTCGGCACTTGTTGATTTACGCTCTGAAGATATGAGGACTAGTCCGTGATGTTTTTTTTTCTTCTTTACGTATCTTAACACCACTTCTGAGTGTACGTAAAGATTATTATTACGTGGCCTTTCCGTAGGTGCGGTTAGATCTTTATTTTCCGGTTCCTGTTGCCTCACAGCGGCTTAAAGGCGTCGTAAATACTTATCAAAACACCCTTAGATTGCGTTCAAAGTTGTCGTTTATTGTAGTGTTTCCGGTAGAAGACCACCACTTACCGTATCACTGACATAAAGTGCCCCACGATATTGTCCTCAACTCCTGTTCACTGGACAGACGATTACGAAACGTTACGGTGCTGAGGTGTTTTCAACACTGGGTGGCCATGGGATTTGAACAACGCCATTGGGTTGAAAGTTAGTCATGAATTTGTTCTAGAGGAGTACTGGTCATGTTACACTGTGTAGCATTACGGATTTGTGTATATTTTGTGTTGCCACTACGCAGAACCCAAAATGTCGCATGTTTTCGCATATTTGACAGTAGCGAAATCAGTACCCTGCACGGTAATGCTACACAATTTCACAAGGCCGGACATGGCTCTGGATAAAGCACGGTTCTGGATACAAAAACAACAACAACCGTGCATTTGTAACTATCAGGTAGTTCGTCCTGCTTAAGAAAGAAAGTTACCGGTGCGTCCGCAAGATGGTTCGTAATTCATAGGCAGATTCCTCAATGTCCTTTATATTAAGGGCTTTCAAACCAGTTTATCGTCAGGACCAGCTGCCTGCATGGATGGTAGAAAACTTTCCAAGGCCTAATAGATGGTCTTGGGAGCGCCGGTGGCTCGCGTGATCGTAAGAGCGGGAGTGAGTCGTGATGCGATAATAATGGACTAGCAGGTGCCAGGTCGCAATGACTAGAATAGCGGGGAGTAAATTGATTGCAAACAATGAAATGAAGTTGGACAGCTCAAGGGCGGAATTTGATTGGTATGTTTACGACGTAAGAGATTGAATGTTTTCAATTCCATATTTTTGATACCATCTTTTTGATCCCATGCATGTTTTTGATGCTATATTTTGACGAAAGCCTATTACCGACCAGTGGCTTTACACCGGACGTTATTTTTTTATTGAATTATCAAGCTGACGCAGACCAAGACGGACTAGTGGTTTGATGTTTATTTTAGGCAGCATCATGCAGTTCTCAATTTCCGTTTATACATGGAAGGCTTTAGTCCAATTTTTGGTCTATTAATGAGACTTTTTCTCTTGCAGTGCAATACGTCAGACCAATTTTAGTAAAAAGAAGCCTCTCAAGGAACAAACGTAGACAAACGTACATATTCAACGACAAATCGGAGCCGTCAGACTTCCGGGAATTATTTTGGGTTTTTAGTTACTGTGTTGGAACTGTAAATGGGCTTGTATGGTGTAATCTTATCGGTATTACAACAGTGAATTATTGCACAATTATCACACACTGATATGCTTAAACCGGGCACGTGCTCAACCATGATCTATCTATAAATCAATTTAAAAAAATCACCTTCCACTTTCTAGGAACTGTTGCCACTCACAAACCGAAACATACAAACCCCTAAACCAGCACCACCAAAAACAATAGTTACGTCCCGGAATTTACAACACTACTTCCAGCAACTTTATCAATGGAGTTCATGTGACCTTATAAACTGACAGATAAACTGACAGACAGTAGTATATTAACAGCCCGGAGCTTATGGCCTATAAAGTCGTCTGCAACACATGATTCACACCTTGGCAAAGGTGAAGGTCAAGCAAGCTTTGACCAGCAGACATGTTCAAGGCAACTTGTAAATCCCGAGACTGACCATTCATTACAGTAACCTTACCGAGTATTTCCATAATTTGTTTTAAGGGATGGCTTGTTAGATACATGGGATTGCTTGATAGATAGATACGGCTCTAGCCGTGAGGATTTAGCTCGGAGGTGGAAGAAAGTTTATGACGTGCCGTGCATATTGATGGGCAATTGATGTGCAGACATTCACCCCGCAGGTTGTACAATATAAACGACGCGTTTCGTGATCTTGTAACTGTATAGGAAAGTCTTAATGTTTTTATATCTGAATGACCCTTGGCTTCGATCTGGAGGTTCTGTGATAGAACTAGCACATCTTAGCTTTTAAAGCTTTAAAATGATACAAAGCTCTGGGTTAGGTTCAGTCCGGAAGAAAAGTTATTGGATAAGCTTACAATACCACTGAAGTATAAATGTGACCTTTATGTGAATTCGGCGGGGCAACTTGAAGAAATGTCAAATGATGTGACTTCAGATAGGACCATTTGGGAAAGTCACATTTTCGTATACTGAACAGACAGACACCCTGGACGGTAAACGCTGCTATTTTGGCATCTTTATCTATGTGTCATTGTCCTATTTGCTCAGTGTTCACTTAACTGTGCACATGGTACTGCACAGTCTGGGGCGATTCCCCTGTCAAGCAAAAATCAATTTGCTCCATTTCTCATATAATTGTGCAATTCTTGATTGCCAACGATTTCACATTTTCGAGAAATTTGACAATAACACTTTTTATGGTTTTACAGTAGTCACATTATATTACATTATATTCAGTTGTTCCATCACATTTCACGTAAATGACACATTGACACACCTATGATAGTGTTATACGTGATCGAGGTGGAGGCCGTTAGGCAACTCAAACTTTCAACTGGATTTCAAATGTGAGGGTGTGAGGTATGCAAGCTCAGTGTGAAGACGGCCAAACTCTCCCTAGCCGGTTTCATTGCACTTGGCTGGCGCATAAAGTTTTAAAACCCTATCTATATTTAGACGATAAAGTACATGTGAACAAAAGATAAACTTTGTAGATTAACAGCAGATCATGCTATGTCCATCCTCTAATACGCATCCTATTCTAGCTCTAGCACATTTCACTGATTACTTCCTGGCAGAATATTTTGCAGAAAAGCGATCAAAGGTCATTCGCAATGCCGTGGGATAGCTCATCGTTGGACAATAAAAAAGAGCAGGATGGATACAAGGTTAGTGATCACAACTAAGCTTCACGGAAGGGCACAATGCAAATTAACGCGCTCCAAATGCAACAACAACAACAACAACAACAGTGCATTTGTAACTGTCAAATAGTTTGCCCTGGTTAAGAAAGAAAGTTACCGGTGCATCCGAAAGATAATTTGTAATTCCTAGGCGGATTCCTCAATTGCTTTCAATACAGTATATCGTTATGACCAGCTGCTTGCCAGGTTTTGAATGTTCAATTTTCTAAGGGTTGGTAGAAAACTTTCCGAGACCTAACAGATGGTCTTGAGAGCGGTGGTGGAATCGAATTCAAGAGCGGGAGTGAGTCGTGATGCGATAACAATGGAAGACCAGGTGGCAATGAATAGAATTGCGGTTTCCTCTGGGATTGAATTGAAAACACTAACATGAAGTTAGCTTGGCAGTGGCTCATATGATGCCGAAGGGCGACATTTGAGTAGCTTGTTAATGTTTACGACGTATGAGGTTAAAAGTTTTTGATTTCATATTTTTGATCCCATGTTTAAATAAGTAAATAAGTAAATAAACTAGCGGATTGATGTTTATTTTAGACAGCATCATGCAGTTCTCAATTTCCGTTTATACCTGAAAGGCTTTAATCCAATTTTTGCTCTATTAAGGAGACTTTTTCTCTTGTACTGCAATACGTCAGACCAATTATGGTCAGAAGTTAGCCTCTCAAGGAACAAAGGTTGACGTAGACACACGCCCACGTGCACAGTGGGTCTGCTTACACGTACTTACTCAACGACACATCGGAGCCCTCAGACTTCCGGGAAGTATTTTGGGTTTTCGTTAATGTTTTGGAACTGCAAAGGGGATTGTATGGTGTAATCTAATCGGTATTACAACACTGAATTATTGCACAATTATTACACACTGATATGCTTAAACCGGGCACGTGCTGAGCCACATTCAAACATTACATATGTATAAATCAATTAAAAAATCACCTTCCACTTTCCACTGTTGCCACTCAGAAACCCAAACATACAAACCCCCTAACCAGGACCGCCAAAAACAATAGTTCCGTCCCGGAAGTTTACAACGATACTTCCAGCAATTTTATCTACGGAGTTCATATGACCTTATAAACTGACAGTAGTATATGTATCGCCCGGAGCTTATGGCCTATAAGGACGTCTGCAACTTATTATTCACACCTTGGCAAAGGTCATGGTCAAGCAAGCTTTGACCAGCAGACGTGTTCAAGGCAACTTGTAAATCCCGAGACTGACCATTCATTACGTATACAGTAACCTTACCCGGTATTTGCATGATTGGTTTTAAGGGATTGCTTGTTAGATACATGGGATTGCTTGATAGATAGATACGGCTCTAGCCGTGAAGATTTAGCTCGGAGGTGGAAGAAAGTTTATGACGTGTCGTGCATATTGATGGGTAGACTTTCACCTCGCTGGTTGTACAATATAAACGACGCGTTTCGTGATCTTGTAACTGTATGGAAAAGTCTTAATGTTTAAATGTGAATGACAATTGGCTTCGATCTGGAGGTTCTGTGACAGAAATAACAGATCTTAGCTTTTTAAAGCTTTAGTGTGATACAAATCTCTGGGTTAGGTTTAATCTGGAATTAAGAAAAGTTATTCGGTTAGCTAACACTACCACTGGGTATAAATGAGACCTTTATGCGAATTCGGCGGGGCAACTTGAAGAAATGTCAAATGATGTGACAGATAGGACCATTTCCCGTATACTGAACAGACACCCTTGACGGTAAACGCTGCTATGTTGGCATATTTATCTATGTGTTATTTTCCTATTTGCTCAGTGTTCACTTAACTGTGGTACTCTGCAGTCTGGGGCAATTAACGTCCCCTGTCCGAATCAAAAATCAATTTGCTCCATTTCTCATATAATTGTGCAATTCTTCATTGCCCACGATTTCACATTTTCGAGAAATTTGACAATAACACTTTTTAAGGTCTTACAGTAGTCACACTTTATTACATTATACTCAGTTTTTCGATCAAATGTCACATAAATGTCACATTGATACATCTGTTCGTGTTATACTCTCTTTCCAGGCCAATGAAGCGGTGAGCGTTGAGCAACCCAAACTTTCAACTGGATTTGAAATGTAAGGATGTTAGGTAAGCAAGCTCAGTAAAAGACGGCCAAACTCACCCAGCCGGTTTCATTGCACTTGGCTGGCGCATAAAGTTTCAAAACCATATCTATATTTGGACGTTGAAGTACATGTGGCCAAAACATTGACTTTGTAGATTAACAGCAAATGTCCATCCTCTAATACGCATCCTATTCGAGCTCCGGCACTCTTCACTGATTACTTCCTAACAGAATATTTTGCGGAGACGCGATCAAAGGCATATCGAAAGGTCATTCGCAATGCCGTGGGATAGCTCAGCGTTGGACAATAAGAGAGAGCAGGATGGTAACAAGGCTAGTGATGACAACGATGCTTCACCAAAGGGCACAATGCAAATTCAACAACAACAACAACAACAACAGTGCATTTGTAACTGTTAGATAGTTTGCCCTGCTTAAGAAAGAAAGTTACCTGTGCATCCGAAAGATGATTCGTAATTCCTAGGCGGATTCCTCAATGTTCTTATGGGCTTTCAATACAGTATATCGTTATCACTAGCTGCTTGCCAGGTTTTGAATGTTCAACTTTCTAAGGATTGGAAGAAAACTTTCCAAAGTCTAACAGATGGTATTGAGAGCGGTGGTGGAAATCAAATCAAGAGCGGGAGTGAGTCGTGATGCGATAACAATGGAAGACCAAGTGGCAATGACTGGAATACCGGTTTCCTCTTGGATTGAATTGAAAACACTAACATGAAGTTAGCTTGGTAGTGGCTCATATGATGCCGAAGGGCGACATTTGAGTAGCTTGTTCACGTTTACGACGTATGAGGTTGAAAGTTTTTGATTTCATATTTTGATACCATGTTTTTGATCCCATATGTTTTTTGGTTCTATGTTTTTTAATGCTATGTTTTATTGAATTATTAAGCTGACGCAGACCGAGACGGACTAGCGGATTGATGTTTATTTTAGACAGCATCATGCAGTTCTCAATTTCCGTTTATACCTGGAAGGCTTTAGTCCAATTTTTGCTCTATTAATGAGACCTTTTCTCGTGCAGTGCAATAAGTCAGACCAAATTTAGTAAAAAGGAGCCTCTCAAGGAACAAAGTATAACGTAGACACACGACCACTGTGGGTCCGCTTACCCGTACTTACTCAACGACACATCGGAGCCGTCAGACTTCCGGGGTTTATATGGGGTTTTCGTTAATGTGTTGGAACTGCAAAGGGGATTGTATGGTGTTATCTAATCGGTATTGCAACAGTGAATTATTGCACAATTATCACACACTGATATGCTTAAACCGGGCACGTGCTGAGCCACATTCAAACATTACATATGTATAAATCAATAAAAAAATCACCTTCCACTTTCTAGGAACTGTTGCCACTCAGAAACCCAAACATACAAACCCCCAAACCAGGACCGCTAAAAACAATAGTTCCGTCCCGGAAGTTTACAACGATACTTCCAGCAATTTTATCTATGGAGTTCATATGACCTTATAAACTGACAGTAGTATATGTATAGCCCGGAGCTTATGGCCTATAGTATAAGGACGTCTGCAACTTATTATTCACACCTTGGCAAAGGTCATGGTCAAGCAAGCTTTGACCAGCAGACGTGTTCAAGGCAACTTGTAAATCCCGAGACTGACCATTACCCAGTATTTGCATGATTGGTTTTAAGGGATTGCTTGTTAGATACATGGGACTGCTTGATAGATAGATACGGCTCTAGCCGTGAGGATTTAGCTCGGAGGTGTAGGAAAGTTTATGACGTGTCGTGCATATTGATGCGTAGACTTTCACCCCGCTGGTTGTACAATATAAACGACGCGTTTCGTGATCTTGTAACTGTATACTAGGAAAGTCTTAATGTTTATATCTGAATGACCCTTGGCTTCGATCTGGAGGTTCTGTGATAGAACTAGCACATCTTAGCTTTTAAAGCTTTTATATGATACAAATCTCTGGGTCAGGTTTAATCTGGAAGAAAAGTTATTGGGTTAGCTTACACTACCAGGGGTATAAATGAGACCTTTATGTGAATTCGGCGGGGCAACTTGGGCAAATGTCAAATGATGTAACTTCAGATAGGACCATTTGGGAAAGGCACATTTTCGTATACTGAACAGACAGACACCCTGGACGGTAAACGCTGCTATGTTGACATCTTTATATATGTGTCCTTGCCTTATTTGCTCAGTGTCCACTTAACTTTGGTACTCTGCAGTCTGGGGCAATTAACGTCCGCTGTCAATAAAAAATCAATATGCTCAATTTTTCATATAATTGCACAATTCTTGATTGCCCAAGATTTCACATTTTCAAGTAATTTGACAATAACACTTTTTATGGTTTTACAGTAGTCACACTATATTACATGATATTCAGTTTTTCGATCAAATGTCACATAAATGTCACATTGATACACCTGCTAGTGTTGTACTCTCTTTCCAGGCCAATGAAGCGGTGAGCGTTGAGCAACCCAATCTTTCAACTGGATTTGAAATGTAAGGATGTTGGGTAAGCAAGCTCAGTGTGAAGACGGCCAAACTCTCCCAGACGGTTCCATTGCACTTGGCTGGAAGAAAAGTTATTGGGTTAGCTTACACTACCGGGGGTATAAATGTGTCTTTTTTGGAAATTCGGCGGGGCAACTTGAAGAAATGTCAAATGATGTCACTTCAGATAGGACCATTTGGAAAGACACATTTTCGTATACTGAACAGACACTCTGGACGGTAAACGCTGCTATTTTGGCATCTTTATCTATGTGTTATTGCTCTATTTGCTCAATGTCCACCACACATTTGTGAAAGGGACAAATTTGGTGAAATGTTATATATCGTGAAATGGGGATACAGAACAGACACCCTGGACGCTAAACGCTGCTATTGTGGTATCTTTATCTATGTGTCCTTGCCCTATTTGCTCAGTGTCCACTTAACTGTGGTACTCTGCAGTCTGGGGCAATTAACGTTCCCTGTCAATCAAAATTAATTTGCTCCATTTCTCATATAATTGTGCAATTCTTCATTCCCGACGATTTCACATTTTCGAGAAATTTGACAATAACACTTTTTAAGGTCTTACAAAAGTCACACTTTATTACATTATACTCAGTTTTTTGATCAAATGTCACATACATGTCACATTGATACATCTGTTCGTGTTATACTCTCTTTCCAGGCCAATGAAGCGGTGAGCGTTGAGCAACCCAAACTTTCAACTGGATTTGAAATGTAAGGATGTTAGGTAAGCAAGCTCAGTGTGAAGACGGCCAAACTCTCCCAGCCGGTTCCATTGTACTTGGCTGGCGCATAAAGTTTCAAAACCATATCTATATTTGGACGTTGAAGTACATGTGGCCAAAACATTAACTTTGTAGATTAACAGTAGATGTCTATCCTCTAATACGCATCCTATTCTAGCTCCAGCACTCTTCACTGATTACTTCCTGGCAGAATATTTTGGGGAGACGCGATCAAAGGCATATCGAAAGGTCATTCGCAATGCCGTGGGATAGCTCAGCGCTAGACAGTAAGAGAGAGCAGGATGGTTACAAGGCTAGTGATGACAACGATGCTTCACCAAAGGGCACAATGCAAATTCAACAACAACAACAACAACAGTGCATTTGTAACTGTTAGATAATTTACCCTGCTTAAGAAAGAAAGTTACCGGTTTATCCCTACGGTGGGCGTCACTGGATGACAGGCGAAAAATGTCCAGACTATGCATGATGTACAAAATGACTAATTAACTGGTGGATGTACCAACTACCAAGTACCTAATACCAGCTCAGAAGAGAACAAGAAACAGTCATGCCTTCAAGTACCAGAGCTACCAACCAAGGATTGAGGTGTTCAAAAACTCTTTTTTTCCTAGAACAATCGTAGAGTGGAACTCGTTGCCACCAAGTACAGTAGGGGCATCGTCAATAGATAGCTTTAAACAATGTCTAGGATTAGACGTTCAAAGGTTAGGTGTAACAGGTCGTTCGGTGTAATGTAGCCAGCTGCCGCCGCGCCGCGTGCCTGCGAAGCTGGTGTGTTACGCCGAAGGGCGGTTATACCGGCTATATAAATACAGACAGATACAGATTCGAAAGATGATACGTAATTCCTAGGCGGATTCCTTAATGTTCTTAAGGGCTTTCAATACAGTATATCGTTATCACCAGCTGCATGCTTGCCAGGTTTTGAATGTTCAATTTTCTAAGGGTTGGTAGAAAACTTTCCAAAGCCTAACAGATGGTCTTGAGAGTGGTGGTGGAAATCAAATCAAGAGCGGGAGTGAGTCGTGATGCGATAACAATGGAAGACCAGGTGGCAATGACTGGAATACCGGCTTGCTCTTGGATTGAATTGAAAACACTAACATGAAGTTAGCTTGGCAGTGGCTCATATGATGCCGAAGGGCGACATTTGAGTAGCTTGTTAACGTTTACGACATACGAGGTTGAAAGTTTTTGATTTCATATTTTTGATCCCATGTTTTTGGTTCTATTTTTTGATGTTATGTTTTCATAAAAGCCTTTTACCGACCAGTGGTTTTACACCGGACGTTGTTTTTTTATTGAATTATTAAGCTGTCGCAGACCGAGAAGGACTAGCAGATTGATTTTTATTCTAGGCAGCATCATGCAGTTCTCAATTTCCGTTTATATATGAAAGGCTTTAATCCAATTTTTGCTCTATTATTGAGACTTTTTCTCTTGCAGTGCAATACGTCAGACCAATTATGGTAAAAAAAAAGATATTTCAGACTTCTTGGAAGTGTTTGAGGTTTTCGGTAATGTGTTGGAACTGTAAGTGGAAGTGGATTGTATGGTGTAATAACATCTAATCGGCATTACAACACAGTGAATTCTGCACAGTTATTACACACTGACATACTGCAACCGGGCACGTGTTACTGAAAAAAAAAACACCTCCCACTTTCTTGCACCATTTGCCACTTCGGGTTTGAATGTACTCCCCGGAAGTTTGAAATCTCTCCTTATGATCTCTATTGCCCAGCAAAGTTTGCACACACTTTGTCCTTGACATTGGGAACCTCCAGACAGGTTTCTATTACCCAGACGAGCAGCCAATGATCTTTAACAGATGGTGTTTCTTTTTTCTGTGTAATGGCTTAGGCTGGCTCCAACTTCGGTTAAAAATATCGCCACATAAAATCTGCAGTGTGAAAACGGCCTCGTAACGTAAGTCTGCCTAGAGGGTATTACTGTGCTTCAGTCCTCAAAATAACGACTTCCCCGAAAAAAAACAACTTAAGATGCAGCATTTCAATTAGTATGGTTCTCGTGGCTGGCCCGGGCTCTCTTCGGGGGCCCTAATAGTGTTCCCCCGCCCAGCTCAACTGTCCGCCAGGTGGAAATATTACGCCTGTGATGAGTTCTGTACGCCAGGAGTTGATTAGCTAATTGAACTCCCGTCGTACAGAACCCACCGGGGAGCCTAGTTGAGTCGGGCGGTGAAGAGCTACTGCAGCCCCGAAGAGAACCCACCCCAACCACGATAGACTGGACACCAGACTACATTTCAATTACATAAAGTGCAACCGTTATACAGGTCGTTGTAAATGTTACAGGTACACATGTACATGTACAGTTCGTGTAGCCATAAACAAAAATGGGAAATCCCAATCGTCTATGTCTAAAGCTTTTCATTATATCCAGGAATGATAGAGATGTATAGAAGAGTCCTGGGGGTCAAGGGTTAAGTAACGTTATTAATGCCTCTCAAACATGGTCATGACCTGGACGAAAATAGAATGTTGACTTATCAGCCTAGACACACGGAGAAGTCTGCTGTACGTGACTGAAATAAATGATGTAGAGGAAACATATGAAGGGGTGGTTTGGACCGGATCGTTTGCACTTCCTCTACTCAGCACGACATACACCAACATTAATTATGTTTGCTTTCGCAGAAGGAAAACATATTGTTTATGCTCCGTTTCTTCTTCTTCTTCTCCAAACACATCAGGTCAATGACCTGGACCTGGTCGGCTTATGCTGAAGTCACATTTCCAAACCTGGGCCCGGCCGGGCAGTCTTATAAAACGAAAAGTAAGATATAGAACAAAGCACAAAAAAGGTGAAAAAAATTAATAATGGGAACTATTTGCGTATATTCTTGATATGAATTGTTGATTTCTCGTTAATCGAAACAGCCCAGCTGCGCCCCGGAGATTCCAGACTTCTGGGAAGTGTCTGGGGGTTCTGTGTTCTGTGAAGTTTGAAACCTCTGCCTTTTTCTTCAACCCTATCTAGACTGGGGGGGGGGGGGAGCTAAAAGTGCCGATGATGACGGGTAGCGTCTGAACGGCTTGCGCTAGAACCACCAAACTTGGTAACTTTTCCTTAAATATACCTGGCAACAATTTGATATCAGTGAAATAAGTTAATAATTTTCATGTTGCCATGGCAACGGGTTGAAAAAATGAGCATGGTCTGTTTTTGTGCTTGCTTGTGTTCCAATAATGATTTTCACATGCAAGGTACGTTGGGAACACCGACAGGAAATTAGGTCAAAGGTGCCAAACAGGTTCCGAAAAGGTTATCTCATTTCCTTTCTTCGGTTTCCTGCTATATGCATGCCTGTTGCCTATATACCAGCTATGATGGGAAAATGCATTATACAGAATGAGAGAGAAGTTCAGAATTTTAAACTGCTGCTAAACCTTAAACAGACAAACACCGCTTCAAGCAACCCTACAAACGCTACCAAAAACATAACCATAAGCAAAGGTTATAAACTGGAAAAGAACATGTACGCGTACATAAAAGTGGCCGAAATGTAAGTACCTATCTGCCCATTACTGCATCCATAAACATCTAGTGATTCAGAACCTCCTTTGCAAATGAAACTACAAATGTCAGCAATAACTTGCCAATGGGCGCATCTGTGGATAAGAGCCATATCAGCTACACAGCTTCTTCCTAATGATACACCTCCAACGACCCCATAACGAAAAAAAAGAGCCATGTCCAGCTGTACTTTCTGTAATGTGCTTATCACCAAAGGGGGGGGGGTGAGAGGATGTGCACAATTCCAGCAATGAGGCAATTCCAACGACTTAACAACACCCCCTTTCCACGAGAGCCCTTGTCGAGGCACAGTCACAAACAGGGAATGATGGTTAACAAGTTCGTCCTCTAGTTGTAATTAGGAAACTGTATTGCTTGAAGCAGCAAAAACAGCTATTTCTCCTTACACTACCTTTTCACTATAGAGGCTGCGACCAAATATTTGACAGATGCTTCCACGAATTTCAAACACACGAAAAACGTTTCTTACATTCTGTGTTTGTTTTTTCTTTTAAATTGACATCGATAATGACAAAAATAATTGTACAGACATAGCAGTGAAAACATGTTGTAACTAAACGTGTTTCTTGTAGATACAGCCGAGTCTGTAAAATGGTAATATGTCGGTCTGAACGAGGTTGTTTTTGAATAACCTGTGTGCTGAGTTTGATGAATAGGGTATTAGCTTCATCAAAACCAATTACGACCGCGATTTGGCTCCGGGCCACGGAGCAGATTGCACCTTTGATCCTAAACCGAAAACCTCATCCTTCAAAAACAACTCCTTAACGGAAGTTGCTTGCGGTAAGAAAAAATTTCAGTACGAATGGATTGGCTGTCCTTGAAGTGCTTTCACTGGAAAAAAACTGTTTATCGATTTTTTGGAAGAAGAAAAATGGAAGTTTAGACGGGCGAAAATGTAGCCAACAAGCGGAGTAAATTGGTTTGCGAACCTGTGCCCTGTGACGCAGAAACCTTCAATGATTGCCTGTTTCTGGTGCTTATCAAGAAAAATAAGAAAAATGACTTTTGAAATCATTCTTAACCATCTCCCTTTAAACTTTGCGAAGTATGAAAGTTTCGATGTATGTGTAGGAGTTTAATAGAGGAAAAGAACTCGCTGCTTAAATCAGTGGCGGCATTTAACAGGATCCTTATATCACTGATCGAAGAGTGTGGAGCGCTAGCAGGCCATTTGTTGCACAAAAGAGTGCACACACACACACCAACGTTAGCACACACAAACACGCACTAGCAATCACATACGCAAACACACACGCACGCACACACACACAACCACACACGCACACGCACGCACACACACCAACGTTAGCACACACAAACACGCACTAGCAATCACATACGCAAACACACACGCACGCACACACACACAACCACACACGCACACGCACGCACGCACACACACGCGCACGCACACACACACACACACACACACACACCAACGTTAGCACACACAAACACGCACTAGCAATCACATACGCAAACACACACGCAGGCACACACACACACACACACACACACACGCACACACACACAGCTGCAGCACACACACGCGTAAACACACACATTCAAACACACACATTCAAACACACACATTCACACCCACACATACACACGCATATAACATTATAAGCACACACACAGAGGCACCGAAGCAAACAAGCGGTCAATGACTTCGTATCTACCCGGAATCTTGTCGAAGAGGAAATTGAGAAGAAAACCCATTTGATACATGCCCTGTAGTTAGAATAATAGCAATTCTTTGCAGCCATCATAGGAAACAATTTCAAAGGGAGTTGTGGGGGCGGCCTGTACCTTTGAAGTTACATGGTATTTGGATCAAAGATGTTGACAGGGATTTTCAATCGGCCTCAGACTTACTTCAGTTACGTAAACCTCAGGTAACCATATACATGCATTTCGTCGTAACGTTTTAAAGTTTGAAATGCTCGCCCCCCCCCCACACACACACACTCACACACACACACACACACACACACACACACACACACTCACACACACACACACAAACACACACACCAAATAATTTTACCTATTTCAAGATTCGCATAATCCCATTGTGATAACATATTTTGAACATGAAGCATGGTACACTGAAGCCAGGATCTCTGATAAATTGATATTGACTACACAAGTATGCTATCGAAAGACAGCCTATTATCAAAGCAGACAAATGAACGTCACATTCTAGAGTTATTGCACAGCTCTAGGCTATAACTTAATTTTTCATCAAAGTAGATCATTGATGCTGATAGATGTCTTCAAATAATGGTCCTGGCGCTCTAATATAACGGGCGCGTGTGAATGTGTTACGTGTGAAGCATCTTTAAACCTAAGACCAAGCTGATTCCAACGTATGGGTAAAGCCAATTCAGGTTTGAGTTGAGCCCACTGGTGATGAGGAGGTTAAGTGTGTCGACCCTGAGAGCCTCAGAGCTTTACATTGTATTAACATACTCTGCGCTCTGTGGCTGGATGTGTCTTTATAAAATGCCACAGAAAGCGTCACCTTCAACTGTCGCGGCAACGGCGCGGTCACGTCCGTCGTAGGCCGTCTTACGATTTTCATGCAAAATTTTCATGCAACCAAAAGTCAACAAGGATCTAAGATAGCGTTTTTGTAAGAAGACAGGTGATTTTTTTCTTCGATATATGCATGACTTTCCCAAGGATACTCTCAGTTTGCAATCGTGCGACCATCGTACGACGAATGTGATCGGTGATCGGGTCCTGACGTGGGTGGAAGTTGAATGTCGGATTCTGGCGGATGAACCTTTCATTTATTTATCGAGAGGACGTCCCTAAAGCATTCAGAACCAAGGTTAGCTCAAGTTTGAGAGCAGTCTGACCTGATTTAGGCCATGCCTACCTTTTCATACTTAGAATTTGAGGTAAATTTAAATTAAATTTGACTGCCAACTACTCACGAACACCAGCCAACCATGGCCCGACTTCCCGTCCACACCCGAATGTTTTTAACATCTTGAGACATTCGCGATCGGCTGGCGCAGCCGAACAGTAGCCGACCTGGCTGAACACCATACAACTACAGCCGACAAGAAAACAAACAAACAGCCGACCTTGCGCCCGACCTACTCCTAACCATGGTTGGGGGGAGTTCGACAGTGTTCAGGAGGCCATATTCGGCTATGTGTGACAGGGGCTTAACCGAAGCTAGGTACTCATTTTCAACTGAGTCGAGTGAGGAAAAGGGTGTAAAGTGCCTGGCCCAAAGGTAACTGGGGCCTGCCAGGGATTCGAACCCACAACCTTCACATTCTGAATCAACAACCTTAACCACAATATCACTTTGCTAACGTGCAAGGTTAAAGACTGGTACGTATCCTCACGATACACTTGTATTATATCAGTTTAGACGGTTAAAACACTTTGAAAAGAAAAAAAGAGCTGCTATCTTTATTAATCGGGTTTTTGTATCCAGTGAATTCCCGATAGAATTTGCGCAAATTGCCGCGGCAGGTGGTACATGTATTAGCAGATATGATCAGTGCAGACAGATTTATCTTCTACGGTATTGGGTGGCCCAAAAGAATAAAATGTATATCAAAATGTGTGCGTGTGTTGTGTTGACTCTGTGTGTGCGTGCGTGTGTGTGTGTGTGTTTGTGTATGTGTGTGTGTGCGTACACGAATATGTCGGTGTGTTTGAGTGTGTGAGTGCGTGCGTACATGTATATGCCAGTGTGTTTGTGTGTGTGCGTGCATGTGTGAGTGTGTGTACGAGTGTGCACGCGTGTGTGTGTGTGTGTGAGGGGGGCACCAACAAAAATGTCAGCACTATATAGATCACTTAGCAAGAAACTTTAAGATCAAGCACCAAAGAAACTACGTCATGACATCTCAATGCTTTCCTGGAGACCACTTATCGCACCAGACTTTACATTTCACACACTTACATGTATTGCAACAAGCGTTACGTGACGCAGTTTCCACACGGTGTTCAAACGCCACACCATTAGATTTACCCCCGGCGCAAAGGGGAAAAGGTTTTCCCGCTGAAATGGTGTGATATTGTGGATGTAATAGTCGTGAAGTCTGCTTACATGATTGCACCATTGATTCCAACGCAGGGGCGCAGTCGAGGCGAGCCAGCACGTCGGCAGAACGTACTGCACCTGTGCGAAACCCGTAATGCATTGTGCATAGCACTTTGGCGGAACGTCTCATATAAGGTTGTATTAGAGCATATAAGGTTGACAGCCTGTCTGTAGTTTTCAGATGTTGTATAGGAAAAGATATATCGTCTGCAACAGGCAAAATTTGTATGCAACGTTGACCAAACATCCAACGCAAAACGTAAAAAATCAGGGTTTAGCGCAGGCGCAGTACGTTCTGCCCACGTGCTAGGCGAGCCCCGGGTGCAAGTAAATAGACATCATTTTCTCTGGTACAAGTCTCGTTAGAGCTTGAAGGCTATCATTACCAGGAGCAAATGTAGCTCTATGTGGGGTCGTGTGGCGTAACGGTAGCGTGTTCGACTCGGAACCAAGAGGTCCCGGGTTCGAATCTTGACATGCCCCCGATCCTATGCCCTTGCGAAAGGCACTTTAGTCTTTACACGACTTTCCTCACCTCTCTGAGGTGTACATTAGCATTGGATTGTCCTCTGTCTGTTGGTGGCGGCATTAAAATAAGGTGAAAAAACTTGAGTGTGCCGCCACCATGTCTTGTCATTACATGTTGGAAAAAAAAGAAAATGTAGCTCGTATTTAAAAGCCTCCTTTGCACTCTGAGATACTGCCTTCTGCTGTTACAATCATATGTAATAGCCCCTTTATCGGAAAGTGTTGTACTACGCGCTGCACTATCCCAGTGAATTGTTTAGCCTCAGATTTTTCAGAACAGTATGGCAAAGTCATAGTGGAATGACTGCTTCTTTGCTGTAATTATTTGGGCATTTCCAAAGGGCAGTCCGTGAAGGTACTTTTGCAAAAACTCCAGGATATGTCAATAAGGTTTACTGTAAATTTTAGAGCACAATTCCGCAGCGTGATGATACAATGAATGCGCATTAATGAGCCTTTTTGTTTTTATTTTTGTATATCGTTGCTGTCTTCTGTACGCACCATTACTGAATGTCTGGCGGATGGATCTTTCATGATTTTGTAAGGTTAAAGACTGGTGTATCCTCAAGATACACCGGTATTATATCAGTTTGGACCGTTAAAACTCTTAAAAAAGGAAAAGACCTCTTCTTATCTTTTAATAATCGGGTTTTCGCCTCGAGTGAATCTCCAATAGAATTTCCCAGAAATTGCGGGCGCAGGTGGCTTTAGCAGATACGACCCGTTTGGACAGGTTGGCTTATGCGGTATTCAGTGGCCAAACAATGTACATCAAAAGGTTTGTGAGGTATGTGTGTATGTATGTGTGAATGTGTGTGTTGCATGTGTGTACATGTGTTCTGTGTGTGCATGTTTGTGTGTTCTTTGTGTGTGTTCATGTGTATGTGAATGAGTGTGTGTGTGCGTGCTTGCGTGTGTTTACGTGTGTGTGTGTGTGTGTGTGTGTGTGTGTGCATGTGTGTGTGGGTGTTGAGAGTATGTGTACATGGCAGTGCATCATTGAGTTCAAAGCAGTGGCGCATTTGAGGCGACCCCAGGGGGCAAGTAAATAGATAGCATTTTCTCCGATATTAGTCTCGTTAGAGCTCGAAGGCTATCATGACAAATTTAGAGAGCAAATGTAGCTCGCATTAAAAGCCTCTTTTGCACTCTAAGATCCCGGCGTGATAATAGTTCTTACAATCATATGTAATAGCCCTTTTATTGGAAAGTGTTGTACAACGCGCTGTCCTGCTCACAATGATAGTAAATTGGTTAGCCTTTAGATTTTTTAGAACAGTATAGCAAGGTCATAGTGGAATGACTGCTTTCTCGCAGTAATTATGTGGACATTTACAGTTCTTGAAAGTATTTTGAGAAAACTCCAGGATATTTCTATAAGGTTTACCGTAAATTTTACGGCACAATTCCTCAAGGCGATTATACAATGTACGCGCAAATGAGTCATATTGTTTTTATCTTTGTATATCATTGCTGTCTTCTGTACGCAACATATTCTTTACCTGATTATTATAAGTGTACAAAGAAGTAAAGAAACCATAAAACATTGCCCTGTGTGTAGTAACACACAAGACCTCCACCGCGCGCCCCCCACCCCGCTTTCCATGACCTATGACCCCACATTTGCATACCGCGTATTTGATAGGAAGAGCGGTTGCCATAGACGAAGATTGGTAGCTTGGAAACGATGCCTGATGGGTGGCAGTTTGTTAAGCGCAGCAGCAGCGGCAGTAGCCTGAGCGTGAGTTACGGACCTAGGGTGGCGATGTGCTTGCAAGGAGTCGACATGGATGAAGACCCCGGGTCGGGAAGCGGTTTCGTAGAACTCTTCGGGAACGTCACGAACGACACCATCCTGGACCCGCACGGGAGCCCGCCACTACCGCCGGAGAGTATCGTCATCCCGGTGATTTTTGCCTTCATCTTCTGCATCGGCGTGGTGGGAAACGCTCTCGTCATAGTAGTTCTCCTCCGGACTGGCCGCGAGTTGGAGAACACCACCAACATCTTCATCCTCAACCTCAGCATCGCAGACCTGCTCTTCATCGTCTTCTGCGTGCCCTTCCAAGCCGCCGTCTTCACTCTACCCGAGTGGATCTTCGGACTCTTCATGTGCAAGCTCGTGCACTTCTTCCAGAAGGCCACCATGCTGGCGTCCGCCTTCAACCTCATGGCGATGTCCGTGGACCGCTACATGGCCATCGTGCACCCGGTGGACTCCATCGACGTGCGGAAGCCCGGGCTAGCCTGGGCGGTGGAGCTGGTCATCTGGGTGCTGGCCATGGGCGCATCCGCACCACAGCTTGTCTACTTCAAGGTACTACTACAAGATTTTTTTTGTTTATCCTTGAAATACATCGTTACTCCCCATATGTTTAATTTCTTGCTTATTTTGAACTATATAAAAAAAAAGGATTGAGGTGTTCAAAAATTGTTTTCCCGGCCCCCTAGAAGAATAATCGTAGAGTGAAACTCGTCACCACCAAGTACAGTAGTATAGGGGCATATGCATCCTCATTAGATACATGTAGCTTTTCTTTTTTTTTAGCAATACTTGGAGTTAGATATGCAAAGGTGACTGGGCGCCGTTCAGTGTGATATAACAAGTTGCCGCCGCACCACCGCGAAGACGGTGTGTTACGCCGAAAGGCAGTTATACCGGCTATACAGATACAAAATATATGGATTCTACATTTCTAAATTACCTAAGATTTTGCCGTAAATGTCGTGTAACCCGCATGGCCCTTCCCCCAGACGATACGTTCGTTTTAACACAGTCACGTACCTTTCTTTACATTGACAACATTGTCCTTAAGTTATGGTATTTCATAAAAAGCATTATTGGTCCCAGATCTACTCTGACATTAAGTTACGCACCGACGTGAGCAGCACGAGCACAGCCTAATGGTTTGATCTTTTGTCAAATGCCGATGTTATGGTATAATAGTCTACTCAAGGGGTTCGCTGTTTGGCCCTATGCATTCGTTTCATGTCAGAGTCTAGTCGTTTGTTTTTAAGCGAAAGCAAGAGGTTTCAGCAACGTGACATCTCTTCCCTACCGTCTCGCCAATACACAATTCTACTTTGAAGAGAAAGCGCACCCTTTGTATAGCTCTTTATGGCTATGAGTATAAGGTAAACTGAATAGAATCGTAATGCACAATAGATACCCACCCACTCGCCGACCCATCGTCAAGAAATTAGGGTACTTTCATCTATCCCCAGGAATAAAAGTCACTGAGAATTACGGAGTAATGGGAGCAAAGCGCAGTTGCCGCTGTATGCATTTTCAACAAACGTGAAGAGAAATAATTGCTTTTAGTGGCAAAGGTAGTCGAGTGTACGATACCACTAAGACCTACGAGCTAAATCAACTCCCGCGTGATATCAATACTCTTGTTTGCAAGCTCATATCAAATAGTGGCGTGCCTTGCTTTTTAATGAAGATGTATCAAAATTGTCAGTCAAGCACTCTTTGGTCTGTAAATTTCATCAAATGTAATAAGGAAAACAGGCAAACATCACTGCATGAAATACGATATGTAAACATACCTTAAAGCATGCGTAAAGATTCCAACTGAAATAACGGAGCCTTTACGAATGCTTTCAGGTATTCTTTAATTATCGGATTTATTGCAGTGATATTGAATGATCATTGGCATTGACCCACGATATTGTTGGTTGGCATGGGTGTTAAACGTTTAAAATATTGTACATCAAGGTCTAGGGTGTTTTTTCGCCTTTCTCTTTGATTCGAAAACCACCTTTGTTGCCATGCAACTGTGGATGAAATATCTATGGTTTCCTACATATTTTTGTGACTGAACCTGGTCTGTCGCTGGATGCATGTTTTACGCTAAGCAGGGTGAATATCTGAAATCTCTACATTAACATTGTAGTGCTGTCAGAATTTACTAAATGAGCTCTTTGTTGACTATTTAGTACTCTCTTTCAACTGGGGTGGCAACCTTTAAGCGACCAAAATTTAGTTGTTCAGGAGAAGCTCAGTGATTGAGAAGTGTATTTTGTAACTATTTTTTGTTGTCTTACAAACCGTACTCTTAAACTGCGGATCATATTCCATGTATCAAGTCATTGGTCACTCAACGTTCTCCATCCATCGAAAAGGGTGCCTAACTTATTGTGACAAGACTGCTTCTTTTTTGTGTTAATTCCGGCACGGAAGTATTGTTTTGGGTGGCGCTAATTTATGTTTCAATGTTGGTTCTGTTTAGTTGTTGTTCTTTTTTTTGGGTTCAGGCGTGGTTTTATGACATGAGAATGACAGGACTGCATGATAGGTCAAAACTCCAGGTGGGAATATGTGTAGTAATTCAGTGGTGTAATATCCGATGACATTACATCATACAATCACCTCTACAGTTCCAATACATTCATGAAAACCGAAAACACTTCCCTGAAATCTCTTCAAGTTCTTGTCAATCGTATCTTTTTAGGTGATCGACGGCCAAGACCACAACGAGATCGGCGACTTCTGCGTGGAAGAGTGGGACGACCTGGAGGCCCAGCGCCCGGCCTACCTCGCGGCTCTCTTCGTGCTGGGCTACATCGTGCCTCTGGTGATCATCGCCAGCTGCTACACCCTGGTCGTGCGCCAGCTCAACGGTATGTCAAATAAAGACCTTTATTGTACCAACTGGGTTAAGCCCCTGTCACAAATACCCGAGTATGGCCACCCGAACACTGCCAAACTCCACCCAACTATGGTTAGGAGTAGGGGTAGGAGTAGGAGTCAAGGTACGGTGGGTCGGCTGGTGTTCCACCAGGTCAGCTACTATTCGGCTGCGCCAGCCGAATGTTTCAAAATGTTCAAAACATTCAGGTGTGGACGGGAGATCCGATCATGGTTGGCTGGTGGTTGGCTGAGGGTCGGGAGTAGTTCGGGGCGTGGTTTTCAGTCAAATTTGACTCAAAGTTAACTCAAATTCGATTCCATTTTATAGAAAGGTAGGCGTGACTGCTACCGAAGTTCAGCCAACCTTGGTGTTCGGTAGAAGGTTCTGAATGTGTGACAGGTGCGTTACAAAGGAATGCAGGTCAGAACAAAGGAATAGTATATACATGTATACAAACACATAATCAAGCTAGCACTAGCACTATAGTCTATTAAGTAAATTCTACTTCTCATGGCTTCTCTGTGATGGTGTTAAGGTAAGAACAGGCTTTTGTAGGATCAGAGGTTTGTCTATTAATATCATTAGAAATGTAAAGTTATCTGTATTACTTACTTAGTCTAATAGGTGCATGAAGTAGGAAAACATTGATGCTACCAGTCTATAATTTAATAAAGTTCAACTTCCCCATTGTACTACACAATGATGTTTATCTTCTATACTATCTAAATTACAGTATTGACAAATCTGTTGTTCCAGGTTCTTCAAAGCACAGCCAGGCCAACCGCGCCAAGAGGAAGGTGACGAAGATGCTGATCGTGGTGGTGGTTGTGTTCGGGATGTGCTGGCTGCCGCACCACATCCTCAACCTGTGGGTGATGTTTGGCAACTTCCCCTTCACTCCCCCAACCTATGCCTTTAACCTCCTCGCTATGTGCCTGGCGTACGTCAACTCCTGCGTTAACCCCATCATCTATGCCTTCTTGTCTTCTGAGTTCCGCCACGGTGTTGGGGAGTTGGCCTGTAGATAAAGCCCCTGTCACACATTCAGAACCTTCTCCCGAACACCAGCCGACCGAGGTTTGGCTGAAGTTCGGGAGCAGTCTGATTTAGGCCACGCCTACCTATCGAATTCAATTTGAGTTAGATTTGAGTCGAATTTGTAAATTTGAGTCAACCACGCCTTGAACTACTCCCAAACAACAGCCAACCATGGCTGAACCTCCTGTCCACACCCGAAAGTTTTAGACATTTTGAAACATTTGGCTGGCGCAGCCGAACATTAGTCCACCTCGCCGAAGACCAGCCGACCTTGTTCCCGACCTACTCCTAACCATGGTCGGGGGAAGTTCGGCTAGTGTTTAGGAGGCCATATTCGGCTATGTAGGACAGGGCTAATAAACAGGAAGATGTATTTACATCTAAAGCATTGCCAAAAAGATTTTGATCACAACCAAAACTTAGACTTTCCCGAGATTCAAATTATAGCCGATTGAAAAAATAAATTTGTATACCATTGAAACAGTCTAACTTAAAAAAAACTCCCGAAGCATTTGAAATACTTTATAACATTTGAAATATATTTTCCTAATGCCACAGTTTATCACATCTCCATTTCGTATTGTTTTGATTTTTCGAGAATTATAGGTAATAGAAAAAAAATCTATCATTGAAACATGTTAACCTCGAAATCTTCTGAACTTATCATTTAGCATACCCACTAACATTTAGGAGATATATTTATATTTTCTGCCAACACAGAATATTACTTCTCCATTTTGGATTGTTAATAAATGAGAAACCAAAAATACTCAACTAATATACACAAAGCATACAATGTTTTGCCGGCACGTAAACCAGTTTAAAGGTCCATTTCGTATTGTTTATAAATGAGAATCTAAATATACTCTACTCAGCTCAGCTCACGTACACAAAACAGACTGTTCGTCTGGCACATAATACGGTTTAGATCAAAAGATCAACCACTGAATGAACGTAATTATGTTATCTATGAGAAAAACAACCCTGCCTGGTAGCAGGGTGCCAAACTGAAACGCCAGGTGTTTTTATGAGGCATTCAGTGTGATTAGGGCCATTATAACAGGTCTACCAGCTGCTTTATATAATAGGCCGTTCACGAAACCACGCCACCCCCCTTAACAACGCCCTAGCAACTTAAAATGGCAGATGTGCCTGCCGGTGGTCACGTGACCTAAACCCTGTTCTCTTATTGGTCGAATCGCTATTCTGATTGACAGCCATTGACGGTTGCAACCTCTCCAATTATAGAGCAATAGTGATATCCAATCAAAGAAGACTATGGGCACTTTTAACTCGTACAAAATGTAATGAAACTGACACAAATACGCGTTAACTATCAAATAAACTGATATGGACCTTGACATAATTCGATAGGAAAAAAAGATGGAGAAAGAAAGAAATTGGAATGGTACCGATCCAACAGTGCAATAGTGATATCCAATCAAAGAAGGCTATGGGCACTTTTACATCGTGCCAGATTTAATAAAACTGACACAAATACGCGTTAACAATCAAATGAAATGGAGCTTGACATAACTCGTTAAGAACGAAGGAAAAAGGAAAGAAGAAGGAGAGAAAGAAAGAAGGTAGGAAGGAAAAAAGGAAAGAAATTGCGTTTCGATTGGAATATATACTTCTAATATATATATAAAGTTTCTGAAGTAGTCTTTACTTGTTATATTGTAAGTCTATACCTATAGTATACGTTCGTAAATGATTTTGACTTTTTGTTGTACCTCTGCATTGGAAGATATTTGTTGATTGTTTAGTTGTCTACATGACTAGAATGATACAATAGCTGTTAAACTGCAAGAAATTCATGGTCGTCGGAATTATGTGTCACAATACCTAAGATATATGCTGTCTGCGACAGAGACTTCCTTTGATTATGATGATAAGTTGTAGGTTTGTTTGCCTTTACTGTATTATCCAAATTATAGTATTACACTAGTCCAATGGTTTCACTAGCTTTTTCATTAGAAAATGCTTTGATGGTTATGATTATGATTTTGAGTTGCTATTGTTAAGCCGAATGAAATGGAGCTTGGCATAACTTGTTAAGAAGGAAGGAAAAAAAAGATGGAGAAAGGAAGAAATTGTAAAGGAATTGTTCCAATACATAGTGCAATAGTGATATCCAATTAAACAAGACCCTGGGCACTTTTACATCGTGCCAGATCTTTAAAAAAACGACACACATACGCGTTAACAATCAAATGAAATAGAGCTTGACATAATTCGTTTAGAGAGAAAGAAAGGAGGAAGGATGACATTTAAAAGGAAAGAAATTACATTTCGCTGAAGACATACAGTACTGCCATTTAGTTTGTAATATACCTAAAGTTTCTGACGTGTTTTGTCTTCACTTGTTATTCTGTACGTCTATACCTATAGTATACGTTCGTAAATGATTTTGTTGTACATCTTTAGTGGAAGATTTGTGTTCATTGTTTAGATGTATACATGTTTAATCATTATGTTATATCACCTCCAACGCTTGTATTCTGTTTATCATGGGCTCCCTTGAAACTTAGCCCTTGTCGACTGAAGTGACTACCCATATGTACCCAAGACCAGTAAATAGATAAATGGTAAAGTTTTCTTTGTGATTTTGTTTTGACTTCATTGCTTGATCATACAATACGTGTGTCTCTACTGGCAGTTCTTTGTTGTTAAAGACTTGATATAATATTATATATATAGGATTTGATGTGATTTAGCTACCATTTAAGTATTTAATTGGTTTTACGTCAACGCCATTTGGTTGACGTGTGGAAGTAATTTGTGGAAGTGCTATAGTTTTGCTCTACATGTATGTTTTTTAATTGCGGATGATGTAATTCATTGGTAGTAATCTCTGTTTGGTAACTAACGCTTGTTCTGAGATATCATTGTGCAGATCATATTGCTTGGAAGAAGGATATATCCTTATTATATTATATTATATTATATTATATTATATTATATTATATTATATTATATTATATTATATTATATTATATTATATTATATTATATACAAGTTATTCTTGTATTCCAGCTACATTATTGTGCACATCAAATTACCTGTATGTATGCGACGCTACGACATACATATGCCGTCTGCAGATATCTATTGTACAGAAAGAAAAAAAGGATATATCCTCAAGTTATTCTTGTATTGCAGCCATGTGATAATAAATGGGATTTATTAAAGATAATATGTTGTGTGGGCTTTTTTGTTGTCTTATCAAGATATTTCCTGCTTTTTATATCTATGTCATTCATTACCTTCGAAAAGAAGGTTCGAATTCTGTTTTCGGTTTTACCATGGTGGAGTTGCTGTGGTCTGGGTCAGTATGTTTATGTCAGCAGTGGATGGATCTTGATATTTGATAGGTGAGTTATCAGTTGTGAAAACAAAGGTCAAGTTGGAAAACGGTTCACCTGGCGTTTTCCTACGGTACTGTATCGGGCTGCTTTCTGTCTTTAACGTCCGATTTCGGGGTAATTTGGGCGTAAAAATTCACTCTTTAGTTTCCAAAGGTAAAGTAGTGAGGTAGGGAACTTTCCCGAGCAACGTTTAGTAACGCCTGCTTCTCCCTAGTGGGTCAGTTAGTCCTCACTCTCAGTGAGTCTAGCTTGTCTCAATCATGACGTTTCTGACTTAGGGAGAAGAGATGCTGTTACAGTCTGATTCATGTAACCTGCAACCTTGGAGTAGCCTTTGGGTCCTTTATCTATTTATTTTAGCTTTATTACAGTATGTATATGTTTACTTGTAACAGGACAAGGGGAAACAGGAAATACTTTGTGATACCAGTCCAAATGAAACCAAGATGATAAATGATAATAAACGAAAGTCCATAGAAAGAATAACATGGAGTAAACAGATATAATAAATAGTTACTAACAAACAGCAATAACAGCAATTATAACAATGATATTACAATAATAATAACAATTGTGTTGATGTTCTTGTCACGTAGTAACCAATAAGTAAAAAAAAAAACTTTATGCATTTATTCAGGCTACCTATGGGGCCTTGAGTAATGCGGTATGATGATTCGCCAAACCTTGCCGTAAATATGTACAAAGAACGTCTAACAAGTGGCAAAAATCCCCTCACAAATGTATAAATCTCAATAAATAAATAGATAAAGCATATCATAACGTTACCCAGTACTCCTGCAGAGATACATGTAGGCGACGTTCTGTCCACGATCGATAACACGTCTTAAACATCGCTTACATGGCATCATCTAACGTTATAGACAAGACGATGAGATTAAGGCTTAAAGTTGACATTCAATGTTTCATGATAACATCATAGATTCTGTTCAAATTCCACATACTGGGTGGGATTTGTGTACGATAATGTCATGTTACATTGAGGTCATGCAAATTGACTTATATCCTTTGTCTTTCTTAACAGATTCAGATACTGTTAATACAATTTCCACTTGCTGTGCGAAAGTATTGTTTTGGGTTACTGAGCTGTGGGTTTGTGTATCTGTTTGTCCAGACAGAATAAGTTGACAGCACGTGGGTGGGAGGAAAATTGACAGGCAGAATGGCAGAAGTTCTAAGGTCTCAGAATCTTGCCGGGAGTTAGCACATGTACGGGGGAATTCAGGAAGCCAAGGATTGTATTATTCCCGAAAGTCTGGATTCTCCGAATGTTTTTATTGAATAACAGAACCTTAGAACCAACATGGTACGTTTCTTACACACCGTCTTGTACAAGGTACATCACCAAGCCTGGCGTTCCAATGATCTGGATGTTCAACTCCTAAAATGCAAGGATACTGAAGACTTTTCGTAGCTACATTCTTATCTGTCTCCGAATATAAATGATCATCAGCAAGGTTTCAATATGTACGCTACGTTTTTACTAGACAACCCTCTTGATTTTAGTGTAATATGTGTGCATTCAGACGCAACAAGTGACATTCTCAATACAGCTGTCAAAGACTTCAATGTAAACTCTGGCTCCAAAGACAGACGTTAGAAGTTGGATATAAAAGAGTCCGTATTCTTTGAAGATTCCGCAAAGCAATTTGATTAAGCCCACATATATCCTGTTTTCCAATTCCATTAACACCGCACCCTGAGAAGTAAGAAGGCAGTAACTGTTTTCATTTTCTTAAATTTGGAAAAATTCATAAAAGGGTAACTAAAAAAAGTTAGGATACGTTGATGTTCTTTCTCTTTCCCGTGTTGAAAGTTCACATTCATTTAACACACTGAAACGTCCAAATGGCGGAAATGAACGGAGCAGTATCTTTCATCGTTTTTTTTTTTCTTTTTCTTTTCCGTTGGAGAAGAACCCCATTCTTGATGACAAGGTTAGCATTTTCACATGGTTCTAACATCACACTGTCTGCCATATATTACCCAAGCAAAATGGCCACCATGAAAACCTGTGTCCTGTCCAATTCGGGCCTGCATTCATACAATCTAAAGCCATTAGCGTCACAGCCCATAGGTGCCTTGCCTGGCACTCGTTGGTGGGAAAATGTTCTGACATGTGCGTATCTAGAGTTGGGCAGTCTGCCAAACTAACTCCTCTGCCAGTCAAGTAACGTTGTATTTCCTGCCATTGCCGGTGACTTTAATAATCGGTAATCTCTGAGAGGAATACGTGGAGACGTTAGAGACATATCTTGGCATTATCAAACTGCTGCTGAGTAACGTATTAGACACATAAATCTCTGTGAAGACGAGTTTGAAGACGTCTGAAGATAGGGATAGGTGATAGGTGCCATGAATGTAACATGTCATCGTGTACCCTTTTCTAGGAAGGCGGCGACTTTTGGGCGAACAAAACTCTAATCAGTAGTCAAAACAGATTTTATTTCTTTAAAAGTGTATTTCTTCATGAGTTATGTGTCTTTTGTTGCATCAAAATACACAAGACGTACAGAAAATCTCTTTTTTTCTATGAGATTTGTTGAGCGATCTGCTAAATATTTGGTCATTCAGCGGTCGTTCGGCGGTCGTACCCTCTAGTGGAAAGAGAGGGCCTAAGCGACTGTGAGAAATACAGCTAAGGAAACCTCGCCTTGGGATCATACATGAACCTTATCAGGGCTTGCAGATATCCGCATGGCTGGAGTGTGAACTTTTCAGTGAACTTCTCACTTCTTACGTTTTAATCACATTTCCGTGCATTACCCGTGAACGTTTCCAAGCGCTGCCAAAGAGCATGCGCAGTACCTTGTCTTAGATCAAGCATCATTTAGGACTATGAACTAGCCTAATGGAACGTGTTCTGTATCACAAATGTCGGGAGTGGTATAGATTTTTACACGCAGCTATTTGGCTTCAAGCAAGTAACAAGTGCTTGCCCTTTACATGTCTGTACGTGTGTGTATAGCTTCCAGGCATATGGGATTATACAAGCATCCATGAATTCATCAAATTAACAATGCCTCTAGGGCTACAGAAATGGATATGGGCACCACCCTACGCTCTGCATAAGGGCACGGGAGACCTTCTGGATATTTTACTTTTGACCTGTGTGTCCCAGCTGTATTTGCTTCTCTCTGTGTTTTCCCGAAGCTATAATACAATCATGTCTACGTGCGTCAGAGTAATTTTATGTAAGGCCGTGTGGCGTAACGGCAGGGTGTTCGGCTCAGAACCAAGAGGTCCCAGGTTCGAATCCTGCCATGTCACCATGTCACACGACCTTCCTCACCTCACTTCACTCAGGCGGAAATGAACGGCGTAAATGGGGTAGGGAATTTTCATCTCACATCTGCTTAGGGAAGCCTTCATCTGCTTGTCCTACATATAGTCCTCACTATCAGCGAGTCGAGCTTGTCTCAATCATGATGTTTCTTACTCAGGGAGAAGGGATGCTGTTACAGTCTGATTCATGTAACCCGTAACATTGGAGTCACATCTTCGAGTCACACTTTGAAGTGGATTTCGGGTCTTGTTACGTGGTGGCCAATAAGTAAAAACAAAGTAATCGCGATTCTCGATTCTGAATGATGACATGGAGTTTTGCTGATGTAAGCCGGTCGCCTGGCCGTGCGTGTTTCGAAGAAAGCCATTCACCGTTCAATCAATTAATTTCCGTTTTCCTAGCTAGCTGGTCTTGGAGTTTGATATAAATAAACAAAGTGTTTTTATATCATGGAGTTTTGCTGGCTTACGTCAGCAAAACTCCATGTCATCATTCAGAATCGAGAATCACGATTACTTAGTTTTTACTTATTGGCCACCACGTAACAAGACCCGAAATCTACTTCAAGGTGTGACTCGAAGATGTGAATCCAAGGTTACAGGTTACGTCAATCAGACTGTAACAACATCTCTTCTCCCTCAGTCAGAAACATCATGATTAAGACAAGCTCGACTCTTTTCTGTGTCAAAATAAGCTCCCTAACTGCCTCCTCTCCCACATATGGTATGGTCACATTCAAATATTCGTCCTAAGTCGTCGTACGATTTTGATGTCGTAGCTGGTTGGACAGAACCCAACACCGACAAGGATCTAATACAGCCTTTTCAGTAATAACAAGACAGCTGAATTTTGTACGACACATGCACGATTATCCCTCATGACCAAGTGTCTTTAGTTTGCGATCGTAAGACGATCGCACGACGAATGTGAGCGGGCCCTTAAGGAGGCAGTTTGACAAAGAAAAGGCCAGCGAGGAAAACGTAACGATTTAGCCTGCATCAACATCTGCTTGGAGAATTTATCAATCCATTTCATTTTATTTTTATTATTTTATTGAATCTTCAGACACCTGGGTGACCTAGTTCAATTTTGACAAATTGATTTTCAATAGGGCCCAGTACATAATACAATAAAATCAGACATACAGATACAAACAAAGACCGATATAAACAGATCCGTATCGTTATCCATAATTCGTGTCGATTTAACAGTCCAGGTCGGCTTGCCGTTTGGAGGTCAGAGGTCAATGTACACAAAGATTAGGTAATTGAGTTCTTCAGAGCAGTTTTGAAAGATTGCAAAGATGTTTGTTCAGTGATGTTTACTGCGAGAGAATTGAAATAATGAACACCCCGGTAAGCAAATGTGTGTTGTCCAGCTGTGGTTTTGAATAAAGGTATGTAGAGTTGTGATGTCTGTCTGGTGTTGTAGCTGTGGAAGTTGTAGTTGTGTGAGAAGATAGATGATAAGTATGTTGGTGCATTTTGGTGGAAGATAGATGATAAGTATGTTGGTGCATTTTGGCCCTTTATCACAAGGATATAGACCGGGTGGGCATAGAAAGAATAAAACGCAAAGCGTATGATCTGGTTTTGTGACATGAAAAAAAGTCCAGGTTATTACTACATGCGGTGTGATAAAGATAGTTCCTGACCCTGTCACATATGTCTTACAACCGTTTTACGACACCAAGTCCCCAAACTGCTGTGAAAGAACCCACCACCGACAAGGATCTAATGTATACGATAACTGTAACAACACATCTGAATTTTGTACGAAACATGCACACTTTACTACACATATTTCCTCACTCGACTCAGGTAAAAATCTGTACCTAGCTTCGGTTACCTGTTACTAGTATGTTAATCTTTCAATAAGTGTTAAAAATCTAAATAAATAGATAGAATAAATGTCTGCTTATAATTGTGAGCATTGTAATCAATTCAATCTTTTTTGATGACGTTGGCATTGTGAATTTACGTACTGTCAGCATCATCTGTATGGTAACAACATGATAGAAAACATTGTAAACCTTTTTTCTCACGTAAGTAGTTCCTGTCCTATCCAGAACTGTGTACCATGCTCAGGCACGGTTCAGGATAGTCCACGCGTATTCAGAACCGTGCCATGCAGGGGCAAATCTACGTGGATACGCGGAGACTATCCAGTACCGTGCCTGATCCCAACCCTAATTCAGGCATAGCTAGAAGTAGATAAGCACGGTTGTGGATACGACAGTTCCCGATTAGTATTTGGGCCTGACCACCGGCATTGCCTCAATTCATATGGTTGGCGCCTAGTCAAAATCCACAATTTTTATCTAAGCCATCTCTCATCTGGTTTTTGCATGGCTTTGAGGCACAGAAGCGCTCATTAAGTAACCTCAGTGCGTTTCTTATGACGCAGGGTAGGTCCGTCTTGAAAGACGAGGAGCATAATAGATTCTGAAGAGCCTTCAATTGAATCTAACGTCTTCAACCTGAGGGAATAAAAGATCAAACAAACCACAGTCGGGTGAAAAATTAAGACAATTCAATGACTCTTCGAGGATAAAAAAACACCATATATTAAATCTGGACGTTTCAGTGTGTTAAATAAATGTGAACTTTCAACATGGGAAAGAGAAAGAACATCAAAGTATCCTGACATTCTGTTTCAAAGCACAGCTTTTGTTGACAGTTATCCTTTGATGAATTTTTCAAAATTTAAGAAAAGGAAAGCAGTTACTGCCTTCTTACTCCTCAGGGTGCGGTGTTAATTGAATTGGAAAACAGGATATATGTGGGCTTACTCAAATCGTTTGCGGAATCTTCAAAGAATACGGACTCTCTTATATCCAACTTCTAACGCCTGTCTCTGGAGCCAGAGTTTACATTGAAGTCTTTGACAGCTGTATTGAAAATGCCACTTTTTGCGTCTGAATGCACACATATTACACTAAAATCAAGAACGTTGTCTAGTAAAAATGTAGCCTAGTACATATTGGAACCTTGCTGGTGATCATTTATATTCGGAGACAGATAAGAATGTAGCTATGAAAAGTCTTCAGTATCCTTGCATTTGATTAGTTGATCCTTGGGGAATCTATTAGCGTGCCTTGTAGAACCGCTCTCTATCAGTGTACAGAATTTAATTCTGGGCTATGATTTTGTCAGAATGGCGTGGCAGAGTTTAGGGCGTGAGGTCGGTAAGCTCAGCGCACATCTGCCGATGCATTACCGGCCAGATCATTGGAACGTCAGGCTTGGTGAAGTACACGTTATCAATCAACCTGCCTTGACAGGAGTTGGAACGCGCTACTAGCGGTGGAGAGCCCTAGTCCTGAGTACTGTAGTTTAGACTGCCAACTTGACCGTGAAGGCATCCAATGCAATTTTAGGGTGGCAAAACGAAAAAAAATTCTGGATGAGGAAAACTGTCTGATATTGACATTTACTGCCATTTCTTAGCACATTTTCGACATATCATTTCATACTTGAAGCGTTTGAAATAGCCCCAAAACAAGCTACATGAGACATCTTTATTTTGGGGGTACCCCCCATAACTACATGTAGCTAGAACCAGCCTACTATACAAAACAAGCAACCGTTTTGCATCACTGACATCACATTTTTGCCTCGAAGATATCAGTATGCTATGGGATAGGATTGATTCAACTTACTGCATTAAAAGGATGAACAAAAGATTGACTTTGATAATCCATTTTTGTCGCCCTGAAATTACAATGGATGCCTTTTTAAAGGCATTATCTTTAATTGAGGTCTTAGTTGTGAACTTGTATGCCCGTCTACTACCCTGGTATCTAGCCTATCGTGGATTTGGGCGGGCTCTCTCCGGGGCTGTAGGCGCTCTCCGCCGCCCGGTTCAAGTAGGCACTCGGTAGGAGTTCCACGCAGTAGGCATAAAAGTTTATCAAGGGGCCGTCACATTGTGCGAAAATCGATCGGCCGACGAGTCGGCGAGCTCTGAACGACATTTACGGCAGTGATACGCCCGATGTCTCGTCAAGCATCGCGCAAATTTTAGGGATTTTTAGGAGTCGGTCGAAGTTCGCTGACACGTGAAACGTGTTCTTAACATCAGCGACTAGTCGCCCGATTTTTGAGGTCATAGATGTATTCCCAAGCGATCGCCCGAGCCTCGCTCCATGTGACGGGGACGATTTTCAAGCCAAAAATACGCGCGATCTTCGGTCGATCTAAAACCGGGCGACCTTTCGGCGATCAAAAAATACGGCCGGCCGAAGCTCGTCGACAATGTGACGCAGGCATTAGCATTCCACGATTAACTCCTACCGAGTGCCTAGTTGAGCCGGGCGGCGGAGAGCGCCTACAGCCCCGAAGAGAGCTTGTCCAATCCACGATAGGCTAAAAACCAGGCTAGCTACCACTCTACCAGCCGTTTCAGAAAACCGTTCATTCCACATTATTTCAAACGTGCCTTTTGCTATCGCTTCTTTGCTTAGTCGTAACGGTTCTTCATTATAGTAATGGCTTCCGCCACACCTGAGCCCCTTACTCCATAGCGTGCGTAGATCATTGTCCGGAGCACTCATCCAAAGAGTTGAAAATTTCAAATATCTTGGCTCTCACATCATGTGCCTTAGGAAAGATTTTGAAATAAGGAAAACCCTAGCATGGAAAGCAAGCGATAAATTGGATAAAATCTGGAAATGCAATATCTGTAATAAGTTAAGGATGATCAAAGTTTTCCTCACCCTTGTGGAACCTATAGTACTGTATGGTTCAGAAACATGGACGCTCACTCGTTATCTTCAAAACAGACTGGCTGGGACTTATACAAAGCTGCTGCGCAGGGCTCAGAACATATCCTGGACACAACATGCCACTATCGACACTATTTATGGCGCTCTTCCACGGCTGTCTGAAAAGCTGACCCACCGTCGAGTTAAGTTTGCTGGACATTGCTGTCGAGCCAAACAAGAAGTTGTATCATCCGTCCTCCTGTGGAAACCTAGGGGCAGAGTGCATTCCAGAACTTTGACTTTTACTGACTCTTTAGTCAGAAACACTGGTGTTGATTTTGACTATTTGGAAAATGCAATTTTAGATAGGGACTTATGGGTGGAAATTTGCTCTGGTCTGGTTCCGGCTGTACAGGCCGGCAATAGATAGAGAGATTGTCAAAGAGTCAAAGTCTCTTCATGTATTTCAAACATGCATGTATATATACGTAGCTTTGTGTGACGGAGCAAACACGTTATGCATTTCACATCCACATTCCCTTTCAAGATTCAAGATTCAAGATTCAAGATCGCTTTATAGAACATTGCAGTGCATCCAATTTACAAGGTTTAAAAACAATTCACTACATACAAACAGTATTTTACATAGTAAACAGTATTGACAGTTTTAAAAAATCGCAATCGGGAACAATATAGCAATGGTTAAAAAGATACATCACATCAAATTAGGGATACACACTAATAGTCTATAGTGAATTTCAGGTGGTCGAATAAAAAAGCACGGTATTTACAACAATTTACTGTTGTTTTGCGTTATTGAGTTAACTGCACATGTACGGTATAGGAGAGTTTTTGTATCTGTTCGTTTTTGTTATGGGGTTGGACAGTTTGTGACTGTTCCTAGTTGCTTGGCTAGTGATCTGTAGTCTAATGGGTGGTAACCAGTCTCATTCACGTAATCTTCAAAGAGCAAATTTCTAGGAAATATGACAGCCTCCCTTCGAGACATCTGTCACTAAACTGTTTGTTGTATAAGCCTTGTGTTGAGTGAGATGAGTAGAAAGCTTTGCTACTGGTTGAAACACTCACGAAGCCTGACAACCACACCTGGTACTCTGAATGTATAATTTAGTATAACTAAAAAACAGCAATTATAAAATCAAGATTTAATTGAGTCTCATTCTAGCTCTTACACAGTGGCGGTGGAGGGGGGGGGGGGTCGAGATAAGTACAAAGGTTTGCTACTGGTTGAAACACTCACGTCAAGCCTGACAACCACATCTGGTACACTAGAACTGATTCTGAAGTAGTATAACACAAAAACAGCAAAAATAAAATCAGGATTTGATTGAGTGTCATTCTAGCTCTTCCGCAGTGGTGGTGAACTCTATACACACTTTGATGGATATGTTAATCTTAGCTTGGTGCACAAGCAAAATTTTCCCCTCAAAATGGCGCGCTTCAGAAAATCAAGCCTTAGGTGCAATGTCGATCATCAGTAACCCTCCACCCGAAAGTAAATTTCGCACCACCGCCTCTGTTACAGATTTGATTACCGACTACACTTACTGAAACCTGCTAGAAAAATTACCATTGTGATTGTATTTCCTATCACCCTGGGTTATTCCTTATCAGATCAGGTGTTTCAGTTGATGACGGTGTCTTATAACGTATCTTCGGCAGTCTCTGTTCAACTGTCATTGAGTGAGTTGAGAGACTAAGGTCCTAGTCACAGACGTCGTGCGATTGTCGTACGATTGCAAACTGACGACATTCTAGGGATAGTCTTGCATGTGTCCCAAGGATTCACCTGCCTTGTTACGGAAAAGGCTACCTTTATTTAAATCACTGCCGGCTGTTGATTTTATGTGTGTGTCTGTGTGTGTTTGTGTGTGCGTGTATGTGTGTATGTGTGTGTGTGTGTGTGTGTGTGTGTGTGTGTGTGTGTGTGTGTGTGTGTGTGTGTGTGTGTGTGTGTGTGTACGTACGTGCAGCATCCATATAAAACGTAATGGTCAACTTCGAAACGCAATGATGCTTCATTAAAATGAAATGTAATGCCTTTTCGGTATCCGGTGGCTTAGCGTCCCTTTTTAAGAGCCAAAGAGCTGTGGGTGTGTCGGTTTTCCCCTGGTGGTTATATTACGCCAGTCGGCACGTACACGTGTCAGAAAAGTACTTACATATATCCTTAAAGGCATCCGATGCGATTTCAGGGCGGCGAAACAGCACTTTCAAATTCAATTTTCTGGTCATTCTTTTCATGTAGTAAGTTGAATCAACCCTATCCAATAGCATACCGATATCTGTGAGGCAAAAATGCTATGTCGCTGATGGAAAACGGTTGCTTGTTTGGTATTGTAGGCTGTTTCTAGTTATTATTGGTGATGCCTCACGTAGCTTGTTTTGGACTATATCAAACTCTTCAAGTATGACATGATGACGGAAATGTGCTGAAAAATGACAATGTGTAATGGGTCAATGTTAATATCAGACAGATTTCCTCATCTACAATATTTTTGTTTTGCCGCCCTGAAATTGCATTTGATGTGAAATTACATTGGTTGTCTTTAACGAAAGGAAAGCGTCCACTGTGCTTCTGTGAATGATATGCAGCACCCAGCTTCCAATGCCCTGCGTATTGACGAGATGGTTAGCGTGAAGTAGGCACGTCATTCGGCGCTCAACCGACGTCAGACGTCTCAACTGTTCTACGCCTGGTTGATTGCCTGCCAAAAGCGCTAGCTACAGGGGACGCATCCATGACGTAAGAATGGACGTAAAACATCTATTTATATTTCAGTTCTCCAACGAGTCAATAGTCAATAGGCATTAGGCCGTGTTGATTTGAATGTTTGGATGACATTCGCACACACATCAAATTTCGTTCGTTTCCAAAAAAATAAAATTCAACCATATATAGTACAAACTGCAAAATGTGCCGTCAAGTGCAAAAAAATTGGAAAACGGATATTGTCGTAGAATGCCACAGTCAATTCCAAAGTCTAAGAAGAGGATGTGAAAGAACAAAAATGATGCGAGCGTGCGAATAACAAAAAGTTTGGTCCAAAAAAATTCAATGATGTCTTTATTATGAAATCTAAGTGGTCAGGAAGGTGGAACAAATGGCTAATCACACAGAGTATGGTAGGGCCCTGTCACACATCTGCGTATCGTCATTGCGTATGAGTTGCGTACAGACATTTCTGCCGTACGCATGATACGCACAATTACTGTGACGCACATGTAGCGTATAAGTAACGAATTCAGCGCATCAGCTGCGTGTGATTTCCGTATGCAGTGCGCAACACTAGTTGTCTTGCTGCGAATGGTAGCGAATGTGGTACGCATGCCGAGCGTAAATCGGACGCACACAACTTATGCCCACCGCATTCCTAACGCACTTCCGACGAATGCCAAGCGTATTGCGGGTGTATTCCTACTTATTCTTGCTGTTATTATAATTCACAGTCCTTCTCATCATAGGCCGCCCCAAACGGGGACCAACTTTACCCGTCCCGGCTGTATGTCTGTTTCCACTTCGCCCAAGCCCTGGCCAAATGCCTATAATATATTGTCAGGTAAATTAAATACCCGTACCCGTATACAAACATGACAGTAAGTGTAAACGACATAATAATTTGGAGATTTCAAGAAATACCCTCTTTTAATAATTTGAAATCAATAAAAAATACTGCATACTTTCAATACAAACAATTTACAATTACGCCTACGTGTATACACTGAGAGTACTTATATGGTATACATGGTCTACGAACACTATACAGTCTACGTACACTACAAGCTGGTGATTTATGACTGTCATTTCCTGTATTTAGAGCCATAGTTCAAAGTGTCTACTGTCATAAGTCCACCATCTTTAGATATTTCAGGACATTGTGTTTATATGCACCCATACTTTTTATATTCCTATTTATAAGCAATTTTGTACTAATCTATGGACACTACACATTTTCTCGGACAAACAACCCAAAGTACAAGAAAGACACATATTTTGTGTTACATATAGATACCACGTATAACATACAAAATGGCGAGTTCTAGTACCATTTTGGTGGAATACAATAAAATATTTTGCTATAAAAATGCCTTTTTGATAACTGTTAATGCATAATCATCTAGTTTTCAGCAAAAGATGCTAGAAAAAGCCAATGGTACTCAACTCTTTTTATGGGTCACAACATACTTGAAAATGCTTCAGGAGGTCTGTTTACCCTGGAGGCTAGAGGAGCAGGTGCACCCCAGTACGCAATCTGTACGCTATCTTTGCGCTTCTCATAAGTTACAAATACGTAGAACGCGCTTTCCGGTTGCAACACGAACGGTACTAAAGCGCTGCAAGTACGCTATGTATTCGTCCAATGTACGCGGCTCATGCACAGGTGCAGATCCAGGTGCAGTTCAGCGTATAAACCGCGTATCCCATACGAACACCTACCGTACTCTTACCGTGTTCGACCGATGCATTGCGTATTTATAACGTATGACCTGCGTACCAGCGTACGCAGCATAGTTTTGGGCGTGCTCAAAACTACACTGCGTACTGAGTCGGCCTGTGCGTGTGCTGTACGTATGCTGACGTACATAAAACTTACATAAAACGACTGAGATGCAAATGACATGCGTATTGTGCGTACGGCTGCGTATGGAAGAATCGTCCGTACGCAGCTCATACGCATGACGATACGCAGAAGTGTGACAGGGCCCGTACACAGAACAATAGATTTTTCATTTTTGTTCTTTTACATCTTCTTTTAGACTTTGGAATTGACTTTTGGCATTCTACAACATTAGTATCCGTTTTCCGACTTTTTTTTGCAATTTACGGCACATATTTCCTCATTTTGCAGCTGCTTTGTATGATTTACAGTATGGTTAAACAAGTTTCTTTTGGAAACAAACGGATGTCATCCATGAAATCAAATCAACACGGCGTTACAAAACTTTTAAACATCGATCACTCTAAAACCACCGCTTGACAAACGAGCGTCACCAAGTGGTGTTCCTGCTATCGCATTGCCTGTCCGCCAATGCGGCACTGGAGTGGTTTTCTCCATAATGGGAAGAAGTTTGCAAATGGAACCCGGTGGTACAAAGCCTCGTGCATCCCTCCCATGCAGCATTAGGGCTTGGTTAAAGCCGACTATTCGTCATCCATACTGCCGTTACATTAATAACGTGCACAGAACAACGGCAGGACAACTTACGGGTTCGTGCACGGAAAGATAGTTGAACTGCACGAAATCCTATCTTTAAGCACATCTTAAAGCATGCGTAAAGGTACACACAAGGGAAGTCAGGAAGAAACGGAACCTTTACGCATTCTTTATAAGGGTTTCTTAAAGAATGGCTTTTGTGTTGTGCAGTGTTGTAATTCGTCGTAATACCTCTATGTTTACTGAAAAGGTAATCTCCAAGCAGATCTTTCGGTGGCTACAAGACAGTATCAAATTGGCCGGGCAGCATCCATTTGCCAGACAGTTACCATTTGCCACCCGATGGGCTGGCATAAAAAACAGTTACCAGTACAAAAAAAGAAGAAAGCCGAAGCGTAAACCTCTGCTTGGGGAGTACTGAAGAGGTTGGCCAGATGCTTACGATCGCGACCTGAATGCAGTCTTGGGTTAGTTGTGAATCTGTCCTGCAATCTTGTTACGGAAAAGGTTGAATGAAAACCAAGCAGATGTCAGGAGTGAAAGACTGGCCGAGTTAAAGAAGAAGTTATGCAATTTTTTTCACCGCTAATAAACTATTACAAAATATCTATACTTCTTTAGAAAGAGCTCATGATACATTTACAGTTTTAAGCAGTGTGTATCTAAGTCCGGTATTATTAGCATTAGTCCAATTCATTGTCATTATTAATACCAGCTATTCCCATCTTGGCCCCCGGCCAGTTAAAAGCATTTAATCATTATTAATTTAGAAAAAGCTAAATATAAAAGGAAAAGAATAGTAGCTCCAGCGAAAACCTTGGAGCCTGTGCCATTCTCTCTTTGATACGTTCTTGCCAAAACCGTTATCTGTAGTATGCTGGCTTTGACTTGTTATTAAACCCAGCGTACCAGTACTCCGAACAAAGCCAGGGGACTTGCTCAAAGCAGGCTCCGGTCAAGCTCCGGTCAAAGCCAGGGGATTCATTCTACATTCAAACCAATTCACGGACTTGAGTTGAAAGCAGCACAGTGGGCACCGGTCGCCACTGTTAGATTTACCTTCGACTGGTAACTGGTTGCCATAATGATAGCCTGGTTACCATGCTCCATAGGCTGGCTTATATTAGGGGTGTCCTACATGTACCTAATCTCCAAGCAGGTCTTTTGGTGGTAGCTGCAAAGACAGTTATTACTGGAGCAAATTGGCCAGGCTGCATTCATTTGGCAGACAGTATCCAATACTTGGGTGGCGTATTGGATTCTGTCTAGCAAATGGATACAGCCTGGCCAATTTGATACTGTCTTTGTAGCCACTAAATGATCTGCTTGGAGATTATGTTCTACCAGCCCCGGGCCTACTTACCATGCTAGATCTTTTCATCCGTCCACCGCAGGAGAACTGATTGAAACTGACCCCGTAAAAAAAACATGGGCGGGCGGGCAGCAACCTTAGCACCGTAGAGATACCGGGAGCCTACGATGGTCTGCCTGCTAGCCTACTTTTATCAGACCGTAACAACCATCCAGAAGCTTTAGACCAGTACGTATGGATGTCGCTCACCAGGGTAATACGTGAAGTAGAAGAACAAAAAGATAGACCTTGCCGTCGACACATAGCTCCTGATGAATTGCGCTTCAATGATACATGTATGCAAAGAGAATTGGTGATTACCCATATGAAGTAAATGTCAGGTTAGAGACTGCGATCTAGTGAAATCGGCGATTCTACCGGTAGAGATCCCGATTGGAGTCTTTGTAAACAGAGACTCCGATCACTGAGGATGCTGTTAATGTGTTAGGGTGGTGTTCCATTTACAAATCCTATATTTTAAGTCAATCCATTGATCTAAAGTGATATGAATCAAAGTTGAAAATTTCTGACTGTCTTCTTAAAGAATATCTTTCTATTATAATGATAATACTTTCTATTATAATAAATATAATAATAATAGTAATAGTAATAGTAATAATAATAATTATATATTGTTATGTGGACCGACTACTCTCTCTTGGCAGCCTTAAAATTTACAGACTCCAGTCGGGGGATCTCTACCGGTAGATTAGCAGAGTCTACCAGATCGGAGTCTCTACTCCCACATATGTATTCTTCGAGCATGGTATTCAGCCTATCGTGAATTGGGCGGACTCTCTTCGGGGCAACAGGAGCCTAATCTCCGAGCAGATCTTGGGGTTGGGTAGCAAAAGAAAATAGGGTTGGGTTGGGAAATGGATACTGTCTGGCTAATGGTTACAGCTTGGCCAATTTGATACTGTAATTTTGCCTATTTTCTTTTCCCCAAGATCTGCTTAGCCTGGGTACCAAACTTTTGGTCGGCTTGGCGGTAATTTTTCGGCCCCGGTCTTTACCAAGCACAGGCACAGGCGAGTTATGCCACGGAACTATCTCCAACTGGTTTCCCTGTATCCGCTGACTTTCTGTATTACACCCCGAAGCGCGGTAATTGAGGCCTGGTTGGCGGCCCCAAACGCTCTCGGCGCCGAAGGATAGCGCTGAGCTCACGGCGGTCTGGTTACCAGGCTAAGATCTGCTTGGAGATTAACAGGAGCCCTCCGTTGCACCTTTCGTTGCGTCAATAAAGCTTGAATATCATTATAATCCCACTGTTGGCCATGCTGATGATTAGGTACGCATCAGGTGGTCAGTCATTATCCCGGCAGTGGAGATGTTTGCAGGAGAGCCGTAGTCCTTCGGTATTATTTAATTTACTCCCACGATACCCTGTGGTACAGATTGCATCTTTATGTAACAAACGATGACAGTACCATGCGACCTGCAGCACTTAATGTGGACTGAAACCGTATCGACAATACAATGTTTTGTGTGTGTGTGTGTGTGTGTGTGTGTGTGTGTGTGTGTGTGTGTGTATGTGTGTGTGTGTGTGTGTGTGTGTGTGTGTGTGTGTGTATCTTTGTACAGTTGAGTGATAGCACTTGTTTATTTGTTTATTTACGTTTACCACAGGTGCATTGATACTATACAAGTGGAAGGGAGGACAAAACAGGTACATACACACCTTTGCAAAGTTATCCTCCCAACACTACAATATAAATACAGGTTTTGTAACCACATAACATTTACATCATAACATACATTAAACACGAAAATACTATACAATACAATGTCGTGAAATATCATACATATATACAAATATAATAATGCTAATGTAGTACTAATGAGGTCGTAAAGCCGTACAGGAGGCGCACCCACACGACTTGGGGGGGAATTCCCTAACCACAGAGCACAAAAGGTTATGACACAGGAAGTTATGTCCCAGAAGCCGGAAGGTATAGCCAGCTGGGAGCCTGTTAGCTGGGTGCCAGTAGGAAAATGCATAGACGTAAACAGAAAAGTTCACAATACTAGAAACGAATAAAGCATTAAATTCACAAAACAACAATAAATATTTCACGGAGGTATGACATCTCCAATTTCTTGCCCCTGCATGAACCCACTCCTATAACCACCGTCAATATGTATATATCAGTTACTCATTCTTTCCTAGAACTGTCGTAGAGTGGAACTCGCTGCCACCAGGTACAGTAGGGGCATCGTCACTAGATAGTTTTAAACACTGTTTAGAGTTAGACGTCCAAAAGGTTAGGTGTAACATGTCGTTCGGTGTAATGTAGCCAGCTGCCGCCGCGCCACGTGCCTGCAAAGCTGATGTGTTAGGTATACGCCGAAGGGTGGTTATACAGGCTATACAGATACAGATACAATCCGCAGTGTCATTTGGCTGTTTTACCGAATTCAAGCTACATATCCGCTCAGCGGCCCATGGGTCAGTGACCCCTTTCAAATAATTCAGAATCATAACAACATACACCGAAATAGATGGCTCCTAAGGTGGAATTAACTCCGAACTGTGACCAGCACTACAGAAACGTTTTTCAAAAACGTCAATCACCTTTGGTTCACCGGATACCGACCGTCGACGCCTTTATCGTTCAAGCTAAGGGAAAAATAGCTCCAAAATTGCTGTTTGCTTCTTAGTAATTGGTATGATTTGGGTGTTTGCTTTGCCTTCTTTCTACTTTCATTCTAAGTGGTGAATACACACGCTTGAATTGAGCACGTTGTATTTGACAAGTGTTGAGATATAGTAAAATGAATAGCAGGCTTGAGTGATGTGTGATGTAAGCTGGCTTACATGATAAAGTTTTTCAAGTCTATATCTGACATGCAAGAAAGGAGAGAAGAACCTGCTCCAAATGCAATATTGTACTGAGTTCTCAACCCAACTCGGCACACAGCATACTAAACACAACAGAGACATTGCTAACATCCCAAAGTCATTTCTTCCAGTTGCAGAAGTATTGTTTTGGGTGGGATTGTCGGTGGGTGGGTGTGTATGCTTCTCTGGACAGATTAGGTAGACAGTACGTAGGTGGGGGAATATTGATAGGCAAAATGACAGGTCAAAAGGTCAGCCACAGGAAATAGGGTAAACTTGAAGGTCTCAGAATCTGGCTGGGAAATAGCATGGGGGAATTCAGGTAGCCGAGGATTGGATGAGCGACCCTCCAACCCTGTACAGTTTTGATCTAGGAAGTATTAAAGTATGTCACACAACTTCCTTGGTCTTTAATATTATTATTAATCATACACACAAACAGACTGCAGGAATTAGCGGTGGCGCAAGTTCTCAAGTTGAGACCTTATTTTGTCACCACCACTAAATAGATTCCTTGGTTGTTCCAATAAATTCCCGAAAAACCCAAACACTTCCTGGAAGTCTGAAATGTACAATTTCTATTTTTATTTGATATTAATTAGGCCTGGGCTTTATCTGTCAATGCGGGCTAGAAGATGTCCGGAAATTGTAAGTGGGACACCATAATGATTTCCGCATGCGGTGAACATACATGCATTAGTATGCAAGCAGCCGGCGTTTCCTAGTACAAAGGGACCGAGATAATTGAGATGAGGTCTCGAACGGGCGTGACCCGGTTGTCTGAAATACACATGAACGTTGTGTAAGAGTTCAACATCTCTTCGGCGACTGCACGATTTCTCCTGTGGGTTTTGAGAGTGTATCCAGAGTGCATGTAGGACGTGGGTAGACTTAATAAAACCGGGGCCCCTTTTCCACTAGACGCTGCGACTGCTAAAAGAACCATTCCCATTCCCAGAACTACCAGCATCATCTCAGGGCCGCTGACCAAAGTTCTTTCCTTCCTTCCTTCCTTCCTTCCTTCCTTCCTTCCTTCCTTCCTTCCTTCCTTCCTTCCTTCCTTCCTTCCTTCCTTCCTTCCTTCCTTCCTTCCTTCCTTCCTTCCTTCCTTCCTTCCTTCCTTCCTTCCTTCCTTCCTCCCTTCCTTCCTTCCTTCCTTCCTTCATTCTTTCCTCCCTTATTCCTTTGTTCCCTCCTTCGTTACTTTATTCTTGCTTTCTTTCCTTCCTCCCTTTGTTTCTTCCTTTCTTACTTCATTCTTTCCTTCATTCCTTCCTTCCTCCTTCCTCCCTCCCTTCGTTCCCCCGTGTTCCTTCCTTCATTAATTCTTTCCTTCATTTCTTCCTGCTGTTTCCTTCCTTCCTTTTTTCTTTCATTCCTTCCTTCCTCCCTTTAGTCATTCTAACATCTGACAGTGCTTTTCATTGTTGTAATGTTTAGTTGAATTAACTTGATTATACCAATACTTAAGTATGTGATGGAAATGCAACAAGCAAAATGGATGAGGAAGAGTCAAAATCCAGCAGGACTGCACTCCAGGATGATCCCAGCTTAGCATTACATTTTGCACGGTACATTTAATGGACTGTAATCGACAATAAAGAAGTTCACAAGAACCTACCATTTCCCCTAAATCTAGCTTTCATGGCCCTCCTGGTAATAGAGTGGAAAGGCACTTCACACGACTTTCCTCACTTGACTCAGGTGTAAATGAGTATCAGGTGTTAGGTGTGCACGCTATCAGCATACTTGCTGCCTAGTGCACACTTTGTATTGTCATGTTACAATTTCTGAGCAAAACAAAACAAAATAGAGTGGTTGTTCAAACTCTTACTGGGTGATCAGACTGCTCTTTGTAACTTCCGGTAAGTACTTGGGGGTATTCGTGAATTTATTGGAACAACCGTGGATATTGTATGACGTAACGTTATACGTACTTTCATCGGGACTAGGACAGAAACTGTGCAGTGCTGGAGGGTCGCTCATGCAATTCTCGGCTTCCTGAATTACCCCATGTTAGCCCTCGGCCAGATTTCAGGGACCTTCAAGTTCACCCTCTCCCCATTTCCTGTGTCTCACATTTTGACCTGTCATTGTACCTGTCAATCTTTCCATACCCACGTGCTGTCAGCTTACACTGTCCGTACAAGCATACACACAAACCCACAGACAAAACCACCCAAAACAGTACTTCTGCAGTAGGAAGAAATCACCAGAAAACGTCCAAAGACTGACTGATGTTATTTGTGCTGTAGACTTCCTAAGGACCAAAAACTTTCTGGTATATATATGAAACACGGGTCAAGATACTTTACGATTTGAGTGAAGCAGTACATCCCGTCCTGTCTTTGTGAGGTGCATAAATGGGACGTCAAGCAGTTGCAGCGAGCGAAAATGATTTATTCAAAAATATAATTTCTTGATATTGTGTAATCTATAACCAGCTTGAGTTCTGCCTGGGCAAGATAGGCAAATCTATCACAACGCGACCTCCTGTTTTATCTTAGTTGCCAAGAGGTGAGAGGGCGTGGATTCAATTCGCTGGGTCGTCCCCGGGCTGTGCTAAGTGGCATGTGATTCATAGTCCGGAGTTGTCTTTTCAAAAAGAAGCATTAAATAGGATAGAATTCTTACCTTATCTCGAAAGGCTGACACGCACGACGTACAATCGAGAGTGGTTGCATACAACGCATTACTACAGTTTGTATTGTACAGCATTTTGAACAGCGCTGTGTATGCCAAGTCTCTTGGAACGAGACTGTCATTGCATGAAGCGTACACGTACACTATGGCCAAGCCATCTTACAATGCACTGCTGCAAACTTTTGAATTCTAGTACCCTAAGAGTACTCCCCAAGACTTTTAGCTATACGTGTCTGCTAGTACAGATATGTATGCGCCATTGTAACTCACAAAAGGTAAGGTCTATTGCCTTCACAACACGAAATCGGATATTCCAGACCTCTGGGAAGCGATTCGGGTTTTGTGAATGTATTGGAACTATGGAAGGAATGCATGACGAAAGTTAACTACTTCCTGGATTCCTCCACTTACCGCCCACGTACTCCCACTCAGGTCACCTCAAGACTTAACCTCCCTGTCGATGAAGTAACCAAAAATCCACCCACTCTCACTGTAACCGTCTGTAGATCTACTGGACAAGCATACACACAAACCCACAAATAAACCCACCCAAAACAATACCTCCGTACTTCGGAGGTAACTAGAGATCGTTTTCAAAAGCTGCTAAAAAGAACATGACTTTTAACGTTTGCTACAGAGAAAGACAAATATAATGCTGTTGAAATCAGCCCCTCAACAGTCGTCTGTTACAAATCTAGTTGGGCAATTTGACTGGCAACGATACGATAAGTGGGGCTATTATAGGGAAGAAACTGTTAGATGAGCAGGGTAAAGTCATTAGAAGCTATCATTCCCTCGGAAATTGCAATGCGCCAGATCCAAGCAGAACACACAAATAGCCTGTGTATCTTTCCACTCGCCCAGTTGCTCGCTTCCCGATGATACATGTTATAGCAGGGATTTAGGAAAATACTAAAAGCATGTCGTTTTAGGCTCAATTTTTTTCCTGCTATGAACTGGACATACTGATAAGGGAAACTACGACCATGGCCTTTAGCATTTCAATACCTTCTCTACTCTACAAGTTGCCTGTAAAGTGATTTGAAAGACCTGATGTACTTACCAAGCTGTAGGCAGCCGTGTGTGCTATTTTCTTTACGAGCGGAAATGATGTGTGCATGCTCGTCATTGACTCCGAAGATGTTTCATATAGGATGGTTCGATGGTACTCTGTGAATGATGCTGCTGAATTAACAATGCGTTTGATCACTCTGCCATAGCTCCATGCTTCGTAGAAATAATTCCAAGGAGGGATTTTATCTGGCAGAATTGCCTAATGTTGCGTGGCTGTTCTAGGAAATGTTCGCGTTTACAGGACTTCAGAGAAGTTGGAACATCACTAGGAGCGACTGATTAATTGAGTCATAAACTCTGCCCGAGCGCGGGATATTTTTGCCGGCCGGTTTTTACGAAGACGCTAGTAAAGCTACAGCCCGCTCTTCCATCCATATGTAATGTTAACGGTTGTTGGCTTTAAAGAGATCTTCGAATGTACAGTTCACATCATTCAAAAGCTAACAGCTTAGTTTGTTCAGTAAAATGAACTTCCAGACGCCATAACGTTAGTTTGCATTTTTAAGTTCAAAGGAAATCTTTGTACTGTCGCTGTACACTGAAGCAATGTGTTACTGGTTCACTGTGCATTGAAGCTAGGTGATACAGGTTCACTGTGCACTCAAGCTAGGTGTTACTGGTTCACTGTGCACTGAAGCTAGGTGTTACTGGTTCACTGTGCACTCAAGCTAGGTGTTACTGGTTCACTGTGCACTCAAGCTAGATGTAACTTGTGCACTGAAGCTAGGTGTTACTGGTTTACTGTGCACTGAAACTAGGTGTTACTGGTTCACTGTGCACTGAAGCTAGGTGTAACTTGTGCACTGAAGCTAAGTGTTACTGGTTTACTGTGCACTGAAGCTAGGTGTTACTAGTTCACTGTGCACTGAAGCTAGGCGTTGCTGATTCACTAGTGCCCTGAAGCTAGGTGTTACTGGTTCACTGTGCACTGAAGCTATGTGTTGCTGATTCACTAGTGCCCTGAAGCTAGGTGTTACTGGTTCGCTTCGCACTGAAGCTAGGTGTTACTCTTTCGCTTCGCACTGAAGCTAGGTTTTGCTGCTAACAATGAGGTCCCAAATGTAAAGCATATATACATATGTAGATATTGTTACAACAATAGTGAAATATGCGGTTTTAAATGTAAAGTATTGTGATATACAATATATATTGTTGACCAACAATACTGAGCTAATGCGGTCCCAAATGTAAGCAATTGCCCTGACGAAGATGTCAGACGATCAGCAAAACGTCGGCTCTTGTTAAACAATTACATGTACTTGTGAATAGAGAGCTTTGCTATTCAAGTTAATACTTTTTAATAACAACATTAACATCAATAGTATAATTGCTTGTCTACATATAGCTAGCCTTGTTAGTAGGCAAGAAGAAAATACACATGTAGCAAATAAGCCTATACATGTAATATGCCCCCCCCCCCATTAAAAAAACACGAAAATCCCGATTTGTAGAGCCTGCTAAGGACATTATTCCGGTGGTTTGAGTATTTTTTTTTGTCAAGGCTGTACAAATTTAAATTGCTTGTGTGATACAATTATATTCAGATGCCAGCCACTGTAAAAAGACTGCGTCGAAAACATCCAAATTCCAATTTAGTTTACGCATTGTGAACTTTAACTTTAACCGCTAGGGCATGAGTAACTGTACCTCTATTGTAATTAATCCCAGATCTGTGTGGCTTCCCCCGGGTAATTTACAGTCCCACAGGAGACACCTGACGTGGAACATGACATTTGTGTTGTCCTTACATCAACTCTTAGAGTTTATTGAACCTTGTGTAAGAAATATGAGATTGGTGGCAGGGTGATGTTCTGGTTAGGATTGTTAGAATCATAAGCCTCAGAGTTTGAATCCGTAGCAGGCCCCAATGTTGGAGATTCTGAAGGTTCTGTGTTCGAATTTCTAGCAGGCCCCAATGTTGGAGATTCTAAAGGTTCCGTGTTCGAATTTCTACCAGGCCCCAATGTTGGAGATTCTAAAGGTTCCGTGTTCGAATTTCTAGCAGGCCACGATGTTGGAGATTTTAAATGTTCTGTGTTCGAATTTCTAGCATGCAGGCCACAATGCTGGAGAGTCTAAAGGTTCTTGGTTCGAATCCCTAGCAGGCCACAATGTTGTTCTATCGGGAAAAGCACATACAACTGGGTATCTAGCTTCAGTTATGGACGTCCTCTCGGATGGGACGTACATTTTAGAGCCGGAGGTCCCGTGTTTGGGGAGAACCACACCTTGAGCACGTTAACCAAAACAAGCACCTACCACTGTTCAGTATGCGTCAGAATAAAAGATATTTAGCAGCTACAAGGCAAGAGTTTGACATCAAGTCAACAGAAAAAGAATGAAGGGGATAACATATGAAATATGAATGTCTAAGAAGACGCTATTTTTACTCTACAGACTTTCTTAGCCGATTTCTTCAATATATGACGGGCATTGTGTGATAAGGCCACAGCAAGTAAATTTTTTGGATGACATCCTCCCCAGACTCCAAATCGAATGCAATAGAGCGAAAAAAAAGGCGGGACAAAAATCAAGATTCCTACATTTTTGAATTTTGAGATCATAAACCTTGTTTAATCAGAATTGAAGAAACAAAACATGATATATAACAACCAACAGGTCTTCTATTCCTGTATTCAACAGTATTACTTGTCCTTGTACATGTGTATACATCTCAATTAACTAGAAATTGTAGAAAAGAGCTTTAAGCTTGTTATACCATCATGGACAGATACTGCCCTGCATTCGTATGCGATGGAACACCTTAGACTGTCAAAGAAACAAAACAAACCAACAAACTTGTCATCAACCTCGAGGAATTGTGCCTAAAGTTTGCTGGATCCCTGATGGTCTCGGGAACGAAAGACATTTATGTCATATTAGCCAGTTTGGGGCATGTTGACCACCGTCGGAGGGTGAAATCCGGCGAAAATTAATGCGCGCGCTGATGTTATCCATAAAAATTACTTACTGTGGCCAAAGGTTGATTAAACGCCCCCCCCCCCCCAACAACAACTAAAGGCGAGTTAAAACTTGATAACAAACTTGCGAGGGAATACTTTGCCCAACGTACCGTACAGCGGATTATCGGATAGGTATATAGTCGCAAAATCCACATTGAAACTAGCATAACGATTTATTATGCTTTGATTCTGTCTTATTTTGCACTGTTTGCGTAAGAGGAAACCTATACAATTTCACAGCTGAATCAACGAACATATTGTATTCTTATACGGAGGATAGGATCGTGCCTGACGAACATATTTCATATTACATTCTCAATACCATAGATCGTTACTGGTGAACATATTAAATATTCCATCCTTAATACCATAGATAAGATCGTGCCTGGCGAACATATCCCAGATTCCATTCTTAATACCATAGATACTTAGGATCGTGACTGAAAAGTAAGACATTAATTCATAATATCATATTGCTTTTGGATTGCGGTTGATATGCGTGCAGGACTGTCCAGCAAGTAAGGACTCACAATTTAGGAAACGCGGCCACTGTCCGCTGCACCTCCACAATCTGGTACCCAGGACCCGTGCATCTGCCACCGAGTCACGCTACCCCCTCAGGAACAATAACCACCTGTCTGTTGAACTTACCAAAACCACCAGAGGCCAGAGGACATTTTTCCATCGAGCAACGTTACTCTGGAACACTCTCTCCACTGAAACTCGTACTGCCACTACTATTGCCTCCTTTAAAAGGAAGCTACGGGATTCCCTTGGTGACCCCTACAAGCCTTAGATGTGTGACCCTGATCTCTCCACGTTGATGTACTATATTGTTGTGATGTACGTGTAAATGTTTGTCTTGTCAGCAGGGCAAGCCCTTAATAATAGCTACCTGGCTAGTCGGGCTGCCCTGACTGTACAAATTGTCTTTTTTACAGCCAAACAATTAAATAAAATAAACGCGTCCTTCTTTAGCTGTTACTTCAGTGTGCGTAGGCTTTCTTTTGGTTTGTCTGTTTGTTTGTTTGTTTGTTTGTGTGTGTGTGTGTGTGTATGTTTGCTTTGAATTTGTTTCCGTAGTTATTTCCATATGCCAGGCACGTACAGATTGTAGGGGAGGCTGACAGGAAGGTAGGTCAAACGTCTCAGAAAAGGTTATCTCATTTCCTGTCTTAAAGTTCCTGCTTTATGCTTTTCTGTTGACTGGTGGAAGCCAGCGTGCAATGTAAAATTGCATAGACAGAATCATCAAGCAAATCACAATAATGAATAAAACAAGAAATTCACTCTAAATTCTAAATATTTCACAGAAGTATGACATCTTCGACTTCAGGGATAGAATAAGCAAAAGCAGCAGAATAAACTGGACATAAGATAAGAGTTTGCTGTGATACTGAGAACATAGGGTCAAGGACGGCTGATGGCGTCGCACATACTAATTTCAGGTCAGACCTAGAGTCGGCTAGACGACTGTTTGGAAAAGTCCATTTGTACCACGCACACCCATCTAAAAGGGTGAGAGGCGCCTATATATAGAGGCACTCAAGGTTTCATCATGAGCTATATGATCACTTCGTATAGTGAACATTTTCCGGGAAGTATCAGCGTTCTCCGTATCATCTGGAAAAACAACACCATACATAACATCCAAAAACCTATTTCCACAACCGCGTGTTCGTGACTAGACTTTGTATTATTCGGGGACCACAACACGGTGGATAGAAACATCATTAACAAGAAATCGGAGTTTTCTGGCTTCCGGTAAGTATTTTGGGTTTTCGTGAGCTCGAAACTCACCCCATTTTCTGTGTCTGACCTTTTGACCTCCTGTCCTTATGCCTGTCAATCATCCCCGCACCCACGTGCTGTCAACCTACTCTGTTAAGACAAACACACTACCAAAAATGCCAATCTTGTTTTTCTTCAGAGAAGAATAATTTTCTTCCACTGAGAAAATTATTCTTCACACAAGAAAAAAATCTTGTCCATGAGACAAGAATTTCAAGAAACTGCATTTTAGCATATTTTTCTTGCGGTAAGATTTCTTTTCTTATGTAATTTTCTTGCCTCATTCAATAATATTTTTCTTGGAGCAAGCTTTACTTTCTCACAGTTATTAAACTTTCTTCTCAAGATATTTTTTCTTCAGGCAAGATTTTTTTCTGTAGATCAGAAAGGTTCTTCTAGCAAGAAAACCCCTTCTGTCCTCAAGAATAGATTTCTTCTACCCAGAATACGTATCTTGTATTAAGCTTAAGATTCTTGCCATAGGGAAACCTAGAATCAGTTTCTTGAAAGGTTCCAAATTTGGCAAAAACCCTTCTGTTCTCAAGAATAAATTTCTTCTACCCAGAATACATAATCTTGTACTAAGATTAAGTTTCTTCTAGCAGGAAAGCCTAGAAGCAGTTTCTTGAAGGTTCTTGTAGCAGGTAAACCCTTCTGTCTTCAAGAAGAGATTTCATGTACCAAGAAAACGTATCTTGTGTTAAGATTAAGATTCTTGCCATAGGGAAACCTAGAATCAGTTTCTTAAAAGGTTCCAAATTTGGCAAAAACCCTTCTCTTCTCAAGAATAAATTTCTTCTACCCAGAATACATAATCTTGTACTAAGATTAAGTTTCTTCTAGCAGGAAAGCCTAGAAGCAGTTTCTTGAAGGTTCTTGTAGCAGGTAAACCCTTCTGTCTTCAAGAAGAGATTTCTTGTACCAAGAAAACTTGCACTAAGATTCAGGATCTTGCATGGGAGATTCAGGACCTTGCATGGGAATTTCTTTCTCTTCTTAAAAATAAGACTGACATTCTTACTCCAAGAACATTTTACTTGCATCAAGAAATAGTTTCTATTTCAAAATTCTTACATTAGTCTTCTTTAATACATCAAGAAAATGTTTCTTGCACTAAGATTCATGTTCTTGAACAAGAATGCCTAGTGTGAGAAATATAAAACAGAAAATAATGTTGTATAGCAAATTCTTGTTAGGATTAACAATTATTTTGACAAACCAAATGACAGTATAGTAACGTTTATTACCACATTCGTTACGTATAGGATATATCTACATGTGTAATAAGACCATAATTTAAAAACATTCTTTGAATGGAAACAGTTCAGTATACTGTACAGTAAACTTTTAAACTATTATACAATCATTAATTAACTACACGAGTCATATCATATGATTATAGAAAACATATATCACATTTAGATATCAGGAAACCCTGCAGTTTTGGCATTCATTATAGCATTGGCACGGTCACAATCTTTGGACACCTGAAAAGAAAGGAAAGACCTTTGTTAGGATGCACTGAAGGCAAAAAAGTCAAAAGAGGATGTGTATGTTAATTGATTACTTTAAAGGTAAACAATTAAAAATTATAATGCAGTAGTACACTGTACTATACAATTTACCTGAGATATGATTTTGTAATCAAAATCAGTGGTATTGTAACAAAATTTGGCTTTGAAAACAGTGGACCACCATGTAGCATTGCAGAATGGTGGGGAGGGGGGCACACTTACCTTCTTTTATATCTGTCTGGTTCCATGCTTTTTCTGTTGCAAAGTTGGTTTGTTCTGCAAGCTGACCAGGATCACCATTGCCTCGGATGTACATTAGGTCCTTTTCACCTTGATTTTGACTTGGAGTCTGACATAAGTCATTACTGACACAAAGAGAAGTGACCAGCACTGCCACATCTGACTTCTGTTCAAAACTCCCTAGTAACTGCATTCTGGGATTTGAATCAACCAATCAGGGATTCAGAAAAGGTCACATGACAAATCAGTATTCAGCCTAGAAAGTTAAGAAAAAAGTTCTTACATCATCTTAATATAAGAATAATCTTTCTTAAACTTGCTGGACAAAGAAAACAAGAACATTTAAGAATTTAAAGTAAAGTACAAAAATAAGCCTAATTAAATTCTTGTCTTTTCTTAAATGTTGCTAAGAATGGTCTTTCTTAAACTTTCTAGGGCAGAAAATCAAGAATGTTTAAGAATATAATACTAGCCATTTCTTAAGCCTAGTCAAAGATTTTATATCTTAACTTTCTTGTTTTTTCTTATCAGTGTTTGTCAAGAAAGATAAGAACTAAATTCTTGTATTTTCTTAAATGTTGCTAAGAAGAAACAAGAATGGTCTTTCTTAAGCTTTCTAGTCAAGAAAAACAACAAACTTTAAGAAAGAAATACTAAGCAGTGCTTTATTCTAATCATAGATTTAGATATCTTAAATTTCTTGCTTTTCTAATCAATGTTTGCCAAGAAAGACAAGAACTAAATTCTTGTATTTTCTTAGATATTGCTAAGAAAAACAAGAATGGCCTTTCTCAATCTTTCTAGGTAACATTAACAAGAAAGTGTTTGCCATACGCGAGAAAAAAAAACTTAAATCTGACCACTTTGATGTCAGGTAAGAAAGAAATCTTACATGAAGATTGTATAAGAAAGTCTGAGGAAATGTTAAGATTAAAAGAATTCTAATCTAGTAAGTTAGAATCTTCTCTAGAAATATTTCTTTAGTGAAGAAAAATCAAGATTTAAAGAAGCCTATACAAGAAAAATAATCTTCACTCAAGAAAAATGAGAAAATTGTTCTTGGTGCAAGAAAGTAGGTATAAACATTCTTTTTTTTTCTTCTTTTTTTTTTCTTATTATTCTCCCCCAAAGAAAAATTTTCTTCCCACAAGAAAATAAGAAAAACAAGAAAAAGCATTTTTGGTAGTGCAGGCACACAAATTCACAGATAAGCTACTCAAAGCAATACTTTCGTACAGGGAAATAAAAACTACAAAACTAACTTCCCTTCCTACCATATTTTCAGTGTTAATCTAACGCTCAAACAAAATATGCAACCGACTAGAAAGCTAAAACTGACGAATTTTCTCCATTCAAATCTAGTATAACTTGAAACAATAACCTTAAAACAACCTAATATATGAAATAAGTTAATTTTCAGTATTTTATTCCATGCGTGTCTTTACCCTAGAGGCAAATATTAGGAAAGTCCCACTTAAAACCTTTTTAGTGAGCCTATAGTCAGACATACTTATAAGCCTATCCCACAGGGTAGCTATTACTGTCACTTACTTGTCTTCCATGCCAACTAGTTAAGCACGTTATTTATGACCGCGACTTGAAACACCTCAAAAGTTACAATATATGAATAGCGTGCATGCATGATTTAAAAGCTAAGTGAGATACATCCATAAACTAGAGGTCGGAGATCTCATGCCTTCGTCAGAGGGACATGGTTCTAGAGAAATGGACATGTGTATTTTTTACTTTTTTTAAATAATCAATTTGGTCTAGAATACAAAAGAATCTCTGTACTCCTTTTTTTATTCTATGGAACACTGTAAAATGGTTCGCCACAGATTTACAAACTCACTGTCATCCGTGTTAGCTTTTTGATTTTGGACTGGGAAAAAGTACTGTTACAAGAAATTCTGCTTACTGTATTATGATCAAAGTGTCACAACAGTGTTGCAAAATGTAATAAGAGAAGGTGCGATGAAAGGAAAGAATCAGAACAGGGCGACTACTGCTGTTTAGTTGAATTATTTTTATGCTTGTTTGTTGATACACTGTGTTCTTTTATTCAATTTGTGTCCTGACATTTGTATTTCTACACTCAGTTTCCACACTTTATTCCAAATCTAGGCATCTTGCTTTTTGGACACTTCATGTTTTTTATCGCACTTTCGTAATAAATTCAAGGTCTCCAACGGACGTCATCCATAAACATTACTTGGTGTGGCCAAAGGTAATGACCTGACCAACCTTTCCTCCTCCCACTGAAATTACAGAACAGTCCCTTAATGTAAGCAACGTTATCTGATCCCGGACGGTGATAGTTATGTGGTTATCCAGCTGAGGTTGGTGGGGAAGATCGTTACCTTTCTAAACGTAGGGACCCCCCACGATGCCCATTTTCAAACTTGACCTATTCCTCGACAACGGTACCTTGGCTACCAAAAATTATGAACATCCATTTACAACAAGAGTTATGTTGCTAACAAGCTACAAACACAAAAGGTCCACTACAGTGACCATATTTGCACTTGACATTGGTCTAAACAACAGTAACCTGCCTGCCAAAAATCATGGATGTTGAACTATACCTTTAAGAGTTATGCCGCTAAAACCGCAGTTCCCACACTAAAACTGGATGATTTTATACCCTACTGACAAAGGCAATAATTTCATCAGGTTGGTGAATGATTAAATGGCTGTATGATATAAAAATAATTTACATTTGCAACCACATGTAACACTATGCTGTAACAATAACAATACCTATGTATGTCAATTGCATTTACGCTTGGGACTGCATTGTTACAGTAACAGCGAGCTTCAGTGCACAGTGAACCAATAACACCTAGCCTCCAGTGCACAGTTAACCAGTCATATTAGTCCTGAAGAAGATAGCAGACAGTCATCGAAACGTCGGCTCTTTAAGAAAAGTGGTTGTGAATAAAGAACTTTAACTGAGATACAATTTTTAACAGCACTTGGCCTGACTGAGGCACTTGGCAACCATGGAGAATTGGCAACATTCGACTACACTCAAACTCAAAGTTCTCACAGAAATCAAGATACTGTAGAGTTCACAAGGCATGAAAGGTAATATTTACCAGGTAACGATGACGATAAATGCAAGGTAAGTCTTGTAAAGGTTGCGTTTGACATCTGATGCCTTAGGCAACCATTATTAGACTTACCTGCGTCGTTTGTCATTGTTGTTTAGGTAAGCATTCCCAGACGTATCTGTCAGACTTACTTGGGACAAAATCACGTAACAGCTAAAATTACACCTGGGGTTAGATAGGCAGGACTCACTTTATAAAAAGGGGGATTTACACAGACAGTCTATGCTGTCAAGGTTTATTGCGTAAAGCAGCCATTACCAAACTCACCTGGCATTGGTAAACCTCACTTTCTTGCAGTGTCAGTATACCCCTTTAAATAACAGTGATCTTCATTAATATATAAGATGTACATGTATATATTTATCCAGGCGTTATATATATATATATATATATATATATATATATATATATACTTGTATCATAGATGTTATGCAAATGTGATATGCTGATTCGATGTGAATTTGACGACCAGCCATACATTAAATACGTCGTTATGCCAGTTTGTCTTTGTGCATTTTCATCAGTAACGTATTTCATAACTACAGGTATGTCTTTGATTCTTGTATTTAATTACTTCGTGAACCTATTTTTTTTTACACGAAATCATTGTATTTATCACGAGTGCTGAGGTATTGTTTTCGATGTGTGTTGGTCTCTCTGTCTGTTTGTATCTTCGGAGGTGGTTTTTATGTTTACCGAAGGACAACATATTGTTTTTGCTACGTTTCTTATTCCTCTTCCTCCTTTTCTCCAAACAGTGACCTCTGACCTGGTCAATGACCTGAACCAGACTGTCTGTTACCATGGCAACTGGTGTTGGGTTACATCATGTTGCAATTTTATAGCAGGAAGGATTTAGACTCCTTTCTGACCACATATATGAATGTGTTTGAGCAAGGAGGTTAACCTCCTTGGTTTGAGTAAGAATAAACAGCAGAGCAGACAAAATGCGAAGGTAAATATTATGCATTTGCTTTGCAAATGTTACCTTTCTAGTTAGCATGTATATATAAAAGTACGCTGAAATTTAGCCATAGGGCTATGATGTTGTATTTTTAGTATGTAAAGTATTTAACAAATAAATAAACCAGTTCATATCTCATATCATTTCTCTCATCTCTTGTTCGCTGTTTTGAGTGATGAATTGTTACGGTTATGTAATGGCTGCTTGATGGATATATTTGATTGAATGCTAGAGGCATTTCCCCGTATGTATTCGGATCTAATGAAGCTTTAATAAAGAAAATTAAACCAGACGCCAGGGGGAAAAAATCCAATATTCGGGTATTGATCTGCAGTCACGAGGAATGATTGAGCAAATTATCCAACAACGTACGTTATTGTATTGGAAAGGTAGATTTATTGTTAGAAAAAGCCGCAGAGGTCGCAACTTTCACCGAATCTTCCGCCGTGTCAGCTTTCCTTTCCTGAAACAGAGTATCGACGTATTGAATACTGAAATAGACAGCAATCCTCCCATGCGGCAATGCAAAGCAAACCCCAAAAAGAAATCAGGGATTTAAAACTTCCGGTAAGTAGATATAGTTTGCGTTTATGAACTACATCATAGAATGGTCTATTACTTATATGATTGTATGTTGAAACTTACTCTTCTATAATATTTATACCATGGTTAATTCTTCAAACAATCCTGGCGACCACATCCTTGAACCCAGGGCATATCGGGTCGCAACCCGGTCAATCAAGTTAAACCCAATCACCACCCACTCACTTTGGAACCCAAACATACAAACATACATACATAAATTAGCGCCACTCAAAGCAATACTTCCGTCCCGGAAGTAAATATTACCACTCACTTACCCACGCACCTATAGCTACTCTGATATTTTTTACGGTCAATCTGGGACAGCTGTTATAGACAATTCTGTTTGAAATACGAATCTAATATAGTATGTGTATTTTTTTCATATTCAGGGAATCTATTTGATCTCTTTTTTCTGACGAGCAGGGAAACAAAATTGGGGTCCTTAATCACACATGGCGGACTCCATCGACATCCCCGTAAAATTAATGCCAAGAGGGAGATATCCATCAGGATTTATCTGATGATGGTGCTCGATTCGTCAGCATTAACTACTGTGGGCGATCTCAATCAAAGTATGGCAGTGCTTTCACCAGATATCAACGGCTTTCATCGTATATGATGTGAGAGAAAGATTGCAAGATCGTCAAAGATACGTCTATTCTGGGCCGCCAGAGCCGGTATAACTCATAACCGCCATTCACTGCAACACACCAGCTTGTCTGGCTTCTACTAGGCTCTCTAGAATACATGGAAAAATAGTAGAATTTGGCCAAATAGACTTGTAATTCATTTTGTGTTCACTGTAGCAAAATTTCACGGTCTGAAAAAAATGGACATGTTCACGGAACTTTATCTTCACGGTAGTGGCAAGTGCAGAGAAGGGGCAAAACACAAATGATTCGATGACGGTAATGATAAGTTCACGGTACAGAAGTGACAGTGAAAACAGTGAACATAACAGAACAGTGAAAAATCAGGAATTACAGTAATAGTACGTGAGAGAAGTTAGTCGGCCAGAGGAGTGCAAGTTGCAACCTACTTTGCCAATTTCTACTATTTTTCCAGCAAGTGTAACAGTGGGGGGGGGGGGGGGGGTTATAAGCGCTACCAACAGATCCGTCTTCGGGGTCTAGACCTTTTAGCCGAATCGTTATAGCGCTTGGGTCGTGAACTGGTGTCGGGTTGGGCCGTTTCTTGTGAAACGACAAGAACAAGAGGCGAGGAGGAAGAGATAGCAACCGCTGGCCCCGGGCCGGGATCGAACCCACGGCCCAACCAGAGCACCAGTTCGCGACCCAATCGCTCTAAAGGGGCCGTCACATTGCGCGAAAATCGATCGGCCGACGAGTCAGCGAGCTCTAAACGACATTTACCGCAGTAGTACGCCCGACGTTTCGTCGAGCATCGCGCGAATTTTCGGGATCGCCGGCGTTTTTCGGAGTCGGCCGAAGCTCGCTGACACTCGAAACGTGTTCTTTTATATAATACATGTACCTGCGTCACATTGTAGATGAGATTCGGCCGTATTTGTTGATTGCCGAAAGGTCGTCCGATTTTGAGATCGACCGAGGATCGCGCGTATTTTTGGCAATGTGACGGCCCCTTTACGATTCGGCTAAAAGGTCTAGACCCCAAAGACGGATCTGTTGGTAGCGTTTAAACCCCCCCCCCACTGTTACACAACCTAGATAGCCTGCTGGTAAAGGCTCTATGGGATGGTCTGTCAGCTCACACTACCAGGGGTATAAATGTGACTTTTAAGTGACTTTTATGTGAATTTAGCAGAGAGAGTTCAAGAAATGTGAAATAATGTGACTATATACATAAAAACGTGTGAAAGCAAAGTTTAAATCGTAAAATGGGGAGAAACAGACACCCTGGACGCTAAATGCTGCCTTTTTTTTTTATTCAACACAAAACAAGACGATGACAAGTTCAAACTCAAACTTATATTAACAGCGCCACAATACAATTAACATATAGATACAATAAGTTGACATGACAGTGTGCCGAAGTCCCACCACCCAAAACATTAAATAATGCTAATGATAACCAGTAGAATAACATATTGACACAAGAACAAATTAAAGAATTATATTAAATATTAACCTTCTATATCTGATTGGCAATTTTGGCATCATTATATATGTGTCCTTGCACTATTTCCTCACTATCTATTAAACTGTGCAAGAACACTATATAATGTCCTATTGTCTCTGCACTCTGTCAGACCCCTTTCTGTCAATGATAGATCATTCCGCTCCAGTTTTCGAATAATTGCGCAATTCTGGATTGTCCACATGATTTTACATTTTCTACAAATTTAACAATAAAGCTTTTCCGATTTTTCTGTACTCATATTATATAACATTAATTTAATTTTTTCATCAAATTCACATGAATGTCACATTTACACCCATTAGTGTCAGGTATATATATATATATATACTATAAATCTGGAAATTTCCGCGGTGTTTTTTTTTATTTGCAGCGACCTCTTACCCGGCGAAATTCTAACAACACTAATATGCGTTCATTTACCCTACAGGTGTATTACACTGCCCCTCATATATTTACCAACGTTCAATTCTCTTCAACATGCTCTCAAAGATTCCGGGACACATATTCGATTTCAACTCTCTATCCGACAACGTTAAGCAACTCTTAATTCTACGTGGTAGTTTGCTCAGCTCTCATAATATCAACTGTAAAATCATTTTAGCTACACAGGTTTTCATCATAGCAACAAAACGTTTTTAGTTGTCCGTGTTCCTTGTACTTGCTTCCATCGGGGGGAGGGGGGAATCACGTTTATCCAAGCCGTGTAATTATGTGTGTTTTTAATGACTTGTCAAACATTTCATTTTCATTGTACAAGTGGCGGCTAGAATATCAGTTGTGCACAACTTGAGTAGGACGCCACTTTATCTTCGTCTGTTCTTTTGTATTATTGTTTCTTTGAATAATAAAAAAAAAGAATATGCATGCGTGTCTACCATTACAGTACTATATATAATTGTTTCATCCTCATGCTTCAAACGCGACGTGAAACCTCCTGTCCCCTCAAACCGCGAAAATTTATGCATTTACTGTAGAACTTTCCCCGATAAGGCCACACTGATTTAATTTTATAGGTGACATCCGCGCGCGTATTGATTTTCGCCTCTTCTCAACAACAACAAAAACCTACCTCCTCCGAGGCTTTATACTGCAGCTGGGTGCCATCCTCCATAGTCCATGGTAGCTAGCGACAATAGGCAGCCGGCGGTAACTACGGAGGATGGCACCCAGGCTACCGAGGCTCCACGGAACTCCAGAACTCAGTACACTGGCGACTCATAGAAGTCGTTATGTACTACCGCAATTTTATAATACCAGCTTTGTATTCCTGTAGTTAGGAGCGTTTTTGGCCGGATTTTTTATTAAATTCTACCTCTCACATTGGTTTTGGGGTCTCCAGACTATGTCATCCATAAGATTAAGCCAGTACGGCCTTACACGATTTCATAAAAACCTAGACGTCAAGCTGGCTTCAAAAGAGGGTCATGCTCCGAGCAGACCTTTGTTATGACGTTTCCTGTGAGGACGACAGGCTTTAAAAGCTCATTTTCGACTAAGCCATAAACTTTAGACTTCTCTCGTTGCCATGCAAAACAAAATATCATCCCATGCAACCAGACAACGAAACGGATCAAGGACTGTAAATAGATTAGTAGTTAATCCTTGTAATGGTTAGGAGGAAGCCTGGCCTTTCGGTGAGCTTGTCACAGTAAAGTACATGACAGGGGTCATGGTCACGATAACGCTACAAGGATTAGTTATAATGGAACCAGACCAACATAAGTGACATTTGACTTAGATGATCCTGAGTAGTATTAACGTGGCATTTGCTTTACTCAACACAAATGCACAGTTAGTTTGATGTGCAAAGGTTAGGTGTGACAGGTCGTTCAGTGTAGTATAGCCAGCTGCCCCTTCGCATCGCTTGCCTGGAAAGCTGATGCGTTACGCAGAAGGGAGGGTTATACCTACCGGCTGTAGAGATACAGATACAGAGGCTAGTGTGTTTCTTAAAATGGCCCATGCTGATCCATGCTTTTACAGTAAAGAGTTAAGTAATATTAATGAATTAGCGATACAGTTATGTACCGCAAAAAATGTACGGTTCTTAGTGGCAGATGTGCAAATCGTGGCATCAAATCCGTCTGTGTCCTTATCAGTGTTTGGACACAGTATCAACGATAAGCCGAAAGGCCCGGTGGGCGTCACTCCACTGTACACTAAGGAAAGTCCCAACGAGGGCAAAACACCAGGCATGTCAGGGAATCGAACCCGGCACCTCTTGGTTCTGAACCGAACACCACGCGATGCCACAATTTGTATGTACCACAATGAATGTAGTAATGCATCATTTCAGGCGCATTGGCTCACATGTGTTATCATGATCAGAGAGTTCATAGACCAAGTAGTAAACGTTTTAACAAAAACGTATGTCTTTCAAAGATACACAATTCTTCGTAAAAAATAAATTCAGTCATAGCGGCGTAAATAATCTATAAACAGGAGCACCAAGGCACCGTTTCAAATTTTCTACCTCAATTTCATTGAAGGGTTCATTTTCTAAACCAATGACGGTTAGAAATAGATTAGTCCTTAGGGACCTTCCCTGTAACAAAACATGCCCAGCTTCGGTGGATAAAGAAAAGTCCTAAGTGGCATATTTTGCTTGCTGAAAGCTCATTTCAAGTACATGAATGATTTAGGAGCTCGTCAATGATAACTAGCCAACGATTAAATGTGCACGGCTTGCCCAAAGAACTGACCCTACAAAATCCAAAACTATTAGGTGTACCAAAGAAACAGTGCACAAGTGTACCGAAAAGAGCTTCCTTTATTCACGTGTTTCCAAATACACGTCTCAATTCCACTTCTTTTGAAAGAACTTATTTGTATCTGGTTACAGAGGTCGATAAAACAGATTCAGTATGTTGATATTGGACACACGTTCTCAGTTTGAGCAATACGATCTTTAGTAGTATCTCTGTAGCCCAGCCATTGAATAGAAATTTTCAATTTAGCAAACATTATAGACAAGATACTATGGATGCATACATATTTAACATCAAAAGAGGCATACTATGGTTACTTGGTAATGGCGAAGAATAACAGATGACAAATAGCTCTATGGTCTACATTTCCTGTGATGCGAAATACATGCAACTATAAGCTACTCAGAGCTACGTATACTCACAACTACTCAAATATACTTAGATTAAAAAAGACTGAAACTGAACATTTCTCTTAGTTAAGCCTACACTATGTTCTGCATGCCAGTTCCCCTACACCCTGTCTGAACTCAGACGACAAGAATGCATATATGATAGGGTTAACACAAGAGTTAACATAGGCCATGCACATGGATAGCAACTTGACCACGTACGTCGCCATATTGTACGGAAACTCTCCAAAAGTTACCCACATGTTCACGACGTGGTGAGGAAGCCAGCATATCCCGAACACGATGACGACGACCATCAGGATCTTGGTCACCCTTTTCTTGGATCGGTTGGCCTGGCTCTTCTTGGGCATGCTGTTGAGTTCCCGCACCACGAGATAGTAGCAAGCGGCGATGATGACCAGTGGCACCAAGTAGCCGAGCGCGAACAAGCCGGCGAAGTAGGCAGGTCTCTGCGATTCAAGATCGTCCCAGTGTTCCACGCAGAAATCTACAGGGATTCCCGACACCACGTCATGGTGAATGTCAAAGTAGACAAGATATGGCGTGGATGTTCCCATGGCCAGCACCCAGATGACCAGCTCCACCGCCCAGGCTAGCCCGGGCTTCCGCACGTCGATGGAGTCCACCGGGTGCACGATGGCCATGTAGCGGTCCACGGACATCGCCACTAAGTTAAACGCGGACGCCAGCATGGTTGCGCACTGGAAGAAGTGCACGAACTTGCACATGAAGAGTCCGAAGACCCACTCGGGGAGGGAGAACACCGTGGCTTGGAAGGGCACGCAGAAGACGATGAAGAGCAGGTCTGCGATGCTGAGGCTGAGGATGAAGATGTTGGTGGTGTTCTCCAACTCGCGGCCTGTGCGCAGCAGTACGACAATAACCAGCGCATTCCCAAAGACACCAACACAGAAGATAACTGTAAATATGACAGGAATGATCCAGCTCTCCGGTCCCGGATCTACCATCCCCTGCCCCTGACTGCTGTTCGTCACGTTCGTGTAGAATGTGTCCAGACCGCCGTCTGTTACAGCAATGTTTTCCATCCCGTTCTGCCTAGAACCCGCTACTGCCGGATTCTAATGCTTCTTCACAATACTGTCTCTCCAACCCTACACTCATCGTAACCTATACGGACCAGAAAATGCCACAGGGCTTATATACATCTCCGGACGGCGTCCCAACGGGGCGATGCATCTTCCGTTAATTAAATCGTGACGTGACGAGCGTTTCACGTGGATTATCGCTCGTCACTGCGAGTCTTCCCGACCAACACGTAAATGGTAAAGCTAAACCCTGAACTAATGCAACCTTTCGAGAGCGCGAATGAAGGTGTACGGTTGAATGTAACACCTAGCAAGCGTGAACAGGAAAACCCACATCCAGTTCCAACTCCGAGCCACGCGCCGGCTCAGGTAAGTTATCAAAACATGGAGACTCACGTAATCGATGTAACGGGTTGACCGCAAAGCCCGCTGGGATTCGAATATTCACCTTCAGACGAGACTCTCACTCAGGGCAAGGTCGTGGATTCCACAGCGTACCTGTAGTTTGCGCATGCGCTGATGCCGTAAATTGAGTCATGGCGCGGTCACACTAGCATTTTTTTTATGCGGTATAATTTTGAAGCAAGCCGTGACAAAACCAACCTCCAACAATGATCTAACTAAGACATAAGATAACCTTTTTCGTGACAAGACAGCTGGAGACACAGGCATCTTATAAAGGACTTTCTAAAAAAATGCCCTCATTTTGCGATCGCACGACGATCGTACGACGTATATGACCGGGCCCGAATATCCATTAACATTACACACAACTGTGACTGGCTCGTTTGTCAATCCCATATACTTGGCAGACAAATAAATTCTGAAGCGTTATTGATAGATCACCATGTATCCAAGCTCTCTCGCACGCTATAAAAATCAGCAAACATCTGTTGTTATCAGAACGTGCGACGCATATATGTCCTAGCATGATGGACGGAAAATATATGATCTAGAGTTGTTGGGGCGTGCTCTGTGTAATAGAATCTAGAAACTGTGGATGGCATATACTCATGTAGTTCTGTGGACTGTGAGAGTGCACACTGTGCCACACATGCACACATGAGACATTTCAAAATGACCTCTTCTTTCTGACGAAACCTAAGGCCCCTGTCACACAGCCGAATAAGGCCTCCTGAACACTGCCGAACTCCCCCCAACCATTGTAGGTCGGCTGTGGTTGGCTGGCGCTCAGTCAGGTCGACTACTGTTCGGTTGCGTCAGCCGAATGTTTCAAAACACGTGTTCAAAATGCTTAAAAAATTGGGGTGTGGACGGGAGGTCCAGCCATGGCTGGCTAGTGCTCGGGAGTGGTTGGCAGTCAAATTTGACTCCAATTTAACTCAAATTTGATTCAATTCCTATAAAAGGAAGGCATGGCCTAAATCTGGTCAGACTGCTCTCGAATTTGAGCTAACCTTGGTTGACTGGTGTTTGGGGGCAAGGTCGGGGGAAGGTTCTGAATGTGTGACAGGGGCTTAAAGATCAAATATAAAGACCCCAACTCCACGTCAAAGCTTCATTCCGTATTTCACTGCACACGCTTCTGACTACATTTTAAGTCGAACCTTTAGTCCAAAATTAGCCATGTCCTTCTCTTGCCCTTGAAATAAAATAACTATTCTTTGTAGAGTCTTTCTGTACTTGACAACAGGTTTATCCCTACTACTTTGCAAACAAGATTATGTCTCCGCCACGAGGGTTATATCCTTGTAGTCCTTTCTAAACCTCTCGCCACATGGGGGGAAATCACAAAGTGTCCGCTCCCTACCGGGCTCGTTTCCTGTAAAGCCGTCCAAAAGCGAGAGATAGTTGGCAGGCACGTTTATTCAATGCCAGGGTCGTCTTCACGGAAAGGCAAGGGGTGCTCGAGGGCTCTCGTAGGGCAGGATAATACGGTTTTACTATCGTTGTTACTTTGGCCATGTTGATTTGATTATGTGGATGACATCCTCTGGGAACCCCAAAACTGATGCGAGCGTGCGAATAAAGAAAAAAGTTCGGCCAAAACAAGTTGCCTTTATTATGAAATCTACGTTGTCATGAAGGTTGAACAAATGACTAAAACACACAGAGTATGGTATGGCGAATAATAGACTCTTCAATTTCATTTCTTCACATTTTCTTCTTTTCCTTTGGAATTGATTTTGGAATTCTACAACTTTTAGTACTATTTCCCAATATTTTTTTTTTGCAATTTACGCCATATATTTCCTCATTTTGCAGCTGCTTTGTACGATTTACAGTATGGTAGAAATCTTTTTTTGGGAAACGGACGAAAATTCATGCGCGAGTGGATGTCATCCATATAATCAAATCAACATGGCCTAAAGCAGTCAAAAAGCTTAAGATAGTTGGCAGGGTCGTCTAGATCTTCACGGTAAGGCATGAGGTGCCCAAGGGCTCTACTGGGTCAGGATAATACGGTTTTACTATCGTTGTTACGTATGTCTCAGCGCTCACCTTTGCTTCTCGATGCCTCATTTCTTAGGTAAATGTGTTTCTCGAACCGAAACGATGTGATTGAAGGTTAGGCTTCCTTTATTATACAGGCTGAAGAACGAGAGAAGCTTTAACAGTAGATGTGTCCTATTTAATTTCGGAGTGAGCGTCCCCCTGCCTGATCAATGTTGTTAACTTGACAACCGAATCACGAAAAAACGTATCATCCGGTCGTACTTGCTATGAATCAAACGGATGAAAGATTTGCACATGCAGGGTGTGCACTGTATCGTCTTTGGATTCTGCCACGAGGGTTAATTACGTAGACTATCTTCTTTACCGTGCGTGGCGAGGAATGCCAAACTGAATTACAGTCCTAGTACAACAAAGTAACACCGTGGAGTAACATTAGCACTTTAGAAGAAACCTGAAGACATATATTATTCCGCGGAGTGCTGTGGATATGATTTATATATTCACAGTAGGGCGGAAATAGTTCTTCAAGCAGTTACTTTATTTCAAGTCTTATTTTTCTAAGCCCATTCTTTTAAGCCCCTGTCACACATTCAGAACCTTCCCTCGAACACCAGCCAACAAGGTGGTCTGAAGTTCGAATCGAGTTTAAGTTAAATTTGAGTGAAATTTGACTGCCATCCACGCCCTGAACACCGCTGACCTACTCCCGAATATACCAGACAACTACCGGTAAATACCAGACTACCATGGCTGAACCTTCGTCCACACTCGAATGTTCAAAACGAACACCAGCCAACCACAGCCGACCTTACTCCCGATCTAACCCTAACCATGGTTGGGGGGAGTTCGGCAGTGTTCGGGAGGCCATATTTGGCTAGGTGTGACAGGGGCTTTACGGATACCTTATTAAACGTAGCAGTCTATAAGGAATCTCGTGGGCAGAGGATCGATAGATTTGTATTAAACACCCCAATCTACGGGTGTCCGCTGGAGCATGGTTCAGGAAGTCTAGCCATGCGTACATTACTGCTCTACAGTTAAGCTCGCCTGCCAGAGACACGATAAGCTTAGGTTTATTTCCCATGTGCCATCCACTGCATAGTTTTGAGATCAGGCAACAGAAAACAATTCTACTCATTTTAAACCTATGTTAAAATTAGAATTCGGTTGAGAGATACAAGGGTTCTCCCTTAAGCCCCTGTTCGGAATAGCCGAATATGGCTTCCCGGACACTGCCGAACTCGACCCAACCATGGTTGGTAGTACATGTAGGTTAGGAGCAAGGACGACTGTGGTTGGCTGGTGTTCGGCGAGATCGGCTACTGTTAAACTGCGCCAGCCGAATGTTTCAAAATGTTTAAAACATTCGGGAGTGGACGGGAGGTTGGGCCATAGTTGGGGACTGGTTGGCTGGTAATTGGGAGTAGGTCAGTAGTGGTCGGGGGTCAAATTTGACTCGAATTTGAATCGATTCGTCTCAGAAGGTAGGCGTGGCCTACATTTGGTCAGACTGCTCCCAACCTAACGCCAACTTCTGTTGGTTGGTGGTCGGGAGAAGGTTCTGAATGTGTGAGAGCGGTTTCACTTTGTAACGCATATTGATTATGAACTACGTATCAAACATCTATGGCAGTCTGATTGTAGTCTTTAGTCAGAATTATTGAAGGTACCTAATATGAAAACAACAGGATAAATTTGTTTAATTATAGAAATTTTCGTAAAAGCCAATTCATTTACAATGTACGTCTCTTCGTAGTAAAAATAGAGCAATATTGCCATGTTCATAGTCTTTCAAAACCGGTGCAATGGCCAAGTGGGTAGAGTGCTCGCCTTGCATTCGGTAGGTCGTGAGTTCGATCCCCGGCCGAGTCATACCAAAGACTTTAAAAATGGTACATACTGCTTTCACTGCTTAGCACTCAGCATTTGGGAAAGAGTATGGGAGTTGAACACACACACCACTGCCAGTGGACTAGCCCCTTGCTGTAGTGATTGCACTGCTGTGTGGCCCAGGGCAACTGAAAACGGAGATGGGCGCCGCCCTATGCGTCACCTGATGCGGGAAGGCACTTTAACTTTTTTTAATAGTCTTTCAGAAAAAAATGCAATAAGAACGGTTTCTGTAATCCTGTATAAAATCCTAAGTTTAGGACGCCTTTTATGACCTTCATTTCTGCATGAACTATGATATTTACGCCAATTGAAGAGACAAGTAACCAAATGAAGACTTTTACGTAAGACGCAATTGGCATTTCAGGCTTAATAATGCCTTTATCAGACAATCACACGGCATTGTAAACCAAGTCATCTAAGAACGTGTCGAGATAGCAAAACGGCATTTGATTCAAGTGTTTGAATATCCGTGGTTCCTTGCTGTGTACGTCGATTTTCTACCGCCTTGCAGCGTCAGATGTGGAGTGGATGTGACACTTTGGTAGTATGGGTTTGGGACGGAAGGTGTCGGAACATGCATTAATCACACTACTTTACAACGCATGTAGCAGTGCCAAGGACAGTGTAGTCAGCACCATACAGAGAGAGTGTTGTCAGTGCCAAGGACAGTGTTGTCAGTGCCAAGGACAGTGTAGTCAGTGCTAAGGACAGTATAGTCAGCAACATATAGAGAGTGCAGTCAGTGCTAAGGACAGTATAGTCAGCACCATATATAGAGTGCAGTCAGTGCCAAGAACAGTGTAGTCAGCACCATATAGAGAGTGTTGTCAATGCCAAGGACAGTGCAGTCAGTACCAAGGACAGTGTAGTCAGCACCATATAGAGAGAGTGTTGTCAGTGCCAAGGACAGTGCAGTCAGTACCAAGGACAGTGTAGTCAGCACCATATAGAGAGAGTGTTGTCAGTGCCAAGGACAGTGTAGTCAGTATAGAGAGTGTTGTCAGTGCCAAGGACAGCGTAGTCAGCACCATATAGAGAGAGTGTAGTCAGTGCCAAGGACAGTGTAGTCAGCACCATATAGAGAGAGTGTTGTCAGTGCCAAGGACAGTGTAGTCAGTGTCAGGACAGTGCAGTCAGTACCAAGGACAGTGTAGTCAGCACCATATAGAGAGAGTGTTGTCAGTGCCAAGGACAGTGTAGTCAGTGTCAAGGACAGTGCAGTCAGTACCAAGGACAGTGAAGTCAGTGCTAAGGACAGTGTAGCTAATGTAGACAGTGCAGTCAGTACCAAGGACAGTGTAGTCAGCACCATATAGAGAGAGTGTTGTCAGTGCCAAGGACAGTGTAGTCAGTATAGAGAGTGTTGTCAGTGCCAAGGACAGCGTAGTTAGCACCATATAGAGAGAGTGTTGTCAGTACCAAGGGTAGTGTAGTCAGCACCATATAAAGAGAGTGTTGTCAGTGCCAAGGACAGTGTAGTCAGTGTCAAGGACAGTGCAGTCAGTACCAAGGACAGTGAAGTCAGTGCTAAGGACAGTGTAGCTAATGTAGACAGTGCAGTCAGTACCAAGGACAGTGTAGTCAGCACCATATAGAGAGAGTGTTGTCAGTGCCAAGGGCAGTGTAGTCAGTATAGAGAGTGTTGTCAGTGCCAAGGACAGTGTAGTCAGCACCATATAGAGAGAGTGTTGTCAGTGCCAAGGACAGTGTAGTCAGTATAGAGAGTGTTGTCAGTGCCAAGGACAGCGTAGTTAGCACCATATAGAGAGAGTGTTGTCAGTACCAAGGGCAGTGTAGTCAGCACCATATAAAGAGAGTGTTGTCAGTGCCAAGGACAGTGTAGTCAGTGTCAAGGACAGTGCAGTCAGTACCAAGGACAGTGAAGTCAGTGCTAAGGACAGTGTAGCTAATGTAGACAGTGAAGTCAGTACCAAGGACAGTGTAGTCAGCACCATATAGAGAGAGTGTTGTCAGTGCCAAGGGCAGTGTAGTCAGCACCATATAGTGAGAGTGTTGTCAGTGCCAAGGACAGTGTAGTTAGCACCATATAGAGAGAGTGTAGTCGGTGCCAAGGACAGTGCAGTCAGTACCAAGGACAGTGTAGTCAGCACCATATAGAGAGAGTGTTGTCAGTGCCAAGGACAGTGTAGTCAGTATAGAGAGTGTTGTCAGTGTCAAGGACAGTGTAGTCAGTGCCAAGGACAGTGTAGTCAGTGTCAAGGACAGTGTAGTCAGTGCCAAGGACAGTGTAGTCAGTGTCAAGGACAGTGTAGTCAGTGTCAAGGACAGTGTAGTCAGTGCCATGGACAGTGTAGTCAGTGTCAAGGACAGTGTAGTCAGTGTCAAGGACAGTGTAGTCAGTGTCAAGGACAGTGTAGTCAGTGCCAAGGACAGTGTAGTCAGTGTCAAGGACAGTGTAGTCAGTGTCAAGGACAGTGTAGTCAGTGCCAAGGACAGTGTAGTCAGTGTCAAGGACAGTGTAGTCAGTGTCAAGGACAGTGTAGTCAGTGTCAAGGACAGGGCAGTCAGTGCCAAGGACAGTGTAGCCAATATAGAGAGTGTACTCAGTACCAATTCAAGGGCAGTACTGAAAGTGTGACAGGGGCTTGACGTACGCCATCCGTTAAAAACTTTCCCCACCGACATACCTGTCAGTAGGCTGTTAATAAACGCTTTTCTTGGTTAGGATCTGACAGTATAAAAGCCTTTTAATCAAAGGTACTTTAATCCTGACGCTCCATCGTCTGTCTCCGTCAGTTGTACAGCGACGGTTAAATTTAAAACGCGTGAGTTACTGAGTGATTGGCCAGAGAAAATGGACTCCATTCCGTGTGAAATTGGAGTCCTGTCCAAACGGTGGTTGGGGTTCTTCATCAATGTCACGGATATTACGATTGACGCTCCTTTCTAATTCTATCTGAGTCACCGTGGATAGTTAAAGCCCCGGTCACACATAGCCGAATATGGCCTCCCGAAATAAATTTTAATTCTCTTCTATGGTTGGGAGTAGGTCGGGAGCGAGGTCGGATGTGCTTGACTAATATACTGTTCGGTAGCGCCAGCCGCGAATGTTTCAAACTTCGGGAGCTTCGGCCATGGTTGGGGTCTGGTTGGCTGTGGTTGGTCAGCAGTGGTCGTGGTTGGCAGTCAAATTTGACTCGAATTTGAGAGGTAGGCGTGGCGTCAATCTGGCTGGTCAGACTGCTCCCAACCTACCAGTACTGCCTACCATGCACCAACATTGGTTGGTTGGTGGTCGGGGGTCGGTTCAGATTGCGTGACAGGGGCTTAACGTTTGGGGGGAACTCAACACGTGCTTTGAAACGCTGATCCGACCAGGTTTATTTGATAGAATGGGAGGGGTTGCTCTTGTAAATGTGTGTGCATGCATCGTATTTGTCATGCGATTTTAGTACAATTGCAAACGTTGAAGGCATTCTTGGAATAATTGTGCGTATATCGTACAAAAATAAGTTGTCCCTTATCGGAAAAGGCCACCTTGACGTGTTTTTATTTTAATCTTTCTAGTCGGTGATTCTTTCTGACAGCCTATCATTCCAGACGGCCTTTCTGGTTACTGCCAACCTGTATAAACCGACCCCGTAAAAAGGCCCCGGCGTGTGCTAATGTACCTGGGCGGGTGGGTAACACTTCCAGCACCGCGTAGACATACTGGGGAGCCTACGGTGGTCTGGCTACCAGGCTAATCGATCCATCGCTAAACAAGCATTGCCACCAAAGTCGCGACAATGGTTGGATGAAGACCTTTGGAGTTCTAACCTTTCAATTCAGTTGCCACACTGGACCTTCTCGTACCCTTTACCACTTGTGAGTTTCTTTGATGACACATGAATGATGAAAGCTGGCTCAGGCCGTGGAAACGCATCCAGGCGGACAAGCCGGCTATGAATACCAATGGTTATCCCCGACAAGGTCATAGGGATGTCCACGGATGGAGGCGAGAGGTGCTTCGATGGGCATCAATACAAAAATTATTATCGCGGTTGACAGGCAAGGCCGCGGTTCGGGGTCGAAGGGTGACTTAGGGGTCCGACGGTGCTGTGAGAAGAATGTAGCGTTGCGACATGATCAGAATCAATTTTTACTTTCGAAAAGAGGGTTATGTGGCGTGTCTTTGTGGGTGTCTTTGTGGGTCTGTTTGTGGTGTGTTTGTGAATTTGCGGGTGTGTTAATGGTTATGTTTGTGGAAGTGTTAGTGTGTTTGCGTGGGTTTGTTTGTGGGTGTGTTTGTGGGTTGTGTTAGTGGGTGTGTTTGTGCCGTATGTTTGTGGAGTGTGTTTGTGGATTTGTGGGTGTGTTAGTGGTTATGTTTGTGGATGCGTTAGTGTGTTTACGGAGTGTTAATGGTTATGTTTGTGGATGTGTTTATGTGTTTGCGGATGTGTTTGTGGGTGTGTTTGTGGGTGTGTTTGTGGGTGTGTTTGTGGGTGTGTTTGTGGGTGTGTTTGTGGGTGTGTTTGTGGGTGTATTTGTGCCGTATGTTTGTGGAGTGTGTTTTTGTTTGTGGGTGTGTTAGTGTGTTTTCGAATGTGGTCGTGGGTGTGTTCGTGGGTGTGTTTGTGGGGGTGTTTGTGGACAGCTGAACTTAAAAAGCTGTGAATGGCTCCGTTAATCTCCAAGCAGATCATTCGATGGCTACCATTTGCCACCGAAGTGGTCACTGTCTGGCAAATGGATTCTTTCTTTGTAGCCACCGAAAGATCTGCTTGGAGATTATGGATCCGTCTGGTATTTGATATATGAGTGTAAGTGTTGGCAAAACAAAGAACCAGTCCGATTTTGGGCCTCCTGGCGGCTTCCTATGGTACAGCAACTGAACACGTTCTCTGGATAAGACTTTCATACTTTGACAAGGTGTGTTATTTGTAAAGAGAAGATCATCACCTGATATAATTTATGCAGATGAAGACCTTATTTGCATAATCAATGAGAAACGTTCATATAATAGTCAGCTGTAATGGTCACCCTCATTTGGCGAAGGTATGGCCATGGGGTCACGAAACTATTCTTACTTCTCCTAATGTCTTGTAAGTTGAAAAGTTGGATCTCCATGCGTGTTCTCTCGATCGAATGTACCCGCGTCACCGAATTTGGCAGGACAACCAGTGCCAGTACAGTACCGGGAAAATCGTTCAGGCCATGTTGATATGATTATATGGATGACATCCTCTGAGAACCTTTCGACTTTATGTTTTTATTCCTCCTAAAACAATGTAAATTAAGCACTTGGAGAAGACGAAAGAATTGTGTGGACAGTAAAATCAACACCATTTTTACGTGTTTGCCACAGTTTGGAGATTCTCTTCAGTCTAGTACATCAACATTCTTCTAAGCACCTGTCACACTTTTAAACCCTTCCCCCACCAACCAACCAACCAAGTTTGTCGGCAGGTTGGGAGCAGTCTGACCAAATTTAGGGCACGCCTACCATTCGATACGAATCGTATTGAGTTAAATTTGAGTCAAATTTGACTGCTAAGCACGACCCGACCACTGCTGACCTACCCCCAACCACCAGTCAACCAGTCCCAAATCATGGCCCAACCTTCCGCCCACATTTTCAAACATTTGACTAGCCGCTAGCGCAGCCGAACAGTAGCCAACCACATCGAGCAGCCAACCGCAACCGACCTTGCTCCCGACGTACTCCCAACCATAGTGGGGGGGGGGGGGCAGTGTTAGGTAGGCCATATTCGGCTATGTGTGACAGGGGCTTTAACCGTTTATTCAAGTCTCTGTTCTGTACCTGCACCTAATGTTTCCTTTGTACCTGATGGCACACAGCACTATTCTAGACATCCAGATTGATCCCTGAACACGGCCTAATCGCTACCCAGCGACAGAATAAACTCAATAATTGCCTGTGTGCCTTTATGATTTAGAACCTCTGACGTTATTATATAGTTTAGACGTACTTATAGGAACAGTCAATAAGTTACGGTTAAGTGCAAATTAAGCACCAAGACTCCTTCAAACATTTGTACTCTAAGCTTTCATTACACTTTGGCACTCGTCGAAACATCCGGAGGTATTTGTCACCGTGCCAGTCGTGGGCTTTGAAGAAACACTAACGAAGTTGAAATAATGGACGAGGTAATCTACTTGTTATGTTGCACCGTTCGTTAAACATGTCCCGCGGGATATTGCGTTTGGATGCGTTCCATTTCCTCATTGAGTTTGAACTTATGGATTGTAAAGTTCGGTCCTGACATGTATGGCTTACGGGGGCTTTGCCAAGTGCAAACTGTTTAAATTTTCAACATAACGCTTTTATATTTATTTATTTATTCACACATGTTTAATGAGTATTGGGCAGGAAGCAGAGTTGCTTAAGTGACGCCTTCTACTCAAAAACACAATTATAAAAACAAGAGTAAAACATAATGACAAGGTACATACACAATTACAAAGTGGGTGAAGGAGAATGAGTACAAACAAGACGAGTTGGTGATCTATCAATTACGAGAATCTACCTGTACAGTAAATAAAGGTTTGAACTATGTCAAAGATATTACAGTTGTTAATGTGAGAGTGACGTGGACCCTCGTAGTAGTAAAGAACATAAGGTGCTGTCATTGAAATGCTGTAGCTCTACTATATTGGAAAGAGATGATAACAGAGTACTTATCTGACTGGTGTAAAGATTACAATGTAGAAAGCTTTTATATTTGATGACTGTCGTGGAGACTTCGGAGTTCCTAAGTTAAATCGCTTTCCAATCAGTCTCTGGCAGCGAGAGACACGCAGGTATTGGCACTCACTTCGACAATTTTGACAAAGTAATAGTTGATTCATCAGGAAGATCTTTACTTTGAAACTTTATCCACACACCTTCTTGCAGACACTAAGTCTGAATTGGTAGGCATTTACATCAATAAGATAACAGCGCTAGGAAGTAAGAAGTTGACAATCAAACTCAGTTAACAATCAATTAACGTAAATGTGTTAAAAATGTAAAGTCCTCTAAATACAACCTGTACAAACATCTGGGGGACGTCGGTATTTACAGATTGTCAGTTCAGGTATTTGTTTAGCAGGTTTGTCATGTATGGTAAACACTACAGAACATTCTTCAGGACAGCAGTTCTCCCCTGAATGCGTTCCTCATCCCACCGTGTGTCAACCGCTACAGTCTACGGCGAGAGGGTCGCTTCCGAACAACTAAGAGCAAAAACAAAAGACATCAACTGTCCTTTGTCCCTAGAGCATTGAAACTGTACTACCACTCTGGCAACTGATTCTTACAACAACTCCATGTTACAACTTACTGCTTCCCAACTTTATGCAAATCATGTATATTGTATAATAGTTGCACTTGAGGACATAATATATATTGCCCGTGTAAAGTGTTTTTAATTCACACTTTATGATGCTTGTAGTTTTTATCTACTCTGTGTATTTTAAATATTCTCATAATTGTAAATGTTGGCTCAATTCATGTTTTGAATTTTATCGAACATGTCAAGCCAATGTCAATAAAGCTGAATCTGAATCTGTGGTATTCTGGATAGACGACGCTTTATATATACGCTCCCTTTACACTAAAGGATGCAACCGTCTGAGCGACCAATCATTGGACAGAGGGCTTAACGAATTTCATATAAAGAGCGAAGTTATTTTTCTACGTCTCGTGTGTTTTAATGTCCTTTATTAGATTATACTTTACATCTTGCATCATAGTCCAATTATATATGAAATCAAGGGTCACACAAATCCAAAATTGGTCGCTATATATACGGTCGTTCAGTGATTAGCGTCTATTATTTAAGCTCCTTTCCACTGGATGGAGACCATTGAGCGACAGTTGAGGGACCCATATTTGTGTGACCATGACTTTATAAATTGAGTATGATCCATGGAAATTTATGACTTGAAACGACAAGAAAACAGGCTAAATGTACGAAACAGACTTCCTTCTCAATGAAATGTGTTTAGAGTTCCAAATGAGATTTTTGGTCGCTCAACGGTCGGTCAACGGTTGCTCAACGGTCGCTCACCGGTCGCTCAACGGTCACTCAATGGGCGCTCAACGGGCGCTCAACGGGCGCTCAACGGGCGCCAACTCAATGCAAAATATAGTAAATAGCATTTTTCGTGCAACGCTCTATAGAGCAAAATCAGAGGCAATTACTTGTCAGACATAAAATCCATACCAGAATAGATCCTGCAAGTTAACAATGAATATGTAGACTTATCTTTCTGAATAACCCACGGGCAATCTTCGACCTCCATTTAGCCGGAACATATATCTTAGTCATTCTTTAGGAAACTACGCAAAACGAATCAATTTGTTTCAGAAAAACACATCGGCTATCTTTCACCCATGTCATTGTTTTCTATAGATCACCGACCAAAGTCCGTTAGAAAGTCGGTTGAAAATGACATGACCTGCGCCAGAAATCGACATGTGACATGGACGCTGTCACGGCACTGTCATTGATGGCGCCATGCTTAACCAAGTAGGAAATTGGATGGAAATTTTCTATGGGGAATACGCGACAGCTTGGGCTTTCTACCATATACATAAGTCGTTATATATAAGTTCGTGCCAGCTGGTATGACATTCGTTATGAAGCAATAGAACACAATTTGACAACGGAGATGGTTCCCTAAAGATTCTGCCTCGTATATTACTTTAGCAGTCTGTATCTTTACCTCCGGGACGGAAGTATTATTTTGGGTGGTCCTAATTTATGCTAGGTTTGTATGTTTGGGTTCCGAAGTGAGTGGGCGGAGATTGGGTTTCACTTGATTGACAGGGTTTTGACCCGGCGTTTCCTGAGTTCATGGACGTGGTCGCCCGGAATGTATGAAACATAAACCATTGTGTAATAGCGGAGTAACTCACGTCATACAGTTATATAAGTATTAATCCATTACAAGTCATATCTACTTCCCAGAGGTATAAAGTTTCCAGTTTCTTGTTACTTGAGGAGTCTGTATTGTCTGGTAGATGGAGCGGTAAGGTCACAATGCATACTGCAGAGGTGAGAAGATGGCATAGTTGTAAAATGAAAAGAAAGCAATAAAAAATTTAATTTTGTAGGTCAAACTATATCTCACACAAAAGGCAAAGTTCACGCCACTCTACCATGTTATGATCCTACAGATATGAAATCGTCTGGTATACAATTCAATCTGTACAGTAAGTAATACCGTTTTACTATTTTCAATTGTGCTTTTTTTAGGCGAATGTGAACTTGGGCGACCTAAGGTCGCGACCTGTCTTTTATTTTCAATCGGTATTTGTAATAGCATTCGGATCGTTAGGCACCCATGGTCGTATGTTTGTGTGTTATGTGGCAGCAAAACCGGTGACATAAAACAGACTCAATTTCAAGGCTATTCGTACTCCAAAATAGGCAGGTCAATCAGGCCAAGCTGTGCTGTAACACAATTCTTTATGGCGCCCACACTGTCTTGCATATACAATAGATCTCCGAATATAATTCAGTTCTAGTTATGCGTTGCACAGTGAGAGGAAGAGTGCCTTCCAATGGTAACTGGGTTTTAAGTCATCGCATATTGAACAAGAGTTTGAAGATCTCATACCTCCGTGAAACATTTAGAGTTCTTCTATGTCTTATTTAATTAGTCTAAGAGTTCATTCATTATGTAAAATTACATGTGTACTTTGATCACTTTTTATTATTACTGCCACTCTACGTTGAACGTGACTTGCATAAGGAAAAAGCACAATTAAAGTTTCAAGTTTAAGTTTATTTATTTATTTTACCAGGGCATACCTCAGATCCGTTGATCTGATTTTCCGGTATCCCTGGGCACACACATTACAAACATACATTCATAAAAATTACAAGTAGAACACAACAATATACAAATAATGTTACAGACATGTATATGTACAAATCAGTCACAGTATAGGCCCATTTAAAGATTGAGAAAAACAAACAGACACACCAAAAACAATGCCTCTCCACGAACTAGTAGAGTCTTACTTTGACCCAGTGAACTGGAGCTGTCAAGCAAGGTTGGTAAATCACTAGTCTAGAAACTCTGTACTTCACTTCCGGTCACTTTGCGATGAACGTGACTAACACATAGCCTCTACCAGGCTTGAGGGCACGGCTGGAAATAGTAGAAAATGGCCAAATAGAGAGAGATAACACGCTGAGGGAGTTAGCCATCCAAGCTGCAAGATTCTGCACGAACAACTACGAAAGGGGTGCCAGTGTCACGAAAATGAAAAGAAACCTACAGTGGGCGTCACTGGATGACAGGCGAAAAATGTCCAGACTATGCATGATGTACAAAATGACTAATAAACTGGTGGATGTACCAACTACCAAGTACCTAATACCAGCTCAGAAGAGAACAAGAAACAGTCATGCCTTCAAGTACCAGAGCTACCAACCAAGGATTGAGGTGTTCAAAAACTCTTTTTTTCCTAGAAAAATCGTAGAGTGGAACTCGCTGCCACCAAGTACAGTAGGGGCATCGTCAATAGATAGCTTTAAACAATGTCTAGAGTTAGACGTTCAAAGGTTAGGTGTAACAGGTCGTTCGGTGAAATGTAGCCAGCTGCCGCCGCGCCGCGTGCCTGCGAAGCTGGTGTGTTACGCCGAAGGGCGGTTATACCGGCTATATAAATACAGATACAGAGTTTACAGTTTGCCGGCCCCACAACTGTAAAGTGGATGGCTAACTCCCTCGGCGTGTTATCTCTCTCTATTTGGCCAATTTCTACTATTTCCAGCCGTGCCCTCAAACCTGGTAGAGGCTAACTATAACTAGCACAAGGAAAAAGGAAAAATACACAGCTACCAAAACACAGACAAACAGGCAGACAGAAAGCAGTACCTCCGCGTGAACTCAGTAGTAGGCTCTTACATTGACCCCGTATACGTGACCTTGAATGTCACGCAAGGTTGATAAATCACTAATCTGGCACCTCTCAACTCTGGCACCTCTGACCTCTTCTTTCTTGTCACAACGCGGTGAACGTGAATAGCATTAGCCTGTGTTTAGACAATATCTCGCTCACTGGCTAGCTTTCCTCTTCGAAGGGGAGGGGGGAAACTGTCGAGTGGACTGGCAGCTATGAGCGCGATTTAGCCAGGCTAGTGGAAAATACATAATGCGGAGAAACATACAAGTAAAAAAAAGGACAACATGAAAAATCACCTATTATATAGCACACCAATTGGGTAATCATTGGTTCACAACTGCCATACAAATGGTTTGCAATTGATTAACAAAGGGTAGCGATTAACCCACATTGTCGGTGATGCTATTAGATACGCGTTGTCCGTATCTGAGTAACAGGAATTTCATTCATGTTTGACTGAATGCCTTTTGGGTGGAGACAAGTTACGAAGAAGACTGAACATTGTAGAGCTGAACTTTATATATGGTACAACCCATGTTTCCCTACTTCATACTCCTAAGTAGTACAGACAAATTTATATTATGAAACCTTTGATTATGAAACATATCTGTTCTTATCTTTTTTCCATTATTTAAGAAGCGAGGAGAAGTCGAATTCACTTAGTAAGTTACTTGACAATGTATATATGTAACGTTATCTGTATACTATTCTTATGTTGTGACCTGTACTTAACCCAGTGGGTAAAATGTTATGTGTATAATAAAAGTCTTCATTTATTCATTGCCCAACAGTATTGCGAAATGAGTGTGATTTTAATTTCCGGCACGGAAGTATTGTTTTGGGTGGCTGTGGGTGTGTGTCTCTGTTTGTCCTCATATGCATTGTTTCCGTTGCATGGTGGTTAAGTTGGGAGGTGATTTTAACAATTTATTGACAGGGAGGTCACGCGCCGACCAGTAGTAACGTACATTTATATTGACAGGACGTCTAATAATGATAATCTAAAATCGTGGGTTCGATCTGAAACTACTCTTATAGTAGTTATCATGTAGGAATCTTTCTTGGAGTATGATTAAAAATAATATCACTTTATCGTTGTCACTATTGTATTTAAAAATACAATCTGCATCCCATCTTTCTGAATCGTCAGTAAGGCCCCTGTCACACATAACAGGCCTTGAGACCACCTCCAGACCATGGTTGGTAGTTAGTCGTGACCGAGGTCACCTGTGGTTGAGAGTTTGTCGGCGAGGTTGCCTACTAGTCTTTGAAAAAAAAAATCTGCGCCAGCTGACTATGATTTTTGTTAAAATCAAATTCGGGAAAGTCATATTCTGTTTGGATGCGACCAGACGAGCAAACTAAAGCTAGAATAGGATGAATTCCAGGCTGCTAGCAACCCATGCATTACCAAAGTTAATTTTCCTGTACCAAATGATAAAGCTTTAAATGTGACATGCGTCTATGCAGAGTCGGCCCTTTTCGCTAAAAGATATGATAAAGAAGATGGATAATTGCCTATTGCCGCTGTGTACGCCGCTAGCGTGGTTGAAAATGTCAACGTAATCAGCCTTATTCAAACCATAATCCTTGGAATGAATCAAAGATATTCGGTATGCTCGCTGCGAGCTTCAAAGCAAGCAAAACAAGTTCCATCGTCATGGTAACCGGTATAACACATCTAAAATTAAAATGGCCCCTGGAAACAGATCTAAGGCATGCACAAGCAATAACATGCTTTGATGAAGTCTCAACGTGTCTAGAATTAGATTGATTATGTAAGGCCATGTTGATTTGATTATATGGATGACATCCTCTGGGAACCCCAAAACTGATGCGAGCGTGCGAATAGAAAATGTTTGGCATAAAAAAATAATGTCGAAATCTATTAGTGGTCAGGAAGGTTGAACAAATACAGCGTATGGTATACCAAACAATAGATTTTTTTTATTTTTGTTCTTTCACATCTTCCTCATAGACTTTGGAATTGACCTTGGTATTCTCCGAAATTAGTATCCGTTTTCTGATTTATTTTTTTGCAATTTACGGCACATATTTTCTCATTTTGCAGCTGTTTTGTATGATTTATAGTATGGTTGAAAACTTTGTTTTTGGAAACGAACGAAAATTGATGCGCTCGCGGATGTCATCCATATAATCAAATCAGCATGGCCTTGCTTTATATCTGCTCGCCCCAAGGAGGTTAGGCCACACCAAGTAAATTTTATGGATGACGTCCGCGCGCGCATTGATTTTGGCCTGTTTCTAGAAAAAACAAACAAGAAATTCAGCTTCCTGTAACTATGACCAAAGAGTCACGACAGTGCTGCAAATCGTCAGATTGACGTGAAACCCGTAACGCGAAACAGGAAAGGACGACAACTGCTGTTCCACCTGATTTATTGCTGTTTTGATGATGAATAAGGACTTCTTGCTTGTTACACTTCGTCACCTCATTCAATTTGTGTCCTAACATTTGTCGTCTCTAAGTATATTTCTCATCTAGGCATCTTGTTTTTTAGGGCCCTTCTTGTTTTTTTTTCACCCTCTCGCATTAGATTTAGGGTCTCCAAAGGACGTCATCCATAAAATTTACTTGGTCTGGCCTTAGCTTCACATCAAAGGAAACAGTCGACTGCGCCTTGGCAACTTAATACACAGATGGACGGAAATGGCTATTTGAAACGACAACAGCCAGCCAGTACCATGGGTACCAAGGGTTTTATTTGCGACAGTCTTGAACCGCGTTGTGCACTTCCACTGGATAAGACCGCACTATTTAGATTATATGGATGACATCCGCGCACGCATCAATTTTCGTCTGTTCCAAAACCATGTTTGATACATTCTACAAAAAGCTTCAGAGTGAGAAATTACATGCCTTAAATTGCCAGAGAAATATCAGAAACGAAAATTGTAAATGTATTTTCGAGTGTATATAATGACTAATACCTTGGCCTTTTTTCTGATAGTACATATTCGTCAAAATAAACGGATACGCCCACTGAAAATTTCTGCTTGGAGTCTCAAGTACTTGTGGTCACGTTTTTTCTGGCGATAATAGTCAATAATGATGACGTCAACAGACCATGGGTGATTGCTTTCAATTGTTGTGAAGTCTATACCGGCGCTTTTTCAAACACGGGATGAGTGTTGGAGTCTCACCTCCCACGCCTAAACCGTCATTCACACTTGGCTCGTGGGAACGTTCACACACACTGGTGTCTGAGAATTGGTACGTACACGGTATCCGATACTGGCTGGCGAAAGTAACAGATATCAGTACAAAAGATAAAATCAAGTCGATAAAATCAAGCCGAAACCTCTGCTTGGAGACTACGGAAAAATGACATTTTCTGGAATTGACCAGCCTCAGGACTAATATTATACATACGTCGTACGATTGTCGTACGATCGAAAACTGAGGGCATTCTTCAAGGGATTGTCATACATGTGTCCTGTAGTGTATTAGGCATCTGTCTATCTTGTTACGAAAAATGCTGTCAAAGATCTATGGCTGATTCTGTAACAGCCGGCTTGAATAATTCTACTTGATCAATCGCACCGCAACCTGCGACGAATTTTACCGCGCTGATACCAGCAGTGGGGTCATGTGGCGCAGTGGTAGCGCGTTCGGCTCAGGGCCAAGAGGTCCCGGGTTCGATCCCCACCCATGTCACCGATCTTTTGTCCTTGGGAAAGGCACTTTACACGACTTTCCTCACTTCACTCAGGTGTAAATGAGTACCTAGCTTCGGTTAGGACGTCCCTCGGATAGGACGTAAAATGGAGGTCCCGTGTTTGCCTTTTTGGGGAGAGCCACACCCCACGCGTTAAAGAACCCACCACACCTTTCGAAAAAGAGTAGGGGCATGCCCCGGTGTGCGATGGTTCAAATACTACAAACTGGGAGTTGGTGATTCACTACAAATCACCCGGGCGGAGGACTGGCGAACCCCCGTCTCGTATAAGCCACATGGTGATTAACATCATCACCAGGACTCCAGGAAGAATAGTGTGAATTCACACACTAATGGCGATCCTTACTAACCTAACCTAACCTAACTTAGCTCGATGATACAAGCATGGTTTTATACACAACGCTCCAACACTAACTAGCTACCACCATAAAATCATGTCCGAAAATAGCAGCTGGTCGAATACATGGCAAATTTGTATGTACCCACGCGTGATTTCTTTAGTTTATCCTGGCGAGAAATTTTCTATTGGCAGATACATTTTAATTTCCCTTCGTAATCCCTGTCGTAACTACATGTAGACTGCAGTGTTAATGCATATCGCCAGGAGGCATTAGTGAAAAGAGGCAGTAGTTATAACATTGATTAATTATGTGGATAGAACCACGTCTAGATTCAACTGCAATCAATGAATTCAGCGTAAACAGATATGTGCGAACGTCAACTTTCTCAGGCTGCAAACAGTGCTTGTATGAACAATTTTTAATGAATCTAGAGCAAAAAAAGTTGTTCGACAAATTTGAGAGTACATACCACATTCTTTTGAACTATTGCCCCTACCCCTTTACCCACCTCTCAAGTTTGAACAATGCGTGCAGGGAATCCACCACACATAGACTGCGTTTCAGAAAAACAACATACATGAAACAAGAGGTACAAATCACCAGTTATGCTCAAATACGTTTTATGTCTTACTCTCTATGTCAACTTGAACATAGCAGAAGTAATCGAGGTGATAATATTGAGACCTTTGGACAGTTGGCGTGACCTTGTCTGGGACAAGGATTGTCTGCGTGACTGTGTTGTAATACTCAGAGGACGTGACCCGTGACATCCCTGTGTGTTGTCTACAACGTGCACCAGTTGATTCAGACTACAAGATTTCAACCATTTGTGCGCCCCGTGTGTGTCCCATAAGTCGAATCTGAGACTACAAGTTGCTCCCCCGTACTCGTCCTAAAATTCGTAGGCTTCCTGCGTCAACATTGCCAACAAGGAACCTACAAGGCCAGGTATGCTTCCACTGTCCTTTGTCTAATTATCTACTACCTTACGGTGTCATAACATTGACAACAACAGTCACACAAAAGAGGTTTCATATGGTGTAACAATACTAGTGTTTTGTTTATGCCTCGGCACAAGTAATAGGTTGGTTTTGATCATAGTAATTTGGTAAATCCAGTGTGTGAAAGGTCACTCAGTTACAGCTGTGATTTAGAAGAAGGCCTATCAGTCGTTCATGCATGTCATGAATTGCCCTTGGGCAAGCTTGATGAGATATGATTCAGAGACGGCTTCGCCCTCTTTGAAGTTAGAACGCATGAAAACCTTCGTATATGTTTACCTACTAAGGATTCCACAATATTTTGTGCTCAATTATTCCGCTATGAAAGACTCCTATATTTCAGAAAACAATCGTAACCAACCAATGCTTTTCAAATTCACTTTGGTGGCAGACAATTCCCTATTGCAAGTTGAACCCATACTCTCCATTCATTTTGTCAGCAATGGATACCTTGTTTATTTTATTTTATTTTTTAGGAACGTTTAGTTTTATTCTCCACCATTAAGTTTTGCTTTATATTTTTCATAGGTCAGACAGGATATGGATAGGCGACCTATCGACGCGCTCTTTGCGGTCCTACTTATCTCCGTTGCATTTGTTTGCGGTCAGCAAGATGCATCTTCGCCGCAACCGGCAGGGGGCGCCGCAAGCCCGCCAGGTCAGTTCATTGTCCTACAGGCCGAGCGTGGACGTGAAGGACGTCTTAGTAGTCCTGGGTTTCCAGACAACTACCCAAGTAAGGATATTTCTAATCTGATACCATTTTAAGAAAATATAAGAAGAATACAGTTCTCAATTGAGTTTGTGCACATGACATGGTGATCTTTAGATGCATGTTCTTGACCACCTTTGCTAAATACAGTAACTACATTGTATAGTATTATAATTTATATCAAAGACTAAAGTAAACTAGAAAGGTAACATTTGCAGAGCAAATGCATAATGTTTACCTTCGCATATGGTCTGCTCTGTTGATTCTTACTCAAACACATTCACATATATGGTCAGACAGGATACGGAGTCTAAATCCCTCCTGCTACTATAAGATTGCAACGTGATGTAACCCAACACCAGTTAACATGGTAAAAGACAGTCTGGTTCAGGTCATTGACCAGGTCAGAGGTCACTGTTTGGAGAAGAAGAAGAAACTGAGCAAATACAATATGTTTTCCTTCGGTAAACATAAAAATCGTTACCTCTAGTGTCAATAGTGAACAAGGGGAGAGTTAGAGAAAAAAAGTTAAACATATACAGTTATATTAACTATCAGTTAACACTGAATTTAACGTTTACATGTCTACTCCCTCTTGTTAAAACAGGTGTATACGAAGTTTTGTTGTACAATGTTGCTTGAGGATGTCATTATGCAAATAATTCGTCTGAAATAAAGGCTTAGATCTAAGTATTAAATCTGTCTTTCCTTCCGCATTTTTTGTTTGGTATTGTTTTTGTTCTTGTTTTGTTTTTGCAAAGAAAAGCTCACTTCCAAATTACTTACCAAGATTTGCTTTCTCTATGGTCCCATTGCTGTACAACGTACTGTCATTGTGTGGTTATGTGATCCACGACATATTGGCTAAAATAATAACTATCACACACACTTAGTAAAAAGATTAATCATCATCGACGGTACTATTTTTTTTGCAGTTAACACACATATAACGTGGAGGATTGAAGGCACTTTATTTGATGATGTGGTGCATTTGAAGTTCGACCACTTTGATCTGGAAAGGCCCAACTGGAGACGAAATTGTTCCTGGGACTCTGTCACTGTGTACGACGATAACGATGTTTTGAAAGGTATGCTCTTTCAGTTGAGTTTCAGTTTCATTTTATTTGTTATTGTGAATTCCTTGCTGATTTTGTCCATGCGTTTCCCAGTGGCTCTCATAAGGATACAGAAAGCATATGTCAGAAAAATGAAGACAGGAAATGTGATTAACATTTTCTAGGACCTTTGACCTACCATCCTGTCAGTATCTGCGACGTATGTGTATATAACAACAGAAACACAAAGAAATAGACAGGCACACCGAAAACAAAACCCTGGGACCATAGGAAACCATAAAGACATGATTTTTAAATGTACAAAGAACTGACAAACATTAACGTTTGTTCAAGAAACTCAGCAATACTGTTAAATGTGATTGAATGTCTTCTTTGTCTTCTTTAGGGAGGTACTGTGGGAAAGATCTGCCGCCTGAAATAGAATCAAGTTCCGACGTCCTGTCGGTAATTTTTAAATCAGATGCGAGAGTGGTAAGGTCTGGATTCTCTGCAACATACTGGGCAACGCAAGGCGATTCTCTGGGTAACTAACATTACTTTCACCCATGTTGTAAAGTACCTTTAAGGCTCCATCAGTATTACGACATAAGCATTGTGGGTTATGTAAAAGTTGAAGGACCTTTAGACATGTATAAAACATGTCCTAGACGTGTTTTGTTCACGCGTCAGGGTCTGTCAACGTTGAAATGTTACCCACAATGCATCTCGTGCAGTTAGACTCAGCTTATCACCTCATCCACCGTCATTTTATAATAAAGGGTTAATGCACCGCCCCGAGGTGTATATGGTGAGATAATCCCTGGTCAGGTGCGATAACCACCGAATAAACCACCGAGTGAGCGTAGCGGTCAGTGACGTCACCGGCGGTAATATAGGTCGACGCTGATTGGTTCGGGTGTTCGTTGGATTTTAATAACCTCTGCGTGGGTGTGTTATGGTGTCATAAACAATGGCAAACGGGGACCTCTGATTGGTCAACGCTACCCGGGTATATGATAATAAATTCTAATATATGCCCTGTTTATGTCAAAAATGCTTGTCTTGTTTATACACATACAAAAATGTATCTCACAAGCGATTTGCCCCTAAAGAAGGCACTAATTTTAGCAGCTGTTTTTTTTTTTACGGTGATAATTTGACAGTTCTTAATTGTATCATTCTGCAGAACTGGTCCCTGATTCGGCCTTGGAACGTACGACCTCTATCTCCATCCCCGCTGAGTTTTTTGACTATTGCAAAGACCTGGACTCCGACTTGGCAACGATCCCAAACTTTTACGGCCATACAACTGTTGAGGAGATTTTGACTTCGCAGCAATGGCAGGAGATGAAGACTGTCAACATTTCGTGCCATCCTCAAATCCAGCCATTTTTGTGTTCACTGTTGATGCCCCGGTATACAAGACTTCTGGGGTAATCTAAATGTTCATTAAATGTTCCTTTAAGATTAAAACATCACATAAAATGTCGTAATATAACAAGTCATTGCAATTGGTTAAACAAACTTGATATATTTCCAGCTAAGCTATAGTTCTTTTTTTGTATTTTATATAAACCATTTGAAAACAAAGCAGTTATTGAAATTTGTGTTCCTGAATTGTTTTGTCTCAAATACCTCATTTTTAAAACAATCAATCAATCAATTAATCAACCAACCAATCAATCAATCAATCAATCAATCAATCAATCAACAAATGAAAAAAATTGGACTAAATAAGGCGAAAGCAAGCACCCAACCTCAATGACTGAGTTTGAATTTTTCATTAACAACATAGACCTACATTGCCATGATTACACACTATTTCCTCTCCATCACTATTGTAGGAAAGAACTACCTTGTCAGTCATGGTGCCTGGAGGTTCGCTCCTCCTGCTCACCTGGAGTCATCACCGGGTCTTCGTTCGGGGGCATCGACTGTGATCCTCTTCCTACCGCTAGATGCGTCAACTTGGACCCTCCCGAAGGTCTAGTAAAGACTTGAAACTTGAAACTTTATTGTGATACCACATTGCAGACATACGTCTGAATTGCGTAAGTATTTACAATTAAAAGTGTTGCAGTCATTGTAATATACAAAACATCGATATTTCTTGATGATAAAAATGATAATTATATACATTAAAACTCTTACTAGATACAGATCTAAATTAAATACCAGGGTAAGACATTTAGGCATGAACGTTCAAAACAAACAAACAAACAAACACCTTTAAGATTTTGATGTAGTGCATGCATACCAGGAAATTAACCATATCAGCATCGATATTTAAATTTAAAGATTGAGATCACTTATATTTGAGGATGATTAAGAAGGAAGACTTTTTTTAGAAAAACTTTTAATAAACGATTGAAAACAGAATCTGATATGATATGTTGAGGTCTGTACTCCATGTGCAAGTCGATCGGCGCAATGACTTAAAGGCACGAAAAGCGATTTCAGGGCAGTAAAACTCGATTTTCAAAGTCATTTTTAATGTAGTAGGATGAATCAAGCCTATCCTATAGCATACAAATACATGTTTCGTATTGTAGGCTGGTTCTAGCTGTTTATTGGTAGAGCTGAATGGCAGCCGCTCCAGACCCTTGCGATTAAGCCCCACCACCATTGTAAGCTCCTCACAATTCAGCCCTTGGCTGCAAGGAGAGAGTAAGCCGGCCCACCCAATATCAAATACCAAAAAATAAAGGGAATCCTCGCTTACCTTGTTTGGAGGCTATTTTAAACGCTTCAAGTATGAAATGATAACGAAAATGCGTTGAGAAATTGCAGAATATGTCAATATCAGACAGGTTTCCTAATGCAGAATATATTTTTTGTTTTGCCGTCCTGAAATTGCATTGGATGCCTTTAAGATTTTGATGTAGTGCATGCGTACCAGCAAATTAACCATATCAGCATCCATGTATATTCAAATTTAAACCGCTACACAGATTGCTATTACGGTACTGGAGAAAACTACAAAGGAATGGGGACTCTACCGGAGGAAAGTGGACAGACGTGCCTTAATTGGACTGACGTGCAGCTTGGGTCATTAACGAAAGTCTTAGATTGGGCAGACCTACAGGAGAACTACTGTCGGACTATCTGGCCAGGTCCGTATCTTTCTATCTTTCTATCTTTCTTAAAATTGTATACGTGTAACCTATGTCTCTAGTTTTATCTTTTGCCAAAGCATTATGCTTTCACATTCCTGATTGTAATAGAAGAGACAACTGGTTGCATCCGTCTACATTTTACAGATACATACCAAGAACCCTTCTGTTTTGTGAAATTCGTCTGGGATGGACAAGAATACTCCTATCCTGAGCCATGTGGCTTGAAGCCTTGTGATGGTAAGTTTTTTTTTCTGCTAGTTATACTCGAGAAGAACGACAAATGAATATGTTTGAGTTTAGGGTATAATCTATTTTTCCTTAAGTAGCAGAAAAAAAGCATGTGATTTCATTCGCGTTTGGAGCCCTCTTTTAACTGGCTCCTTGAGGAGGCTCCATGTAGGTCGACTGAAACGCAGATGCATAATGCGGCGCATTTGCACATGAACTGGAATAATCCGAACCATACAGTCAGAAAGCTGATACATTTTCTACACCACGCAGAACATTTTACACATGGCTACCTTTTACATAAGACTTTCTAGCCAGGCGTCAAGAATTTTGTCCATACGCATCGGGGGTCACTCGTTAATACTGGCCGCAACAACCAAAATTGGGCCTTTCACCTTTGACACATTACCCACAGTGCATCGCACTTCACATGCGCACTTCACATGCGCACCTGAACTAGTTCATTTTTCACATCTTCCCAGAACCCGGTTGCGGACTTCCTCCTACTGTAGAATCCGGAAGCAGAAGTCCTATTCGGAATTTCTACAGGGTAGGGGAGAAAGTTTTCATCAGCTGTGACGTAGGCTACATCATGGAAGAGGAGGACATGTGGATAACATGCACAGGAGATGGCACATGGAGCAAGACATATCTACAGTGTTCTGGTCAGTTAATCTTTAATCTAACCCTATCATTTTTAACATAGTGTTTTTTTTTACATTCAACCAGGAAATTAGAAAGCAAAATTTTATATACATATTTCTTAAGCAATACTTAGTGAATGCCATATACAGCAGTGCTTTGAAGCAGTTTTCTTTGATTTACTCCTGTTCATTACGTTGCACAAATGTATATTCCTCTTCTATGATGCCAGGGTGTCCAAAAATCTTTCAAATCGTAATCACTTACTGTAAGCTAGTAAAAGAAAGAATGGCATGTTTAATGACTGAGTAAAAAGCTGTCATATGTCATGAAAATGTGTCAACAGGAATAGTTGTTTATTCAGTCTACAGAAAGTAATCAATTGCTATTGTGGCGCAACATATATTCAACAACTACCTTTGCACAGCTTTTGCCTCACAGAGCCGACTGATACATTTGAGAGAAACGTATGAAGATTAATTTCTTTGATTTGGTTTATCTATCGGACATAATATAGCTTCTGAAGGAATCTCTCGTAACGAATCTCTCTTGTTGCTATCCAGTTGACCACAGGCTGCAACTGGCTAATACACTGCTTGCTTCGGATCGCTACTCCGCACAACTGAGCCCTAGCAGGGGTCAAGTCAAGGTCATTTTTGAAGCTGCTGTGGTGGAGATAATTGACGCCGTAAGTAGGACAACTACCTATTCTAATTGTACTTTCTAGTTAATGTGACTTTATTTGCAAAATCATGCCCGAAGGCTAATTGCTTTTACAAAGTCAAATACAGTACAATTATACAATACAATAATAGGAAACAGACAACTACTGTCTGGGAAAACTTATACATCTACTACTACGCTTGCTATTATGAGGTTTGACTTCTTCTTTGAAGGCAGTGGATAATGAATAGTCCCACGTTCTGTATAATGAGTGGGTTTTGTGATCTTAATAGAAACGTGGTCTTTTGGTGATCTTCTAAATGATGAAAGGATGGATAAGATTTGGTAACTGTTTGAAAAGTCTGTTTCTGTCTGTCTCGTAGTGAGGACACTGGCTATGTAATAAAATGTATTTCATTTTCCACTGCATTCGTTAATGACCAAACAGATACTAGAGCTAGCTATCATTGTTAATGCCTTTCATGCACCTTATGATTCTATGCATGTACTGGAGGGCTGTTGGACCTCATCACTGATCGACGTGCTCACCAACTGCTATTAAACTTTCCTTGATGTCGACGAGAAAAAAAAAAACTTACGACGAAACTGTTATCCAAAATACTTTATACCCTGACAGAGTTTTCTAATAATTGTATTGGCATCAGCAGAACGTAGCTGGTGTTGCTTTGAACTCTACTATTCTTCAAGCTTCTTTTTTTGTTGTTTATTTTAGGATGAAAAGAACGAGAACATGTTCGCATCTATCGCCTTCAGGCTGGTGAGTATTTTGTTTTTTCATAACCGAAGATTGTTTCAATTCTGGATTTTCCAGGACAGAAGTATTGTTTTGGGTGCACCTGATTTATGGTGAGCTTACATTATCTTGTCCTGTGCAGCGAGGATTGGAAGTGAGTGGGTGGGTATTGGGTTTCAGTTGATTGAGAGGGTTGTAACCTGGTATATATCCTGGGTGGTAGGATATAGTATGTGGATGCCAGGAATGTGTATTGTGTAATCATGGTATGAAACATAAATTATGCTGTAGTACGGGAGTAAGTACACCCGTCTGAGTAATAATCCATTCTATGATGTAATTCAATGGGGTATTTTCCAATAATCATAGAAAACAGTTCCAATACATTTAAGGATACTCATAAAACTTCCCAGAAGTGTGAAAACTCCGACTTCTTGTTTAAAATTATCTGTGAAAAGTGTGACGTACTGTAGCATACGAACATTCTTTTCTTGCTGCTTTCATACACAACCCTAGTCAGGAGAAGTTCAATGTGACACACAGTATCTTTTTTTGCCTTCTAGCGATGGAAGGACAACCGTCTGTCCTGGACTCCCACAAAGTACGGCAGAGTCTCAGAGCTAGTTGTCACCACGAAGGACGTCTGGACTCCCAATGTGTACCTCCAACGAAAGTAAATACTTTTTGTTATTAAGATATTAAGAAACACATCATCTGCATACTTCTTTTAAACAAACTTAATGAGTTATGATACATGGCATTTGTATGTGACGTCTGAAGAACGTAGGGCCGTCCGCTACGAAGGTGGATCAGTTCCTTTATTTCCTTTATTTCGAAACCCTTTAGCCTGACAGCTAGTCTTACGTTTCCCACTCCTCGTTGAGTGGTCCTTGGCAGCTTCGACTGTACTATTTCGGAAAGGTTTGGCTTTTTTCTCGGAAAGTTTTTCTACCTGAAACTTTGACTTGTGATGTGACTTACTTGCTTTGACACCCGGGTTGGACAGTCGTGAAGAGATCACCCTGCCTAGGGGGCAACTTTACCTCCGTCCTTTGAAATGTTTTTCTAAAAGATAAGGTTTTCTACACTGAACAACAACAACAACAAAAGAGTTACGGTGGAAAAGCAGTATTCACAAATTTGTCTTCGGTCATTGGTTTCACGATCTTTGATTTCCAGCATAGCCCCACAGTTGCACTCGGAATCTGCAAGTCTCCAGGGCCTAATTGACAATACAAAACGTAACTTTATTACTACAGTGGCGACCCTAAATTTAGTGACTTCCCCGAAGCACCTGTGACAGTCACCAGCGATGGGCTAGTGGAGTGGGACATCATAGATCTCCTAACAACAACCTGTGATCTCGGTAAGTCATTAGAATAAAGAAATTTAATGTAGATTTAATAAAAATAGCACTTAATTCCAGCAGGCAAGGAGGTTTCATAAAGCCACCTTGCAGAAAGTGAATAAGTATTTTGTGTGGATAAGAAAATCTACTCCAGTGACAGTCAAGGGGTGGATACAACATCAGTCACGTTTGGGACCGCACTCTTCACAGAGCAGCAGCGACATCTAGCTGCAGTGTGAAGTATAACCAGTTAGTTAATAGTGCCCTGAGAAGAGTTGAGAGTTACAAGATCCCTCTTTATTTATGCAGAACCAGCGCTGTTTCCTTTTGATTCCATGGAGTGCCCTGTGTGTCTTGGAGCAAACACCCGTATGGAGAGGTTTTCCTGCCCGAAAAGCCGTGACAACAAGTCTGTTACTGAGCAGCAGTCCCACATCGAAAATTTCATGGCGTGTGGGGAGGAGGCTGTGGACGTTGCGGATCAGTGGAACGCACGGTGGACGGTATGTGTTATACGTTACCCAATGATGCATAGAAGCAAAGTTTTGTTTCTCGTCGTCGAAGATATCGTCAATTGTCCACTCATCATCAAGCTTGAATCGCCTTACGCCACTTATTAAACCAGTCCTCCATCATAATCATAACGCCGCTGTACTGCTGTGATTATCTCCGGAGAGTGTCAATGAGATTTGTTTGTCCTCTGCCTTTTTTTTTCGTGTGTTGGCTCAAACAGGATGAGCTCACTTGCCACCACATCATATTGTCACCAACACTGTCTAGCTAGTTTGATTCTCGTGGAACGATTAAACTGTTTTCTTACTGAAAAAAAAATTCGACTGAATTGCTCAGTCTCCTTCAGCTATCTGGCGATATCGCTTATGACACGTGACTTTATGCACGTATGACGTCAGCAATGGGGCTAAGGTTGTTAGAAGTCGATATCGCCCCCCCCCCATCCCTTTTAAGAGAAGGTCGGTGCGTTCTGACAGGACTAACTGGACTAACTGGAGGGAACTCACGGTCGTCTGCTCAGCAGCCGCCAGATGATGATGATGATGATGGTGGTGCGTTCTAGAGATTAGTAACTTTGCATAATATCAACAGTGATATGATAATAAAAAGCATAGCTCAGCTATATTCTTGCTTTCTTGTAAGCATTACCGTAAGGTTGTCATACTGTTCACAATTTTCTCCATTTTTCATTCCTCCTTCTACCAGGTTAATGTGAATGAGGGCGTATTTGGTAGTGGCTGCATCAACATGGAGTTTGACCGCATCCCTACGTTCCACTTCTGTACCACGCTGTCGCCTGTCATCATTCTCACTCTGCTCATGTGCATCACCTTTGTGCTGCCGATTGAGAAGGTTAGTTAGTTCCAATACTTGGACATCACATATAGCCAACTATGACCTCTCGACTGCTCCCAACCTTCCCAAGATCATGGTTGGGACTCGGTTGGAAGCAAGGCCGACTGTGGTTGGCAGTTGGTCTGCAAGGTTGAATACTGGTCGGTTGTGTTTGTTTGCGCCTTTATTTATTGATGAAAATACACAATTCGGCCAACAGGCCGCTTTTCATTGTGGTCATCATGTAGGGGAGAGGTACAAGGGTCAACAAATTCCTACAAAACACATAATGTATACATCAGACTTGGATACATGATTCAGAGTCTTAATAAATCTAAACAAATATTCATCATAACATGGTACAACTTATATACATACATAATTAAGTAAATACATATACGTCAAAGCAGGTAAGTAGTTCTTGTCCGTTCGTTTCTCATTCCTGGTTTCTACCTCTTTAAGAGTCTCTTAAAGTAAGCGAGGGTTGGGGCCGTGCGTATGTCCACTGGAAGACTGTTCCAGGCAGTGGGTCCGCGGTAGGCTAGGGATCTTCTAAAGCTCTCTAGATGAGGTTTAGGAACAACTAGTTTATTGCTTGTGCTTTGTCTAGTTGACCTTGTGCTTTGCTCGCTACAGTAAGCAAACATCTGGCGCATGTAGTGTGGAAGTTTGTTGTTAATGGCTTTGTAGACGAGCATGATCTCGTAGTGTTTATGCGTTGCTTTAATGTCTTTCCAGCCCAGCCGGGTAAGCACTTCGATTGATGGTGTCCTGTAAGGCGCCTTCAGTATCAGTTTTCCTGCCCGATTCTGCATCCGTTGTATCTTCTGCAGATCTTGATCTGGAGCAGTGTCCCATGCTGTGCAGGCATATGTTATGTGTGGCAGGAAAATGGCGTTATACAAAGTGCAAAGAGCTGACGTTGAGATGAAGGGGCTGACGTGTTTCATCATAAAAGAAGAACGCCTCAATTTCCCTAGTACAGCTTTCACCTGGTCCTTCCAGTTTAGTTGACGGTCGATAACCACACCTAAGTAGGTGTATTTATCACATGTTTTAATGTTGACACCATTGACAGTCAGTCTGGGAGGGTTACAGTTTGTCAGTCTCTTGTTCGTTCCTATGTACATATATTTACATTTGCCACCGTTCATTGATAGCGAGTTTGCGGCAAACCATTTCGACAGCCTTTGTAGGTCGTTCTGAAGTACCTGCTCAATGTTTGTGGAGTTTTTATGACTAAAGTAAATTACAGTATCATCTGCGTACATTGAAATATCGCAAGACTGTAGACATTCAGGCATATTGTGCCAGCCAAACGTTTCAATTGTTTTTCGATTCGGGTGTAGTTGCAGTGAACGGGGGTCTAGAATGAGTTGAAAACTGGTTGGGAACTGGTTGGGAGTGTGGTCGTGGCTTGATTGGGAAACAATGTTTTAAGATCTAGATAAGAGACGTAACTATGTGTTACAGATATTCTTTGATAACCCAACAATGAAAGCAACGTTCACACTTTAAATGTATAAGTCAATGATTTCCGAAAATATCAATTAGTTATACAATAGAAAGGGTATCTTTTCTTTTCATGGGGTACGATCCTCAAACCTTACTATTCTTGGGTGATCGTAACGGTTGATGTAACAATAAATGACCATTGTCTTTGATAGGGAGATCGTCTTTCCTTCGGGATGACGATTTTGTTGTCCATGGTGGTCTCTCTGGTCTTCATCACAGATGTCCTGCCGGCCAAGGGCTCTATGCCTGTTGTGGGTAAGAGCTTCGGCTTGCTAACGATTCAAGATTAGCTAGATTAGCTTCTACGGCAACGTTAAAACTGCCAATATCGTTACACTTTAGATTAGAGCACGTCATCACTTTTAAATACCGATGCTAAGATATAGTGATATTGATAAAAAATATTGATAATCCTCAATCAATTTTGAATTTTAAACTCTTCCATCTTAGCGCTGCTGATCGTCGTGTACATGTGCATGATGGGATTTTTCCTGATCGTCACCGTAATCGTCATCAGGATCAGCTCAAGGGTGAGTCTCTTGATTACGTTATCACGTAGCTTGTTTGGATTGACCAATAAGGATGCCGCATTTGAAGTCGATTATGAGGTCGTAATACTATTGGCCAGACCACTGCAACAACCATCATGATGGTTTACGAATGGTCAGCTTCCTGTACGGCTGTGCATGTTGCTGCTGGGTGTCTCCCCGGTTCCTACGCCCCCCTCCCATACTAAGTCGAAATCTGTTTTAGAAAGTTCCTTAAGGAAAACACCAGTACTGCATCGTGCATTATTGCACAATACGTCGAACACAAAAAATGGCGGGCTGAGCCTGATCATGATCTCGTACTCAGTGTCATGTGAATCGGTCAACCTTATTGGTCGCGGTATTTATGAATTTAAACTCGTCACTTGTGAGATCATTATTCACAACTTGTGAGGGTATGGCGTCATAACCAAAATGAATTCTGATTGGTCGACGTCTTCTGGCCATATGATAGTGATGTATAATATACTGTCAAGGATGTTGATTTTTTTTCGTACTTGATCAAAATTTGTCTGATGTACTCGTCGATGATAAAGACAAAACAATGATATAAAACAATGTGTTTGTTCTTGTTTCACTTATTAGGTTGAATGTTGCTTTATTTTTAGGACAAAGACCTCCCGCCCCTTGTAAAGAAGGTGTTTCTTCGGTATGTCGCTCGTCTCGTGTTCTTGGGGGACCTCACCCAGACTAGACATGGCCACACCGTTCTGAAAGTGGAGGTGGACGACTTTGAGATGGCGAATGCCATGACGGGAAAAGACAGGTAGGTTTTGTCGCCATCGTAGCACCATATATAATCACTAAATAAACCTGCTCCTCCATTTATCATCAGGTATTTACATGTACACGTATGTGTACAATTATATGTACCTTTATAATGACTGAAGTTTACTTTCCTTACTTTCCTCCCTTCGATTGGAAAATATTTAACTTTATTACTCCGTGAAGGAGGCATACCTCCTGCAGGAGTATTCGGGTCAGCCGGTTTTTCGTGTTCGCAGGTAAAACTCACGGTTCCCCTTGTTCAATCGGCATTTAAGTTTATACGTCGTCTGCAGGCATGCCAGTGGTGATGCACGTATATCAATATTTACCGTAGGTGTTTTCGCGGTCAAGACAATATTCGAAAAGCACCCCTACATTTAGGGGCACATGGGACCGGCCGCGAAAAACCCGTTGTTTTGAATAGCGGGGGGGGGGGGGAAGAATCCTTAATGCAGATGTACGGGGCGGTTTTTAATGCCGACCAGATGCGGACCGTAATGGTTTATGGATGGGCCGGAATTGTCAAATGTGTTCGCACGTAAAAGTCATGTTTGTGTACGTTGTATTTCTTTGAATTTGGGCACGTGGTGTGCCGTTTTGTCCGTGTTGATGCACGTGTCTTTGTTTTTACCGTAGCGTTTTTTATATCAAGGTAAATTTGATATTTCAAAATCACCCCTATTTTTATAATCCTGTGGAATAGGCCGTAGGTTAAGTAGTTATGTGGTAGGCGAGGTTTTTCGTTTGTGAGTATTTGTTGGGATTGTGACTTATGGTTTGCATCTAATAAGGTCAGGTCTATTTAATTGTCTGGCAATATGTTAATATCATAGTTGTTCGGTAGAACTCACACATTGTACTGTTTATAGCTTATAATATAGCGACCTGAAATTGGTCGAAGCGCGGAGAATGCGCCAAGATATGTGTTGTTTCCGTGTGCAACTGTGCTAAGGTTGCTGTGGTGATGATGTTGAGCGGCAAGTGTTAAAATTGTTCACGTGGTTTTAGACTGACCGCCAGTTGCGCAGTTGACTTTGTGTACGTGTCTTTGTTTTTATCGTAGCGGTTATGTCGGACGGTGTTTTCCGTGTGCTAACCGTTGCTGTTGTGATCATGTTGTTTCGTTAAGCAGTTAACGTTGACTTGAGCGGTACCCGTTTTTCCGTGTTCGCAGCTAAAACCCACGGTCCCCTTTGTTCAATCGGCATGCAATTTTATACGTCGTCTGCAGGCATGCCAGTGCCAATACCACCTCCCAATCTGCAAATTACAAAATTTCACGGAGAATTGTCGCCTTTGGCTTCTTGTTATAATTAGTGATAAGTATATAGAGAATTGGTGATACAAGAAGCTATTGGCGTGAAAGAAGTTGTAAGTTCTGTATGTCAAATATGGTAAAAGACAAAATGGACTTTAGTTTAAACTGTCCCTTCGGAACAACTTAGATCTCTATAGAAACCATTTAGCAAAACTTCAATTTTTTACCATCATGTTCAATGTGGTCCTTTCTTGCCATTAGTAAACCAGTCGAAGATGATCCAAAACACCTTCTCGAAGTCCTGCTGTCTCTTCAGGAGTCCGTCAATGGTCTAAGTAACGCCGTGGAGTCCCTTGCAACCCAGGGTCCATCCAAGACCACCGAGAAGTCGGAAGAAGAGGAACTTAAGACGGACTACAGCAAACTTGCTAAGGTGCTGGACCGTCTCTGTCTCGTATTGTATGTGTTTGGGCTGATCATTGCGATTCCTATTGTGAGGTTTTCCGCCAGCGACAACTAGTTATGATGTAGAGATGTGTGAATTCAAAACTGCATTACTGTGATCACTATGTGTACCATGACATACCATTTCATGGCTGATATTCTCAAGCATTGTTCTTATACTCCAGGCACTACATATATCATATACAGACACAAAAAAACTAGTATTGTGCGCCAAACTTCGGCAGATACGCTAGTCCATTATTTGCAGATCTAGTATGCATATAATCTGATTGAAATATTCGTAAGAGTGATTTGAAATCATTTTTCTTACACCTCATTTCCGCTAGAGACCAAACATCGGACCAATCATAACGAATTTCAAAGACTAATCTACATTTTTGTGTGTTTTGTTGTCTTTCAAAAGATACTTTTGCATCGTGCGTCATATTATTAATCATAAAATTAAGTGTCGCTCAACGATGGTCTTCTAGGAGGCTTAGACAATGTTTATAAGACCTACTGTCCTTGATGAGTGTGAATTAATGCATTTGTTATGCTATTGAAGTAAATATTGGTTGAAAAGGTAGATTTAGATCTTGCTGTGCTTCCATTTTGTGCAAAAAATCTTTTGTTTGAATAAAGAGGTTGTGTGTGTAATTTTTTGCGTGTGTCGTCATGCCTCGTGTAATAACATTAATTAATGATTACAGTAATTAGCTGAATAATTCGGACGCTTTCCTTCTTACTAATCTTACGGTGTTTCCGAAACATACAGATTGTTAACGTAATAATGGCGTCTGTCTCGTGTATGCGACTTAATTGAAAGGACGTCATTACAACTTCAAAGGACAAACGTGAAGTATTTAAAAGATTGTTGATGTTTGACGCATGCCAGCTGTGTGATATAAAATGTAATTTTTCTGGCAGACTAATTCCCACTAATAATGATGATACGGGCACATGTGTCCCAAATGACCGGTTTAGGCCAGTCCCACAAGGTTTTGTAAAAACATGTACGTCATTAGATAACCTTTGAATCGTTGTGCATGTAGCTGTATCAGTATGATATGACGAAGAAACTAGCCCATAGCGCAAGGTATTTGTTTCTTTATGTACAGACTACGTATAGAAAACTGTTACAATCTACGTAAAGAACTGTTACAATCTACGTAAAGAACTGTTACAATCTACGTAAAGAACTGTTACAATCTTCGTAAAGAACTGTTACAATCTACGTAAAGAACTGTTACAATCTACGTAAAGAACTGTTACAATCTTCGTAAAGAACTGTTACAATCTACGTAAAGAACTGTTACAATCTACGTAAAGAACTGTTACAATCTTCGTAAAGAACTGTTACAATCTACGTAAAGAACTGTTACAATCTACGTAAAGAACTGTTACAATCTACGTAAAGAACTGTTACAATCTACGTAAAGAACTGTTACAATCTTCGTAAAGAACTGTTACAATCTTCGTAAAGAACTGTTAAAAGCTACGTAAAAGATCTGAGGTTTGAGTCATCGTACACTGATTGATAATTATAGTCGGTTCTTTATCTTGTCAGAGGTGTGGCTTTCCTCAAAAACACAGGGCCGACCGTTCAACGTCACCCCAGAGGACCGTAAACTCTACCAGACTTCCCGGGTACAGGTCGTACCTGGCTCGGTCGGGAATCAAACCTGTGGCTCGGTGTTGTCCAGGTACGAGACCGTGGCTTGCAAAGCCATCACGTGCTGATAAACTTTGAGAGGAACTCTGGATTTTTGTTGTCAACCGACGAACTAAATTAATACAATTAGCAAATCGTACCAAAGAAATCGATTGAAACTTTGAGCGAGCTTATCATTTTATTCATTTTTAAATTTCTATCACCATACTCTGTTTTGCAATAGTTAGAGAAGCATGGGATTCTCTCGCACAAACTATACTTACAATTCATGCTACAATCTACCTGCTGTTCATATCTGTGTCGTAATCATAGAATTCCTTTCCGTTAAAGTATTCAATATCATCCGTGCTGCATGTCAGAAGTTTTTTATACTGTAACATGGATATATTAGAAGATGAAAGACATTTTATTTTAGACTGTAATCTATATAATAAGGAAAGATCTATGCTATTTAATCACATCAAAGAGAAGTTTCCATACTTCGAACATCTAAATGCAAACGATAAATTTATATTTTTGATGCGTCTAGACAAACCCTGTATTACAAACATGATCTGTTCCCACATTTACCATTGTACAAAGAAGCGAGAAGAAGTTGACCACTCTGTATTAGCTCAGTAACTAGAACCTTTGTATTAGCCTAGTTTAGTACCTTTATATGATCCTATGTATGTATGTATAACTAAGTAGTGTATCTTTTGTCTCCACTTTTTCTGTAATATTTTTGTTATGTGTCTGTGAAGTCTTGACCTGTACCTAGCCCGTCGCGGCATGAACGTACAATAAAGGTCTTTCTTTCTCTTTCTCTTTCTCTTTCTCTTTATTAGAAACAGCGCCACCTTGCGATATACGTGTAAATAACCGCATTGTGTCCGCCAGCTTCTTACGTCGGCCCGGGATTCGAAAATTCAACAACAACCAATTCAAGCCATGTCAGTGCGTCACGAAAAGAAAATAATTTCATTAATGAAGTCGTGCCCTTAACTATCCTCTCATGTGCCGAAGAAATAAATATTGCAAAAATATCGATGTGATTGATTGCTATAGATTTAAACTTCATTCCCCCCAGTCACGGTTTGACGGAACGCAGGCGCCGACTCGATTGTCTGGGTGGCTGTTGGCACACTCTCGGGCACGCTTCGTATATCACAGCTCCTAATGTCAAGGCCGAGCGAAGCTTTATCATCAGCCTGAGACTCTGGAAGAAATAACAACTCATAACGGCTGTAAATTCACTGATAAGATCATTCCTCTTTTTTTTCCAAAACCTTTTCCTTCTACGTCAATGAAGGTTAGACATCCAGGTGTCACACTAGACTGTGTCCCACATGTGATGAAAATATTGAAGATGAATTCCACTTTGTTATGACTTGTTCTACTTATAAAAAAGAGAGAGATACAATGTTACAGACTATAGCTACTAAGACAAAGTTCACCCTATCTGGAACACAGAACGATACTTTCCATTTATTGTTGTCATGTCCAACTCCCATATCCGCCTATATGGGTCAATTTCTGTATACTTCATTCCAAAAGCGAGACCAATTCATCAATACATGACTATATTGTAACTCATATATTGTTATCTATAGTAGTTTGTAGTAATAATTGTATGATAGTAGTTTTGTAGTATTGTTATCTTACTGTCATACATTGTACCATGTACGATTGTCGAGCAATAAAGTTCATTCATTCATTCGTCATACGATTGTCGTACGATCGCAAACCGAGAGAACTTTTGGAACAGTCGTACATACGTCGTACAAAATACAAAAAAAAGTTGGATTTACCAATGTTAGTAAATGCCAGTATAGTCGGGTAATGTTTACATTGTACGTAAACAGTATCGGACTTGACAATGGTAGTAAATAAAAGTTAAGTCTGCATATAATTTCATTTACTACCATTGTTAATTACCGGAATTGACTTTTATATCTACTGCCATTGTCAAGTCCGGTACTGTTTACAAAGTAAACATTACCCGAATTTTTTCGTGCAGTAAAATTCAGCCTTGATCGGTCTTCTTGTTACCAAAAAGGCTGTCTTAGGTCCCTGGTTGGCGATTGGTTCCGTCACAGCCTGTTTCAAAATGCTGCTACATCAAAATCGCACGCCGACCTAACGATGAATGTGACCGCACCGTCACCCAATACAAAATAAATCAAGCAACTGGATGGATTCTCCAATGAGGCAGGCGTTTCACACAACATCAACTCTCGCTCTAGCACACTATGATAGTCACTGATGAAATAATAGTGGATGCTATCTGATTCTGAACCAGTCAGCATTGCCTTGAGGAAGGTGACAGACGGTCACCGAAACGTCGACTGAATAAAACACCTGGTTGTGTAGAAAGAGTCTCTTTATTCAGTGACTTACCAACCTGGTGAAACTATTCACGGCTATCTGATACTGTTTAGAGAATTTATGCAGTCGCCTGTCTTATCTCGTATTATGTTTTCCTCCTATCATTTCATGTCAACGAATATCGGCACAATAACGCAGGAAAAAAGATTAATATCGGTATGCATTTTGCATTAGATACTATATGCACAGTGTAATAGGTGTCGAAGGTCGGCCTTGAGCTAGAATAATCAGTCAGAACGGCTCACCCGGAAAAGCCAAGGAACGAACGTTCAAAAGACAAGATAGCATCGAGGCGTTGAAAGATTGATAGAGTGTGTGGCCTAACCTTTTTGAGACCGTGCAATGAACCGAAGTACTGTAAATTCATTTACGTTTGCGGTCGTTTTAAACCTGTAAAAAACGATATTTAAGCATATATTATATATTAAAACATGCGTAAAGTTTCCACGAATGATCAAAAGACAAGATAGCATCGACGCGTTGAGTGTGTGGCCTAATCTTTTTGAGACCATGCAATGAACCGAAGTACTGTAAATTCATTTACGTTCGCTGTGGCTCTATACCTGTAAAAATACGATCTTTACGCATGCGTAAAGGTTCATAATAAAGAAATTGTGAAGTGATGATATTGATCGAAAGGGGGCGAAGAAAATATTGATAATTTTCTTCTTCATGTTTATAAAGTAAAAATATCGCCAACAGCAACAGCATTTGTGTCAATAAGCTTTGCATTTTAATCAAATCAATGACATGCGAAATTTGCATTTATTCATTGCAGAAACTATGTGCAAAGAGTATCACAAAAAGGTAATGATTTCATGTTTTTCGTACAGAAAATTGAAATTGTTTAATTCTATTCTGCTATTTGAAGTATCACACATCGCCACCTAGTAAAAAGGGTCCTAGTCTATGGGGGCTGTTTTGGCACGAAAACACCCCAATCACTGCTAAGCCACGGCTTTTATAAATGCCCATTTACACAAACTGGATGTGATTTTCTGTGATTACACGTCCTACAGTATGTGATTGAACCACTCATTACATCCTCCGTCCATTTCCGCTTGTGTTACACTGCGATACTTCACATTATCGATCGACAAGACTACAAGAGTAAGAACCGGAGAAATAGATGCCGCACTTTTTGTTCGACAAAAGAACTCCTAACGGTTATGAGTCCAGAGGTCGACACACCACAACGGTATCCCCAACTCCAGATCCGTCTATTCTTGTTGATATATATATATATGTCAGGGTAGAGATCTGGTAGAATTGGTAGAGATCCCGATTGGAGTCTTTGTCGAGACTCCAATCAGGATGCTGTTAATGTGTTAGGGTGGTTTCCCATTTACAAATCCTAAATTTCAAGTCAGTCCATTGATCCAAAGTGACATGAAGTTGAAGTTGAACATTTTTGACTGTCTTTGAAGCGAATGTCTTACAATGTAGAGACTCCAATCGGGATTTCTGCCATTAAAATCGGGCAGAGATCCCGATCGGAGTTTCTGTTGACAGTGACTTCGATAGGGATCTCTACCCGTAGAATTGGTGATTCTACCCAATCGCAATCTCTACCCTGTCATATATTTGTCCTTACGCCTAGTAAAATTTTTCTTGACAGTCACGTAGACTATAGTTGAAATAGATTTAAAGTGACTTGAACACAAATGTCATTAAAGAGCTCCAGCAAAGCCTAGTGTCCCGGTACGACTTTTGTAGCATGTGTGAGACGAGTGTGAGTATGAGATTCCACGGTGCTACCAGGCAACTTCAATATATGCAACGCCAAGTAAGCAAAGCAAATAATACATATAAATCATGAGCAACGAAATGATCAAAGGTTTCCACGTCCACTGAGAACAATAGGGTGATGTTGAAGAATTAGTTGTTAAAAGCGTTGCTATATTTAAGAAAAATAAGATTTTCTTTGAAGTAACTGCAATTATTGGTTATTGATGTCTGTAACAAAACATACCAGTCTTTCCAAATAGCCGAAAAGGCTAGCTCGCTGTTGGGTGTTGCTAGGACAGTGTGAAAAGTTCGTTCCATATACTGTCTAGTAGATCGCATGTTTTCATAAAAAAACGATCTTAAAGCATACATTAAAGCATGCGTTAAGTTTCAATTTTTCCAATCAAGTGAAGAAACAGAATCTTTACGCATGCTTTAAGCTGTGCTTAAAGATCACATTTCAGTCAGTGATTTGCGATCCGCAAAGACCCCGTCTATCCATGCCGTTCTTATGTTTAGGATTGATTTACAAGCAAAATGACCCACGGTCACAGACCCGGAGCAACTGCATGGCGTGAAACAGAAGTTTTGATGAAAAATGCAGCACCGTTAGGCAGCGCAATTTCTGACCATCGTTGACCTCAAGGTCGGACAGGTAGATTCCCTCAGGCGACCATCAAGTTTGGGCAGCGCTGCCGACCTGAGCTTAGCCTCGTGTCCAGTCTATCGTGGTTAGGGCGGATTCTCTTCGGGGCTACAGGAGCTCTTTCCCGCTGGAGTCAACTAAGCTCCCCGGTAGATTTTACACGACGGGAGTTCAATATTGTGGTGGGGCTAATCAACTGCCTGCAAAACTCCTACAGGCGCATAACTCCCACCGGGCGGCCATTTGAGCTATACGGGGGAAAAGCATTAGAGCCCCGAAGAGAATCCGCCCCTACCACCATAGATTGGACACCAGGCTAACCTGATCTCTGTACATTATAAGATCTAACCATTAAGTTTGATTAATGCACACGAATAATCATCACAATCAGGTCGGAGTGTCCCGGTCCCAGACCGTCTCCCTCCAACCCGCCTTATCCAAACCACCACACGAATAAAATATTGATATATTTATGAGAAATTGATTAGAAAAAAGTATTTGGGCCAATTGTTTTCTTCTTAACTAAAGCCATATGGAGCAGATTCCTTTATCGGATCAGTAAGCAATACGATGAGAGACCAGAATTGCTTATCTGGTCAACCGCAAGCTCCTGATGGCATCAGGTATGCGTAAAACCCACTGGGGCGTCCCTACACCTTGGGATAGTCGGGAATGACTTGATTATATGGATGACATACCACGCGCGTGCATCAATTTTCGTCCGTTTCAAAAAAAAAAAGTTTGCAACCATACTGTTTCTTTAGATACTTGAAAGATGGCAGAGGAAATGTCAAATAAAAGGGTTAGCAGGCTCAAATTGCCACTTGCTTGCACCACCAAGTCTTCCAAAGTCATAGAAGATGTGAAAGAACAAAAATAAACAATTTAGTGTTAGGTATACCATCCTCTGTATGTTCAATAATTTGTTCAACCATCCTGACCATTTAGATTTCATACTGAAGGCAACTGTTGCTTTTTTCCGCAACTTTTTAAAATATTTACTCGTACACTTGCATCAGTTTTGGGTTGCCCATAGATTTATTTATTGTGTTTCCCGTGACCCCTCCCAACTGGACCTCTGGGAAGAGCGGCTAAGGCCCACAGGGCACTCCAGTATAAATAAAGGCTATCTATCTATCTATCTATCTATCTACCTATCTATGTAATCCATCTAATTAAATCAGTATACCCATAAGTGTGCCGGCCCGGTTTCCTAAACCACAACGCCAATGACTAATAGTAATACATGGCCGCTTTGTAAAGACTGCAACGTCCCTATCAGTAGTGTGCCACAAATCCGACCTAGATTCCAAACCTCATCTTTTCTGACCCAAAAGCTGAATTACTGACCGTACAAGCTCTGCACGCTGTGTCATCACAATATGCAATATTGATGATACTACCTACATCCAGAAATGGGATACAGATTGCGGAAATACACGGTTAAGGCACTCCGTGACCAAACGCGAAAAGAGTTGGATTAGATCCGCTACATCAAGGTGCCAGAAAATGTGTTCACTGGAAAGTAGGGCACGCTATCTATAAGGTCAAGCAATACATCAGGAAAGCTAAGAAAGGACCAGAAACAAGACTATAGAAGAAGTTATTTACCTAATTCCTTTGACCTTGTTTTCACACCAAGCACTGAAAATACACTGCATGAATTTTGATCTTTAATGATCTTTAAGCACAACTTAAAGCATCCGTAAAGGTTCTGTTTCTTTATTCAATTTGAAAAAAGGAACAAAATTTTACGCATGCTTAAAGGTATGCTTTTTGCAACGAAAGTTATCATTGTGGTTTTCCCGTTTTTTTTTCAAAAAACAACTTCATTTTGACCCCTTGTAGACTGTACACTGTGCATGTTAAAGTCTCTTACCTTTTGAGATCCACTTTATTGCTTATAAAGTTAGCTCACAGCTCTAACCAAACCTGCATATAACTGCATAATTTACATTCAAGTCTCATTTGATACTCATTTGCAAGAACTTGCTTTTGTATGGGTATCTATATTTTCTCTAGAATTTCATATCCTTACATACGTATACACCATTGGCACAGTTATTGCAGATGTTAATTTTGTATCTGTATAACATTCCAACTTCAATACTATAGAATATGATACATCTGTACAATAAGCATTCGTAGTTGTAACACTGTCCGATTTGTACTTCGGTATAAGGAGAACTGGTTACGTATTCGCTGTCACAGACAACGAAATGCAATATGTTGAAGTGACTTACGCTGAAGTTACATTGTACTGCATCTGACACGACGTTCGGCCGTGCAGAAATAACCAATTTGTCACCACCGTGGGTCACCGTGCCGTTGCCACAACCTATTTATGTCAGTCTCGCTACGTCCATCTGTCATCTTTACCAATAAATGACGCTTATCGTGGTTCCCATGCATCATTTCATGTTGCAGCCATTTATCCAGCTTCTCGTCAAATCCAATTGACATGTTCAGCCGATCATCGAATGATCTAACTAGCCTCTGTAACAGTTTTTGCGGCTGGACTCTTCGCTTCTATATGCTGTTTTCTGATCCTGAGCAATAAAGTTTTGAGTTTTGAGATAAATGCCAGATACATGTAAGTCTGGTAAGGCCATGTTGATTTGATTATATGGATGACACCCTCTGGGAACCCCAAAAGTGATGCGAGCGTGCGAATGAAAAAAAAAAGTTGGGCCAAAACTAATTGTCTTTATTATGAAATCTAAGTGCTCAGGAAGGTTCAACATTGAACACACAGATCTAGAGTATGATACACCGAACAATAGATTTTTCATTTTCATTCTTTCACGTCTTCTTCTTAGACTTAAGAACTGACTTTGGCATTCTACGACATGAGTAACCGTTTTCCGATTTTTTTTAAATTTATGGCACATATTTGCTCATTTTGCAGCCGCTTCGTATGGTTTACAGTATGGTTGAAATTTTTTTTCGAAACAAACGTAAATTGATTCGCGCGCGGATGTCATCCATATAATCAAATCCACATGCACAGCCTAACGGTTGCTTTGGGCATTTTATGATTTAGGCAACCATTAAAGACTTACCTGGCATACATCGCTGCTGTTTAGGAAAACATTTCAGACGTACCTGTAAGACTTACCTGGGACATGATCACGTAATAACTAAAATAACACCTGAAGTTAGATATGCAGGGCTCACTCCGCAAAAAGTGGGACTTACCAATAGCGGCTAATATACGCAGGAAATCTATACTGGCGACGTTTATCGCCTAAAGCAACCTTTACCAAACTTAACTAACATCGGTAAGTCCCACTCTTCGTGTGATGTAAAGCACAAGTAAAGGATAATGAGTCCAGGCACAAAATCTGCCACGTACGCTGCAAAAATATCCGATCTTTAAGCATACATTAAAGCATGCGTAAAGGTTCCATTTTTCCAATAGAGGGAACGAACAGAACATTTACGCATACTTTAAGTTGTGCTTAAAGATCAGATTGCATGTAGTGAAAGGTTTATATCTAACCACTATGAGTGAGAAAATGTCATAGGTCCAGCTGTTCACGGGGTCACAATCTGATAGAGATTAGGTAATCAATAGCGAGTGCCTTTGGCATTCCATTCTGTACATACATGCCATGTCTAGTCTGTAGATATACAAGGTGAAGGATGCACACTAATTTTCCTTCTAGGTAACTACGTGTATATATAAGGCCATGTTGATTTGATTATATGGATGACATCCTAATGGGAACTCCAAGACTAGTGCGAGCGTGCGAATAAAAAACGTTTGGCAAAATAAAGTTGTCTTTGTTATGAAATCAAGTGGTCAGGAAGGTAAAACAAAGGACTTAACACATAGAGTAGAACAATAGATTTTTCATTTTTGTTCTTTCACATCTTCTTCTTAGACTTTGGAATTGACTTTTGGCATTCTACGACATTAGTATCCGTTTTCCGATTTTTTTTTTGCAATTTACGGCACATATTTGCTCATATTGCAGCTGCTTTGTATGATTTACAGTATGGTTAAAAACTGTTGTTTTGTTTTTTTTGGAAAACGAACAAACCTTGATGCGGGCGCGGATTTCATCCATATATTCAAATCAACATGGCCTAACAGTATGGAAAGGAGGCATGCATTGGGAGTTACTGCGTTGCTTTGGGCTCCCGCATGATGACCACGTACAGAGCCCAGTATAAAACGTTGAAAACAACGAAGGCCGCGGGGAATCCGATGCGACTGAAGTGGTCAATGGCGTCGGCAATGTCCCTTCCGGTCATCTTTTTCTTGGCTCTGGCCAGCGGATCTGGAAGAGGAAGTCCGACTGCTTCTTTCCTGCCGAGAAGTTTTCCATTGACGCCACTGTCTGAGTCTGCCTCCATCTGTAATTGATATTTATGAGTATCAGTTATAACTTGCAGTGTTGTCTTTGACAGTTATCGTATCCAGAACCGTGCCTAGCTAGTGCTATGCCTGAACTGGTTAGGATTAGGATCAGGTATGGTTCTGGATAGTCTCAGCGTATCCAAGGACGTAGATTTGCCACAGGCTCGGTTCTGGATACGCGTGGACTATATCTCGAACCGTGCCTGAGCATGGTTTCTGGATAAAGCACGGTTCTGGATACAACGGATGCAGTGTAGTCTTTGACACATATCGTATCCAGAACCGTGCCTAGCTAGTGCTAGGCCTGAACTAGTACTGGTTAGGATTAGGATCAGGCACGGTTCTGGATAGTCTCAGCGTATCCAAGGACGTAGATTTGCCACAGGCTCAGTTCTGGATACGCGTGGGCTATCTCGAACCATGCCTGAGCATGGTTTCTGGATAAAGCACGGTTCTGGATACAACGGATGCAGTGTAGTCTTTGACACATATCGTATCCAGAACCGTGCCTAGCTAGTGCTAGGCCTGAACTAGTACTGGTTAGGATTAGGATCAGGCACGGTTCTGGATAGTCTCAGCGTATCCAAGGACGTAGATTTGCCACAGGCTCAGTTCTGGATACGCGTGGGCTATCTCGAACCATGCCTGAGCATGGTTTCTGGATAAAGCACGGTTCTGGATACAACGGATGCAGTGTAGTCTTTGACACATATCGTATCCAGAACCGCGACTATCTAGTGCTAGGCCTGAACTAGTACTGGTAAGGATTAGGATCAGGCACGGTTCTAGATAGTCTAAGCGTATCCAAGAACGTAGATTTGCCACAGGTTAGGCTCTGGATACGCGTGGACTATCCAGAACCGTGTCTGAGCATGGTATCTGGATACGACAGTTGGCGTTGACAGACACGTATAGCCACGCAGCAACGCTGACAAACACAATTGCCATAATCAAAATAGAAATGAGATATTAATTAATGCACGTGAAGACAGAATAAAATTCATAAGCATACCATACGTGTTTTACCACTTGATTAATCTTTTATTTTGCCTTGAAAGGAAATGATTTTATCATCAAATTTTACTGGCAACGAAGTGACATTCACGCGGAAACATTTAGTGTTTATCAAATAATTTGATCTTCTAAGACTATCTGTGGGTAAATGCTATGCTACTTGGGTTCTGAAGAATAATTACCTTAACTTATGGCGCAGTCACACCAGTCGTAATATTAATAAGGTCGTCGTATAATTTTGATGGCTTAGAATTTTTCAAACAGAACCAACCACCGACAAGAATCTAACACAGACAGCTTAGTGTGATTTTTTTACAACATATGAACGACTATATCCCGAGAATACATTAAGTTTGCGATCGTGCGACGATCGTACGAAGATCGTGCGACGTATGTGACCGGACCCTAACTCATGCGTTTATCAGTATGGTAAAAATGCAGCACCAGCCTCATACAAAACCACGCTCTCTATGATCACACCCCATCCGATTCTTAGTAATTCCTGTAAACTAGGCCCACAAGGACCAATCATTTCGGTAACGATAGATCTCAACGCCTATGAGAAACGAGTCCAGACGTGCCGACACGACGTTAGCAGAATTGACATAAATCAAGCTGAAATAACAGCGCCTCGCATGGCTTAGCAAAGCCAACGGGGACAGCTCAGGCGTAGTCTGAAAGTACAAATCAGACTACAGCGGCTTTTTATATTAGAATGATAAACCGGCCGTATTCTTTACTAGCCATTTGGCAAATCCTACCCTCTCCCTTTGATACATATTACCTTGAGCCTTTACGATACGCTAGAATTGGTGCATAATGTAGATTTATGAGTTAGACTTAGGGCCCGTGCGCCGAATATGTGCCGTGCATGATAGAGTAGGTGTTAAAAGTCTTACTGAAGGATTCTTTCTCTGAAATTACTTCGACAAAAGGTCAGAATGTGAAAGTTTTCATCGCGCTAGGGATAGAAACTTGGCGTGCCTTGGGGATTCCTGCACATAAGGGTAATAAAACGACAAAGTGAAGATTTCTATGATAATTCGGCAAAAGGTGAGAGGTTTCTGTCCAATGGTGTTCTGATAATACAAACGGGAGTTGTTCTCTGTAGGAAAGGGAGCGAAGAAAGTAATTCTTCATTGATTTTCTATCTATCTTTATCCCTCACTCGGATTGTCCTAGAGATGTAGTTAACGGCGGCGAACTCGATGAGGGCCAGGAAGACGAAGAGTTGGCAGCCGAGCAGCCACACGTCCACGGCGCGCACGTACGACACTTCGGGCATGGCGATGATCCGGCCGCTCTGGAAAACAATAAACTCTGTATTAGCTCAGTAACTAGAACATCTTTGTATTAGCTTATTATAGTACCTTTATATGATCCTTATGTATATATAACTAAGTAGTAAGTAGTATATCTTTTGTCTCCACTTTTCTGTAATATTTTTGTTATGTGTTTGTGAAGTCTTGACCTGTACCTAGCCCGTCGCGGCATGAATGTACAATAAAGGTATTTCATTCTTTCATTAATAAAACGTACGGCTGTAGTTTTTCATCATCAATACTTCATAGTGTCTCTGTTAGGGGAGGCTTGTCGATGATTGGGTCGTAAAGGCTTATCAAGAGATGTTAGGTGGAAGACAGCGCTGGCTGTTGAGTTGAGCTGAGAGTGCTTGCTAGTGCTGACGACAACGACTAGAGTGCCGTACTTCACATGAATGAAGAAAATGGAAGAGACGTTCTAATAAAAGTGGTAAGTCAGAAAGTAAGATGAAATCGGAAATTTCAGGCCTCCGGGAAGTGTTTTGGGTTTTCGTCAATGTATTGGAACTGTGGAGGGGATTGTATGATGTAATTTCATCGGGTATTACATACAGTCAACTACTTTCTGAATTTCTCCACGTACTGCCCACTTATTCCCACACGATGCGTACTGGGTCACCTTTAGGCTTGACCTCCCTGTCAATAAAGTAACTAAATATCTACGCACTCTAGATCCTCCTACAGCACCAGTTACTATGGTGATAGATATCTGGTCCAGGTCATTGACCTCATTTGTTTGGAGAAGAAGAAGAGGAAGAAGAAGAAACATAGCAAAAACAGTATGTTTTCCTTCTGCGAAGGTAAACATAACTATAGCTATTCTCAAACATAAGGACCTGATTTCAGCAGCAACAGGGGGATGCCAACTGAAGGACCTGTCATAGCATGAAGGATTACGGAGTCTGTCGTGTGCACGGTCCCGTGGGAGGCAAACAAAGAAGCTTCTAATTCCATTTCGATCTGGGGCTACGTGATTTATGGCCTCATTTTTTGGGACCTTGAGATGTTGATCTGTGTATTGGAGATTCACCAACTTCGCAGGATGAAAGGATCGGTGTTTTTTTTTTCGGGAGAATCTGGTGATGAGAGTTCGTGTCTCATGAGAGTTTTTTCTAATAATGCTGGGTTTTTCCTGATATTGCTTGTTTTTATCTATCTTTATCTTTCTTTCTTTCTTTCTTTTTATTCATCAAGGTCTACCACATACGTGGAAGGATGACAGAATAGATGACTATCACTTTTTCAAAATGTCAACCCGGAGAGCAGACTGTAAGATTTTAACCACACACACAACAGGATGGAAACCTACTCTTCTCGATAAGTTTGGAGGCTTCTTTAACGTGGGTTCTTTAACGTCTCATTCAAGAGGACCTCAGTCGTACAAGGAAATAGGTGTAAATGTCTTTCCCATCAATGGGGTTTGTCAGGCATTCGATCCTTCAGATTCTAGGTTAACAAACCCTTACCACCTGTTGGGTAATGCCACAAGACCACCTTACCACCTGATAGCTAATAGCCACGGACTACATACCTAATAATGAGAGCCACAATATATACTCCGTATATACTCCGGCACTAAATCACCACAATCCATCTTTCAAAGCTGCCTTACTTAATGCCTTCAAGTTATAAAGTGAATGATATGAAGAGGCCCACCCGGGTGTAACCATGAGTTCCCATGAAATATACTCAAGGAAAATTTAAGACTTCTTTTCTTGGGTTAAGAGGTTAAATGCTATTGATGAAGAATTGAGAGCGTCTTGTGGTGCTAATGATGGTGAATTTTCTAGTAGGAGAGGTCAGCTGATGGACGATAGAAGGTACGGCAGCTGAACTATATCATAATGTTGGCTACTTTCCTGCACAGGAAACCACAGTGATAAATAACAGAACAATACTGTAGGATCGTCGGTGAAGGTTAGACATCCAGGTGATAAGATACGCCAAAAAACAGTTACTTAAGCAACTGGATATGATTTTCGAAACGGTCAGACGTTTCAGGCCGGTAGCATCTACTACCTTTCGTCAGTGACACTAAGAAATTGCAGGAGAATTGCAGGTTTGTCTTCACTTATTTACATATCAATCAATAGTTTGTGCTTATAAACCTGCAATTCTCCTGCAGTTACTTAGTGTCACTGACGAAAGGTAGTGGATGCTACCTGAAACGTCTGACCGTTTCCAAAATCATATCCAGTTGTTTGAGTAACTGTTTTTTGGCGTAACTGTGGGATCATTATGGCGTAGACTAGCAGGAGAGACCTGTCGGACTTACGTGGGACATAATCACGTAATAGATAAAATACTGCCTGGAGTATATGCAGGGCTTACTCAACAAAATGTGGGATTTACCAATAGTTGTTAATACACATAGGAAATTTATACTGGGGCGTTTTTGCCAAAAGCAACCATTAGCCCATGTTGATTTGATTATATGGATGACATCCTCTGGGAACCCCAAAACTGATGCAAGCGTGCGAATAAAAAAGTTTGGCCAAAAAAATTGTCTTCATTATAAAATCTAAGGGGTCAGGAAGGTTGAACAAATGACTAAACACACAGAGAGTATGGTATGCCGAACAATAGATTTTTCATAGTTGTTCTTTCACATCTTCTTAGACTTTGGAATTGATTTTGGCTTTCTATGACAGTAGTATCCGTTTTCCATTTTATTTTTAAATTTGTGTCACATATTTGCTCAATTTGCAGCTGCTTTGTATGATTTACAGTATGGTTTAATTTTTTGGGGGGGAAACGAACGAAAATTGATGCGTGCGCGGATGTCATCCATACCATCAAATCAACTAGACTTACCTGGCCTTGATAACCCCATTTTTCACGCAGTGATACCAACTCGTTAACAGACATTCGGGGACATTTATTTTCAATCTGTCACTGTTTATTACGACCTATTGATCAGGTAATGACAATTTCAGATCGAATTTTATTACAGAAAGATTAGATTTCAAGTAATGCTACTTATACCGTACCAATTATAGGGGAAAATCACCTTGTAGATGGATGAAAATTGCAACTTTACAACCCTAAGTGGATATGATTTACATGTACGGTACATCGTTACGAGATACTTTTGTTTCAAGGCAATTTTTCATGCTCAGTTTGAATTATGTCGTTGAAATATCAAAGTTAGGTGGATCGATGGGGTACGTTAATGTTAGCAGGATGTTTCAATCACTGCCAAAAATCCGATCTTTAAGCATACGTAAAGCTTCTATTTTTCCAATCGATTAAAGAAAAGACAACCTTCACGCATGCTTTAAGATCAACTTCCATGCTTAGAAAAGCTCTTTAACATTACTGGGATTTATAATTATGTAGTTTAATGATTATGTTTACCTTGTAGTTCGCAGAAGGAAAACATATTGTTTTTGCTCTGTTTCTTCTTCTTCTCCAAATAAAAAAGGTCAATGACCTGGGCCAGACGGCTGTCACTATGGTGACTGGTGCTGTAGCAGACATCCTGTGGTGTTGGATTACATGATGTAGCAAGTTGCAGGACAGAGGCTGGTCACCATATATATATATATATATATTGTAAAGGCAGGTCGCCATTTAAGTGAATGTGTTTGAGTAAGAATAATCAGAGCAGTAATTTGTTGAGCTAGACCATCCCCATGTGAAGGTTAACATTATGCATTTGCTTTGCAAATGTTACCTCAGCTTTCTAGTTTCCTTCTATATACAATCAAATGTACCTGTGTTATCATTGTGAGAACAGTTGTGACGCCGAGCCCCGTCCTTGCCGGTGCCGACTCCATGTTGATCCAGAAGGACACCCATGACATGGCCACGATGCTCATGGACGGGATGTAGGTCTGCAGGAGGTGGTAGGACAGCCGGCGGGTCAGGGTGAAGCGCAGCTCCCCGGTCGTAAACACGCTGTCTCCGTGCACAACTGAATAAGAAATCGGAGATTTTAGACTTCCAGGAAATATTTAGGGTACCTTCACGTTCACCCTATTTCCTGTGTCGGACCTTTTGACCTGCTGTCATTCTGCCTGCTGCCATTCTTACTTCAGCCCACCCACATCCTGTCAGCCTACTCTCAACTTGGCCCCATTTCCTGTGTCTGACCTATTGACCTCCTGTCATTCTGCCTGTTAATCTTCAGCCCACCCGCGTCCTGTCAGCCTACTCTCAAATTTACCCCATTTCCTGTGTCTGTCATTTTGAACCTCCTGTCATTCTGCCTTTTGATCTCCAGCCCACCCACGTCCTGTCAATCTAATCTCAAGTTCACCCCATTTCCTGTGTCTGACCTATTGACCTCCTGTCATTCTGCCTGTTAATCTTCAGCCCATCCATGGCCTGTCAACCTACTCTCAAGTTCACCCCATTTCCTGTGTCTGACCTATTGACCTCCTGTCATTCTGCCTGTTAATCTTCAGCCCATCCATGTCCTGTCAACCTACTCTCAAGTTCACCCCATTTCCTGTGTCTGACCTATTGACCTCCTGTCATTCTGCCTGTTAATCTTCAGCCCATCCATGGCCTGTCAACCTACTCTCAAGTTCACCCCATTTCCTGTGTCTGAACTATTGACCTCCTGTCATTCTGCCTGTTAATCTTCAGCCCATCCATGGCCTGTCAACCTACTCTCAAGTTCACCCCATTTCCTGTGTCTGACCTTCTGACCTATTATTCTGCCTGTCAATCTTTTCCCAACCCACGTGATGTCAACCTACTCTGTCATGACAATCAGACACACAAACCAACACCTCTACCGTCCCAAAGTATACGTCCGTACCTAGAAGTAATAACAGAAGTGTGACATGATGGACTGGGTGACCTTTACTTACACCACGGTAGAGAGATAAAAGCAACCATAGGTCATAACTTTGGTAAGGTAGCGCCCTTTCTCTGTTGGTACGATCATCCGTCTATGTTAAAACTGAAAAAAAGGGTGAATTTTCATCACCACGTACAATCTGTCAAGCTCGACGCGAGAGAGAAATGGAGAAACTTTAAAGCAAACGTTAAAGGTCTTAAAGGGGACAAGTTAGACTGAAGTTACAAAGAGCTCACTGCATGAAATTCACCTTAAAGCGTGCGTAAAGGTTCTCTCTCTTCACTCGATTGTAAATTGGAACCTTTAGGCGTGCTTTAAGGTATGCCTAAAGATCGATTTTTTTAGTACATGTAGATAAGATCTTGGCCGATGTGGTGGCGAGCTGCAAGATGCACGACTGTCTCTGTTTTTGGTGCAAACAAAGCTGACAATGCCCCTAATAAGAATGCCAACCTCAAACCAAGTAAAGGTCATTTCGCCAGCATCTTCTAATTGGAAATTTTCTCTTATCTTAGAGGAGAGGGTTTTGAAAAATTGAACGCAACACACATGGCAGTTCATGCTGATAGTCATCAAAGGGACCTTAGACGAAAAGGGGGCACTCCAGATAGCGCAAAACGAAGTCACATCGTGCGCAATCGGGAGTTGGAATGGTTACGTCGCAAATTAGGTTTTGAAGTCTATTACAAATTCAGACAGCTGTCATTGTGTAATAGCAGTGGGACCTGGGAATAGGATGGTAACAAATGACTGTAATTAAGGAAGGGAAGCAGTATCATAGTCATTACTTCTTTTCTAAAAGAAAGTATTGATTGTGTACGAAGGTTTTATTTACCTCCATGAAAAATTGAGGTATTGTTTTTGGTATGTGTGTGTGTGTGTGTGTGTGTGTGTGTGTGTGTGTGTGTGTGTGTGAGTGTTTCCGCATGGCCCTTCGGTCAGGTTGTATTGGAGATGGTTGGGTTCAGTCTTTCCTAGAGGGAGAAAGTCATTAACCACACCTGCATCAAGTAGCGCTTGCTATTTTCACAGACACATGTGTTTTTTCGATACATGACCCCCTTGAAGCTCACAGCTGGTGTTGTTTTCATTGTACAGTAAAGAAAGACTTGTAGACACCATGGTGAATCAGAAGAGGACACAGTCACCATCATATCACACAAGATCAAAATATTTATGACGTCTCCGAATTCTTCTTTTTTGATGTTTTTGTTTGTGCCGGTAGTTATTTGAATACAGTAACACAAGAATCACAGGAAGGGAGGGGGAATGGTGTAACCGCAGATTGACGGAAATGTCAAATTGGAGGTCAAATTAGCCTCCCCTCAGGCTGGTAGGAATTGAGGTGGAATAAGTGGTCAAGGTCAAAATGGTCTCCCGATAGGCTTGGAGGGAGTGACAGTGTAACATGCACAGAATCAGCAAGAAATCCATAATAACGAATGAAAAAATTAAACCAAGAAATTCACAACTTCATGGAGATGTAAAATATATGATTTCTTGTCTAGAAATAGTGATGCTATCGTTACAGACGGGAATGGTAAGACAAGACGGCAAAGACAATTACCATACGCCAGGCTTTCGCAGTCCTCTGAGGTATTGTTCATGCACATGCCGCCGAAGTAGTTACAGTTCCTGCACTCTTGGGTGGTAATTTTCTCCACGCTCGTGCACTGCTTCCGTAGGCAATCCTCCGACATATGGTAGTCACACACGCCGCCCTCGTACACGCAAATGGCTTCTGAAAAATTGAAACGTACCACTTGAGTTGGAGCTTACGCAAGACGTGCAATTACTGAGAAAATATCTCATCTTCCTGTCAGTTTGGGTTTAAATCACACGGCCTCGGTTACTTTAAATGTCGAATACGAACTTCCCGTTTTATGAACACCACATGACCATGTTACCAATATCTTGAACGCGTTATTAACAATGAACCCTAATGTATGAAATTTGATCTTTCAGCAGATCTTGTAGTAGTAGCAGATCTTAAAGCATGCTTAAAGGTTCCATTTCGTCACTCGATTGGAAAAATAGAACCTTTACGCATGCTTTAATGTAGGCTTAAAGATCAGATTTTTTACAGTGCCCAGTATTGGACTGCCGTTTAAATGTAAATATTACGATACGTATGTACCAGATTTGACATTTTGCCATGTAGGTTTCAAAAAAAAATAGAACTCTAAAATCCTATGTGTATAATACGTGTGTTATTAGTTGTACAATGAGCTATTGTTTTATCTTTATATTGCAATTCTAACATAGGCGCTTCTAGTGAATATTGTATAATTGAATACTGCAATTTAGCTCTTGTGCTACGATGTTGTACTCTTAATAGTGTGATCAAATAAACCAGTTCTTCTTATTCTTCTATTACCAAAAATGTTCTATTTTCCATGTGTAAAACTTATGGAATTGAGCCGACCTCAGAGTATACTCTATATGACTTGCGTGTATTTCATTCTTTCTGAAAAATATGCACCTTTGACTGAACTCGAACCGTATCATATTTATCGGACTGACTAATGTGATCTTGTGTTAAAGGTCTTGGCGTTTATGGATTGCGTACAATTATATGTATAGAAAGGTTGTGCCACTGAAACATCACCTGGTGAAACAAGGGAGTTGACGTATGCGAAGGTTTCCACGCTCTCCAGTTTGAGTTGAGAGTGGAGGCCCGATGTGCGGGTGACAACCGGAGTTTCTCCCGGGAACCAGTAGGTATTCCAGCCCCACAGAACCCGCACGCCTCCTCCTACATTGAAAACAAGAGATCGTCAAAGATTTCAGACTTCCGGGAAGTGTTTTTTGGGTTTTGTAAATGTATTTGAACTGTTGAGGGTGGTGAATGATGTAATATCATCGGGTATTACTCTACTGAATTCCTACAGATACTTCCACCCAGCCTTTGACCTCATGCCCTGTGGCTTGTCATTGTAATGTCATGTGGCGTGATACAATGTCTGGAAACTAAACATACACACACCCTCCCCCAAACCAGCGCCACCCAAAACAATACTTCTGTCCCGGAAGTAAAACGAATCGTAGATTTCAAACCTCCGGGAAGTATGCATCCCTCGGCTTCCTGAATTCCCCCATGTCGACCACTTATTCCTGTTGGCTCCCGGCTAGATTCTGAGACCTTTACGTTGACCTCGTTTCCCGTGTCTGACCTTTTGACCCTCTGTCATCCTGCCTGTCAATCTTTTCCCACCCAGGTACTATCAACCTACTCTGTCTGGACAAATAGATACACAAACGCACAGCTCAGCCACCCAAAATAATACTCCCGTACCCTGAAGTAAAAACCAATTCGTTTCAGTAAAATCATAGAGAAACTTAAATGTACAATTTTTCTTCCTAAAGGTAGCGTCCACGTCATTGCCTTTTGATCTAGCAATACCACCATAACGTGCTGATGAATATAGGATGTTCTTCTTGAAAAATGCCCCCCATTCATATACTGCATGGTCATGTACATTTGCCCCACACGGCTGTTGCAGAATCCTAGAGTTCAAGTATTGATTCACGCATGACATATTACTGAGGAAAAGGTGTATTGGAAATTTATTGGAAACGTATGCGCCCTATATACTTAGAATAGATTTTAAGTCTTTACTACATTTGTAGTTAGCAGTAGTCGTGTCTACCATGATTCGTATAATAAACGCAAATAATACCATACTCGCACATACAAGGGTATCCTTTGCTATGGTTTGAAAATATGTCGTTTTGTTTTGAACTCGACCGTACAAATGTTTGCAATGGACGTGGTTTAGTGCATCGTTTACCAACAGCCCCGCATTACTTATAAACTAAATGACTATTGCGGAACGGTTGTGTCCATATATACATTATTATGTTTTTACATACATAACCACTACAAGAAATTCAATCTTTAATCAGAGTTAAGGATACGTAAATGTTCACTAGAGTGAAGCAAATGAACCTTTAAGCATGCTCTAAGGTGTCCATAAAGATAGAATTTTATGCAGTGAATCTGGTACTACGTAGCAATCACTTCCACTCGTCACGTATTAAACATGGGCCTAATGTAACACGGATTGAGTATTTTTCCATAATGGGTCTAACTCATTCCCTCCCGAAATTACAGTGTAGCAAACGAACTTGACGATAGTTTGATTGAGGTTAGACATCTGGTCAACTATGATTACCGCCCATCGGGCAGCACGGGTAATAGAATCCACTGAACTGAAACAACTCAATTGTTCATTGACGTCAGTCGACTAGTCCCGCAACTTGACTTATATCTGCACGAAACGTTGGATTTACCAATGGTAGTAAATGCCGGTAAAGTCGGGTAATGTTTACTTTGTAAACAGTACCGGACTTGACAATGGTAGAGGTGATAGATAAATTACGGAAATTTAAGGAAATGTTTGTATTTCGCTGAGTCATATTCGCTAAATCTGTTCTTAATGCAACTCAATAACCATTTAGGATTTTTGATGGCACACTCGGGGCCATTACTTTTACCTTTAGTACATCCTATCAGTAGAATAGCTGAGACGAAACGTGGCGTAACGCGTTCCAGGAGACTTTACGATCAGAAGTGATAGAATTCTAAGATGATGGTTGTACCCATGTCTATTGGTTCTTTACGTACCGTAGAACGGATTTCATCAATCATGGCGCCTCTGTAATGTCTCTGTATAGCAGGTTTTGAAAGGCATTAGAAGGGAGAAGTATGCATCAAAGAACAACACTGTTTCGGGATAATGATAATGGTAACTGCATAGCATGCTGTTGTTATAATGATTGGTGCTAGTGTCCTTTCCTCTAATACATGTACACTACTGTTATGGCCCGGTAAAATATGTCGTGTGATCGTCGCACGATCGCACACTGGGGGCATTCTTTGGGTAGTCATGCATGTGTTCTGCAAAGTCCAGCTGTCTCGTTACGGAAAAAGAGCTATCGTTGCTCCTTGAGCTGTTTTAGCTGTCTTAGCTCTCTTAGTACCAAATGCACCTTGTCGGCTGTTGGTTCTGTCACAGTCTGCTTGAACATTCGACGGCATCAAAATCGTACGACGACTTACGACGAATGGGACCGAATGGCAGCAATGGCAGTACATCAACGAAGCATGTTCTTCAGCACTTTAGCTCTCTTAGCACCAAATGCACCTTGTCGGCTGTTGGTTCTGTCACAGCCTACTTGAAAATTCTACGGCATCAAAATCGTACGACGACTCACGACGAATGTGACCAAATGGCAGCAATGGCAGTACATCAACAAAGCATGTTCTTCAGCACTTTAGCTCTCTTAGCACCTTGTCGGCTGTTGGTTCTGTCACAGTCTGCTTGAACATTCTACGGCATCAAAATCGTACGACGACTTATACGACGAATGCGACCAAATGGCAGCAATGGCAGTACATCAACGAAGCATGTTCTTCAGCACTGACACGCCTATGTGTTCCATAAAAACCTTAAACTGATTTCAGGAGTACCTTCTTTTGTTACGTGGTATTTCATCACTGACAAGGACGAAGGGCAATGGATTTTCCGTGTAAAAGTTAGGACTTGATGAATGACCGAGGACGTGCACACAATGAAGTGGAAAGTTCCTGAAGGGATCCTGACGTCTCTAATTTAACGCCTGTACTAATTGTTAATGGTGAAATCGTGCAGCAGGATCGAAGGTCCACTGTAACTTTACCGATACGTTATTCTTCAATATATAAAAGCTATGTATGTGGTGTCTTTATTTGCTCCCGTGGTAGCTGTTAAAACCCTGCCTTCTTTTTATTTCGTATTAGCAATGATTTTGTGGTTTATGGTTCACAGGAGATTTTTCTGGAAGCAAAATTTGCGTACTTGTAAAATAGGATATCATCATGGTAAATCAATGGCCACGAACACATAGACTTTCAAATTAGTGAACATTCTGCCGTACGTTACTCGCAGCATTAAAAGTTATCACTAACAAGTATTAACAATATTATGATAAGGGAAGATAACTCATTACTATGTTGTTATGTTATCAATTTATTAAGATTTGGCACTCACGAAACTGATACAAAAGGAAATCCGTGATTTCAGACTTCCGGGAAGTATTTGGGGCTCAGTCGGGAATCTATTAAAACAACCGAGGAGATTGTATGACGTACTTTAATCGGTAATGACTAGTACAGGAACTGTGCAGGGTTGGAGGGTCGCTCATGCAATCCTCGGCTTCTTGAATTCCCCCATGTCGACCACTAATCCCTGCTGGCTCCCGGACAGATTCTGGTACCTTTACGTTCACCCCGTGTTCTGTGTATGACCTTTTGGCTTCAGCTAATTCTGCCTGTCAATCGTTCCCCACCAACATACTATCAACCTAGTCTGTCCGGACAAACACACACAAAACAATACTTTCGTACTCAGAAGTAATATTGCCATACGTCTGCTTTAGTTTTTCCATAAATTTCAAGGCAAAGCAAGAATCGATTCAGCTCAAGTCATATACGCCTAACGGTGGGTCGCTCAAGCCTTTTCTTAATGTGATGAGTTCACCGAACGAGACAGGGCTTCGCGTAAGCCACATGATTTATTCACCAAACGCACTGAAATGTAAATACTAGGGAGGTATGGGGTCAGCTACTTTCAATCAAATCAATCTTATTATGCCTCTCTAGAGGCACTACGATGATGTGGGTCACTAACGCTATAATGGTCGTAAAATAACCATCTTGATTACACATTTTAGCATTTGCCTAGTATTTACAACGGAATGCATTGTTTGCTGTGGATGTGCTGACCTTCTAACACTCTTGTACATCATATACAATTGTAGCCATTACTTGAATATACAGTAACGCAAGCCATTCCAAATACTTGTAGAAGCTCAAGTGCACATTGAAAGTGTGCAAGTTAGCTGAGGAAAAGTTCCAGAATCTGACCGGGAGCCAGTTGACATGGGGGAATTCAGGAAGCCGAGGATTGCATGAGCAACCCTCTAAACCTGCACAGTTCCTGTCCTAGTTAGTCTCGATGAAAGTACGCCATAAAATCTCCTCGGCTGTTCCAATAAATTCACGAAAACCCAAAGTGCATCCCGAAAAAGTCTGAAATCACGGAATAGATTATTCATGTCTTGGAAATGACTTACAGTTTCCTGCTTCCATTTTATGGTGTACTTTCGTTACTAGAACAGATCACATCAAGCATTCAAAGGGAATATCTTATAATCCGAAGCAATGATGTGCACTGTGTTCTCAATACCCTCCGAACACTATTATCCAGGTCTCAGGTGCCTTTACTTAATGATGGCTATTATCGTAAAGTCTCCACTAGGAGTCTGGGATTGTGTTTTGACATGATTGCCAATGTATAGAATATTTAATCAAACACTGCAAAAAGTCCGATCTTTAAGCATAACTTACAGCACATGCGTAAATATTCCATCTTTTTCCACTGGAGTGAAGAAACACAGAACAATTAGGCACACTTTAAGGTATGCTTAAAGATCGAATTTCAATCAGAGAAGTCTGAAACCGAATAGAATTGAAAGACATATGACAAATGACGCATGCACACCGTAGGTCCAGAAGTTCCTGATCAATTGCAAAATCACATATGTACAAGAAATATATTACTTCAAACGTACTTTGATAACGCTTCAAGTATAGAAGCACACAGCCATGTACGAAGTTTTGTGAAAAGATATATCTGCCAGACTCTCTCTCTCTCTCTCTCTCTCTCTACATATATATATATATATATATATATATATATATATATATATATATATATATATATATATATATGTAAGACTAATTCTTGTATTTGACTTTTTTATGTATCATTGACCAGCTCTAAGCTTTAGGCCCATTTCAAACGTTACACACTCAAAAGACAAGCATTCGTACAAAATAATTCATCTAGTTTACGAAGATATCAATAATATACAGCACTGTTCACAAGAGAATCACACTTACGGATGTGAAAGAGTAAGCTGCACTTCTGTCTGTCCAATGGGTAGCCTTGCAGCTGCATTAGACACGTGATTTTCATAGTATGCCTATATTCAACAAAGAAGAAACAATTCTGAACAAGAAATCAGAGATTTCCAACTTCCAGGAAGTAGCTGTAATTTTCATTAATGAATTATACCATACAATGGATTATTAGTCATACGATTGTATATGAAACTTACTCCGCTATTACACCATGGTTTATGTTTCATACATATTCCTGGCGACCACATCCTTGAACCCAGGGCATACCGAGTCAAAGCCCTGTCAATCAAGTGAAACTCAATCTCCACCCATCCACTTTGGAACCCAAACATACAAACCTAGCATGAATTAGCGTCACCCAAAACAATACTTCCGTATCGGAAGTAACAAAGATTTCAGACTTTCGGAAACTATTTCGGGGTTTTTGTGACCTTCAAGGTCACCACATTTCTTGTGTCTGACCTTTTGACCTATCATTCTGCCTGTCAATCTCCCCCAACCCATGTGCTGCCAACGCGTCCAAACAAACCAGACATACAAACTCAGGGCTCACCCACCCAAAACACTTCTCACATATGTACATACACGCCGTACTAAACGGCGGGGTTGCTGACCTTTGTTGCTGACCTTTGTTGGAATAAGCAAATGGTTATAAATCTACGGTACTAATGATTGTCATTACACAAAGCAATGAATTTAACCTATAAATGTAAAGAATTACAGAAAAGTTATTTAACGCAAACTTCGTAAAGATTATAGATAGTCCACACAAAATCATGCCGTTGTTGCCTTAATGTCAAATGTGATGCATTGGTATACATCAAGGTTTTGTGCAGTGATCTTCTGAAAACATTTTGACAAAGTTGAAAGCATAGACGCCTTCGCATATTTTGCTTGACTGTACTCTTGATACAGATCACCCACATCGCTCCCCATGTAGATCTCGCACCTAATGATTACAGATAATGCGGTTGACTACATCTTCCCGAGCGTAACGCCTTCCTAATAAGGCAAGACATCATCTTTTTATGATTTTTTTTAAAATATCAATCCAAGCTGGTCCGGCGAGGCGCACGAAGGCGGTTATTGTAGTAGGTTAATGGCCTTCGAAATTACGCCCCTTGCGGTCATTGACCTAGATCACATTTGAGAAGGATTATCTTAATGGTCTCAGCCGACCCTGGAGGCGGATGCACACCTATATTTTACACATACAAAGTACCGGCTCATTTGACATCGTAAAAGATAGTGGGTGATTTTCACATAAAGCACGACCACACAGGGTACTTTTTTTCATGACAAAGCATAACCTACGAATCAGGAGGAAAGTGTCATAGGCGTCTGTTGGGGCCCGGTTAGATACGTCGTACGATCGTCGTACGATCGCAAACAAGTTTTGGGATACGTCGGTGAGGGTTAGAAGTTCTCGGTGAAGTTTTGGGATAGTCACACATGTGTTCTGTTCAATTTTGGCTTTTACTGAAAAGACTGTTTTGAAGGCACCCAAAGCCTTCAGGGCAGTAAAACTGGATTTTTCAAAGTCAATTTCATGGTCATTTTTAAAATGTAGTAGGTTCAATCAACCCTATCCCATAGCATACTGATATCTGTGTGGCAAAAATGCAATGTCGCTGATGGAAAATGGTTGCTTGTTTCGTATAGTAGGCTGGTTCTAGCTATATCTCGGTGGTATCGAAAAGATAAAGGGACTCCTCACGTGGCTTGTTTTGGGGATATTTCAAACGCTTCAAGTATAAAATGATGTTGAAAATGTGCTCAAAATGGCAGTAAATGTCAATATCAGACAGATTTCCTCGTCCAGAATATTATTTTTGTTTTGCCATCCTTAAGTTGCATTGGATACCTTTAAATTGGCGGTTGTTTCTGTCACAACTTGCTTCAACATTCTATGGCATCAAACATTACGACGACCTAGTACCTACAGTCAATGTGACTGCGCTGTTGCGTTCAGGCTTTAGAGGGTGTCTTGAATTTGGTTGGAAGTGTCATTGATTGATGCGTAATGAACCATACCGAAAAAGATTTATGTTCCTGTAATTAGGTACGCATTTCACATTCGATAAGGAGTTGGTCGAGTAATTGATGACTCAAAAGATTGATTCTGCGAAGAGTATTTGTCATGGCGAAAGTTTTCATGTCTTGCTGAAGTTACCAACGGCCATGCGAATTTCTAGCAAAGATTCTGATCAATCCTTTGCCTATTAGCTAGAGAATACTAAACACTACGTCAGATGACTACTACTAAAATACTGAGAATTGAAAGAAATTATTGTTATGTTAATGAGTAGGCATAGTTAGTTTTGGGCTTTAAACATATTTTGTGGGTTTCCCATGTCTATCCTATATGCATCAGCAGAGCCTGCGTGAGAAGAAAAGCTACTTTTGGGATGTATGCAATCGATCCTTGGCATTCTGAATTCCCCCATGCCGACCACTTATTCCTGCTGGCTCCCGGCCAGAGATTGTCAATCTTTTCCCACCCACGTGCTGTCAAACTACCCTGCCTGGACAAACAGATACATAGACACACAACTAAGCCACCCAAAACAATACACAGGAAATGTGTATGAAACCAGTCTACTAACGCATCCAGAACCGTGCCTATCTAGTTCTATGGATGGATGAGTTAGGGCTAGGATTAGGCACGGTTCTGGATAGTCTTCACGTATCCAAGAACGTAGATTTGCCCCAGGCATGTAACTGAGCATGCATGGTCCAGAACCTTGCCTGAGCATGGTGCAAGATAACGTATAGTTCTGGATACAACAAAAGACCCAAACCACGCAGTCACGCTGACAAACGCAAACGTAATTGTTAAAATAGGTACGGTTCTGGAAAAAGCACGGTTCTGGATACAGCATCCACCGACCATGCCATGCGGAGGACGCTTCCGTCGGGTGACACGCTGAGAACAGGCGGAGTCTCGTCGTCCGACTTGGCCACGGCCTCTATGACGGGTGTCCAGATGTCGAAGCCGGTCGGAGGGTACCACGCTTCCGAGGACAGGTTAGCAAGCCGCTGGTCCTGCCACTCACAGCCGAGAATCAGCGTCAGTGAGAAGTCCTATAAAAGTCATGGCAAACAGGACAATTTTTAAAAAACTTCAAATAAGACTAAAAGTCCTGGCAAGGAGGCGAGGCACTCAAGTCGTTAGTATTATATTGATGCCACCACTAAACACATATACATACATTAGAGATCATTAGATACACTGGAATATAAAACCAAATGTTGTCAAAAAAACAACAGGCAAACGTTTAATTGATTTTGAAAACGAAGGTCAAACCCCACCCGAAACATCTAATAGTACTTACTAGTAGCACATAGCAAACTTGAAGGATCATTTAGATGTTAAAGCGATTTGCAGAGATGATAAAATTCTGAGCAATATATAGACAAGATTCTGAAATTTACAGAAAATGAGTACAATCGCTTTCCGGGAAGGAAAAGAGCATTTCTTTGCGTTGTCATAAAGTAATGAAAAGTTTTATTGTGTCCTAGGAGCCCGGAAAGTTTACCAAGGAGAGTTGACCGTTGTAAGTAGGGCGCTGAAGTACGTTAAATAATGAGCGACTAATTGGCAATCGGCCCAAGGACGAACGTTTGTACCTCAATATTAGTTAATCTTTCAATCTATAGAATTCATTTGTGGTCAGCGATTCATTACAGTCAGTTGGTGGTTATTAGGTATTAGTACAAAGGTTTGATTGATAACGTGGCTAGCCTCAAGATTAGGACTACATTCTTGTTCGCGCTAAGTGATTGACTCTTAGTGGGTTCGCTAATGAATAGTGGCCTAAATAAGAGGTCTTACCCTTGATTAATTTCCCCTCAAACGTTATGGAATGGAAGCGAAAATGGCCCACTGAGGCAGGATTACTAGGAGAGATGTAGCATGACAATGGTTTGAACTTTAGATCTGTTAAACTTCGTCTGGGACGTTGAAGAGAAAATTGGATGATTTTGCCATCGGCAATCCGACCCATAGGCCAAACTTTGATAAAGTTTCGTCGGTGAAGATTAGAGATCCAAGATATATACATAACGTTTGCTAAAGATAACAGTTACTCAACACTACAATGATAGCAAATGCCAGTAAAGTCGGGTAATGTTTACTTTGGTTGTGGATGCTACGTAAGTTAGGATGCTGACGATGTTTACGGAAGGTAGTGGATGCTACCCAAAACGTCTGACCGTTCTCCAAATCTACCCAGTTGCTTGAGTAACTGTTATATCTTGTGTAATGGTCACGTTTGTAATACAACGACTGTTACAAAAAATCCATTACAACTACAGCCCTGGGATGGGATTGTCAAATCGATAATGGCCGAAGAAGACAATAGTTAACTCACCATTGTTTTCTCGGAAAACGAGCCCATTGTGTCTATGTAGACGCTGCATCTAACATCTACTGGAGGCCCTGGAGAAGAAACAGGCTTTAATGAATTAAATCGCTAGGGATGCTTTGGCCTTGAACACTTGTATTCTCCTTATCGGGCTGTATCAGGCATACTAATTCCTCGTAATTCATATATCCAGGTGTGGCGTTTGCATGCAGAACATACAACACATAACAGGCGACACTTTAAATCCGGAACAACACTTTAAATCCGGACAACTTTGACTATTAGGACATAATCATAAGTGTGAGAAGGAAACTTAATATTCTAGATCATCACATACTACATGATAACAGTTACGTCTACTAGGTAACATTGGTAGGTCCCGGTGGACTAGGTCAGTTCTGCAGAATTCTGCATCGGAGCGCAATTTAGTGTTGTTCCGGATTTAAAGTGTTGTTCCGGATTTAAAGTGTCGCCTGTTACATGCAGTTTTCCTTTGGGTAATTGTAATACAATGCTAGCATATTTTCCATGCACGTACAAGGAGCTATGCCTGGTAAAACAAGCTGAACATTAAAAACAAGAAATCGGAAATTTCAAACTTCGGGCAGTAGATATGGATTGCGTTCATGAATTACATCGTAGAATGGATTATTAGTCATGCGATTTTATGACGCAATTTTATCCGCTATTACACCATAGTTTACATTTCATACCATGCTTATACAGTACACATTGGTGGAAACCACAACCTACTTCATACCGGTTCACAACATTGTCAATCAACCTAAACCCAATCTCCTCCCACTCATTTCCATTCCCTTGTATGACTGAATTTACAAGACGATTAGACAATCCTTCTAAGTCTGGAGCTCAAACATACAAACCTCCCCTAAACCAGTGCCGCCAAAAACAATACTTCCGTCCCGGAAGTGAAAACCTGCGCATGAACTTTATTTTCAATGCAATGGGTGGATAAAGGGCAGCTTTTTTAGCAAGAAAGTAAAAAGGTAAGAATCCCCACAGGGCAAAACCCATGTATGCTTCCTTCACCTTTCATGCTTTCATCCCGAGTTTTATACTCGAATACACATATACATAAATCAATATATATGTGTGTGGCTCGTAAGGTTCTGCCAGCTGCCATCCATCAGACAGAAAAGGCGTTGTGGATTAATTGGCAAATGGATTGATTTGTGTATTGCTGCAAATCACTTGGGCCTAATAACTGAATACGAAGACGTAGGGATCTTAGCACCCGAGAAAAGAATACAGACCACAGAGATGAAATAATATCATATTAATGATTTCAGAAGATTAAAGGGATCACATAAAGAGACCGCATCTCAAATGATGAGGTACGGAACAGAGTCAAGCAAAACCATAGTTCCAAACGATGACCTGCTAACCACAGTAAAGAAACGGAAACTGAAGTGTAATGGCCACGTGGAACGGTCATCGGGACTAGCAAAACCAACATGCGAGGAACAGTCCTGGGTGGAAGCAAGAGGGATAGGCAAAGGACGAGATAGGAGGATAATATCAGAGACTGGACAGGCACAACACTAAATGAACAGGAAACCAAAAAGGGTTGTCATGCAGATCTTTCGTGGTGCCCAAACGGTCAAATAATTAGACTAACGGATACTTAGTACATGAGAGAGACCCAAGTGTCAGGCAAATGCAACAATAATGAACCTCTATTTGCTAAATCATGGTCGAAGGCTATTTGCATGCACAGTTTCAAAGTAAAAGTAAAGTAATAATGAACATACAACTACTGTCTGATTTAGGTACTACGTTCATTGTCGTGGGATTTCACTTCTTTTTTTAATAATCCCTCAGTCACGTTGCTTGATGTAAGTTCTTGCTGGTATAAACTCATCCTTTCTAATCAAGATGAGTTTAAAACCATAGGTTTCCCTGGGCAGAATGGCTCACTGATCAAAACAACGATTGATTAAATCTATGAATATTAAAATGATGGTTTTCGAATCCTTTCACTGGTCGAACAGATATCGTAAATAATAGAACAGAGCTTCAAAGTCCAACTTAATGAGCCAAAAGCGTATTTTCTATTTTTTAAGCACGGCTAAAGACATTTTTCAAAAAGCATACAATTTGTTGTGGTATCAACATGTTCTGTAGTTGTTGTATGTTAAAAGATAATTGAAAAAGTAGAGTAGGTGTAGATACTAACGAAATGACGCTTTGCTGAAATATTAACATATATATTGAAGATCTATGTTATACCAGTTATCAACTTCAAGGTACAATATTGTACAAAGCATCAATTGTACATCATGGGTAGATTTAGATCAACGAAGTGATATATAGACCAGAAATAAATAATTGCACATGGTGTGACCAATATCGATAAAACCTACTTTGAGTTATTCTCAGTTAATCATTGATTGCCTTGCTAAAAGCCTGTGTACTTATGTTTTACAGGACAGTACTCAAAAAAATTGGCAGACGAGCATTATACATATTTATTGGAGCTTATTTCACAGATCAACTGTTGGCATCAAGCGTTTTAGTTTTACAGCTTATGGATGAAGTGAGTCGTCCATTTCATGTGACCGTCTAGACCGGCCGACTCCATATGTCACGCGTCGTTGACCCTTAAGATTGTGCTTATCGATAAACTATGATGTCCCTTTTTCCAAATCATTAATAGTTTGTATATCACAGCATACGTCAATCAATACACGTTTCATCATGTTAATGTTGGCTTTCTTGTACATAAGGTAGCTTCATTTACTCCCGGGTACGGAAGTACTGTTTTGGGTGGCTGTGGGTGGGTCTCTGTCGAGTAGGTTGGCAGCACGTGGGTGCGGGGGATTGACAGGCAGACGGACAGGGAGTCAAAAGGTCAGACACAGGAAGCACAGGAAATGGGGAAACTTGGGAGTAGGTTGACAGCACGTGGGTGGGGGAAGATTGACAGGAAGAATGACAGGAGGTCAAGAGGGCAGACACGGGAAATGGGGTGCACTTAAATGTCACGAAAAAACAAAATACTTCCTGGAAGTCTGAAATCTCCTATTTCGTGTTGTAGATTTGCAATCATCTCATTATGGAAACGAATTGACAAAATTCCAGCAATATGTCTCGTGATTTTTAAACATAAAAGAAAAAAAGGTTTTATGATTGTAGACATCAGAGTTCAGACAGTGCAAGCACTGCACATTATTCATCGAAGTTTCATTAAATGAAAACTTCTTCAAAGTTGCATTCCTACACCCGTTAGTACCACTATCCTTTAAATCCCGAAAGTTTAAAACTTTTGATGAAAACTTAACAGCATACTAAAACTGGAATTCCCTGCCCACTAATAGAACAATAAAGGCAAGCTTTGAAGTCTTGACCATAAAAGACTTTAAAAAGGATGATTCATTATTGACATGCATGGTACGTCAGTCATAAAAGCGTGAAATAGTAAGTCAGAACATAAAGAATATTGAACCACCTTAATCAAAAGAACAGGGTTTTTACCCCGTGAAATTGTTACGACGTCATACGAACGTTAACTGTTCCATAACCATAAAAAACTTCAAACGTATGCCAGGAAGTATGGCCAACTCTTAGTTCATGCTTTACAGTTGGTTTGGGGCCGGTCACATACGTCGTACGATCTTCGTGCGATCTTAGGATAGTCGTGCATGTGTTGTGTACAAATGTAGCTGCCTTGTTAAGGAAAATGCTGTCTTAGAGATCTTTTTCGGAGGTTGGTTCTGTCATAGCCTGCTTGAACTTTCAACGACGTCAAAATCGTACGTGCAACGGTCTAAGATGAAATATATATATACATTTGTAATATCACCGCACCATGAAATGAAAGTAACGGTATTTCTCACAAGAACCTAATAGTAGCAACCTCCACCTTATAAGAACCCTGCTGGCTGAACTATTGTGTGAAGCTAATATCCAACATAAAGTTACTTGTCATCCTGTCAAACATGTAGTAAGCGGAACGTATGAACGCAATACGAAACATACGAAATAACTTTCTTTCCGAAAGACATTCTCTGACAGAATGATTCATAATTGTAATTAACGTATACCTTAAGGCTGACGTACTATCAAGGCACTAATTGCATTTGTTATTTTCTAAATGACGCGTAAAGACTGTGGAAAGATTAACTCCAAACGACGAACGACCCTTTTAGATTGTACGTAAAATAACGTAAATTACAACCTCTGATAGCACTAAAGCTGAAAGGTTGACCATTTTCAATAGAGTTGAAAAAAAGGTGCGACATTCACTACCTCTTAAAAACTTTACAGAGGCATTAAACGCGACACATTGCACCTGCGAGTCCCCTATAAAATAACAGTTTTCAAGCAACTTGGCGCCAAGAAACGTGTCGATTGGGCAAATATCCACAATCTATGTCTACATTCGACTCATTTTAAGACATAACTGTAGAATAAAACCAATATCCAATTCCAAGTTTCCAAAGAGTGTATGAAAACAAATGAAGTAACGCCGTTAGTTTTTACAGCGTTGCCGTCGGAGGATATAGTCACTATGGGATTCTGTAAGTTCTGAACCATGTACTTCAAAATAACGGAACGAGTTAATCATGAACCAATTTGATGCGTAAAACTTTCAACAATTCCAAGTTTCCAAAGAGTTTGTATTCAAACAAATGAAGTAACGCCGTTAGTTTTATAGCGTTGGAGGATATAGTCACTATGGGATTTTGTAAGTTCTGAACCACTTACTTAAAAATTATAGTAGAATAAGTTAATCATGAACCAATTTGATGCGTGAAACTTTCAATGCATAAATACATGCAGAAAAGAAGAAAAACAGAGGAAATTCCTCAAGGACACAAGTGCAGTAGGTAAGACGAGTATATAAAAGACGGACATAATATAATTTCGCCGGCAATAAATGCAAATTGGGACCTACCTTAAAAGAACTACAGTACCAATAGTACTAAACTGCTTATAATGAAACTCAGCGCTTTTTTGGCCCACATCACGGTGTACTTAAAACAGGCAATGCATTTTCTTCACTTATCGAAGACTGTCAGTAAACTATAATGCCATGGCCTACTGGACAGCATGAAGAATATTGAAGAAAAGGGTATATAATCTATACAGCGAATGAGTTTTTGCGTGTAATATGACCGCATTGGCCTTTTCCTGGAATTTTGGTTCGATCCATCTCAGTATTTTACCTTTATCAGTCTGGTTAGATCTATAGAATTGTAGGTTGAACGCTCCCTGGTGCGTTATCACTCAGGTCCAGACTTACCTCCTTCCTGTGGCCTGACCCAAGGTTCGTAATCTAAGGGTGGTCCAAAGGCAGGTGTTTGGATAGTAGATGGTGGAGAGAACAGGGGTGCCGTCGGTGTTGATGCGACTGGTCTGAAATATAATGAGTGAGAGTTAATAATCTAGCATTATTTAATGTTTTGGGGTGGTGGGACTACGGCGCACTGTCATGTCAACTTATTGTATTTATATGTTAATTGTATTTTTGTTTTGTGGCGCTGTTAATATAAATTTCAAACTTGAGTGCAGCGCCACAATGTCAATGGCCTTATCATTGTCTTGTTTTGTGTTGAATAAAAAATAGTAATAATCCGACGTTGCTTGGTGTAAAAGATCGCTGCAAGGGGAGATGTGTGGAGTGAAAGCCGAGGTAACAGTTACTCAAGCAACTGGATAGATTTTGAAAACGGTCAGACGTTTCAGGTAGCATCCACTACCTTTCGTCAGTGACTGAAAGAGATCTGCAGTCAACAGGTATTTATCCAAAAACTAATTAGCTCCTGTTGTTTGAGTAAATTTCAGGAAAGGTTCTATGGAATCTGTTGCAAGAGCAATAGGAGATAGAGAAAATGGTACCATAAGATGCATGCACAGTAGTGCAAAGACGTCATGACAATTGTTGATGCCAATGTGTCATTTAGCGCCTGTTGAGTACATTCCCGGAAAGGTTTAATACAATCTGTAGCAAGAGTAATAGGAGATAGAGAAAATGGTACCATAAGATGCATGCACAGTAGTGCAAAGACGTCATGACATTTGTTGATGCCAATGAGTCAGTTAGCGCCTGTTGTTCAAGTAAATTCACGGAAAGGTTTAATGCAATCTGTAGCAAGAGTAAAAAAAAGACAGAGAAAATGGTACCATAACATACATGCGCAATAGTGCAAAGACTCTATGATTTCTGTTGATGCCAATAAGTCATTTAGGGCCTGTCGTTTGAGTAAATTCCCGGAAAGGTTTAATGGAATCTGTACAAGAGTAATAGGAGATAGAGAAAAAGGTACCATAAAATGCATGCCCAGTAGTGGAAAGACTTTATGACATTTATGTATGCCAATGAGTCATTTAGCGCCTGTTGTTTGCACAATTTTTTTAATGCACAAAAGGTTTAATGGAATTTGTAACAAGAGTAATCATAGGAGATAGAGAAAATGGTACCATAAGATGCATGCACAGTAGTGCAAAGACTTTTTTACATTTGTTGATGCCAATGCGTCATTTAGCGCCTGTTGTTTGAGTACATTCCCGGAAACGTTCAATGGAAATCTGTAGCAAGAGTAACAGGAGATAGAGAAAACGGTACCATAAGATGCATGCACAGTAGTGCAAAGACTTTATCTTTATGACTTTGGTTGATGCTAATGAGTCATTTTAATTAGTTCCTGTTGTTTGAGTAAATTCCCGGTTTAATGGAAATCTGTAGCAAGAGTAATAGGAGATAATTAAGATGGTCCCATAAGACATGTAAGATCCATGCACAGTAGTATTAATGCAATAATCTTCATAGAGCACGCAATTAAGCCCAGATTTTAAACCCCTTGTGGCCAATTTATAATTAGTCTAAATGTTATTTGTCTATGTCATACTGTTGTTATTGTCATTTTAAATGTTGTCCTGCATGTTCGGCCATTATTGACCGACATGACCTAGAGATTTGTGTACATTTCTTGTTCCAATGAATAAAGAATGATTTTACTAGTAAGCCTTTATGACATTTGTTGATGCCAGTGAGTCATTTAGCGCCTGTTGTTCGAGTAAATTCACGGTAAGTTTCAATGGAATCTGTAGCAAGAGTATTAACAGGAGACAGAGAAAATGTTAACATAAGATGCATGCACAAGAGTGCAAAGACTTTATCTTTATGACTTTTGTTGATGCCAATAAGTCATTTAGCTCTTTTTGTTTAAGTATATTCCAGGAAATGATAATGGAATCTGTAGAAAGAGTAATAGGAGATAGAGAAAATGGCAACATAAGATGCATGCACAATGGTGCAATGACTTTATGACATTTGTAATTCAATGCCTTGAAAATGGATTGTATGCCGGTGGGTTACAAGAGATCTATCCCCGAAAATGTATTTTAATTTACTTGCACCCTGAAAGAAATGCATTACTTTAAAGCCTCCATGGCCGCTGGTAGTCTTCTGAACCCTTCATTTGTTTGAGCTATTCTTCCAATCTTGATATACGAACACCCCAACCCTCGAGCTCACTTCTAGCGTACTTCACATGCAGGACGAATACTTACAAATTAATAATTATTGCCCAATTACAAATCTTTAAATTGGTTACTATAAGAAAAATGGTGTGTGATTATCTTTTCATTTGATATATACTGTCGGAGGTTTGAAAGCTTGCAGAGTCGTATAACAACCTTGGACCGATGCCGACAGGTTGCTCAATGCCAGTACATGCAGCACAGTGGCATTCAGCCCACAATCAGCGGTCTTCTTTTGGTATGCTAATGTAATTACTGACCTAAGATACGTATCCTGTTGAGTGTCGGCGTTTGCAAACGAAGAGGGGGATATCTACTTACCCGAGGGTTTCCTCCGCAGCAGCTGTCGCGATGAAGAAAACCATCTGCAGCCCGGCTACCACCATGGCAACAGCAGCGTGCAGGTGGGTTCTTTCCATGGTGCTGAATGAGTAGTGACTGTACCACAAAGTCGTCTCTCCGAGCAGGGCTTGATTCAAACACCCAAACGCTATTAATATTCAACGAGAAAACTCGGCTTCTATAGGACAGGGCTCAACAGGTATTCAGACAAATGGCCTTCGGCATATCCTTTAGCAGATGCGTTGATGGCCACATTGATTCGATGGGCCCCTACTGACACTTTTATAGAGGGGCCTAACAGTTGAACCTGGCCTTACATTGCATTATGTGATATTGGAAAATAAAACGATCAAACGGTGGGAAAGGGAGCGTCCTTACCTTCACAGGCAATTCCGATGCATTTGCGATCCCGCCCAGCTTGCAATGTCGTTGGGCAATAAAAACGCATGTAAGAGGCGACCGCAGTCTGCGCTGATCTATAGAATGAAACCCGCGGTAGCCGTATAACAAAGCATGGTCGTTTGACGGTAGTACGTCAGACGCACTAAATCAAGCATGCATCGGCGGGGGGAATTATAATCCTGCCACGGCACACTCAAATCAATCATACCCCGCCTTGCTTCGCACAGCGTTAAACGTGTTTACGTGGTGTTCTGTGACATACAGAGACGTAGACAGCCTACTGCGCAAATGAGTTCCACAACTTACACTCTATGGAGTCTTAAACAGCGGCTGCAGCAGCCAAACAATTAATGGCAGCAGAGAGTAGACAGTGGGGGCGGTACCCACTCGCTTTCTTTTACAAATAACGAATTGTAGAAACTCTCTTTTTTCATGAGGACATATCGGCTTCCTTATAAGTAACGACACGGTCACATTTGTCGTATGTTGTCGTACGATTTTGACGTCGTAGAATTTTCAAGCAGGCTTTGACAAAGCCAACCGCCTACAATGATATATGACAGTCTTTTCTGTCACAAGACATATTAAGTCTGTACGACCAATGCACGACAGTCCCAAGAATGTCATCAGGTTGCACGACGATCGTACGACTATTTCTCGGACCAATGTATAGGAACAACATCCTTAAATGTTATTTTCGTAATTCATTGCAGCAGTGCAACTCACCTACCACGTAATAAGTAAAACAAAGGAAATCCTATGACGTTACAGATTGTTACAAATTAACGATACCATGTCCGGATGTTTGACACATGACAGTTGCTCCTTATAAGGACACCTTGAATATGCAAAATACATGCAAATGAAGTTCAGTACATCAGGTATGCTCCCTGTCGCTAGTCATGTCAATCAATTAACATTTTATACCTGCATTATCGTTGCAAGATCGCCATTGCGTGTGTCAGTACGTTTCATCACCACATACCCATGCCCTGCACGACAATGTGGCGATAATTTTGCTTGACATTTGCTGAGAGACCCTGGGCGTAATTAGAAATAGGCTGGCGTGTGTATCATCTGGTTTATAGGCCTGATTACATTACGCGTCGCGCATAGTTGATAACTTACAAGGTTAAGGCAGTCCTCCCAATGCAATTACCGAGGAAATTAGGTACTTTGAGACACAACAGTAGGCATAGGTGGTAATGAATCTTTATTTTTGAAAGGCTGATAAACCTGGCTCTCCGCAAGAAGATGTTACACAATTTGCCAAATAACATCATAACATTTACTTTGGGTCCCCCTTATCTTTTGGGTGGAGAATCTGCCGCTTAAACCACTTCCGCTTAAACCACTAAACAGCTTTTGTGTCTGTAATTATTGAATTCATTTACTATTGTTCCTCTGTTTTTTACATGAAGCACAAGTGGCAGCGTAGGTATAAGTTGCACACTTTTATTCCGTCGCCACTTTGACTTGTCTACTTATTTTGTTTGATGTATCATAAATAGATGGATAAAAGAAAAAAAACATCAATGCAATTGTTACGGATGGAATTTCGAATGAGTAGTCCGATATCGCAATAAGCATGTGCAGAGATGATTGTTTCTAACGTTTCTTTGGGTTTGATCGTCATACAACAACATGTAGCTTTGAATGACTGAGTGGCTAGGCTAGCGGGAGGTCGAGAGGTCACGGGTTTGATCCCTTGCATTCCCTGGGAAAAGCATACTTAAGATGACCTTCTTCAGCCAAGTGTAAAATGGGTACCTGGCTTCGTTTGGGGAAGTAAAAGGCGGTGGAAGGAGAGAGATGGGCTTCGCCTTCCAATACCATGCCCTACACACAGTTGATTAACAACCCACTGCCCCTACGGCCTCAAAAAGACTACCTGGACTTCACATTCTTCCCCCCAGGACGAGCTCCAAGATTCATAGTCCAAAACTAACGACAGAGTGCCTTTCATTTCTAACATGATGGACACTCCTTGCCGGCACAAAGAGCTTGCCAGTCCATCAAAATGATGACATACCCACTCTTTGGTAACCTTTAGACCAGTTATAGGGACTTACTGCGGTCATTTCCAAGGAGATCTACATCAAGTCACAAAATTAAATTGGCTGATGAAGATCTATGGAATCCGATGCTATTATCCTTGTACCGTATTCTGGAATGCGCATATTTCTTTAGATGTCGCTCAGGGCGTAAACAATAGTTTATTTCTTTCACCTTTCATTTGCAATGCATCCAGACTTCCAGAGGCTCTGATACAAGGCAGCATGCATCGCCATAAAATACAATTGTTTGGCCTCATAAAATACTAGTCTAAAAGGGCTCAAGACAAGCGCAAATGGGAATAACGAATAGAGAAGGGCACAATGCCAAATTCTTGAAAGACCAGTGGACAAAATGGCCCTGAAGACAAGTGCAAAATGTGAATAACGAATACATAAGGGCACAATGCCAGATACTTAACACACCAGTGAATAGAGAGATTCGAAGCATTTAGTCTGCGTGCAAATTGCTTGCAGCACCTGCGATGGTCTTAAAATGCCAGGCGGGACTTTCCCCAAGTTTTCCCCGCAGTTTGCCAAAAAACACACGTCACGGAGATTTCTCCCTTAAAGGTTAGAGATCTATTGAGGTCAGCTATGTCTGGGAAAATCATCCAATCCAAATAACGTAGGTGTGAAAGATGGAAAGGTCACAGAGGCAAAGGAAAAACGAGATCTACTCCTTGTGCAATACGCTTTTTCACTTACAGAGGCCATTTACATCAGGGCCCATCACCCATCACTCAACCGCGACGGGGGCCGACATCGTTTACCGGATACCTTTGACCCAGTGTTGACGTCATCACACTTCAGAGAAATCACTTGACAAGTCTCACTGGGTCAGTCTATTGAAGAAGATCAGAGTGACTGGTCGAAAGCCCTGGGTGAGAACAATCCTTGTGTTGGAACAAAAGCTTTAACTTTAAACACGCTTATTTAATGATGCCCTACCCCTAATGTACTTATTTTTCCCATAGAATACGTTGAATGACTTCTTTGCGCCACATTAGCTTCAGGAAGGCATTACCACTAGTCTCTACCAGACTAACTGCGCGGGCTATAATAGGGAGATATTTGCTAGGGGAGTCTGGCCGCCTTGAGGTTGACTGGCCGCGCTATCGGAGGGGGGAAACTAACCCCCCCGCGGACCGACTCTATTGGCCAGCTATTCCCTTCTTTTGCCGAATTCTACGATCCGTACCCCCGTAGGAAGGCCTGGTGGAGGCTACATTACCACACACGCGATGTGACTAGACTTCAGTTTAATGGACCTCACACAGATAATAATTACCAAAGGAAAATACGTTAACAAAGCCCGCAAAGACAGAATTACCCCCTCCCCTGTGATAGAAGTGATTGATTGTCAAATCAAATGCACCACTACACACCCCACGTCTATGGGTATTTTCGATTACAGCCATTTGAGAATCCCATAAACAGCCAATCATCATTCTACACATAACCATTACTCGGTAATTTCATATAGATGGTAATAAAACCATTCTGATACTTTACAGCCAATTCTTGAAAGGATAATTCTGTATATAAAAGCAGCAATAAAACTAATATTTTGACATACATTTGCGATGGAGTAATCCGTTTGCTCCGATGTTATTAGTAAGACATTACGTCTTTTATGGGAGTATAAACGTAATTGCCTGTCATAGTCAATAATCATGGTCTTCCACAGGGATTTCTACCATTACTTTTGGACACAAAAGACCGATTACCTCGGCTACTTAGGTGCAAAGAGGAAAAAGAATGGGTATCTTTATCGACGTAATAACAGGATTTACGAGAAAATGGCTTGATGGTGGGTTTATTGAACCTGGTATTTTGTCTGGCAACAGAACGTTTGGCGTTGTTGAAAGGTGTTGGCGTTGATATATTGTCTTAGAGGTGAAGCTCGGAGACATCAATTAAGCTGTTTGGTGGCCCAGAACGACCTGTATGAATGTGATTTGCAGTAATGTTTGTAAGGTTCTCGCACCGGAACATCTGATGTTTTAGAAAATCTATAATACACAACTGAACGCCAAGATAGTTAAATAATGCATAGGGGATCTGTGCTTCACTTTACTGTGAAGAGCCCATATGTTCGACATTCAAAATGATTCTTAATACCTCAGCATATTTTCATTAATCTGCTACTCGTGTTTTTTCTATATCATATATAGAACAAAAAGGAAAGTAAAATATAGAAAATATATAACTGCGAAACACATAGACAGACCAACACAAGACCTCCCAGTGAAGTACTAACCTCTTTCATTGACCCAGTGACCTGGATGTCTGTCAGTTGTCACACGATGTTGATCGATTGATAAAGTACTAAGTCTGGCACCTCTTCCTGCCACCCTTGCAACTTTTAAGGTCACTCTGTGGTGAACGTGGCTAGCATATATAAAATACATAGTGCGGAAAAACAGATAGACACACCAAACCCAATACACTGCACAAAACGTTGCATTCACCAATGGTAGTGAATGCCGGTTAAGTCGGGTAATGTTTACGTAATGTAATGTAAACAATACCGGACTAAACAATGGTAGTAAATAAAATTCAAGTTCGATAATTTCATCTACGACCATTGATAAATCCGAAATTACCGGACTTGACTTTTATTCACTACCACTGTCAAGTCCGGTACCGTTTACAAAAGTAAACATTACCCGACTTTATTGGCACTTACTACCATTGGTAAAGTCAATTTTTTGTGCAGTGATATCTCCAGTTTTAAGGAGGTAATGATGCTATCAAACGTTGTTCTACTTCGACGCGATGCACTCTGATTAGGTAAGTTGTTGAAAGGTGAAGGACGTGTAAGAATTGAATCACTCCACCGTAAAATTAAAGTTCTAATGGAATCTTAAGGTTGATTTTGAATACGTGATCATGCCACTCTCTTTCGCGTTGGTGATCAACTTAGGTTAACAACAAAGACGTGTAGGAGAAGAACTTAACACAAAACTGCAGCATTTGCCCCTAGGCCTTATTACAAGAAGATGTTATGGATTATATAATCTACATAATCATCACTATTACATTGAATGTGCTTTGCATATCCTTTTCTACTCAGAATACAATATTTCAACAGAATTTCTATACAATGAATGTATTTTTAGCATCAAAATGCAGCCACGAGCAGTAATTTGCTATAAAGACTACGTTTGGAATATTCAGTATAAAAATAATTTCAAACGGATAATGCTAATTATAAGATTATTCCCTCCAGGAACGGAAAGATTGTTTTGAGCGGCTGAGTCAATGGGATTGTCTGTCGGTGGCTGGGTGATGATTTTGACAGTTGAGTGATAGGGAGGTCACCTGAAGCTGACCCAGTGTGCGCCTTCAGGAAGTGGTGAAATACCCGATTAAGTTACTTCAAACTCAACAGTTCCCAAAACACTTCCAAGAGGTCTCTGAACTTGGAGGTCAAGAAATTAAACTCAAACTACTTCCCGTAGGTCTGAAATCTCCATTTTTTTCTCTTTCACTCTATCACAATTGTTGATAAATTCAACAGCCATTGTAACGAATGTGAGGAACCTGCATAAAGAATTGGCAACCCCAACAAGGGCCATGAAACGTTTTCTTCCACCCGGACAGAAGAGATCTAAATATCCCTTTGTTACATGAAGACGTCGACGATATAAAAAGAGGCTTTGGTGAGTTTCCAATCTACGCCTTTACTATCGATCTATCTAACACATATAGCGATCAGGATACGTACTTCTTGAGAGCTCTCTTGGTGGCAAAGAGCCCAGCTGGAAGTGTGCTCATTGTTAAGAAAATGATATGTATGCCAATGCCAATGTCGTTGGCGGGTACGTTTAATACAGGTCGTGGCACCGTGCCGTATAAACTATATCACCATTCGTACAACCGTCCACGTAACGACAGGCGGGAGTAGAATTGATGCCAGCTGTTAGCGGGTTAAACTGAACGACCAATACCCTTGTGTGCGGTAAATGATTACCTTTTATGATTCCGTGACAGAACTCGTTGATCAACTCTTGTTAAACCATATGTTAGTGCCTTAAAGTGACGAAGCCATCATGCCCAAAGCTTTAGTAATTAGATGCTTGCAATGTGGTCCTTCATCACATCGTGAAAGGGACAGATGTAGATGCAAGTACTTGCATGTTTAAACAAGAAATCGGAAACTTAAAAGCTACCGAAAGTATCTAGGGCTTTTGTCAATTTATTGGCACAACAAAAGAGAAAGTCTGATGTACTACAGTGGGCCTAGGAGAGAAACCTTGCGGGCTGGGAGCTTGGAAGTGAAGGAAACTAACTTTATGTGACAAGCCCTAAGTGGGTACCACAAGTGACTTGCAATTGCAGTAACTGTGTGTCTGGACCTTCCTGTCAATCTGCGGTTACAACATCCCCCTCCTACTGACACACAAGCCAACACGTCGAAAACAATACCTCCGTCCAAGGAGGTAGTTATAATAATTCTTGAGAATGATTTTCAGTAAAGCGGATACAGAATTGATGCGTTGTATTCTTTGATTCAATCAGTTATTCCATTAAGGAGTACACCGCTTCTTCTGGTTCGTTTTATTTTTTTTCGAAGACCAAGGTCTTTCCGAGGATAACAAATCGCCTCCATCTGCCGGTGATTCCCGTGTACTTACCCGTGCCATATGGCTCCTTGCCCAACTAATTTCCTTTAACATCCCCCAGTCCCCTTGCCGTTGAACCTGACCTCCTAGGGAATGATAGTCCATTCAAGGCGTGTCTGTGACCAATCAATATCCGTCTATCCGTAATCGACCCACTTTTGCGGACTGGATGGAAAAAAAAGATATGGCCATGACCTAAGGGTGCACTCAAGATAAGGCTATATCAGTGCCAAGCTCTTAGCTACGCTTCGATGTCCCGACAGGAAGAATCCATTAGTGCCAGCTCGCGTGATAAAGCACCGCTATGACACCCGTCTTGTGATAGCCTGGTATCCAGTCTATCGTGGTTGGGGTGGATTCTCGTCGGGGCTGCAGCAGCTCTTCCCCGCCGGACTCAACTAAGCTCCTCGGTAAATTTTGCTAGACGGGAGTTCAATTAGCCCCACCACTCAACTTCTGGCGTGCAAAACTCTACAGGCGTAACCCCCCCCCCCGGGCTGCCATTTGAGCCGGAGGGAAAAAACTATTGGAATTCCCGATCGAAGAGAGCCCAACCACGATAGACTGGATCCCAGGCTAGTCTTGTAAGTCCCCAAAGCTTTCATTCCTTAAGCAGGTTAGACGGTTAAAACGCTTGGCAATCAGCTCCGAAATCCGGCAATTTTCCTCCGCCATCGACATTTGGCCCCTGCTAATCTTTTTAATGAAAGGAGATAGACAGGGGGTGAGCTAAGCCGATTCGCCTTGAGCCAACGATAATGACAATTTACGCCTGAAGATGCAATTAGTGGGTTTGTTTTATCCCTCTCTCAAGGTTATGAGCAGTCCGTCCGTTTGCGGGAATCTGCCTGTACGATCTGGTACTGTGCAGTTTTATAGCCACGAAATCAGAGCCAAACTTGGGGTAGAAAAATCCATTGTCAAAGCTACTAGGGCAAGAAGGCTAAGATGGTTTGGCCACATTATCGTGCAGGATACAACACAAATAAGGTATATAAGGTCTATAAGGTGTACAACCAGGAGTTCGAAGCCCTGCATTCGGGAATCTATCTGTATGATCATGTACTGTGCAAGCTTATGGCCACGAAACTAGGGCCAGACTTGGAGAAGAGCAATTCATTGTCGAAGCCATTATGAAAAGAAGGCTTAGATGGTTTGACTACATTACCATGCGGGATACACTACATGCATTGCTGTACAACCAGGAGCATCAACCTTGTCTTAGCTTTGTCTTATTTTCTGTTTCCTATGGACTGTCTAACATTTGTCTTCGCCTCTCTTAAATATCAATTCATAGTTTTAGGATAAATACCTGTTCAAATTCAGATTCCGTAATAGTCACTGACGAAAAGTAGTGGATGCTACTAGAAACGTCTGGCAGTTTTCAAAATCTATTCAGCTGCTTGATTAACTGTTTTCTTGAGTATCTACGACCAGGAGTTCGAAGACTAGATTATACAGTATTAAGCTTGCAAGCGGCAGAAGATACGTCTAGGGACCATGCTGTTTTGGAGGTACTTTATGGAGAGGATCAAAGGGCCAGCTTCTGGCCTGAGCACTTAGGCAGGCAGGCAGACAGTCACCCAGGCATCCGTGAAGCAAAGATACTGCATTGCCAACACCAAATACATTCTTCATTCTCCACTGATGTGGCATTGATTCACCTAAACGACTGGTTGCAACGAGAGAGTTAAAAACTTCGAAAACCTGTCTGAGAATCGGTGATTGCTACTGACAGAATGGCTATAATAGAACACGTGTTCATCTATCACAATCATTTGTATAGACTCCTCTATTACTCCAACATCCAACCGAAATGAGAGGACCTTTTGTGTAACACGCTGGCTGCCTTTTCTTGTTGCTGCGAAGGATTGTGTTTTTATTGAAAACGGATGATACAACGTCTACCTGTGTTTCAATGATTGTCACAAACTTGAAGATGCTCGTTTCATCCAAGGTTGTTTCTGACGTTGATGTTGATGTTGTGGAACAGCTAAGGATTTAAGCAGCGAGCATTCGAAAAGTCAAGTCCGGTAATTTAACAATGGTAGTAAATGAAATTACTGGACATGACTTTTATTTACTACCATTATAAATTCCGGTACTGTTTGCAAAGTAAACATTACCCGACTTTACTGGCATTTACTATCATTGGTAAATCCAACTTTTTGTGCAGTGCAAGTTTTAAACAGGTGAGTTCTTATTCAATCGTTAGAACTTGATCGGACATCTGGAAAAGCGCCAACCAAAAGCCGTGTGGCCCTTTGGTGACGCCGCACATTGCCGGGTCGCAGGTGTTTCTGGTTCAAAGCTCAATCCCTGCGATTTAGTTCCGAACCGCGAGGGCCACACCAAGTTAATACCTGAGTTCTCGGATTTTTTTATAGGTTGGGTGAAATACTTTACTTTACTTTATTGAGAACTGACAGCATATCAATACACAGACCATCAAGGCAGTCGAAAAAAGTAACAAATGACCCACAAGTACAGACGTTATACAAACATGAAGATAAAATATCTGCTATAAAATACAAGACCAGAAGTTAAGTTAACAACATATCATTAAGTAGTGATAAAATACAAATACAAATATACACGTAATACAGTAACAAATAAATAAAAAATAAATAAAAGATTTGAATTTAAAAAAAGGAGATATGCATCGATCCTGTAATAGACCACGTAAGAGCCACAATGCCAACTTACCTCTCAAATACTAATTGTAAAGGGGACCTTGACAAGGAACGCACGTTTCACCATACCGTTCACTCTGTAAAATAAAGCATAATAGATAAATAAATAGTGGATTTTCCATTTTCATATTGGAGACATAAAACTACTTGGGGTAAAATGACTCTTTTCAGCTGTTGGTGCGAAAATATGAGAATTTTGGGTTCATGTCATTGATTGTAAATGAATGTCAAAATCAGACAAAAAATGAAGTGAATGGAGTAACTCCAGAACCCAAAACATAATTTGGCGCGCCCTAAACAGAACTGTTAACCCAATATCGTACACTGAACTGTGCCTATCTAGTTATATGCCTAAGTGGGTTACAGTTAGGATCAGTCACGGTTCTGAAAGTATAGTCTCCGCGTATCCAAAAACATAGTTTTTCCCCATGCGCGGTTCTGGATAAAGCACGGTTCTGGATACAACATCCACATTACATCTTGAAATGCACAGGAATTTGTTGCACTTAGCAAAAAAACAACACAAAAATATCTAACTTGACTAATGTAACGCTAAACTCAAATATCAGTGTTCAATACAACATAATTACGCTCTTCATTAAACTGTCTAACACGCGTTCTCACTACCATTGACTTTCTATCCGACTGTACCAAAATCACGACATGACGTGTAGATATATATATGACTACTCGTGCATATCAATGTGCGTGTAACCTGGTCCAATTCTACACGGACAGGTATTTATTGATGAGAAAAGAACTCGCGCCGGAGTGGGAATGGATGTCTGAACTGAAACAGCAAAGCGAAACACAAGACATAGATTTATGTTACCTGCTAGAAAAGCAGCTGCAAAGAGTTTTCCGTTTAGCCGTATCCAATCCACCCAGACTGTCAGGTTTGATCTACTCACACAGGGAAGGACCATTACTTTTTTTCGATAAGTGCGGTTAACATGATTGCGGTGTGGCTCGCCTCAAACACGGGACCTCTGGTTTTATGTCCCTCTACATAGCTAGCTAACCGAAGCTAGGTACTAATTTTCACCACAGTCGAGTGAGGAAATAGGTTTAAATTGTATTTACCAAGGGCACAACAATGGGGACTGTTCTGAGAATTCTAACCCAGAACCTTTAGATTCTAAGTCTACAGTCCTAACCACAAGACCACATTGTACCACCATATATTGTACCTCATGATCAAATGACGGCAAACAGAAATTTATATGACTTTGCCGCGCCTTTCTTCCCTTTCCTGAACCACCAGGGTATAAGAGTTCAAACGGAAGTGGCAGTCTACAGCGGACGGTACAGACGGCCATACCGAAGGTGACTTGCCTACCTACCCATGATTGAATGCCTACTGCTACGTGCTATTTATCACATAATTACACGACAGAATACATCACCCTTTCCCTTAATTTTTAAACCATTTAGGGACCACTGATCCAATTTATAGATGAAAGTACATGTAGATAATACATTTCATACAGAAGAACAGCAAACTTGATATACTAAATATAAATATAAAAAATATAAGATATAAACAATACACAGAACAGTCCGAAGGAATGACCTTCATTTTGTAATTGAACGTTATCAACAGGAATACTTTAAGAATTCAAAACTAATGTATAAGTTACGTATATAAGCATACATACGTAAAGGTGCCGTTTTTCAGTCGACTGAAATAACGGAACCTTCACGCATCCTTTAATTTATGTTGCTTAAACATAGGCAAATTCCCAGATGAAGGTTATTACTGTTAGGAAGCAGCAAACTTATGACAACTCGAACCCTTATCGTGTAGAAGCTCCGTCAGTTTAGATATTGCCTGTACCGAAGTGTAATTTCAGACGATACATTTGTAAAGACGTGAGAAAATGATATACAGCCGCCATTTTTCTAACCAAGGTCAGGCTGTGTTAAAACATGGCCTTGGCATCCCATTACAGCAGAAATTGGGGTCATGGGAGGGTTGACATCTTCCTTTCTCATTTCAGCCCGGCGTCACCAGTTTCACAACATAAAAGGGAACCTGTAAATATTTAATTTCCCATCTTTTAAATAACGGTTCTGTTGACGAGCCCATATAGTTCGCGAAATTTATAGAACCTGTTCCTAAACTAAGTGAGGTCGCTAACACTGCATGACTTTTGATCTTTTTAAAGCACAAATTAAAGCAATACGTGAAGGTTCTGTTTCTTCACTCCATTGGGAAAATGGAATATTTACGAATGCTTTCAGGTATGCTTAAAGATCGGGAGTTTTTTGTTTGCAATGTAAACTCTGTGTGATTCTGAATGAATCTTTATCGCAAGGTTAATCGAGTTTGAGCCTGACATAGCCTCTTAGAATGAAGTCCTTATAGCAACGCTGTAGATGACATGTGACAACATCATCCCCTCACTACAAAAAGTATCTTTAAGCACGCCTTAAAGTATGCGTAAAGGTTCCATTTTCCAATGGAGTGAAGAAACAAAACCTTTACGCATGCTTTAGTAGTAGTAGATCCCATAAACTTGACTGTCGTAGGGGCATCATGACCGCCAGCAGCATGTCTGGACTTGCCGCTATAATTCTTCAGGCTTATAATCTTGGCGGCGCCTATCTCCTCTCCAAGATTTTTGGCTGATACAGACGGGGTTCGCCAGGCCTCCGTCCGGGTGATTTGTAGTGAATCACCAACTCCCAGACAGTAGAATTTGTACCATCACATGCTTTGAGTTGCGCTTAAAGATCAAATGCAGTGCCTTATCTAGAGTAATATCTGCATGATTTTCTAGATGATGTGTGACAACATCGATATCGTCACCTAATCTAGAGAAATGTCTGAATGATTGAAGTGTGTATGACATTGATAGTGGTTCCTGACTCCCAGTAATCAGTAGAGTCAAGCCTAACCAGCTGCTTCGGGTCCATTCAATACAACCAGGGGGAAACCAATCATGACCTGAGGGGGGAACAGGGACCAAATCGACTTATTGACCTGCGACCTCCATGCTTCATCGTTTTGGCCCCCTTTTCACTAGACGTCGATCTCTGGGCGACCTTTGAGCGACCAAACTTGGATTTGTGATTCTATGATTGAAATATGATGGCGGATGTAAAAGTACGATTGAAAAGACAGCAAAACACACAAAACGTTAAAACATTCGTGCTTTGTCTATAAAATTCTTGATTGACATCTGTCAAATATTTGATCGCTCAGTGGTTGCAGCCTCTAGTGGGAAGAGGTTGTTAGGCCCACTTTCTAGTAGACTGCGATCGCTGAGCGACCAAAATTGGATACGTGTGCCCCTTGATTCTATGATTGGAATATGATGCGGGATGCAAAATTATGATTTATAAGACAACAAAACGTTTTAAAAAATTCGTTCTTAGTCCATAGCATTTGTTGAGTGACCTGTCAAATATTTCATCGCTCATCAAGGGAACCTTACTTTTACAAGCACGTAGAGGCGTATGTATTGTGACTGTAACTCGACGAGCGTGCACCCTAGACTTCCACTTTACTTTACTTTACTTTACTTTAGCATTACTTATTGTGGCGCTACAGGAGTCGGTACAGACGACACAGGATCTTCCCAAAGACCTACAACTCTCAGACTTTCCTTATAAAAACCCTTCCAGTCCATCAACTCACGTATAAAGTCTTACCAGTGGGTGGAAACGTAAAATCCTTGGCTAAGAGTTTAACAGTCAATGTTGGAGTGAACTTAGGAACAAAATGTTCGCCGTGTGCATACTGATACTCCTTGCGGGAGCGTTCCCGCGAGTCGCCGTAGCAGGGAGGGATCTGAACCCGCTGGAACAAATGATCGTGCTTACGGCCCATGATGAACTCAGGCGGGAGGTACACGCATCAGACATGGAGAAAATGGTAAGTTTTCTTCTGAATCAAGCCCCAGTCATACATAGCCGACTATGGTCTCCCGAACACTGCCGAACTCCCCTCAACTATGGTTAGGAGTAGGTCGGGAGCAAGGTCGGCTGGTGTTCGGCCAGGTCGGCTACTGTTCGGCTGGGCCAGCTGAATGTTTCAAAATGTTTGTATAAACATTCGGGTGTGGACGGGAGAGTCGGCCATGGTTGGTTGGTGTTCGGGAGTAGTTCGGGGCATGGTTGGCAGTCAAATTTGACTCAAATTTAACTCAAATTCGATTCGTATCGAAAGATAGCCGTGGCCTACATTCGGCCAGACTGCTCCCTAACTTCAGCCAACCGGTGTTCGGGGGAAGGTTTTGAATGTTTGACAAGGGCTTCAGCAAGACCGTACCTTCCAAGGGTAAACGGATCTTTGCGACACCATTAACCCTTATCCATTAAGGAATTAACTCAAGTGTCTCTTAAGCTCGCGCCTATCACGTAAGAAATTCCTCTTAAATTAGTTTTCGTGCGCTTGCATTCGTTCCGATTCCAAAACGTGAAACCCTCCAAAATCGCACCGAGGCGTAAACGTTGTATCGATTATAACTATGAAGAGTCTGGCTAAAGCTCCTGACACACATAGCCGAATATGGCTCCCGAATAATGCCGAACTCCCCCAGCAATGGTTAAGAGTAGGTCGGGTGCAAGGTCGGCTGTGGTTGGCTGGTGTTTGGCGAGGTCAGCTACTGTTCGGCTGCGCCAGCCGAATGTTTCAAAATGTTTAAAACATCCGGGTGTGGACGGGAGGTTCGGCCATGTTTGGTTGTTGGGTGGCTGGTGCTCACGAGTACGTCGACGCGTGTTTGGCAGTCAAATTTGACTCACATTTAATTCAAATTCGCTTCGATTTGAATAGAAAGGCACAAGTAGGCGTGGCCTAAATCTGGTCAGACTGCTCCCGAAGTTCAGCCAACCTTGGTCTGAATGTGTGACAGGGGCTTTAACGTTTCGGCGATGATGTGTTGGTGTCTCTTGTCAATGTGACATCCGTGTGTGTCTCTGAAATGCCAGGAGTTAACGTGATGGGGTTTGATGAATGCCAAACACCTCCACTGGAGACCTCGAGGATAAGTTTCATACAAACTGTGGAATGGATTATCGACAAAACCCTCCACAACTAATGATGAATGACAGTACAGTATATGCAGCTAGGCAGTTCCCACAGTTGTGGTTAATCTTAACATATGGATGATGTCCGCCTGCCGTCGTTTTATCTTTTTTGTCTTTTTTTCCTTCCAAAACATTTTCCGCCTACTGTTGGTTTTATCTTTTATGTCTTTTTATATAGTCAACAGGCACGCTCGTCATTTAGCAGAACTAAGCACCATGAGCAGTCCTTCATACCACGTGCACTGAAGTTGCTCTCTGAACATCATGAGTAGTGGTACTACATGTATGACTTTAGATAATATGTACAGCTGTATAAATGTTGTTTAATTCACGATTTTTAATGTAATTTGTTATTTTAATGATCGATTATGTAATGCAATGTGTGCAGTGTCGTATGTGAAAATATGACATACTTCATGTCATATATCATTCATGGTATATATGACATGCCAGTCAATTTTTAAATAAAACTGATACTAATACTTTTTTCATTCCAAAACATTTATGCCTACTGTCGTTTAGATAAAAACTTACAGAACTGTAAATCCACTGCTAAGATTTAAGAACGTGTTTAAACATTCCCGACTTAACAACCACTCATCTGTATAATTTGCTCTTTATTTTTCTTCATTCCCTTTGCATCACTCATACAGTAGCATAATTTTATACTAGTCATCTGTGTAAATTTTCAGTTGTATTGATTCCTAGCATATATTACTTTCATGTCCTTTTATATTTTGTCACTTTAGTATTGCGTTTGCTCATACACCGATCTGAATCAGTTTTGTTCAGTTATATCTAGGTTTTATTTAGTTAATTTATTATGTTAGTTTCATGATTTATATTTCCTAAGTTTCAAGGAGGAGGACATTGTACAAGCCTTGCAGGATTCATTCCTCCTCCTTTTCCTTTGTTTTGCATATTTGTTGAGTAATGTCCTTTTACTGGTGCAAATAAATAAATTAAAAATAACTGAAAATGTAACCGGGCCATGACTGTTGTTTGGTATTACAATAGAACACTTAGAAACAGCACGAAACTGACACAGTTGAAGTGCTGGACACAGCGTATGCTACATAGTACACAACCTTACTGTGTCCGCCTGCTGAATGACAGTTAATGTTATAACAGAATTTTAAGTCGTGATGTTAGTGATTTTCCATGATGTGTTTTATGACTTGTTTTAATTCTTACTTGTAATGTATGATGCTGATATGTTCTGATAAGATTTGAACTATGTATTTGTGTGAAGAAACCGCAATTCAGCCCTGGTGCTGCAAAGTCTTTTTATTAGTGAATAAACCATTCTCTCTCTTTCTCTCTTTCTCTCTCTCTCTCTCTCTCTCTCTCTCTCTCTCTCTCTCTCTCTCTCTCTCTACCTTTATTAGGACTGGGACACGAATCTGGAGAAGATGGCTCTGGAATGGGCGACCTGCTCCCGACTTGGCTCGAGGGAGACAAATCTTGTCGGGGAACTGTTTGGGCAGGTACAGTTTCACGAACTATTTCATTTAAAGACATAGAGTTAAAAAGCAGCAACTCATCAAGCAACTGGATATGATTTTGGAAACGGTCAGACGTTTCAGGTAGCATCCACTACCTTTCGTCAGTGACTCTGGAGACAAATCGAAACACCAGCAGAAAGATTTCAGATATAAACCTGCTGAAGTCGATTTGTCTCCAGAGTCACTTACGAAAGGTAGTGGATGCTACCTGAAACGTCTGACCGTTTCCAAAATCATATCCAGTTGCTTCAGTAACTGCTTTTTGGCGTATCTTATTACCTGGATGTCTAACCTTCACCGACGACATAGAGTTAACTTTTTGTTGTCAGATAGTAATGCATACAGCATAAATTGTTTGCCAAGTTAACTTTTCTTTTAGCCGAATATGATTGAAAAATTCATTGGGTAATTTTATCGAATATCGCATACTTTTATGCATGATTTCTCTAGGGCGCCTGTTTCTTACCTCGTAACAATTGTTACTAACTGTTATGGTCTCTTGGGAAATATGTAAAGACTTGCCGTTGTGGCTAATGAAGTTTATTGTCTTCTTTTACTTCGAACGGAAACTTAGTTTGTGCCGTTTTTGGGTACGACTCAATCTCGAAATGTCATTTGTGTTTTGCCGAAACCCCGGCCCACGGCCAAAACAAGAAGCGCCACAAAAGTTAACGAGATTGTCTTGGATAGTTTCCAACCGATACAAGGCGGCATCCTGTGGGGTTTTAAGTGTAGACTGGAGTCATAATACTTTACAGGAAGGGCAGAGGGTGGTATTACATACTTGGTGTTTGTACATTCAGTGAAATTGGATTGCAGGCTATAACCATGTACACTGACACATTCTGATAGTAATCAAACAGTGTGTCCCTCTTAAGGATGCTGTATTCTTAGCTACGATCTAGACTGGCTCTATGGTCATTGAATAATGTACTACGAGTCCATTACGATCTGTTACGGTGTTATTTCGTTCTTGCCCTGCAGAACATAGCGCTGTCGCCAGAGGGCGACGTGGTGGGGCTATTGCAGCAGTGGATGGCCCAGCGGGAGTACTACAACTACCAGAACAACACGTGCACTGGGAACAACACCTGTAGGGACTATGTGCCGGTGAAACGTAGAGAAGTGTGTGTGTGGGGGGGGGGGGGTGTATGTGTGTGTGTGTGTGTGTGTGTGTGTGTGTGTGTGTGTGTGTGTGTGTGTGTGTGTGTGTGTGTGTGTGTGTGTGTGTGTGTGTGTGTGTGCGTGTCTGTGTGTGTGTGTGTGTGTGTGTCTGTGTGTGTGTCTGTCTGTGTGTGTGTGCGTGTGTGTGTGTGTGTGCGTCTATATGTATGTTTGTATGTATGTATATTTTAGCTATAGACATAGAACTCTTCACCCGAATGACCGTTGCATTTGCCATCATATTAAATTGTGTTGAGATGTCAGAACACATCACTCAAATCATTCACTCAGAAATTTTAAAATTTGCTTAATAATCACCTTTGCAGTTTCCCCAGAAATACAGCCCACTGTCTATGTGTGTTCCCTCAAGTAGCTAATTTGCTGAGTTACGGGAAAACAGCGTATGATTCACAGCGTATCATTCGCATTACCGTACTGTCTACCAATTTTGTACCCAGTGAACACAATGTAACGTTACACAATCATACACATATGATGAGAAAGTGATGTAATCTCGCGCCAGGCATGCACAGTTAGACGATAAATGGCCCGGGGCATTCTATAATTCCTGAAGGCAATATAAACGATGAACTATCAGTTGAAAATCGATCGTATTTTGCGAAGTGATTAGAAAAATCCTTCTTGTCAGCGTTCTAAAACTAAACTGTCATTCGACAAATAAGCCAACTTTTTCTCCCAAAATATAACAAACTCTGTGGGTATTCATTCTACAGTTGATAAGGTAAACTTTAGTCAAAGGAAACATCTCAAACTATAACTGTTACATGACGTCCTTAGTACTGTACTCACCCCTCATCACTCCGTCAACTTTGGAAAGTCAGTGTTCAACATTCCCAGCACGTCGGCAGATCGTACTGCGCCTGCGCAAAACCCTGATTTTTCACGTTTTTCGTTGGATGTTTGGTCAACGTTGCATCAACATTTTGCCTGTTGCAGACAATATCGTTTCCTATACATCATTTGAAAACTACAGACAGGCTGTCAACCTTATATGCTCTAATACAACCTTATATGAGACGTTCTGCCAAAGTGCTATACACAATACATTACGGAATTCGCGCAGGTGCAGTACGTTCTGCCGACGTGCTAACATTCCCTTAGTGGGGTGGGGGCTGTTGCTACCTGATCCTGGAACGTTCCAACTGCCAAAAGAAGGGGTGCCCGTAAGACGTCACTGAAACCGCAATGCCTTGAAAATGGTAATATCAGGTGTACCGATAGTCTGTACAACATATGAACATGTTACATTAACTACAATGTCGGCAACTTGTGAAAAAGTTTCAAAATTGTGGAAATGTAATATCTATACAACACAGACACCCCCGTCTTTTTCAATTATAAGCTATTCGATTATTTTGACCTGATTAAACAACTTTACCACATTTTAACCGCTTGTATTCTAGCACGTGTGTGTGTGTGTGTGTGTGTGTGTGTGTGTGTGTGTGTGTGTGTGTGTGTGTGTGTGTGTGTGTGTGTGTGTGCGTTCGTTCGTGCGTGCGTGCGTGTGTGTGTGTGCGTGGTCTACTATAAATGACCAATGCAATGACCAATGTTTTTTCAGATAGTTTGGGCGGCGACAAACCGGGTTGGCTGCGCTCTCGTGTCCAACTGTGAGTCCAAAGAACGGAAGATCAGCATGCTGGTGTGCTACTACTCCCCACCGTGAGTCACCGGCGTTATAAAGGCCTCCAATGCAATTTCAGGGCGGCAAAACAAAAAATATTCTGGATGAGAAAATCTATCCAATATTGACATTTACTACCATTTCTTAATAGCACATTTTCGTTATCATTTAATACTCAAAGCCTTTGAAATAGCCCAAAAACAAGATTTCATTTATTTCATTTCATTTCATTTATTGGTGATGCGAACAATGCATTACAAGTGGCAGCCAGGCAGCTGTGAGGCTGGTGTCGGCTGCCACTGATACAAACAACACAAAACAAGTCATTACAATATACATTATACAGGACCTAAAACGAAATGTCAATATATCCAAATGGCAATGCATAATACAATAACAGTACATTATACAATAACCAAAGTACATCATATATAAATATACTAAACATATGAATACCAATAGCCAGGAAAAAAGAGAAAAGATGAAACGGTTGGAAAGTCTGATAGGTTTAGTATTATTTAAAAGTTAGTAATTAGATGAGAGGTGGTTCCTGCAAGATACGTGAGGAGTCCCTTTATTATTTGGTACCACCAATAAATAGCTAGAACCAGCTTATGATACGAAAAAAGCAACCATTTTCAGTCAGCGACATCGCACTTTTGCCTCACAGATATCATTATGCTATGGGATAGGGTTGATTCAACTTACTACATTAAAAAAATATGCAGAAAATTGACTTAAGAAATCCAGTCTGAACTCGCTTTGGATGCCTTTAACTTTCCAGGACGTGCCAATAACTACCCTCCAACAATTTACAGAGTGAGAAATGTGGCTTGAAATTGAATTATCGTCTTCCCACAACAGCCAACTAAAAGCAGATAGGGATGACCCAATTCCTTCAGAGCAAATTCTTAATGTGTCTTGACCGAAGCTGCTTTGACACGACATCTTTTTCGTATCTATGTAGGGTTAATTAAATGTTGCCTGTTGTATTCACAGAGATGAATGCATGTATAAACATCCGCTTCGTCCCTGAAGTAGTTTCTGGGACAAGGACACGTTTCTTTTTCCCACCGACGTTGCTGGCGCCTACATTTGACTTAAAAGGGCGTTATGTAACATTTTGTGCCCCAAAAATTGAAATGTTTTAATTGACAAAAATCTTGTTATTATTTTACTTCCATTTTTCAACATATTTGTGCAATTATCTCACATTTGTGCTGGTTGGTACAGAAACATCCCACATGAGGCTCACTCAGTTTGTGGTGCCACCACAAACTAACTAACTTTTAAACACACTCGTAAGGCATCTCCATTCTTGAATGGCAGTTTTTGCAATGGAGTAGGGTTGCTTCAACTTACTTTGCAAAGAAATGAGCAGAAAATTTACTTTGTGTATCGTCCTAATGTTACATAATGGAACGTTATGATGAAATAATAAACTACAACTATTTTGTAATAAGGATTTCGCATGACCCATATAACTCCAGTTATCCAAGGAAGCTGAAATTGCACTTGTACAATAATACATATCTCTATAATTCCTAAGCCTATTTTCATACTTTATACGATAACAAGAAATATGCACAAGTGCGAAATATGTATTGAAAGGCCCTGATATCATTCCGTTTTTCAACAGAAAGGAGAGGTGGACCAAACCGTATCGTGTAGGGGACTCCTGTACAAAGTGCCCTCTAGAGTCTCCGTTTTGCGACAAGGGACTATGTGGTAAGCATTTCCAAGAAGATATTATGCATATCTTGTGTCTAGATACATGTATGTATTACATGCTTGTTTTATATCAATTGTCCCTTTATAGTTGCAATTAGCCCTCGGGCATGAATTTGCAATAAACTTTATATTAAAGACTTGGTTTAATGATACCTCTCCCAAACTAAATTAACAATAAAGTCAATGGAGCATTCTGCCAATTTTAAAGCATAATAAAGATAATAACTAGAATTTATCATTGAAGAAATAATATGCAAATATGGAAATTGCTAGATTAAAGACGATTCTTAATACTTACTATATTTTTTTTATATTTCTAGTTCCTTGCAATGAAATCAATCCAGAAATGTGTGGTAAGTTTTATTTGATTTACATTCTACGTGTTGACGATATATACATGTAAGCAGCCTTGAGCCGCATGTATTGGAATATAATCACAGGGACACAAGACAAGCATCAATAAACAGTGTCTTGATGTAGCACGTCGGCAGAACGTACTGCACCTGCGCGAAACCCGTAATGTATTGTGCATAGCGCTTTGGCAGAACGTCTCATATAAGGTTGTATTAGAGCATATAAGGTTGACAGCCTGTCTGTAGTTTTCAGATGTTGTATAGGAAAAGATATCGTCTGCAACAGGCAAAATTGTGATGCAACGTTGACCAAACATCCAACGAAAAACGTGAAAAATCAGGGTTTTGCGCAGGCGCAGTACGTTCTGCCAATGTGCTGATGTAGTCTACCCTTGCGTGCAAAAGGACAACATCTGGGATGTGCTGAAGGAAATAAAGGTTTATATAAATCATGTAACATGTTCGTGTGAGGATTTAGCCTAATAATGACAATAATCTGTCAACAGAATGCAAGCTGACTTGCGGCAAGCCTGGAATCGGGTCTGGCACTCTGGATAGGAAAACTTGTTCCTGTAGGTGTGAGATGGGCACAGGTCCCAACTGCGACGGTAGGACACTTTGAACTCGTCCTAAAAGTCTGAAATCTTGGATTTTAATAACATTGAGCTATAGTTTTGCCGCGACAGTGTGGTTTTGTAACTGTTTTCACAAATTTGAACTTGTCAGGGCAAATATAGTAATTACTTCCGGGACGGAAGTTTTGTTTTGGGTGGCGCTAACTGCTAGGTTTGTATGTTTGGGTTCCAAAGTGAATGGGCGGTGTTTGGCTTTCACTTGATCGACAGGGTTTTGGTTCGGCATGACCTGGGTTCAAGGATGTGGTCGCCAAGAATGTATGGAACCAAGGTGTAATAGCGGAGTAAGTTTGATCATGAAATGGTAATAGTTATAATAATGCATTCTATGATGTGATTCATTAAAGCATACTAGTATATCTAGTTCCCGAAAGTTTGGCATCTCTGTTTTCTTGTTTGTCCAGAGGAGTGTGCGAACCCGATCTGGCACGATGACGGGTTTGACGAGTGTGCGTTCTGGGAGAACGTCCCAGGAGACTGTGACACCCACAGAGCATGGCACGTGCGCTTCTGTCCCGCCAACTGTCAGTTCGGCTGCCGTAAGTACCACAACATTGAAATCTGCGCTCTGAAACATTTTAAACCTGTCATCATACCATTATCCCAGGCTTTAAAATTGGTACACACTACTTTATCTGCTTAGCACTCAGCAGCTATGGAAAAGAGTATGCTACATGTAGTTGAACACACACCACTACCAGCGGACTAGCTCTCTGATGTAACACTTATAATTACTGTGCGGCCCAAGGGGTCTAGTAACGGAGATGGGTGCCGCATTATACACCATATTGCTTGGAAGGAACTTTAAAAACTTGTTATATGATCCGTTTTGCTAGCATTCACTACATAACGTTACTACTAGTATTGCACGGTGGTTGAATATAAGAGAAAGATTAGCCATTGAACAGTTCCCAAACATCTAGAATGGACTGCTCTAATATACCATCTAGCGAATGTGCTGCTAACTGCATAAAAGGAATTGATTGTAGTATAAATCTTGAATATTTTTCCACAGGGACGAAGTGAGTGAGTGAGGGACATCGAGCAGATGTGGAAAAGACAGGGGTCATCAAAAGCAGGAGTATAATTCATCTGCATGATAATTATACATCATTCCAGCATGCCTAACGAACAGACTATACAATGTTGACAGAGAAAATGTCTGAATGTACTTGTAAGCTTCACATATGGAATCCTCCATTTGCTTGGTGACAATCATTTGTCAGTTTGGAAAAAAAAGATAAAATGAAGACCCACTATACAGAAGACTACAGACATATCTGTTTATTCCGCAGTAATAATCCAAAATATTGAGACATGGTGCAACAGTCCTATGCTTTATTATAGTAATTTTTCTACAAAACCAAGATCAATTTGTAACAACGTGAGTCAATTGCCTTTTGCCCAAAACAATAAATATTTGTAATGTTCCTAATCATAATATACAAAACTCTTTATTTGTCTTAACATACCGGTTAGCACCTTAAGTTAGTGATACCAAATCTTTCACCATTTATAAAAACCAAGGTCTAAATAAATTATTGTGCCATTAGACTACACTATTAACATAATATTTGATAACATCTTGCATTGCAGATAAAACCATGGGCGGTCTTATGCATAAATACACTGCATCTTTATCAAGTGTGCATCTGCTGACTGTCTGTCTCTATCTGAGATTCATCTAGTAAATACAATTACTAAAGGTAAAGGTAGTCCGGACCTATAGCCTTTTTTTTAGGCCGTTGGGCAGTGGGTATTGGAAGGCGTAGCCCATCCCTCTCCTTCCACTGCCTTTTACCTCCTCAAACGAAGTCAGGTACCAAGCAATTTTACAGTGAGGAACGTCGTGTAAAGTGCCTTTCCCGAGGACACATCGTCTTGCCAGGAATGCCAGGAATCAAACACGCGACCTTTCAGTTCTGTGTCTGCTAGGCTAACCATTGGCAATTCCACACCACCAAATACAATTCTAACGTACCCTGTATTCAAGTCAGGCCTCTGCAAAGGCCCTCTGTGCATTGTAAGCTGGCAGAACATGTCCTGGTTACACCGATCACCTAACTCTAAAAGACAATTAAATGATGTACATCTACAGTTATATCTTTCACCTTTTACTTATACACCCATTGGGGGGACAACAGCTTTGAAAGGCAGATGTCACTGTTGCAGACTCATAAAATAGATCACTATTATATTACTGCTGGATCTCAAAACCTAGATTTTCCCAAATTTAGATGTTTGAACTTTTGAATAATATTAGTTGGAAAGAGCACCCTGTTCATAGACTTCATCATGATCAAGTTGAATGACCTTACATAAATATCAAGCAACTTTAGGACAGGTCATAAGTTGCAGCAAGCTAGTTTAGAGTTTAAAGTGCTTATGTGCTGTGTGATGTGTTTTAAGAAGTATGTCAAATTCATTCTTTCTTTATAGCAAGAATTTACATACAACTAAAGTATATATCCTGAATGTAATTATTTATGCACATGCACATTTTAAACCACGAACAGGCTTATTACTATACACACAGGCAACTTTCTTGTTTGTATCATTGGAAGGTAGTAATACTAGTTAGATGTCCAATTCTTGGAAGCTACTACTAAGTGTTAGACTCAACCAATAACAAAACTGGACAACTGCATGTAAGGCCTTTGTTGCCTTGCTTCATTATCTGATTCAAATTTTTAAAAATTAGAGTCTTTCAGTCTTAGTCTTGTGATTGGTTGGACTCACTTTCAAGAATGTTCCACTTGGATTTATGAATGCAACAATTGTTCTGATTGGTTGTTTTGAACATCAGGAGCAGTGCCCTCATTGGTTGATGACACTCTCTCTTGCTCTTCTCTCATTGGTTCAGCTGGGATGTCCTCCCAGGATGACTCTGTGGTTGTATCATTGGCGGATGGATTATCGATCAGTGACAACATGTTTTGGAGTTCTTTTTCCGAGTCGTCGAAGACCCGTCCTTCCTCGAGAGAACTCTCTTCAAGAGCGTCGCCACTTGAGGTCACCTGAGCGGTGTCAAAGCTCTGCGTTTCTGATGAGGATGTACAACCACTTTGCTCAAGAGCAGACTCTATAACGTCATCCAAGATGTGTTTCACCACAGGTTTATCCACATTTGTGACCAGTTCCTCCACAACAGAAGTGGCCACCAACTCTGCTTCTCGTCTCTCCTGGTCGCCTTCTTCGACTGCTTCGCTCAAAAGTTCTTCCATGTCCTTGACGGCGAAGGTCATTTGTGGACTCGGGTCGGGGACGACCTCTCTGGCAATTTCGACCTCACTGAATGGCCGTTCCACCATCAGATTCTCTGCTAGCACAACTGTTGCGTCGTCAAGTGCCGGAGTCTGTCCATTGCTGCTGCCAGAATCTGGCTGCAATACAGTTTTTGGAGACGTTTTTTCACAGTTTCTACTTCCATGACCCAAGATTGAGGAGTTTTCGTCTTGATTCCTCTCAGCATCACCTGTTAGAGATGATCCCCCTCTATCCTCTATGTCTGAAACGTGACTATCCTCCGTGTCATGCTCACTCGCACTGTTCTCAGCCTCCACCAGCCTGATTGACGCTATGGGGGTCAGAAACTCCCGGATGCGTGTCGGCGACGCTACCTCGGTGATCCTCTCTTGGATCTGCCACGTCACCTTGTTGTCCTTTCTGTGTGCACGCCTGTCTCTTTCAGGCACCTCGACCATCTCTTTTTCTGTCACTTCTGTGGGACCTGCTTTAAGGTTATCCAGTCCTGTCAAAGTCTCCTGTGCTTCTGGTGATGCACCTGCTGCTGAGTCTACCCAGGAGGGCTGTGTACTACTGCTGGAGTCTAGAGGTGGTGTCTACATTCAAACATGAACAAAAACACAGTCACGAATTGTATTTTTGATAGTACATGAATCATAATTAATGGAGGTAACTTTCGTCAAGATCCCAACAACATTCTAGTCTGCTGAAGACCAACAAGAAGTTTCTTAGCCTGGTATCCAAACCTATTTTAGCTGCGGAGTCTATTTAGTCCTCTATGCAGAGAGGACCAAAAGAGACTCGGGAGCTAAAATAGGTTTGGATACCAGGTCAGTGACCCATCCTTTTTCTTAGAGAGAGCTTGATGTGAGAAAGGAAAAATACAACATCCGTGTAGTATACAGAGCTAAAACTTTGACAAAACAAATTTTCAATCAATGACATCATCAATGTTTAATTGCTAGACTAGTTTCTTCATGTCTGGCCAATTGTCTACATAATACTATCTATTAGTAAGTATCCATCCATCTATCTAGGTCTGTCCAAGCATTCGACATAAGACATACATGTATGTTTACCTGTTCAACAGATAGGAGCTGTAATTGAGGATAGCTCCTGTCTCGAGTGATGGTCTTCTTCAATCTCTTGGACCTGGCAATGGGAATCGGTTATATTTTGACTAATAGTAATACAGTGGTAAAAGTGTTATATATATATGCACTGTTAAGCAATAAATTTTATTACATGCAAAACTTCCAATATCACGGTCAAAGAAAAAAGTTTACACAGAGTGAAATTAGTCATTGCTGGTCAATAGAAACAACATTTTTCCTAATTTACAATGGGTTAAAAAAGTGGTGAAAATGCTTACCACAGAAAACAAAGTACAAAATGTTTGCTACTACTACTACTACTACTACTACTTCAGAAAGTGGTGAAAATGCTTACCACAGAAAACAAAGTACAAAATGTTTGCTGCTACTACTACTACAATGACAATGATGACAACGACGACATGTACTACTTACTTGTCAAACATCTTGATCTCCTTGCCCAGCTGTTTGGACAGTTTTATGTCATCTGCATCAAATGCCTGAAACAGGGCCTTGATGCCAACTGGACCTGGGATTTTCATGCAATTTTAAAGTTGTAAAAAAATCGCATACATATCATCAGAAATTGAATGTAAATATTATGACTTGAATCACCAGGACAGCACAACTTGCTATGTCATTATTAACACATTTGTAATTTTTAAAGGATATTAAGCTTCTTTTCAGCACTTTTTTCCCGTCACACAATGTTTGTTACAGAGAAAACCTTTCAATCTGATGCTCATACATCGAGAAGACTAGTAACCAATATCACATCAATCAATCAATCGGCCGTAGGCATGCTGCAAGAAAAATCATAAAACACTAGAAAGGTAACATTTGCAAAGCAAAATGCATTATTAAACGTTTACCTTCACATGGTCTAGCCTAACAAACTACTGCAATGTTTATTATTACTCAAACACATTCATATACATGTACTAGTCTATAGTGTACTAGTCTATAGTGACCAGCCCCTCCACTTTTGTCCTGCTACATAATGTAACACAACACCAGCACCAGTTACCATGGTGACAGACTTCTGGTACAGGTAATTGACCTTACATGTATGTGTTTGGAGAAGAAGAAACGAAGCAAAAAGAATATGTTTTCCTTCTGCAAAGGTAAACATAATAACAGTTACTGCTATGCCGAAAATACATTTTGTAGAACGTAATGGAGAGAGATGTCTACGGGCACTGTGTGTCAGTACATAATGCTTACAGATAATTGTTACAGTACTATCCAACAATATCACTTTTCAGTGTTTTGGACTCACCTGATTCAGGTGGCAAGTTTGTGTCTGCTATCCCGGAGGTTTCAGAGCCTGATGTTGTCCTGGCACGAGGTCTCGGGTTGACGTGATCAGCTGGTTTCTCCTCCATGTGGCTCCTCAGGAGCTGAGCAACAGCTTCATTCTGTACAATATTTATATTCTTTATCAATTTTTATATAGCTAAGCTAAAGTGACTGACAGACTGATGGACGAAGCATGACACTTTTTTTGAGAATTTATTATTCATACGATTGTACAATAAAACTTACTCCGCTATTACACCATGGTTTATATTTCATACAATCCTGGTGACCACATCCATGAGCCCAAGGCATATACTGGGTCAAAACCCTGTCAATCACATGAAACCCAATCTCTGTCCACTCACTTTGGAACCCAAACATACAAACTCCCCCCAAACCAGCACCACCCAAAACAATACTTCCAGTTCTACACTCGTGAATGTAGAACAGTTTTCCTCACGTGTGCGTACTGCAGTGCGGTGAGTTGAGTCTTGTTCCTGATGGCTGCCGACGCTCCGTTCTGCAGCAGCATCGAGACCAGTTCCGGGTAGTTCCACCGAGCTGCCTCGTGAAGCGCCGTGTTTCCCCGCTGATTCGTCTGGTTGATGTTTGCACCATTCTGTAGAAAACATATCAAAATGTATTTTGAAATATGTTAATCTTGTCTCATGCACCACCTGATTAAGAATAATTACAAAGTTTAAATCAGAGATTTCAAACTTCATCTGAAGTACTTTTTGTTTTCATTTCCTGTACCTGACCTTTTAACACAACCTGATTGGGAATAATTACAAAGTTTAAATCAGAGATTTCAAACTTCAGGGTAGTATTTTTTGTTTTCGTGACTGTCGAGTTCAAATTTCCTGTACCTGACCTTTTGACATACCAGTATCATTCTGGGAATACTGCTGGCAATACTTTATGATGACTCGGTGATCCCAACTACAGATGTATGATTAACATGTACCTGGATGAGCAGCTGAGCAGGCTGCAGGTTTCCCGCAGTGGCAGACAGGTACAGCGGCGTGCACCCGTTATGGTCCTTAACGTTACACTTGGCGCCTTGGTCCAACAGGGCTGAAACAATCTGACAACAGAAAAAATATGTATTACTAAACAGCGCTCGTGACTGCGCCCGTTTTAGGCGCATATGCGCCCAGAATTTCGAGAATGCGACTAGATTTGAAATCACAGGCGCACGGTGCTCCTAGAAAAAAATCAAGTTCGTAAATCATTTGTCAAAGTAAGGGCTTCCAAACCCATGTAAAGCTACAAATTTTGTGGTAACAATGACCCATTTTTCATTAGGAAATGTTCATAGAGAAGTTTTATCCATAGTCAACTTGTTTTAATGTGCCTATAAACGCAAAAATTCATCCAAAACTCGCGGAAGTTATTGGCCGAGATGTAAACAACAGCGGCCATCTTGGATTTTATTTGGAGAATATGCAACGCCCTCTAGCGACATTAGTGAGAACTGCAGAGTTACAGACATCGGTAGAGAGCCGATAATGAAACAAATTAAATCTAGCACCGCGTTTCCGCCTCTATTTAATCTCTTGGCCAAAATTATTTACTTCTTTGCTATTGCTAAATGAAAATTGTACCAGGCTAAAAAAATAGTTTTTTTTTTTTAAATTTTATACAACTGTATAAATGTTGTTTACCATGACTCTGTATTAATATATTATATATAGTAATTTTGCATGTGTTTTTCAAATGGCATGTAAAATGTATGACATGGGTTTAGGTCCAGCAGATATAGATTAGACTGCAAGTGACATACACCTAAATGGCATGTAAGAGCATTTTAAAATGAACGTTGTTGTCAATTTGGTCATTTTCCGGGGGGGGGGGGGTATGTTTATTAGATTTTGAAGTTTTTCTGGGGGGTACTTTTATTCCGGAGGGTATGTTTGATTTATTTGGGAAATGAGAGTAATATTTTTCGGCAGCTTTATAATTACGGTATCTTCTTGGTATCTTTACTTCACACAATTTTCTTATGTTCAATCAAGGAGGTTCAAAGAAGTAAATAAAAGGTTACATTTCTCTATACATGCAAATCGCAGCAAGTATTATTTTACCTTTGCCGGCAGTGTAGTACCCTGAACACAGTTTTCAACATTTTGTGCAAAGTCCTGCAAATTACGTCAATAGGATTATTTTTTCTGGTGGTGCGCCTAGATTTTTGCTGGTGCGCCCAAATGTTTTGGGTTGGGAGCACAGTGCTCCTAAGTCAAAAAGTTAGTCTGGAGCCCTGCTAAACTACATCTTATCCTCACAGAGAAACAGTCAAAGTACCAAAATATAAAATAAGACAAATCTGGCAATTTGTTTCAGACTTCTAGGAAGTATTTTGGGTTTTGGTGACCTTCAAGTTAAGTTCATCCTATTTCCTGTGTCTGACCTTTTGACGTCCTTTCATAATGATTCTGCCTGTCAATCTTCCCACACCTGCTGTCAACCTCACTACTACAAAAACTTCTCTAAACTTCATCCCATTTCCTGTGTCTGACCTTCTAACCTGTCAACCTGCCTGTCAATCTTCCCTCCACCCATGCATTTGCTGTCAACCTACTCTGTCCGGACATATAGACACACAAAGCCACAGCTCAGCCACCCAAAACAATACTTCCGCACCCAGAAGTAACTATTGGGGCCCTTACTTCTCTTATGGGCTATCCCATTTTTGCCTTACCTTGACATGATTATGTTGACAGGCTATGTGGAGGGGAGTGTTGCGCTGCGCTTTGTTCTGCCCATTCACGTTGGCTCCGTTCCGCAGCAGCAGCATGGCCAGGTCCTTGTGTCCGTGTAGGGCCGCCACGTGGAGGGACGTAAAGCCTCCCTCATTGGCCGAGTTTACACTGAGCTCGTCAACAGACATCACTGCCGTTCTCTGGGTTAGTTTAAAAACATGTCGTTAATAGTACACTGTATGTAAATACTGACCAGGACTAATACATACAATGCTTATGATACCCATGGTTAAGCAGAGATCTACTCCCGAACACCAGCCAAACACCAGCCAACCATGGCCAAACCTCCCTTCCACACCCAAATGTTTTAAACATTTTGAAATGTCGAACAGTAGCCGACCTGGCTGAACACCAGCCGACCCAGCTGACCGACTCCTAACCAGGGATGGGGGAAGTTCAACTAGTGTTTGGGAGGCCATATTCGGCTGTGTGTGACAGGGGCCTTAGCTGGACCATGCAGGTATATCAAAACATACATTGTATATATATAATTATTCCTGGTTTTTAAGATCCTTCCTCTGAGTCAATACACTTATTATAATAATTAATTCTCCTAAACTCTTTGGCATGAAAAAAAAAAGTTTGGTACCTTCGCAAGCTACAATGTACAATCATTATGGTCTCACAACCTGATTGGGAATAATTACAAAGTTTAAATCAGAGATTTCAAACTTTAGGGAAGTATTTTTTGTTTTCATGACTGTCGAGTTCAAACTCAAACATCCCATTTCCTCTACCTCTTTGGCATACTCTTTGGCATGAAAAAACAAGCTTGGTACTTTCACAAGCTACAATGTACAATATGGTTACCATTACCTTCTGTACAGGGTGACATTTCTCACATTGACACAGGGGGTGACACAGGGACGCGTTGGCATCAAACACATCCTCATCATCTTCATCTGAACTCTCCACACACAACAGGTAACGCACCTGTGCAAACAAATATGTAACTGTATCTGTATAGCCGGTATAACCGCCCTTCGGCGTAACACACCAGCCTCGCAGGCACGTGGTGCAGTGGCAGCTGGTTAAATGACACTGAACGACCTGTTATACCCAATCTTTGCACATCTAACTGCAGGAGTTGTTTAAAGCTCTCTAGTGATGATGCCCCAGCTGTACGTGGTGCCAATGAGTTCCGCTCTACGACAGTTCTTGGAAAATATGAGTTTTTGAACACCTCAATTCTTGATTCAATTTGATAACTCTGATATTTGAAGGCATGACTGTTTCTTATTCTTTTCTGAGCTGGTATTATTAGATACTTAGAGGTTGGTATGTCCATTAGGTTATTGGATTGGTCATTTTGTACATCATGCATTGTATGTGCAGTCAGTATTAAAATTATACTGTTAATTCCTACTGTGCGCTGATGATTTGAAGTAGAAAATCAACTCTCAAATCAAGGAGCTTCCTTGCTCAAATAGACCTTTCCACCACCTACCATTTCTATGTCATTATCAGCAACTGCCTTCAGAAGTTTTTCAACCTGGAACACAGCAGGAAAATGTACTAAATTACACACTCAACCTTCGCAGCAATCTTAGACTGTCAGTCATATAGTACGTATAACAAAAAATTTGATTTGACCTTCTTGACAAAAACAGCGAACTAATGAGGCCTGTTTCCTTTTTATTTATTACAAGTTTGTTAATATCCATTGATATCTCAAGTACAGACCTAGTCACATTTGTCATATGAACTATGATCATCGCAAATTGAGTGCTGGGCAGTCGTACATGTGTCATGCAAAATTCAGCTGTCTTGTTACGGAAAAAAGCTATCCTGGATCCTTATTGGCCGTTGGTTCTGCCACAGCCTGCTTAAAAAAATTCACATCATGATTATACAATGGCCAACAACAACAAGATCACGAAATTTGGATTTTAGCAAGCCTCAGTATTGCAGAGACAGAGTAGTTTTAAAAGTTCCGTCATTGTCCACAAAGTTGCATGAAGTTTTTCGTACCTGTTTCTCCCGTTGTTGTTGAGGCGAGTCCTGAGGTACAGCAGTGGGAAGTTTGTTGATACTGAGGGGACCAGACTCACGTCTGTCTGGTCTAGTGGGCTTAGGAGGGCTGGCGTCCTGGGCAGATACAAAAACTAACTTCAACTTACAGCCTCCAAATCTTACAACAGTTCCTGTGATATCAGTATGCCAAAACATGCATCTTAAAGGAACACAACACAAAATTTCAAATTCATTATTTTCCAGTAGTCTACACATAAAGAAGTTGATATATTTCAATTTTTCCATTAGTCCGCCAAATAATTACCCTGTGCACGCGTTTGAACTTCGCGCTCTCCTAGCTCGCCCACTGCGATGGCAATGATTAATGCTTTGCTCTGACGTCTCCGTTCCGAACCCGCTTATTTGCATATCACAGTCCAGTGATCTCCCAGTGGCACTGCCAACATGCAAATAAGCGGGTTCGGAATGAAGACATCAGAGCAAAGCATTAATCATTGCCATCATGGCTGGCGAGCTAGGAGAGCGCGAAGTTCAAACGCGTGCACAGGGTAATTATTTGGCGGACTAATGTAAAAATTGAAATATATCAACTTTTTTATGTGTAGACTACTGGAAAATAAAGAATTTGAAATTTTGTGTTGCGTTCCTTTAAAATGTTAACCCAAGGCTTGCAATTTGTTTTGGGGGATAGGTGCACTGATGCATTTTATCTTAAAATTTAGGTACACAGAAAGACTTTTGGGGGCAGATGCACTCAGTATAGTGTATAAATACCTGGTAAACATAATGGTGGAAGAGTTATGAAAAGAGGTCCTTGCACTCAGTGTTTTGAAACCAACAGAGACAAAAAGCATAAAGGAGATATAATCAACAAAAATTGAGCTTCCAATTCATTCTGTTACGATTTAGCTTGAAAAAATTACATCAGAATGTTCCAAATACATGATTTGTACATCCACCCCACGCATATTAAAGAACCCACCACACCTTTCGAAGAAGAGTAGGGGCATGCCCCGGTGTGTGATGGCCCAAATACTACTAACTGGGTGTTGGTGATTCACTTCAAATCACCCGGGCGGAGGCCTGGCGAACCCCCGTCTCGTATAAGCCACATGGTGATTAACACCATCACCAGGACTCCAGGAAGAATAGTGTGAATTCACACACTAATGGAGATCCTTACCAACCAAACCAAACCAGACCAAAATTCACAAATTTAAGTCAGCTCGCAGCTTTGAAACTATGAAAACTCTAAACCACCACCACTACAACACCCACCGTTACACGGACTACCTTCACAAAACCTTCTTCTGTTTCTTGCACCCGTCTGTCTTCAAGGGCCTGTAACAGGACTCTGGAAACCTGGTAGAACAACAACAAGAGGCAAATGTTCATACATTCAAGACAACACCCCTTAATATTGCTATGGAATCTGAAAGTGCTTTCAAGAAAAGTTATGTTTTTTGGCAATTGACGATTTCCTGATTTTTTTTTTCTACTAGCAACGCAGCAATCGTATTGATTATATTCAAAAATGATAATGACTACAGATTAAAATCATCCCAATCTTTAGCATAGCTAGTCTCTAACAGACTCCAATTAATATTGGGTTGCTTGAAAAATAGGTGCCATAGAGTGTAACTGTTTGTATATAATACAATTTGAAACCATCAGACAATTTATCTCAAATATTGGTAAGCCCTGTGATAAGATATTCCTTCTATTTTGGCCAGTTTTTAACAATTTTCTTTCAGTTCACCAAGATTGGTAGGGATTTAGTAAAGTAAAGGTATCCCCAACACTACAGCCTTACCGTATCATTGTGTGCACAGTCTAGAGAGGTCTGTTTCTTCCTGTTCAGGGCTTCCACTGATGCACCGTTCTCTAGTAGAGTTTCCACAATATTACCTACAAGAAAACAGATGACGCCAGAATTTAGATTTGATGGTTAGATGACATTTTGTCTATGTGTAACAACAGGACTTTTCAAAGGGTCATTAAAATCATTCTTCATTTTTTATCATTTTTGTTGTAACAGTTGCAAAACAGTATTGAAGACAAGGTACCACTGCAACAGAAAAGCATTAAAGGATAGAGATTTATGTAATTTCTGCTTTGTATAGTGAGGCAATCAGAGAAGGCAGACTTCACCCCCTTGCCCATACTGCTTTGTGACTTTTCAGTCCCATGGACAAAAAACAACAGTCACTGTGATAATACATATCCTTCTCCCTGTTGCCAAAGCCCATAACCAATAGAAAATTAGTACTAGCCAAATGGAGCACGTCGGCAGAACATACTGCACCTGCGCGAAACCCAAAATGTAATGTGCATAGCACTTTGGCAGAACGTCTCATATAAGGTTGTATTAGAGCATATAAGGTTGACAGCCTGTCTGTAGTTTTCAGAAGATGTTGTATATATAGGAAAAGATATCGTCTGCAACAGGCAAAATTTTGACACAACATTGACCAAACATCCAACGAAAAACGTGAAAAATCAGGGTTTTGTGCAGGCGCAGTACGTTCTGCTGCTAAAGGATATAAATATTATGAAAATTGGGAAGTCTAGAAACACATTCACACACAGATACTTACAGACACACACACACACATACGGACTTACATGTACATGTACACACAAACAGACAAGCCAAAAACAACATGTCACTTCCTTTAGGTAAAATAAGGATTCCGAAGGTGATTTGACCAGTAAACTTACAGTATCCCCATCTGGATGCCAGGTGGAGGGGGGTGTCTCCATTGTCGTTAGCAGCATTAATGTCCAGCACCACATAGCTGCGGTCGTAGTACACCACTGCCTTCACACACTACAACAATAAACATTGTCAAGTACAACTTTTATCATTAAATCATTACCGTTGGTATTGTAATGTTTATCACATATTTGTTTGTTTGTTTGTTTGTTTATTTATTTATCCAGGGGGTACATATCGCCACTAAGGCGTTTTTTGTCACGCTTCTCCACACAATTTGTAATTATGAAAATGATCATAGTAATTTTTAATTGTGTCAAAGATATTGCAAGAAGTTGCCTTAAGTTTCTACATTTTACAAAATTAAACACTGTTACTGTATCATACTTATTTGCAAATTCAAAGAGGTTGAAAAAAAAATATTGGCCATAACAGTCTGACAATCATAAGGTAAAACCATGCACTTCAAATAAGTCAAAAGAAGTACAATGTACTCAGGAATGCCAGAGATTTCATGTAATGTCATTGTACAAGATTAAGGTCTGTTGCTTGTAGAAATATCAAGGTTATGAAGCTTCTGTTGTAGCCTGGTAAACGTACGTCTTCGTGGCCATTCTCACAGCAGAGGTGAAGCGGAGTGTTTCCATCATTGTCCTGAGCTCGGACATCGGCACTGAAGTGTAGCAGCAACAGCTGTGGAGAAAAAACACAACTTCAACTTATACCATAGTGTATGACATTGTCTACATACTTTTTGTCGACGTCTCGGGGAGGAGCCTAATGGTACAGTATTGTGTGCAATTCGCAAGAATTCTAGGAATCGTACAGGCATTTTGTCCACAGGAATGGAATGTCCACAAGCATGTCTCTGACCCACATCTATGCCCACATTCCTGGAAACCTTTGGGACCCTGCTTTGGGAAGACCTCTCTGCCCCGGATGCCCTACTTTCTGTGAGCCCGGGGCTCATTCACTATACACTCAGGGGAGGAGTGCACTGTATCTGTATAGGTACCAAGTCTTCCTCAAAATCATAAAATGATGGCAGGGCCGCAGTGCCATGCAAACAATAACCCTAACAGCAACCACCGTCGCCATGGCAATGTATGTTTTCATTGCCAGTCTTGTTTGTATTAGTTTCAATTTCCCTGTACAAGCCCAAGTTATATGTAGCTACCACTCATTACTTCTATGTACAGAGATTTTCGGTGTCTGTCTGACAGTGTGTGCTTGTTTGCTTGTGATTCCATGGTTATTGCCACATGATAGGCATGTTGGGCACAGTTACAGGAAGCTAGGTCAAAGGTCTCAGAAAAGGTTAGCTCATTTCCTGTCTTTGATTTCCTGCTGTATGCATGTCTGTTGCCTCACGTCTGTGAAAATTAAAAAAATTAAAAACTTAAAAATGCAAATATTTGCAACCACTCTCTCATTGGTCGAACCACTAATTGCATGCTGTCATTGGTTAATCTGCTAATTGTGATTGACATGTGTATAGGTACATGTATGACGTGATGATATGACTTACAGCAGCAGACTGGTGACCTTTCTGACAGGCCAGGTGGAGAGGGGTGGAGCCGTGGTAGTCGGTAGCGTTCACCACTCCGCCCTTTGTAACTAGGAGGTCTATCATGTCAGCTCGGCCTGGGGTACACAGAAAAGACAGATAACTAATTGAATCAATCAACAGACTGTGTCTGAACCAATGGATACTTAGTTAGTGTAGTAAATGTCATCATCATAGATTGACAACATGGTGATCATTATGATAATGAGACCTTACCATATATGGCTGCAACATGGAGAGCTGTTAGCCCCTTGTCATCTCTGGAGTAAGCTGTTACTGCAGTGGGGTCATTTCTTCTCCTGGATATAAAGTGGACAAGAGTTATCAATTTGAACATGCATATCTATTAAGAAACTTTCAGATTATTCAACATTCATATTCATAATTATGTAGATTAACAAGAAAACAGATAAAATTTCAGATTTCCAGCAAATATTTTCAGTTTTCCTGACCTTCAAGTTCACAGATCTCTGGGAAGTGTTTTGGGTTTCGTGAATATATTGGAACTGTGGAGGGGATTGTATGATGTAATTTAATCGGGTATTACACCACTTCACTTAGTCCAACTGAGTGCATGCTGTGTCATCTTCAAACTTGGCCTCCCCAGTGTTTGAAATACTTTTTTGAACCAGGTAGCACAGTGTGCACCTTTGAGTTCAGTGGTACATATTTTCAGGTTGCTTGGTGCGCTACCTGAGTCAGGGAGCAACTAGCATACAAGAAAATCAGGTTGCAATTGCTAGTCTGCTAATGGGTATTTCAAACACTGCCTCCCTATCAATCAACTGTCACAAACCACCGCCTACCCTCCATGCAACCGTTGCTACATGGTTATAAAATGCACAAACTTACAAGTCAGCTACCCAAAACAATACTTCCATATCTGGAAGAAAAAATATCATTAGAAATCCTACCTACCCTGACACAAGTCTCTCACAGCTGTCACAGGAGCACAGTTGCTACATGGTTATAAAATGCACAAACTTACAAGTCAGCTACCCAAAACAATACTTCCATATCTGGAAGTAAAAGTAACAATTGAAATCCTACCTACCCTGACACAAGTCTCTCACAGCTATCACAGGAGCACAGGGGGTGGCACATCTTGGTCCTGAGTTGGGTGTGGTCAGGCATGGACACCTCCAACATCTCCCCCACATCCTCTACACTACCCTCACGAATGTGCTGAAGATAAGGAAAAGTTCATTATCAGTTCAGTTCAGTTCATCCTATTAAGGTGACACGACAAAGTGCCTCCACAAGTTCCTGTCTTGCATGACCGAGGACAGTTCAACACCCTCTAGTCCTGTGTCCTCTTCGATCACCTTCTTTAGAGAAGGGCGACCACGTCTACACTTTTCCTCTGGTGTCCAGAGGAGAACCAGACCCACCATTTCCTCGTGGCGCATAACATGTCCTGCCAATGACATCCTACGGCCACGAATGACCGTCAAAATCCGAGGCATTATCACATTCATTATCACAATAAGGAAAGTGGCAGATGGTCCACTAAAATATTGACTAGGTATTAACTCTTTGTTGTATTCAGTAAGAAATCTTTTACCTGCCGTGGTAATTTCTCAACCTAATGAAACTATTCTTAAGAAAACAAAATCAACACACTTCACTCAGGTGGAAATGAGTACCTAGCTTTGGTTAGGGACATCCCTCGGATAGGACGTAAAATGGAGGTCCCGTGTTTGGGGAGAGCCACACCCCACGCACGTTAAAAAAGCCACCACACCTTTCGAAAAAGAGTAGGGGCATGCCCCGGTGCAATGGTTCAAATACTACAAACTGGGAGTTGGTGATTCACTACAAATCACCCGGGCGGAGGCCTGGCGAACCCCCGTCTCGTATAAGCCACATGGTGATTAACATCATCACCAGGACTCCAGGAAGAATAGTGTAAATTGACACACTAATGGAGATCCTTACTAACCAAACCAAACCAAACCAAACACACAATGACATCAACATACACATTACTGCAGAGATGGTTGCAGGGAGAGTGGGTGGATATTTGGTTACAGTTGATTGACAGGGAGGTAAACTCATTCACACACTTTCATTTTCTCTACATGGACTGAGAAGAGAATGTGGAGAGAGGAAAGAAAACGCTAAACTTTTTTTTCTTTATTTGCACGCTTGCATCAGTCTTGGGGTTCCCAGAGGATGTCATCCATATAATCAAATCAACATGGCCTTAGTCAATGTAAAAAAAGGTTACAAATTTCATTGTAGTTGTATTAGTTTTGGGTGGCTACTCTGATGTTACTGCAAAATCTACTGTGCAAATTGCTTTTGTCTTTGATACAGAGAAACAGTTAATATTAGTATTCACCTCAAACAGTACCAGTATTGTTGACATGTCCTGTGAACCTTGTCTCTGGATGGCCTGCCACTGGGAGCTGGAGGTTAGAGTCTGGTCTGAACCCTGGAGACAACAACGGGAGCAGAATTAATTACATCAACAATCCTGATGACTAGGGATGTACACCTACATATATTATTTTGAATATACTAATGTTCAGTAAAATCTGGTTTTATTAATTTGGTTTATTTTTATGCAAAGATTACCAGATCAAATCAATGATTTTCATTTTGCAATGGGTAGAATAGCTTCTATTTGTGTAAGCTACCATTACCCCAGTAAGTTGACATTCTCATATGTTACTGAAGCATATCAAAAGTCTATAGGACTAGTGCTTTTTAATATAATTGCTATAATGTGTTGATAGTGTTCAGCACCAAGGACAGGTATGTTTATGAGGGGGGAGTGTTTAGCACCAAAGACATGTATGTGTCTGAGTGGACAGTGTTCAGCACCAAGGACAGGTATGTGTCTGTGTGGATAGTGTTTAGCACCAAGGACAGGTATGTGTCTGTGTGGATAGTGTTCAGCACCAAGGACATGTATGTGTCTGCGTGGATAGTGTTTAGCACCAAAGACAGTTATGTGTCTGTGTGGATAGTGTTCAGCACCAAGGACAGGTATGTGTTTGTGTGGATAGTGTTCAGCACTAAGGACAGGTATGTGTCTGCGTGGATAGTGTTTAGCACCAAAGACAGTTATGTGTCTGTGTGGATAGTGTTTAGCACCAAGGACAGGTATGTGTCTGTGTGGATAGTGTTCAGCACTAAGGACAGGTATGTGTCTGCGTGGATAGTGTTTAGCACCAAAGACAGTTATGTGTCTGTGTGGATAGTGTTTAGCACCAAGGACAGGGTATGTTCGTGGGGAGGGTAGTGTTCAGCACCAAAGACAGGTATGTGTCTGTGTGGATAGTGTTCAGCACCAAGGACAGGTATGTGTCTGTGTGGAAAGTGTTCAGAACCAGGGGCAGGTATGTGTCTGTGTGGATAGTGTTCAGCCCCAAGGACAGGTATGTGTCTGTGTGGATAGTGTTCAGTACCAAGGACAGGTATGTGTCTGTGTGGATAGTGTTCAGCACCAAGGACAGGTTTATATAATCATAGCTGATGATATCACAACATTGCAGGTGTAATTTCTGTAGTACTTACCTCTTCTACTCTAGCATTCCCACTCTTCACATGCTCTATTGCTGCTTCAAGAGATGCTAGATAGAACCTGGGGATGGTGGGGAGTGAAAACATGTTATTCTGTTGGCCATTCATACATACACTGTGAAATATACTGCATGCAATCTTTTGATTTTAAGACATTCGCCTTAATTGATACTGTCCCCCAGCATAATGCATTCCTATACATCTAAATTGTGTATAACTGGGGGTGCTGCACCAGTGATAGTTAACAGAGGTAACGTCTTCAAAATCTATACAATGTCATCCAAAATTTGTACATACTATTAGCATTAACGTGTACTGAGACTGAGATATGTACAGCACGTCGGCAGAACGTACTGCGCCTGCGCAAAACCTGGATTTTCGCTGGATTTTTGGTCAATGTTGCATCAGAATTTTGCCTGTTGCAGACCATATCTTTTTCTACACAACATTTGAAAACTACAGACGGGATGTCACCCTTATATACGCGAATTCGACTTCTGTGAGATATTCTGCCGAAGTGCTATGCACAATACATTACGGGTTTCGCGCAGGCGCAGTACGTTCTGCCGACGTGCTGACATGTACAGGAGACTGATTGTTCTTGAGCATGGGCATGTATGACTGACCCGAAGGCATCGTTGGCTGGCCTGGAGAACCTGAAGTTGTGCAGGTACGTCAGGTTAGCCAGCCAGTTGGGGACGTCAGCCTTAATCACCAGGTACACCAGGATGGGCAGGAGGTCATCCGAGGACATTGTCACTACATGGGGATACATCAGATACTGGGTTAGATGTTAAAGACTTGTTACCTCCGTGTTTGGAGGTTTTGTTTTCAGTGTGTCTGTGTGTTTGCTAATGAGTTAGGCTACATATTAGGACTTGTTACCTCCATTTATGGAGGTTTTGTTTTCGATGTGTCAATTTGTGTGTGTGTGTGCTTGTGTTTCTGTACAGTTATTTCCACATGTCATGGACACTGACAGGAAGTTAGGTCAAAGGTCTCAGAAAAGGTTATCTCAATTTCTTGTCTTCAATTCCTGCTATATGCATGCATGTCTGTTGCCTAATGGGAGCCTGCGGGAAAATGCATAACATTTACAAGACAGAAACAGCTAGAAATTCACAATTATAATGAATAAAACATAGAGGTTCACAAAAATTCCTCAGAGGTTGTGGCTACCTGACTCCTTCCGTTTGTGTAGTGGGGAGGGGCGGGTGATAGCAGTGATGGCACGTTTGACACACAGCAGTTTCTCCAGCGGTGAACTGAACTTGTTCAGTCCATGAAGCTCACGTCTAGCTCGTGGAACACTTTGCCTAAAATGCCACAAAAAGATGTATTAATTTCTAAATCATTTCAAAGAATTGTTCAAGTAGCACTTGCTGTTTCCGTTTAAATTTAAAGGGGCATTATGTAACCTTTTTGCCCAAAAAATTAGAATATTTCAATTGAAAAAATCAAAGTGTCATTATAATTTACTTTCACTTTTCAACATACTTGTGCAATTATCTTACATTTCTAACATTATGGTTGGCGCTAAAACAGCCTACATGAGGCACACTCAGTTTGCAGTACCACCACAAACTACCAGAATGTAAACAAACATGGCCATGGCCATGGCTTATTTGCAATGAAGTAGGGTTGATTAAATGTACTTTGTAAAGAAATGACCTGAAAATTGACTTTTTGTATCATCCTAATGTTACATAATGCTGTTTTAAAGCTTTGCATTTCTTTGAGAAATATAGCATAGATACCACACTCTTCAACTTTGTCAGCAGACTTACATGGAGAATTATGCTTCATGCAAAATGTATAAGATGAGTGTCAAAAGTTCAGTACTCAACACAGCAGACTGGAAACTGCTGTAGTACCGCTGAAGTCTGCTAGGTGGCAGCGATGCACTTACCAAAACTCTTTCCTGACCCCTAAATCTCGAAGTTGGACATCTGCCAGATTCCTTGTGACCTTGTTCAGTGCAGCATCCTGTTGTAAATAAGACAAGACAGAAACACAGTGAATGAAAAATTTTTAAAATCATAAACAATTGCACAACCATATCATGACATATGGGACGCATATTCAACAACCAGTTTGTTTTCTTGTTTATATATGTTTTGTTGGCAACAAAAACCACAGAGACCGTTTCATACAAAAACCATTTCAATCGAACCAAATCCTTTCTAGTAGTCAAGAATCTAGATACAATCAACTTCCCATGGCAGGTAATCCTGCATTTACAATATTATAATGGATGAATTGTTGGTACTTATTATCTTGCATACAATGGAAACAATGGAAAACCTATCAGCAGATTGACCTAGTTTAATGCAAGCAGGCTTATAAGTTGGGAAAAATCTGAAATGCTGGCTATGGGACATTTTGCCAATACACATAATAATTATTATGTCTTTCTTGTCAATAGACCGATCCCATAACCCTGTCCATCTCTGTCAAAATGCAAAACTAAAACACAACTCTTTGATGGACATGTAGCCACTCTGTCATTGGTCAAACCACTAACTGCCATGCTATCATTGGTTGAACTGCTAATTGTGATGGACAGTCAGGACTGGTCTATATTGACTGTTTCTATACTTCCTTTTAAAGCTGATGCAGTGTGTCAAGAATGCAGTCCCAAACGTGACTGAGTCTGTATCCCCCTCATCATGATCAAACTCAGTCACGTTTGGGACTGCATTCCAATTGAACTTCAAACTGTGACCTGTGACCTCTTACCTCCGTGGCAGTGAATGTACTGATGGTGTTGAACACCTTGTTGAAGACACCATGCATCACATATGTCTGTTAGGATAAGAAAAAAACATTTCATAAACAAACAATGAACTCTAATTTAGAAAATGTAAGCAATAGCAATGTTTAGCAACATTCCTTTTATTTTACATGTTTTAAGCATTCCGTTGCTTCACAAAAAAGGACTTTGAGAGCAAAATATGAAGGGGAAAAACCAAGTTAAAATGACTAGTTAGAAATATATTAGAATCATTCCCTTACCTCCATTGCAATTTTTAAGTTATCCATATGAATTGTACTCTGCTTGGCAATTTTCCCCTATGGAAAGAAGAAAAACACATTATTTAATTTTCTCAAACCAAGTCTTCAATTTATTCAAAGACTATCTTATAAATTATACATGTACTTGTTGTTCGTCCATCGGTGTCGATGAAAACCAAGACTTTGTGTTACTTCCTGAAATTAAAAGTTCAAAATTCATTGTTTAAATTTCAACCCAGTCTTTTGTGTTGACTTTATGGCACCTATTCTAGCATTTGGGGCTATAATATGATGTCCAGGCCTGTTTTTTTTTTTTTTTTTTTTCGCCCTGTCGCTTCATATTTTTTCTGAAAAAATCCGAGAAGCAACAAATAAAATTGGTGTGGCCTTACTTACCATGTTGCTGTCCTTCAGGGCTGTTTGCATTGCTCGAACAAACAGTGTATTTGCCGCATCCTACAAATGGCAATAAAACCAAAGTCAAAGTCTATGCATCGACGTCAATCCATGGAATTCTTAAAGAAAGGAATCTTTTATATGCCAGGGTAGAGACTCTGATCTGGTAGAATTAGCGATTTTACTGGTAGAGATCCATTTCGGAGTCTCTGTCAACAGAAACTCTGATCGGAATCTCTACCAGCAGACATTGGAGTCTTTAAGATACAAGTATTCCCTTATAAAGATGTAGAGAGTCAGAACTTTTCAACTTTGATTCATGTCACTTTAGATCAATGGATGGAATTCAAGTTTAGGATTTGTAGATGGACAACCATGCACCCTAACACATTAACAGCTGTTGACAAAGACTCCGATCAAGATCTCTACCGATTCTACCAGATCAGAGTCTCTAACCTGACATATACATACTTAGAAAATTCCAGTCATCATCTAACTTAATTATGACATAGAATTCTTAGGTTGTACCATGTTGTGTCTGAGAGACACCCCCTCTAACTGGTGGTACGACCCAATGAAGTGCTGCACGCGGTGGTCGACCTGTCTCCTGGTGCGATAGTTGCCATGGCGACCCCACAGGTACTCCGTGCAGTCCTCCAATGACTGCAGGGATACCAGAATGGGCTCCTGAACAGATTCTGCAAATATGACAAGAAATTGGAGATTTCAAACTTCTGTGACTATTTTAGGTTATCATTATATCAATGAATGTCTTGGAACTGTGCTGTATGATCAGAGGAATATACAATGACTTGATTGAGTTATAAGTTACATACATCACACAATGGATTACTACTCATACGATTGTATGAAGTAACTTCCTCCCACAATTGCACCATCAGTCAAATTTTCCACATCACACATTCCTGGCCATCCCCCCACCCCCTCTTACAAACCAAATTATTCTTATGACCTCAAGGGCACACAGAGTTCATGACCCCATCATGTGCACTCCAGTGAAACTCAATCTCAAATGACTCAGTTCCTCAGGTCCCAGAGAGGACTCGACACAAACACACAATCAAAAATTTATGCGACAAAAAACAATACTTCCGTCCCATGAAGTACAACCAAAACCTGCCACTTACCTGTCCTGCCCTCCAAAAACTGATCCAGACACAGCACCCTGTAACTCTGGTCACTGCTGTTGTAGAACGTCTCCTCAAACAGGATCAAGACGTTCCGCAACTCCTTAAACCCCTTCACTGTGGTGATGGTGTTCCCTTTCACCTGAACCTCCTGGAAACATGCAAATATATACAGGGCTTGAAATACCTTTTTCTGCATACTAATGTAAACACGTCGGCAGAACATACTGCGCCTGCACGAAACCCGGATTTTTCACAGTTTTCGTTGAATGTTTGGTCAACGTTGCATCAAACTTTTGCCCGTGGCAGACGACATCTTTTTTAACACAACATTTGATAACTATAGACGGAACGTTATCCTTAGATAGGCGGATACAACCTTACATGAAACATTCTACTGAAGTGCTATGCACAATACATTATGGGTTTCGCGCAGGTGTACCGACATTTATTTATTTATTTATCTATTCATCTTAAGGACGTATGGGTTGTCCCTTCAACCCCAAGGGGCTGATTTCCAAGGGAGCCCAATTACAATGACAAATAACATATAAAATACAAAAAGTAATATAACATAAATAAATTAACATAAATTAAATACAATAATAATCAATGGTCATTATGGAGGTCAGAGGTCAAAATTCCAACTTAGGAAATAAAAACATATGATAATAACTGAACGTAGAAGTAATGAATCATATAAACAAATCAATCAAAGTAATGAAACGTAACAAATCATGGTTGTCAGTAAATCGTCATTAGGTAATTACTCAGGTGTCAGATCGGTTCAGTTTTCAACCTGTCTTTAAAAGCTTTAAGTGTGGGTGCTAGTCTCAAGTTACAGTTTAGTGAGTTATAAGTTACTGTTGCTCTGTATGCAAAGGTACGTTGTCCTGCTTTTGATGTGTAATTGGGTCTGTGCAGGAGATGTGATTGTCTAGTGTGGTAATTATGGATCTGGTTATTATAATTAAACGTGTTGAGTAGATAACTTGGGGCTAATCCATGGAGGCATTTGTACACCATGACACAGACATGCTACTAATGCACTGGTGCACCAGACAAGTTTTACCTGCAACACTCAGACTTTAGGAAGTATGGATCATACTAAAAACTTTTTTAGAAACCATTGCCATTATTTCTTTTATACTTCATAGGTGGTAACAGTCAATATAGAAAATAAAAATCCACATATACCTACATGTATATATAAACCCAGTACATGGACTAGTGCAGGTAGACATCAGAAACACCTGCACAGCTCCAATTTTACATGCACTAACCTGCATATGCAGGTGGGATTTCTAGCCCTGAAATGCGATGTTGACATCAAATTTCAAGAGGAAATCAATGATTTCACAGCTCTGTGAAGTACTTTTATTATTAGAGCTTTTGTGAATTTCTTGTTTTATTCATAATATTGTGGACTTCTCATCACTCAATCCTTTCATATTCCACTGTCACTTCCCCCCAGCCTGCAGTGAGGAGACCATTTTGACCTCCACTTCAACCTGACTTCTTCCCAGCCTGCTGGATACCATTTTGACCTCCAATTTGACCTTCCTGTCAGTCTGGGGTTACACTACCCCCCCCCCTCCACTTCCAATGATTCTACAGCATTAAAAGAAACTACTGATACAGAAACAAAAAGACAAACACACGAAAATGTACACAGAGGACCCAGAGATACACACAGTATACAATAAATGATTGTTATACTATGTAACCTTGCCTTGTTGTTTGCAGTGAGAAAAACATCGTCCTTGTCTCTCACTGGTCGAAGAATGTGGTTCTCAAAATCTTCCTTGTTTTGTTGATGGCGGGACGCTGTGCCATGTCTTGGTACACAGACCTAGGGAAGGGCAGACAAGAAGTGACTTACCTTGGTATATACATGACTGAGACAAGGCCAATGTTAATCTAAGAGTCAAAGTTGTGATCAGTGTTTTATCAAATCTAGTAGACATCTACACTCAATTAGCAAATCAGTTGTATAATCATTTGTACTCAAGTTGAACAATTTAACTCATCTAACAGTGCCTTTAACATAAAAATATATGATTGTACATACAGAATAGTGCACTGACCCCCCTTACATTATTGACTCCTCAGTTGAACAAAGCTAGAAGCACTGAATCTATTTGATGTATGCTTGTTTAAATATTATAATTTTAGATTGTATTTGGCACTTATTGAATTCAAGGAAAATCTCGGGCCAAGAGGAGCCTCTAAGGATAAGACTACGTTTAGTGCTCTCAGAGATAGAATCTAAATCAAAAAGGTGACCAATTAAGTTTACCAGGTTGTCAAGAAAGTTTGCTCTACGCTGAATGAATTTGGGATGCCAATGCCGCCCGTACGTACCATCCACCTGTTGAAGGCTGCCTCTTCGTACAGCTGGGCATGTTTTGTACGCAGGTTCTGGAAGAACACGTTCTCACCCAGGTCTTCATCGTACATCTCCATGGCGACACCACGGCGTGTTCACAGCGCCTCTAATTTGTTGTCTGCTGTGGTTGGCTCAGCAGAAACATACCTGTTTGTGGCACGTGCAGTAAAATTGGTGATTCAATGACTCATCACCTAAATACACAATATATGTTCTGTTAGAGAATGTTAAATGACTACATGTACATAAAAGATGGCAAGGTTGTCTTGTGGTTTAAGATTTAGACTTAAAATCTAAAGCTTCTGGGTTCAATACCCTGGAGGATGTTGTAATTGTGCCCTCGGAAAAGGCACTTGAATTTGAACTATTTCCTTACTTGACTCAAGTGAAAATCAGTATTCTACCTAGCTTTGGTTAGGGATGTCCTCTTAGTGGAGCCAGAGGCCCCATGTTTGCTGTCCCACCATCGATCAGCAATTGTCAAAAGAGCTCACCACAATTTCATAGTTAGGAGTCCCTCCTAGTGTGAGTGAATCTCACATTACAATTCGATCTTACACAGATTGCACTTAACTTATATATATATAAAGAAGACGTGCTAACAACCTAAAGGCTGTTTACTGGTTATCCTGAACAACTAAAATGTCAAAATTTGTATATAGTACATGTAGTACCCTTTAGCCTTATCAGTTTAATCTCGTCCCACAAACAATTATGTATGTGGGTCACAAATGTCAGACCATGCTTTCATACACTTTGAACATCGGTCATCTAGTAGTGTCTGGACAGAAGATCATGAGCCTTAAATGTCCCCAATTAGGCCAAGCACATCAGGTCAACCCTACACTTTTCGATAAATGTGCTGGGCTCTTTTAGATGCAATTGTTTGTCACCTGTCATAAGGCAACGACACGTGACAATCTACCTAAGCTAGACTAAAATAACATACTGACTTTTTCTGTGGCCAAGTAAAGTTTACATCTAATCATTTCAAGTAAAGTTGAACATCTAATCATTATCTATAACAAGAAGACAAGATGACAAAACCCCTGGGCAAATTATACCTTGTGTAAATGATGGTGTTGTTTACGAAAGTAAGGATCTGAAACACTTTCATCTTTTCGTAAAATAAATAGGACTATAACGCATATATCCTCCCAACTCAGCAAAGTCTAGTTTGTCTCACGTGCTCACCTATCATTTATCCTTCAGTCTTCATCGTCTGATGCCGTTTTTCTGGAGCAAATAACGTTAGAAAGAGAGTTTTTGGGGAGAAATTCAGACTTCCGACGAACTACGGACTCTCGCTTCCGCCATTCTACCCTGAACTTTGACCTCTTGTCACGAGTGATGGGCGTAGGACAAACGCATGAGGGCATTTTTGCCGCTGAATTTTTTCTGACAGTAATTTGTAGAAAATTTAAGGCATGTGTCATGTATTTATGCCGTATTTGTAAGCATAGAGCCTTCATTGCATGATATAAATCTTTTGTTTTTGTTTTCTCTCGTGGTGGAATAGCTTTGTTTTACGTGCCGTCGCCTTCTTGCTAACTTTTTTAATGGTACATAACGTTACATGTAAGTTGTAAGTATTCATACTCGATCAAAAACAAGCTTTGCTCTAAAAAAAAGACATTGAAATTATGAAAATTAACGTTTTCTCTTTCTTCATCTTTGTATCCACGTAAAAAAATGCCAAGCCAGGTCACAACATATGATCATATCATGAGGTGTAAAAAGTAAATAAACACATAACGTAATATTATTTCAGCTGTATATGTCTACTGAAATATATATTATCAGTTTTCACTGATCTATGATATCAAGAACAAAGGATAATCATAAAGCGCGGGGTGATAGTTGTGTGGGAATCCTACATGTGCTTGGCGCTATAGGATGTCGGCGCGCCCAAAGGTAAACATTTGCCTGCGTTTGCACCTGCCGGATACAAAGTCCGCGGAGCCTGACTGTCCAACCCAATTAGCAGCTCAACCAATGAGGGAAAAGGAAATTAGCGATTCAACCAATGAGAGAGTGGCTGCATGTCACTGTCGAATATTTGCATTTTTATGCATTTTTACGTTTTGACAAGTGGGCGGGGCTTTGGGATCGGTCTATTTGCTCCTATATATAAACGCACTACAACCGATCACAACCGTTTCCTTCATTCACGTATATGACTAGTCCACGTGGCTACTAGAGGACCTAATTCTAAACGGACATTTTTGTTTTCTCTTATTTACGACTACAGACCATCTGATTAGTGCAATCTTTACGGAGATGAGTTCCATTATTTGCAAGGCAACGTTATTAATTTTTGTCATAACAGGCTTGCATGTACTTTCAGCAGGTAAGTTTTATTTTTGGTTGTCAATAAGTCTTCATCGATAAAATAACTTATTCCAGGCATTTTATTTTATTTATTTGTTTCAAATGATTTAGCTTAATGTTGAATACACATGGGGTAATTGAAATTTTAGGAAGGTAACGTTAACGTTAAATATGTTGACTTTGAGTTATTAAAAGATATCTAGAGGGTGTGACAAGCGTGTTTTACGACTAATGATTAAGACCAAAATTGTTCTATATATATCATTTTCATTCCAGCTGACGTTCCAATAGTGACCACTAAGAACGGCAAACTACGCGGTACGGTGACGTTTGCGACAGACCTTCCTGAGAGACCGGTCTACAGTTTCCTTGGCGTTCCATATGCTACTCCTCCAGAGGGCGAACTACGGTAAAAAAATTTAAACATACAAACAGTAGCTTTCGTTTGCTTATTATCGGCGTCAGGCCACATGTTACCATATTGAAGCATCTTAATTCAATTTGTTCTGTTTTAACTTGTTGTTTTTCCTACTTAATCCATATTGTACGCCACGTGTGTACGCCACGCGGCGCTTGTTTGTTGTCATTGTCTCATAGTATGTTTGTTGTTATATGAGATAGATAGCATTAGATGCCATACGTTGTACTTTGTACAATTGTTATTCAATAAAATGTATTACTTCGGACGGAAGTATTGTTTTGGGCGGCGCTGGTTTAGGGGGTTTGTATGTTTGGGTTCCAGAGTGCCAACGGGGGCTAGAGAGAGTGGGGGGGGGGGTTAACAGTTGATTTCAAATATGCATGATGGTTGAAGGTCAGACCCTGCACGTGCCGGGTTGGAGCATGTCATTGTGTAATGATTGGGCAAGAATTCAGTTACGTGTTGTAATACCGATTAGATTACTAGTACATCGATCATACTTTTACAGTTCCAATACATTCACGTAAACCCCAAACACTTCGAAATTCCCGGAAGTCTGATCAATCTCCAATTTATTGTTATTTAATAAGTAAACGATCATATGCACCATTGTACAGTTTCCAGGCTCCGCTCCCAGCCCAATCGTGGGCGGACGAGAGGGACGCTACCCAGTACGGACCGCACTGCGCTCAGGACATCGACTTGTTGTTCTCCAAGTTCTACCCAGTTCTACCGCCTCACAACACGACCAGCGAAGACTGCCTGTACCTGAACGTATTCACTCCAGCATTAGAAACAAAGGAAACTGGCCTTCCGGTAAGATAGCAGAGCCTTAGTTTGTTACTTCCGGGAGGGAAGTATTGTTTTGGGCGGCGCTAATTTGTGCTAAGTTTGTATGTTTGGGTTCCGAAGTAAGTGGGCGGAGATTAAGTTTCATTTGTTTGACAGGGTTTAGACCTGGGTTCAAGAATGTGGTCGCTAGGAATGCATGAAACATAAACCATATGCATGATGTAATAACGGAGTAAGTTTTGTCATACAATCGTATAAGTAATAATGCATTTTATGATGTAATTCATGAACGCAAACTATATCTACTTCCCCGAAGTTTGATATCTCTGATTTCTTGTTAGGTGTTGGTTTGGTTCCACGGAGGTGGTCTGTCCTTTGGTACGGGCGCCCTGTACCCCGGCACCGCCCTATCCGCCCACCAGGACCTGGTAGTGGTCACGGTGAACTACCGGCTCGGTGCGTTCGGCTTCCTCAGTACTGGGGACGAACATGCCCCTGGGAACTACGGTCTTCTAGATCAAGTAAGGCGGTTTTCCATTTAAGGCCATACTGATTTCATTATATGGGTGGCATATAGGTTAAAATTCAAACTCCTTCCCGCAGTAGAAGGTGCATATAGGGCAGCGTCCATCTCCGTTACAATAGCCCTTGGGCCACACAACTTTGTGGAATCACTACAGCAGGGAGCTAGTCCACTTGTGTTCAGCTCCCGTACTCTTTCCCAAATGCTGAGTGCTAAGCAGAGAAAGTAGTATGTACCATCTAAAAGTCTTTGGTGTGACACGGCCGGGATCGAATTCATGACCTACTGAATGCAATCGATTGCGCAAGGCGATAACTCTTTTCACTTGGCCGTTGAATCGGGTTTGCTCTCTTAGGTGGAGGCCATGAAATGGGTCCGTGACAACATCCAGTCGTTCGGCGGAGACCCGGAGTCTGTGACGATAGCCGGGCAGTTCGGAGGTGGAGTCAGCGTATCCTACCACCTCCTGTCTCCGGCTAGCAAGGGACTGTTCCGCAGGGCCATCTCTCACAGCGGGGTGGCCACTACCTTCCCTCACGCCGAGTATGTCAAGCCACACAACGAGTTCGAGTGAGTAATTATTTAATTCTATACGCCTTTTGTGAAGCAATTGTGGTTTTGTGTGTGTGTGTAGCTGTGTGTGCTTGTGTGTCAGTGTGTGTGTATCCGTGTCTCCGTGTTTGTGTCTGTCTGTCTTTGTGTTTGTCGTGTTTGAAAGAGTTTTTGTGTGTATATGTGTCTGTATGTGTGCGTGTGTATGTGTATGTGTGTGCGTACATGTGTGCGTGTGTGTCTGTGTCTGTCTGTATGTATGTATGTATGTATGTGTGTGTGTGTGTGTGTGTGTGTGTGTGTGTGTGTGTGTGTGTGTGTGTGTGTGTGTGTGTGTATGTGTGTGCATGTGTGTGTGTGTGCGTGTGTGGTCGCGTTTCTGCAATTCCCAATATTAGCTTTGTCCGCCAGTCTATTTTACCACTAGTACTAGGGCATCGACGCCACTACTCATTGAGTAATAACGATATCTTACACTTTGATCTCTTTGCAGGTCCCAGGCAAAGGCTGTCGGGTGCAAGAGGCATGCGAAGAAAACCGCACAAATACTGGAGTGTCTGCGATCAAAGGAGTCGGAAGACTTCGTGAACAGTCGGAAAGGCGAGATTTTGGCCCGTTGCCTGCCGAGCACTGACGGGGCGTTCCTAACGGACTCGCCCAGAAATCTGCTGAAGAAAGGGGAGTTTACGAAGGTAATTAGGGGAGTAATTTGCATACGCAAGGGAATATGTTACCACCCTTACCACGGACTCACTCTTCTGGCCACTTATTCACTCTATTTTTGCCTAATTCTATTATCCAGAACCCCCTAGGAAGGTTTAGTGGAGGCGATAACGTCTATGTTAACGGTCCCCAAAAAATTGACCAATGGGAACATTGCAAAAAGTGGTGAATATGGAGAATAATCACCAGTGATTTAATGGATACATAATGACCAGTAAATAGAGCCCTCTCATTGGTCAACGTCATCTAGCTATATCATTATAATGAATATGACCTTGTTCTACTACAGGTGGACTATCTGCTAGGTGTGAACAGTGCTGAGTTCGGACACGTCTTACCCAGTCTGTTGTCTTCTGAGTTCGGGAAGGGAAAATCTCTGAAGGAGGTCACCACCATACTGATCGGTTATGCAAACATCCTCTATGGCGTAAGTCACGTTTGCCCACCTGATTTTTGACGAGTAATCACTTTAGAACCTGATTGGCTAATCTAGTCAGTGCAAACCGAGATCTCGTATGCTGATTGGCTGTCTCAAAAGAGCGCCCTGCCCTGCTTAGAAACTAATGACCAATGGGAGACCAGTAGAGAGTATAAAACCAAGCGCGGCTTCACTCTTGGTCATGGTAAACCGGCAAATATGGAAATACCTGCCTGTATCTGTATCTGTATCTGGATAGCCAGTATAACCACCTTGCCTTTATATTACGAAGGCCCACAGAGACACTGCCACAGTCCTCTTCCACAGCCCTTCCACTGAAGAGGTGTATGGCAGTGTCGTTGTGGGCCTTCGTATTATATGATCTATGACCACCTTACCCAGGGTGCAAAGCGCCTGCCGGAGATGCACGAGGAGTTGAAGAAGGAGTACCTGTCGGGGTTGTCAGATGACCCCCGGGAAGTGGAGAAGGTGTTTACCGACCTACAGTCCGACACACTGTTCATCGCACCCACAACAGACATGGCGGACAAAATGGCAGGTAACGCCATGTTTAACAAATATGACGTACACCGTATAGAAGAAATACCAACGACCTCCAGACACACAATTCCTCGCGCGCCTCGCTTTCGTGCAAATCACGTGAAATCGCTTTCTCACCAATATAGTCAAGGCGAATGGTGTAAAAAAATGCTCAGATTATGATAAAAGCATGAAACTTCAGCATGCCAAGTTTCATGCTTTTATTACCAACTGAGCAATTATGGCTATATTTTGCACCGGTCACTTAGACTGATATAAACTCAGTCACTTTCATACAGCTGTTAACTTTTTGGGTTGGCACTCTGGAGTAATATATAAACGAACCCATATCCCTTGGGATCAAATACATTATAACGGGAATATCCAATGCGTTTTTGCTGAGTAATCACTTTAGAACGGGGCCACCTGATTGGCTAATCTAGACAGTGCCAACCGAGACCTCGAATGTTGATTCGCTAGCGCGCCCGGCAGTGACCTGATTGAAACAAATGACCAATGGGAGGCGAGTAGACGGGCATGAAAGCCCGGACTCACTCGCTCTATGCAAAGCCACATATGCATGTTACAAGAGTTTTATTTTTCACATCATCTTTATTATCGTTGTTGATGTTATCATTATTCACATAGCCGCTGGTGCGAACGTCTACATGTACGAGTTCCGCCATTGCCCGTCCTTTCACCCATGGGCAACAAGGCTTTCCGGCGCGGAGCATGGGGACGAGCTGCCTTTCCTGTTCGGTGTTCCATTCCTGACGTTCGCTGACCCAAACAACTCCGGGAACGAGCTGCACTTCACAGAGGAGGAGGTCGATCTGAGTCTGGACATGATGGCGTATTGGGCTAACTTTGTGCGCACGGGGTAAGGTGCGGTTTGTTGCATCCAGAACCGTGCTTCATCCAGAATCATGCTGAGGCACGGTTCTGAATAGTCCACGCGTATTCAGAACCGTGCCTGGGGCAAAATCTACGTTCTTGGATACGCGGAGACTATCCAGAACCGTACCTGATCCTAACCCTAACCCAAACGAGCGATCGCTGTTTTTGTTTACATTATACACATGCAAATTATTTCAAGATATATGCAAATTATTGGTAGGCAAATCAGCCAACCATCATCCGCTTTTTGCCTACCACTAGCTGGCCGTGACGTCATGGCGATCACTCGTATTGAGGCGCACGGAACTAGATAGGCACGCTTCTTGATACGATAGGTTACTTTTGTGTACGGTCGTGGGTTTTGCTTTAGGTGTGTTTGTGTGTGTGTTTGCTTGTGTGCCTGTAGGTATTTTACATACAGTAGAGTGGCAGGAAGGAATCCGAGGGTAAGATTTTGCAACCGCAGATTGACAGGAAGGTTCACACACAGTGACTGCATGTCACTGGGAGTACCCACTTGTCACATCAGGTTATGCTTGTGCGCTAACGGTGTCACAGTGATCTCGCTCCCTCCCAGCGATTTTGCCCCCCTCCAGAGATCCCCCTTCCCCGATCAAATCACTAGAGCATCATTCCTTTCGGTGTTAAATCCTTCCAGTTTCAATACGAAATGTTTTTGATAAAAATGGATAATTTTCCTTAATTCTATGACATGATTTGAAAACAAAAATCCTTGATTGATCTTTTTTCCTTTAGGGTCTAACCAACTGTTGTTGTTGTTGTTGTTGTTGTTACCCCTGTAGTAATCCCTCGAACCCGACCGGTGCTCCAGAACCACCACGTGACCTGAGCTCCTGGCCACCCTACACTACTGACGTCAAGGTCTACCAAAGACTGTACGTCGTGCGGCAATATCCTGATTTCGGTCTGCGCATGCGCCAGATGACGTTGTGGAACAAGGTTCTTCCCGAGATGGCCGATGATGACGCAACACAAGACAAAGATCCTAAGGATGAACTCTGACCCCTTATTTTGTACAATCTGCCTTTAATAGACCGATCCCATAGCGCCGTCCACATTCGTCAAAACGTAGGAATGCAAAATGAAAAACATAGAGACGCCATACATTCATTCTCTCATTGGTCGAACCGCTGATTGCCATCCTCTCATTGGATGAATTGCTAATTGTGATGGGCAGTCAGGATCGGCCTATAGTTTTACTGGATAACACAAAGGCTTATGTGCTTCACTATAATAAATCGTTTCAGCCTCCCTGAAAAAAACAATCTCGTGATTTAAAAATAACGCCCCCCTATTGGGGAAATGTGCCAATCGTTCTTTATTTGTGCCAAATCACATATGATAAAACTTTGAGTTGGTCGTAAAAGTACAATACTTGCTTTAAACCTCGCGTGCACACGGTGGTCTGTTGCTACGGTATTCTTTCCCATTGCTAGGCGCGTTCGAAAAAGTATCGGGTTACAAGACGCAATTTTGGGCTAACCGTAAAACATTTGAAAATAAACAAATAGTATCGAAGGGTAAATTTCGTCAAAATAAAATGAACTTATCGTGTTTACATAATTTTAATGTTAGATGTTTACGTTAAATCACTGGTTTGTAAAAGTTTCGCTCCAAAAGACGTTTATTTTCGGGTTTCGGAGCGCCTGCCAGAGTCAGTCCGAGTCATCGTTTTAGGCAAACCTCGTTAAGTATTGGCTACGTGTATTACCCCAAATCCCCGATTCCTATATTTTTCGACGACTGGGAATAAGATCAAAAATCGTGTTTTAGGAATTTTTTAATTTCTGATTTTAAGTATGGTTTTTGGTGACATATTGGTGAAAAAACGGCATTTTTGGACATTTTTCACACTAAATTACCCATAATTCAAAATTGAGGCCATTTTTCAAAAATCCCTAAAACACGATTCTGGGGACAACGGTTACAGTCATTTTGAGCCGTGAATGAGGTATGTTGGACTCTCCATGCTTCCTATACTTAACGAGTTTTGCAGACATGTCATGTCGCCCGAAAGTGGGGAGTGTGTTGTTGATACTAGCGTTAAGAATCATTACAATATTCAAGGTCACCCACGGATACGACAGTAGATTCGCTACATGTTACATGTCTACAACAAAATGATAGCGTACATGTACTGTCCAGGAAACGGTTTGTATCTGTAGAAAAGTGTTGTTTTTATCTGTTGCGAGGCACGGAGAGGAAAGGGCCTGTTTTCGCGGGATTATTGTAAATGACCGGAGATGACCCCCTAATAGAACGCGCGTTCGGTTCGAATTACTCAGATCGAGTTCGATCGAACCCAGTTCGGGTTCTAGAAAAGGTGGGAACTTTGCAGCCCAGATCTGACCACCGTGGCAAGGCTCCACATTTCCTGATCATATTGGTTGTGCAATAAACATATTGGGTCTTTCTTGCCTTGGTTGTCTGCATGCATTATCACATAGTTGGGCGTAACAGGGAACCACAGCATTCGTATGTTTACCCTAGCAACCACTTAACAATGAGGCTAGGCTTACAGTAGCATGGTGATAGAGCAGCGCTTCCTAACTCCATAATGCGGCCTCTTTGTTTACTTCACAACGCCTCCTAGCGAGTAAACCGTCTCCCTGCTTACGTAGCCAATGCGGGAGTCGGTGTATTGATGGACGTTCAATTGGCAGAAGCTTAAAATCCTTTCTTGAAGTAGTAAGTAGGTTGAACCTCATTGCTTCAACACTTACACTAAAACGCCTTCGACAAAAACAGATAAAATTGCACCAGGGATGGACCGACACATTATCGTGACAAAACATGTAGACTTTCTTTGCGCCTGAGTAAAATCATGACGTTTCTCATCACCATAATTTAGTCATAAGGCATAATTGCATCGCAACTTGTGCGCGGAACGGTTGTTCTTTTATCTTAAGAAGCAAGTTTTCAACATTTGAATGAAAGCTCATCTGTGTTGGTAGAATCCATAAGTCAGCGAGTGGATCATTCATCTGACGAAAGTTGACGAGTTCACTCGAAAATTCATAGTGAGTTCCCTTCTTGTGTTGGATCAAAGTTAAACTTTACCATTATAAAGTTTTCAGCAGAAAACATCAAATTTGTAGTTTTTCTCACGACAAAAGTAGACGTGCAGTACACACCATCTCACACCATTCAGAAGCGCACAGACACGTTTGTGAAGAGGACTGTGAGCTAATAAACTGAGTATCCTGGGTGCCAGACTCAAGATCTACCGGGGCCGTCAGCCAGCCTTCTTCGGTAGCCAAGGCAGTTATGCCCGCCGACCTAGATTAAGTGCTCCCGGGCGGGCCGAAGAATTGTAGCCCATGGAGATCCCAGCTATGATACAGGGCTCGAATTACTTTACATTTATATTTGATAACGTGCACATGTATGAGAAAAATACTTGCACATTTTCTTGCTTGCACAACATAAACTTTCAGGTAGAATGTTAGCACAGATTCTGACAATAAACAGCTTGAAGTTCACTTCTCAGTAAGTACTGTCTATGCCCATAAGGAGCAGTTGATGGACGACTTTCCATATAACATACTGGAAACTGTTTATTTTTATCTTTTTTTTCATATATTTCCTGGATACTTCAAGTGGCTGTAATAGTTTGTAAAGCTACGTGCACTGTTGCACTGTTCCAAAATTACGTGCAGCCGTCCAATGTAATTTTACGTGCACAAAGGTGTACCTGCATCTGGTAATTCAAGCCCTGCAAAGCGATATAATTTCCGCTTGAGTCCGGCACCCAAGGTATAAACTGAGTTATATCTATGTATGGACTGCAGGGTCGACTGTGAGGGGGCTTCCCGCCACTTCTGTCTCGTATCCCAGAATGCACAGCGCCACGCTCAGCTTGAAGGCCTTGGCGGGACAGGTGAGAGAGATGGCCAACTCTCCTTCACGTTCAGGGGTCTCCTGCGCGTCCGCTCTGAATAACAGATAACAGATAACCTTTATTGTACATTATCATATAGCCAGAAGACGTCGACCAATCAGAAGGCTCCATTTCCCCCCAAAACCAGGTCGTTAATATCCCATATACGGACCCGGAGGTCCGTAACGATATTGACCAATCAGCGTCGACCGATGGCCGCCGGTGACCTAGTTCTGTTCCAATGACGTCAGGTCGAACGGGATTCGGGTTCGACAACAAAATCTGTCTATTATACATTTTTAGTTTGCTCGTCATCTTTGTGTAAAGAGCACGTCGTAATGGATGTGCAATTTAACCATTAAGCAGAAGATTTGAACTCGATACTAGCTGCGGGGTCGCCCGGGAACACCCGGCGGAACCAGAGGAAGAAGGAAGAGAGGTAACGTACTTGTTTGAATGGACAGCTGGAGGAAGCGCGAATAAAAAACAACAGCAAAAGTTTGGATTGGCTATATGATAATAACGTTAATGCCCCGCTTTCCTTCGGTGTATACGGCGTCATAATTCATGGTCGGTTCCTATGACCACCTCATAAACGACCTCGTCCTTCTTCCTATCAGGGCGGGGCATTAACCCTATATTCATGCCCTATCGGGCTAAGTACAGGTGAACAGATGAAAATGTATATATACATGTTTGCAGTACAAACAGGACTACTGATACAAATCTAACTACATTAGCACTAAAACAACACTAATAATACAGAGGTTTGACTTCTTCTCGTTTCTTTGTGATGTTAAGAATATAATCTGAAATGGGTTTGTTTAATACAGGATGATTAAAGCGCATAAGAAAGATGGATTTTTCAATATCAGACAAAAATTGGAAGTATGGAGACGTTCTTGCAATATATTTAAAAAGATTAATTCTATCAATACTATATAAACTACAATCTACGACAAAATGGAAAAAAAATAACACAACGTTAGAGTTAGTACATGCTCGTAGGGAATGGCCAAAAGAAAAGGCATTTTTCAACAAGAAATAGGAGATTTCATACCTCGGAGTTTTTTTGTGAATCTCTTCGTTTATTCATTGTGAATTTTCTGTTTACGTCTCTGCATTTTCCAATGGCCTGAAAGACTGATTCTATCGATCAAATAAGCTTTAATAGAAGACCGAATGCATTACATAACCTGAAGTGATAATTCAACGTGCAACGTGTCTATTATTTGAATCAGTCAGTTGAATTTCTGCGTGTGGATGGTTTGTTTCATGGTATCGTACCTCAGTTCGTGGTTTCCCAAGCTGACCTTGACCCGGAAGTCCTCCCCGGTAAACCGGAACCGTGGCAAACGTTGCAGAATGCGTACATGGTACACCTGTCCTGGTCTCCACGCAGAAATCTTCGAGAAAGTTTGGGCACAAAAATATTGTATAAGCACGACCGTCTAGGCTATATGTAAAATTAGATGAAAGACAAATTTCGATTTCAAAATTCCGGGAAATATTTAGAGTTTTTGTGAAAGTTTTTGTTTTGGCACAGCCTACATGTAGTAGAACAGAAACCTTGTTGTGAACAAACCCTAAGTGGGTAATTTGCGTGGATAGAGTCATCCCCCCCCCCCCCAAGCTGCCAGTCATCACTTCCTTTCAACTTGACCTTAACGTCAATCTGTGGTAACTAAATCCCCCTTCCTGCCACATTATTGCATTCAAATACCTACGAACACATGCAAACACACAGACAAACACACCTAAACCAATACCTCCGTACTCGGAAGCATTGATCAAACTCTTAACTAAATATGTGTCTTTTATTTTATTCACGGCATATGCGGCATAAGAGAATAATATCGATATCATTTCAAAACCATCCCATCTACAATGCACTCGGTTCACTTAGCGCAGTTAGCTAACCTGTCGTTGCGGCTGAATGAAGTACATCTTGGCGGCAAGCTTACAGACGACACTTCGCAGCTGCTGTTGAGTATCGTCGGTGGAGAGCCAGTCATTGATCAGCGACTCAAGGCGAGTGTACTCCATGGAGTCTAAAGGGAAGAGGCCTATGCCACTCTCCAGTCCAGGGTTCATTCGCACGAAACAATCGTTATCCTACAGGATCATACATACGTGAATGTTTTTTTTTAATTAATCATACACACAAACAAAATAAAAGACCTAGTGGTGGCACACTCAAGTTGAGAACTTATTTTGACACCACCACTAAATAAATAACATACAAAAAGAAAATAGACATACACTTGAAAATATGTACAAATTAAAGGTATTCAAAAGGGCAAGTCCGGTTTCCCACCCAATGATTGAATGATAACAAAGATAGGATACTATTACAATTATCAAAGGGAAAAACGACGTGGATGTTAACAAATTACATATGTTACATACAAAGTTACGCTGCACGAAAAGTGTGATTTATCAATGTCGATTAATGTCAGGTAAGTCTGGTACTGGTTGCTTTTGGCATTTATTTGATGCCTTACACAACCATTATTAGATTTACCTGACATGTGCCAGCACGTCGGCAGAACGTAGTGCACCTGCGCGAAACCCGTATTGTGCATAGCACTTTGACAGAATGTCTCATATAAGGTTGTATTAGAGCATATAAGGTTGACAGCCTGTCTGTAGTTTTCAGATGTTGTATAGGAAAAGATATCGTCTGCAACAGGCAAAATTATGATGCAACGTTGTCCAAAAATCCAACGAAAAACGTGAAAAATCAGGGTTGTGCGCAGGCGCAGTACGTTCTGCCGACGTGCTACATGTGCCGCTATTGTTTATGCAACAATTCCAGACTTACCTGTCAGACTTACCTGGGACATAATCACGTAATAGATATAATAACACCTGGAGTATGATATTCAGGGCTCACTCAACAAAAAAGTGATACCAATAACGGTTAATACACACTGGAAATCTATACTGGCGCCGTTTATCGTCTAAAGCAACAGTTACTGGACTTTCCTGGCATTTATCATCATTGATAATCCCACTTTTCGTATGCAGTGACATTTACCATATGTCATACAAGCAACGACGACGTAACCGATAACCGACATTCAACTTCACATGTCCGCTCTTGGGGGCATGGCTGCTAACCAGCTGTCAGCCAATCAGAGAAATGCCTAATTTTAAATGTCAGCCAATCAGAGAAATGCCTAATTTTAAATGTCAGCCAATCAGAGAAATGCCTAATTTAAAATGTCAGCCAATCAGAGAAATGCCTAATTTAAAATGTCAGCCAATCAGAGAAATGCTTAATTTAAAATGTCAGCCAATCAGAGAAATGCTTAATTTGAAATGTCAGCCAATCAGAGAAATGCCTAATTTAAAATGTCAGCCAATCAGAGAAATGCCTAATTTGAAATGTCAGCCAATCAGAGAAATGCCTAATTTGAAATGTTGTCTTCAGGTAAATCATTGCATCATGGGTAAATCTGATTGAAAAACAAGGCAAGATAATGAATATTAATATTTATAAGCAAGAGCGTCAAGAGCGGAAATCAGTGAACTCGAATTAGCAGAGCCGAATCAAGGCATAACGTATAGGGAATGGTGTAAAGTAAAAGATTCAATTGATCATATAAATATGGATGTCACAGATCTATAGAGGGCACACACCTTTGGGAGGTCTCTCCATATGGTTTCCGCGCCCATCGTTTTGTCAGCGATGAACTCTAACCACCCTGAAAGGTTGTCCGAAAAGTTGTCCTTTTTCTCATCTACAGGAGCGACACCACACCCAAGCGACAGTAGGAGATCCACTCCCCGGTCGGGCCAAATCTTCTCCGCTAGCTTCTTTCCCTCGGCGGCTGGGCACTTGGCTCCGATCTCCCCGTCGGTAAAGCGATGAGGCTTGCCCTTGTATTGCAGGACGACAGATGGGAAGAACGTCGGCGCGGCGGTACTTGCTCTTATAGCATCCACTATTTTCAGGTCGCAGTCGTGGCTCGAGAACGTGGTGACGCATTGGTCAGTGACGTCATACGCACAGAGACCAACCACAGGCAGAGACAGCCCTGTCATCAAGGGACCATCAAGTCGGATCGCTTTCCACCTTGGAGACGTCTGAGCTGCGGTGTTCCCCTCGCAACCTGATTTTTTGACGCGAGGAGTTTTCTCTACGTTATGAGACAAAAGGAAGTCTCCAAAATACATCATCACAGTCGGTTTTGTATCTTTGAAACGAGGGCCAAAGTACTTGGCAATACTGTTGGGCAGTATCGTTCTCTTGGCGGAAGGGCCAGTGGTAAGTGGAAAAGTGCTTAAGTGAAATTTAATTGCTTCCGCTGGACTCAATCCACCTAGACCAAAAGCGCATGAGGCGATAGCGCCCGCACTCGTTCCAACGATAGCGTCGAATAGTTCATATATTCGGAGATTTGTTGAATGTGAAGCCGCCATCGCCTCTATTTGCTGCAGGATCATGAGAAGGACCAATCCCCTGACGCCGCCACCGTCTAGACACAACACCCGCACGCCGACGTTTTGGGGCGTCGGGAGTTGAAGTACGCCCGGCTGGACTTCAACCGCCCGTGTGGTTGGAGACTCGTGCAACGGGCAAGATGCTATTTCTTTGCCATTCATGTACAGGGAATCACATGTACACATGGCGTGTCCGCACGACATCATCACGTGGATGTCATCTGACAAACACGTGACACAAACACGCCCTAAATTAGGAACATGATCGTTGAACATCTTTTTCAAAAGTTCTATCTGGGATCTGATAAGCGAATAGGCATCTTTGTGGGCTGTCATTGCTTCTTTTGCTTTGGCGATGAACTCTGGCATAGGAATAAGGTGAAGATCTTGTCCTTTAAAATGACCCGGCGAGCATAGAGAGGAAGAAGCTGAAGAACAAGAGAAGATTTGACCTGCTTTGAGGTCAGTCGGGTTGCTGTGACTCTCTCCGTGGTCTCGAAAGAGCAAGGTGCACGGGTGTGTTTTACCATCTTTGCCGGCAATGTCGGCCGTACACGGAGACCAGTCGTTGATGAGTTTTGTCGCGGCATTAAACGATCCTTTCACAAAATTGCCGACCTGGATATCCTGCACAGAGACAGCCTCTGCGTCGGTGAGAAGGTCAAGTGCAAGTGCGTTTGCAAGTAACTCCAGAGCGTTCCTTGCGAATTCAGGGTACAGTCGTCGGAACTTGCTGATCACGCCGTCTGCCAAGTCCGCCTCCACATCAGCAGAAGCTGACCACAGCTGCAGCTGGGCGAACTTTGCCAACACAGCTTCAAACCCGGTCGTTCGTGTCTGAAGCGACTTGAGTAGCCCCTTGGCAATATCAGACGGAAAGCCACTGAATCTGAGACTGGCTGTTTGTGCATGTGGTGAGGCGTGCTTCTGGTTATGAAGCGTTTCGTTGACTTTGTGTAGAAGCCTCTCCACCAACACCCAAAAGAGCTTCTCACTCTGAATCGATGGAAGGCCCATGATCTCTGCTGCCTGGGTAGTAAGTCTTCCTGTCACCTCGCGGCACAAGTCAGACAAGTGATGCTTTAGAAGCGTTACGCTCTGAGAGAAAAGAGAGTTCATTGATTCAGGATCGTCCCTTGGCACACGGAGCACCCTTACGCCTTGGTAGTACTTTGAAAGCCGGTTGTCACGGTCGAAGTCACGAAGGAATTGCTCCGTAACGTCCATGTCGTCTGCAGACGATTCTGGGGAAGCGCGGAATTTATTCTGGATGATCATCAGAGCTGGCTTTGAAGATTCAGCTCCATCCATAGCACGATCTCCGATCTCTACGAGAGTGTCCACCAAGGAGCTGTCGTGGGTGGGGTTTTGGTGTACGAAGACGAGAACGTCGCTGATGAGATACAACAGTGGCGGAACGATAGCCTCCGTTAGCAGTTTCCTCTTCGCTACGTGCTGGATTAGGACCTCATGCAGCCAGTGAGGGGATATGATGTCATCACGGAGTTTCTTGGCAACCTCTCTGGGTACCGATGCGCTCGTGGCTTCTGTGTCGACTACGATAGATGCGGGAGTTTTGGGATCATTGGATAGCTTTATGCCGGGGTAAAACCATAGCCCGTGCGTCTCGGGCTCGAGCTGGTTTTCAGCAGCGATGTTTGGTCCTTCAGTTGACGGGAGAGTGTTGGAAAGCAATAGGGAGACGATCGTGCTCTTCCCGGCGCCAGAGCTGCCCAGGAAGGAGACCACGGGAGCCGGGATGTCAGTTTGTGCAGAGGCATTACGTTCCGCTAGGAGGCTCTGATTCACAAGTAGAAAAGATCCAGAGTCTTCTCCCGGATCCAGGCGGACCAGCTGATACTTGTTGGCGGTGATGTCAGAAGTGTTTATCGGATGTTTATGACTTGTTTCTATGGACGGCGTAGACACATTTGTCGCCATGGCAGGTTCGGTCATCACCGCGCATCAAATAAGTCTGGAGGGCTGATTTCTTTGCGTTTTACCTAGACGAACGAAATTCAACGGTTCGGACACCTTTACAAACAAGTCAAGATATATCAAGATATTCGTGTATGCTTTTCACAACGGTTTACGTAAATATAAAATAAACTGTTTCAGCGGAAACCTCGACTGTAGCCTGTGAACAATGGTCGTTATTATGACCCTTTTCTGTGGCCCAACCTGAAATAGCCTGAAATCTAGAGACCGCTTGCTCTCAAATACATGTAAACCACCACAACCTAGCTAACGTTAACTATTCTTGTTGTTATAAAAAAAATAAATCAAGGAAAACAATTTTAAAAAGCTAGTGATAAAAGTTGTCGATGACAAAGACAACAGCATCGCTTTCGTCTCGTTAATTGGAAATTTTCATGTCCTAACCAAATAAAAGCTACAGCCTAGTTTAGGGCCAGCCCCTAAATAACTCTTGCACTTGATGTCCGGCTAGTCGGCTATAACAAAATAATGAAAACTGTTCGTGTCTATAAGTGTATGGCTGTATGAAACTGCAAAGAAACGTTAACAAACAAAGACTAAGCAAAAACGTGTGGTGTTTGTACTCACGATATCGCTCCGGTCCTATCCTTAGACTGGCCAGATCTACTCTAAAAATACCCCTATGTCACACCCTTGTTTAGTAGGGTTACCACGTCTATTACAATGGAACAGATCTGTCATTATGCAGCATTCAGACAACGTTTTCCAATTGGTCACTTGCCGCTAAATCAGGTATACCAGTTAACTCCATGTGGCTTAAAAACTTAGACACACAAATCCAGTGAAGACCGGATGCCTAACTTTTATAATACCCAAAGATACACAACTCTAAGGACATGAGGTAGAAGATGATACCACAGTAACCTGGATACCATCTTGAATGCCTTTTCGATTTTAGGTCTTGGAAAGCGAAACTCTAAATCCGTGTCGGTTGCCTTTACTTCTTACCAGAACAAACCGAGAGTATGTGGTTTTCTATATACCTTTCTAATCTGCAACGGGGAAGTATCACCCCATAAACACGAAAATATCGACAAAACGGAGAACCACCTGTTACGAGTGCAGTTTCACATCATATCGCCAGATGGGGTTAGTGTACGTGGGTAACCTTTCACCTTTGTAGGGGCAAAGGTGAACAGAAGAGCTGAAACTCAGCCTTTCTTGTCCTGGGAGCAAAGTCCGTCGTCCTAGCGGTGAAAGGGTCACAATGAGTTTTACTAAAAGTCGATTCTTAGCTGTAGGACAGCAGTGTTTGAAGATGGCAAGCCGGGCAGCAAGCGGGGGAAAACTGGCGGGGAAGGTGGCTGTGGTGACCGCTTCGACTGACGGGTAAGATCACAACACCTAACAGTAGAGGTTACATTTTTACACACATGTGTCGTGAATTCAAACGACTCGGATTCCATAAAACTGCCTGATATAACGTGATAACATGCTAGTAAGAACCAGAGTCACACTGCATGCTACTGGAGCTTCTTGCTTGTCAGGGTTAACGTTTGGAGGCAGTCTCATTTTTTTGACAATTTACCACCAGCCCCGCCCCCTTCCACGCTACTGGCTATGGTGTCAAATTACTGATTTGGACCCCTAAAAATCCAGAAAAAAATTGCTAGTTTTCGCAACCATTGCCTGTGAGAAAGTGCCATTAGTTAGCCCTCTCTCTATATACATATTAGAATCACAGGGCAGTAACGTTACTAGTAGTACATAGAAGGCTGAGGTCCACGCCACTCGGTTCATTAGTACTACTAGTAATAAGTAGTATCCCTTTTAATGTACTGGTCAAATAGGCCAGGAAATAGACCAATCTTTACTGTCCATCTCAATTAGCAGTTCAACCAATGAGAGAAAGGTAATTGACCATTTGACCAATGAGAGGGTGGCTGCATGTCCATCTCATAAATTATTCCTTTTTATGTTTTTATTCTGTATAAGTGTATTTCTAAGTTTTGACGGAGGTAAGATTGGTCTATTGCCAGGCCTAAATGCTTCTCACAGCATCTGCCCTCCTCCTTTATAATTATAACCAGTAGTGAAAAAAGCTCTTGTGAAAATAACTTTCAGAAAGACCCACTTACAAACAATCATCAGTTCAACCAATGATAGCATGGCAATTAGCTGGTTGACCAATGAGAGAGTGGCAGTATGTCTGTCAAATATTTACATTTTTACTAGCTGTGGAGACTCTTGATTCTGAGGGCTATATGTAGGCCCGAAACAAGAGTCTCCATGGCTACTGTTTTACTAGTAAAAATTGTTCTTATTTTCCATTTCTTCATCTTCATGGCGGTTGTACGTTAACTTCTTTAAAGGATTGGCCTGGCGATAGCGCGGCGTCTCGGCCAGGACGGAGCCAAGGTGGTGATCAGTAGCCGGAAGGAGAAGAACGTGCAGCGCGCCCTGCAGGAACTCCAGGGGGAGAACCTGGACGTGACGGGGATGGTGTGTCACGTGGGGAAGGCAGAGGACAGGACAAACCTCATCCAGCATGTAAGGAGCATGTCGGCAGACCGTACTGCGCCTGCGCAAAACCCGTAATGCATTGTGCATAGCACTTTGGCAGAACGTCTCATATAAGATTGTATTAGAGCATATAAGGTTGACAGCCTGTCTGTAGTTTTCGGATGTTGTATAGGAAAAGATATCGTCTGCAACAGGCAAAATTTGGATGCAACTTTGACCAAACATCCAACGAAAAACGTGAAAAATCAGGGTTGTGCGCAGGCGCAGTTCGTTCTGCCGTCATGTAAGGGTCCTAGCATGAGTTGAAAGTAGTTCATCTGTGTTGGTAGAAGTCATTCTGACACAGGCTTAAACTGTAATTTCCAACAAAAAATATTGGACTTACCCAAATTTTTGACTGTTCAACTCCAGTCTTTCACAAGGAATGTTGGATAAGTTGGATCACTAGAGATCGCCAAAGTTTACTAAAAAAGAAGGAAAAAAAGAAGATAATCCCTCCCTACCAACCCTAATTTTTTCAGGACTGAAACAGGTAACGCACCATTTTTTTTATCCTAGGCTTAAGTCCAATTTCTTGTGTTGGAAATTACAGCTCAAACCTGTTTCAAAATGTAAGAGCCTTAGAAACTACTTAGTTCCCACCAAACTACTGTACCAATGAAGACTGAAACAATTGGCCAGGGCAGTTTGACCACCATAGAGTTTATTTGCTGTGCAGTTAAGGGGAATGTTACTGAAATCACGGCTCTCTCCCCTGGCCAATTACTAACCCTATTTGTGATAAATAACTGCCTGAATTTGTGTGTAAATATCTGCAGACTTTATGATTATAGTTTTTGGATAACTTTTATGAATTTTATGATTTTTCCCTTCTGCAGGCAGTGGACAAATATGGAGGTCTGGACATCCTGGTTTCTAATGCTGCAGCCAACCCTGCATTTGGACCCATGTTGGATGTAAGATGCTCAGTAAATCTTTCCTGACTGTCAGTCACAATTAGCAGTTCAACCAATCATAGCAAGGCAATTAGCAGTTTGACCAATGAGAGCATGGCTGTATGTCTCTAAAATATTTGCATCTTTATGTTTTTATTTTGCCTCTCTACATTTTGATGGCAGTCAGTGCATTCATTAATTATGTTGTAAACTTCTTCAGAATGATAAGCATCATTTATTCCAAACTGTTGAATAGAGAAAGTAGCCTACAATATTGGTATTTCATTGACACACTCTGTTTTCATATTACAAATATACAATAAACTTATTAAAAAAAGGACAAAGTACAAAAGCAACAATTGTATTTATGTGAAAGATGTGAGTTAATAACAGTTGACTCTAGAATGTTCAAATGGCTTAATTTTGAGCGTAGCATGGTGCAGTCAGAAAATGTAAGAATATTCTGTAAGTTATAACATTTGTATGGAGATTGCTTCCAAATGACAACCCATTGACAAGTGTTTTTGTGTTGTACTGACTTTTGCTTTTCTCCTTGTTTCAGACAACAGAGGCTGCATGGGACAAGGTACTCATTTGTTTCTATCTTTGTTCAGTTTCTAATTTATAACACTTCAACAAACAAGAAATCAAAGATCTCATACCTCCGTGAAACACTGTATGTCAAGTTTTTGTTTTGTTTATTATTTTGAATTTCTCGTTGAATCTGTCCACATATTTTCCAACAGACATACGTATGATATAGTGGGAAATTGAAAACTGACAGGAAATAAGAGAACCTTTTTGGGACCTTTGACCTAACTTCCTGTAAGTGTCCCCAGCATGCTTAGCACGTGGAAAAAACTAGTACATGTAAACAGAAACACAAGGAAACACATAAACAGATGCACCGTAAACAAAACCTCTGTACATGAGGGTAACTAGATAGAAATATTGTTTATGAAATTTTTTGTGCAAAGAAATTAATTGTTTCGATCTATTTTATGTTTACCCTACCATCAGATCTTTGACACCAATGTGAAAGCTGCATTTTTCCTGGCCAAAGAAGCAGTGCCTCACATGGAGAGGAGAGGGTAGATATACTTTTCCTTACTTTGTTACAACATGTAGGTCAATTTAACAACACAACTAGAGTCTGTCACAGGATATTGGGGTTTTCATATACTGTACATGTATACACAACCGATAAAGTGTCTCACCTGATAGGTATCAAAGCGTAAGCAGGTGAGAGACTTAACCGGTTGTGTATTAAGAAATCCTAAGTTACATGTACAGTCTGTGCAATTTTCAATGCCATTGTTGTTCAGCCAGTAAAGTAAAAATGTGAGTACCGGTGTTTAGAATGTATCAGACAAATGTATCAGTTGATCATCATTACTGTGTAAAAACAATTTTTATGATGATTTGTAGAAGAGCAATGGAATTTGATACTCCAAGTGTAAGCCTATCTCCCAAAATTTTAGTTTTGATAAAAGAAAAAGTTTCCACAGTAGAATGAAAGTTTATCCGAGTTGGTAAATTACTTAATGAAAAATAAACTGTTCTCCACCTCAAAAGAAATTGACTCACTGGAATTTTCGACTGAATCTCTCAGTCTTCATCAACTATCTGACCCAAGTGCTGTAGACACATCATTTTCCACACGTGTGACTTCAACACTGGAACAGAGTTTGTTGGAAGTCGGTACAACAGTTTATTTTTCATTAAGTTCCCACTGTATTCAATCTGGAAAGTCATGAAATCATTAAGATGTAAACTAAGATGTGAATGTGGATAGAAAACAGCTAAAAGTTGCTGTAAAGTACACATAATTATTTCACATACAGGGGAGGAGCTATAATTTTTGTTGGCTCCACGGCTGGTTATAGAGCAAATGAGGTGGGTATGTCCTCACAACAACTTCACAATTGTGTTAGCCTGGCAAACAGCAAGCCTAAGTCTGGCATATGTACATTTGTACATGTAGCCTCCTTAGCAGTCACCTTACCGGTGCAGCTGACCTAGAAGGTCTGCGCAGGAGGCTATAGTTGTTGGAAAAAATGTCTGGCAGGTGCTGCAACAGGCACAGCCTTCTGTTGGTCCGGCCAGCAGGCAACAATATTATTGATCATGCCATAGGCTTGCTTCTTACCAGGCTGCTGCAGTGCACCAATCATAGCTGCACTGCTGCTAATTAAATTAACCTGTAATCTATTTGCAGGGCAGGGTCAGTAGTATTTGTATCATCCATTGGAGGCTATGTACCTTTTGAGGTAAGTAGGAGGAGCAAAACTCACACCTCCATGAAATATTCAGAGCTTTTGTGATTTTCTTGCATTATTGTGAATTTTTCACTGATTCTGTCTAGTAATAAAAAAATTTTGCCACTGACTCCCATAAGGCAACAGACATGCATATAGCAGGATATTGAAGACAGGAAATGAGATAACCTCTTGTGGGACCTTTCTTGGACCTTTGACCTAACTTCCTTTTCAGTGTACCCAACATGTCTAGCATGTGGAAAGAACTATAGAAACACAAGCAAACACACACACAGACGTCAAAAACAAAACCAACTGCACAGACTGAGGTGTAAATGTATATTGATTTTATTATAACTGGTGTGTGCTCATCTTTGAAGATGATTTTTCAGCTTGTGGTGTGAATACTGTACATGTATTTATTGGCAATGGTACATGTTATTACAAGGTCACCATAGGCAGACTCAGCTAGTAATGGCTGACCCACAAAAATACAGACCTAATACAAAACGAGAAAGTAAATTAGAATCTAAGGTAAAATACAAATCCTGCAGGAAAAGGAATAAATTATACAGTACAATACTGTGTTCCCGACCTGGTCATACTTTACGGTACGACTGGGCTTCCATAGAACAATTCAAACGCGTTTCGCCCCAACCGCGTGCGCCGCTTTCGAAAATTCCAATACAGGATTCGGACTTTGGAACTGATGTTGTTGCATTTTTTTGGTTTAGGGACACCAAATTTTCGCTCCTTCGGCATTGAAAGGCATGTTTTCTTGGGTGGGTATGACATAAATAGAATACAACACGGTGTATTCTGCATCGCTCTCGGTCCCGGCCCTCCCGCGAGTCGGATTACCCTTTGGCCTTTGGCTTCGGGCGATCCGACTTGCGGTCGGGGCGATACGGAATACACCGTGTTGTATTCTATATATACAGTGTCAGAAACATAATTGTAAAATCGTTGTACTGTTTTGTTGACAGCTGCTAGGCCCGTACTCGGTGAGTAAGACTGCCCTGCTGGGCCTGGTGAAGGCCATGGCTCCCCAGTGTGGACGTCTCAACATCAGGGTCAACGGCATCGCACCTGGCATCATCCAGACTAGGTTCAGTGAAGCGGTAAGTGGTTGTTTTTTCCTTCCTAAGGCCACACCAATTTTATTTGTTGCTTCTCGGATTTTTCAGAAAAAATATGAAGCGACAGGGCGAAAAAAAAAAAACAGGCCTGGGCATCCTATTATAGCCCCAAAATGTTAGAATTGGTGCCATGAAGTCAACACAAAAGACTGGCTTAGAATTTAAACAATGAATTTTTAATCAAACCACTGCATTGGTAGATGTAACAATTGTAACAACTAGGAAGAAAAGGACTTTCTTCAACTGTTGGAGGCAAACACGGCACGAAAACTGGTATTTAAGCATGCTTAAACTCATCGTAAAGGCGGCGTTTCTTCCTCCTTTCCGCAATTTTACGACCCCTAAACGTGGCCGTAAAGATTGCCTTAACGTGGACTTTCCGGAAGGTCGGAAAGGGCATTTATTTTCCCACTTTCACGGTGCCTTTCCGCGACTTTTGGATGCTTAAAGGCGCAGTTAAGTACTAACTTTCCGTGTCCTTTACAAAGAATCCTGCACGGAAAGCATGCGTTTATTTTGCCTTTACGTAGTCTTTTGGCTACCATATATACGCGGAAAGGGCATTTATTTTCCCACTTTCACGGTGCCTTTCCGCGACTTTTAGATGCTTAAAGGCGCAGTTAAGTACTAACTTTCCGTGTCCTTTACAAAGAATCCTGCACGGAAAGCATGCGTTTATTTTGCCTTTCCGTAGTCTTTTGGCTACCATATATACGCGGAAAGGGCATTTATTTTCCCACTTTCACGGTGCCTTTCCGCGACTTTTAGATGCTTAAAGGCGTAGTTAAGCATTATCTTTCCGTGTCCTTTACAAAGAATCCTGCACGGAAAGCATGCGTTTATTTTGCCTTTCCGTAGTCTTTTGGCTACCATATATACGCGGAAAGGGCATTTATTTTCCCACTTTCACGGTGCCTTTCCGCGACTTTTAGATGCTTAAAGGTGTCGTAAATGATGTGGTAAAATATCCTAAAAGTTTGTGTAAAATTGACGTTTATTTTGCGTTCATAAACAGTATAGACTGGGTAAATTTGTAAGACTTCTGCTTCTTTAAGCAGACTTTCTGTGTCTTATCTTGGTAGACAGACTGGATCGGGCCGTCGTCTGGGAGTTGGGCATGAAGCCCGAGCGGCCAACTTCCCTAGGGGTGCAACTTTCCTCGTAGATCGGCGGCCATACTGCCTTGGACCGCCGAAGGGAATCGGATGACGCCCGATCCAGTCCGGCTACCTTGCAGGCTTTTCTTTGCTGTATCCAAGCACGCAATTATTCCAGTTCCAGTGTAGCGACAAGCCAGCTGCAGATAGAAGATCACACTTTTCCATTTGGTCACAACAGGAAGAATAATCCACTGAGATACTAGTATCCGTGATGGCCAGATCGCGCTCTGTTCATCTTGTAATCTTCATGTGCTGGTACGGGTCAGCCGGTCAGGACGATAAAATACAGTTGTAGTCTTCCCCTTCGGTGCCGTATCCTGTTCAATAGCTCCAACCCACGCCGTTCCACAGACTTGTACAGAATGGTAGCTTTGCCTTTGCTCTATCGGGGTCAGTCCGGCTGGTAGAATCAAAGTCTCTGCCATATTAAACTTGCTAGCCTGGAGAAACAGTTGCACTTCCTTCGAACAGACGCCCGAGTAGACTGCCGTTGGTATATTCGGTAGATTTGAAAAACCCACTCTTGTCTATTATTGGGTAATGCCCTGTCACATGACCTCCATCTGACAGACAGGGCGTAAACACCCCAGTCGGTATTCATCATTATCTTGGTTTGTTCACAGCTTAGCGATGAATAAATTTACATGTGAAAAACATCTCCGCGCTTTGACCTGAACTACGGAACTCCTTTCTGAATACAATAAATACGCTAACAACACTGGAAATAAAATAAACACGCGTATCTTGCTACAAAGAAAGAAAATTCGGCATTTACAGGGAAAACGTTGCGACGGTAAAAAAAAGAGAAATAAACGCAACATTTCCCGTAGATAAACGGCGCCTATACTGCATTGGAGAGAGATCTCAACCTATAGGCGGAAAGCGTGTTTATAGAAGAAGGAAAGGACCCGTATGATTTTGGAAAGCCAGATATAAGCACATAGAAAGGACTAGGCATGGTGTTGTTGTATCTGGCCACGCTCAAATAAGTGTGAAAAACGCGTATCTTGCTACAAAGAAAGAATATTCGGCATTTGTAGGGAAAACTTTGCGACTGTAAAAACAGACAAAGAAACGCAACATTTCCCGTAGTTATAAAACGGCGCCTTTACTCAAGGCTTTACTGCATAGGGGTGAGACCTCACCCCATAGACGGAAAGCGTGTTTATAGAAGAAGGAAAGGGCCCGTGTGATTTTGGAAAGCCAGATATAAACACATAGAAAGGACTAGGCATGGTGTTGTTATATTTGGCCACGCTCAAATGTGTGTGAAAAACACGGCCCTTGAAAAAAGAAAGAATATTCGGCATTTGTAGGGAAAACTTTGCGACTGTAAAAACAGACAAAGAAACGCAACATTTCCCGTAGTTAAACGGCGCCTTTACTGCATAGGGGTGAGACCTCACCCCATAGACGGAAAGCGTGTTTATAGAAGAAGGAAAGGGCCCGTGTGATTTTGGAAAGCCAGATATAAACACATAGAAAGGACTAGGCATGGTGTTGTTATATTTGGCCACGCTCAAATAAGTGTGAAAAACACGGCCCTTGAAAAAAGAAAGAATATTCGGCATTTGTAGGGAAAACTTTGCGACTGTAAAAACAGACAAAGAAACGCAACATTTCCTGTAGCTAAACGACGCCTAAACTGTAAAGGGGGGAGATCTCCACCCGTACGCGGAAAGCTTGTTTATAGAAGAAGGAAAGGGCCCGTGTGATTTTGGAAAGCCAGATATAAACACATAGAAAGGACTAGGCATGGTGTTGTTATATTTGGCCACGCTCAAATAAGTGTGAAAACACGGCCCTTGAAAAAAGAAAGAATATTCGGCATTTGTAGGGAAAACTTTGCGACTGTAAAAACAGACAAAGAAACGCAACATTTCCCGTAGTTAAACGGCGCCTTTACTGCATAGGGGTGAGACCTCACCCCATAGACGGAAAGCATGTTTATAGAAGAAGGAAAGGGCCCGTGTGATTTTGGAAAGCCAGATATAAACACATAGAAAGGACTAGGCATGGTGTTGTTATATTTGGCCACGCTCAAATAAGTGTGAAAACACGGCCCTTGAAAAAAGAAAGAATATTCGGCATTTGTAGGGAAAACTTTGCGACTGTAAAAACAGACAAAGAAACGCAACATTTCCCGTAGTTAAACACATAGAAAGGACTAGGCATGGTGTTGTTATATTTGGCCACGCTCAAATAAGTGTGAAAACACGGCCCTTGAAAAAAGAAAGAATATTCGGCATTTGTAGGGAAAACTTTGCGACTGTAAAAACAGACAAAGAAACGCAACATTTCCCGTAGTTAAACGGCGCCTTTACTGCATAGGGGTGAGACCTCACCCCATAGACGGAAAGCGTGTTTATAGAAGAAGGAAAGGGCCCGTGTGATTTTGGAAAGCCAGATATAAACACATAGAAAGGACTAGGCATGGTGTTGTTATATTTGGCCACGCTCAAATAAGTGTGAAAACACGGCCCTTGAAAAAAGAAAGAATATTCGGCATTTGTAGGGAAAACTTTGCGACTGTAAAAACAGACAAAGAAACGCAACATTTCCCGTAGTTAAACGGCGCCTTTACTGCATAGGGGTGAGACCTCACCCCATAGACGGAAAGCGTGTTTATAGAAGAAGGAAAGGGCCCGTGTGATTTTGGAAAGCCAGATATAAACACATAGAAAGGACTAGGCATGGTGTTGTTATATTAATTTTGGCCACGCTCAAATAAGTGTGAAAACACGGCCCTTGAAAAAAGAAAGAATATTCGGCATTTGTAGGGAAAACTTTGCGACTGTAAAAACAGACAAAGAAACGCAACATTTCCCGTAGTTAAACGGCGCCTTTACTGCATAGGGGTGAGACCTCACCCCATAGACGGAAAGCGTGTTTATACAAGATAACTTTATTGCACAACAATTGTACAGTGTACAAAGTATGGCACCTACTACTACATAACTACTACTAGTATTTCATAATGCTAACCTAACTAATACATGAATGGGTGGCTAGTATAGGAGTAAACTTTTTACAATGAATTTCTAATGTTTATACAGTCTTTTATATATATCCCTATGTATACCATGTATGGATTGTCGCATGTCAATAAGTATTGAAATTTGCTTTTTAAATCCATGGAAGTAAAACCTGGTATGGAAGCTGATATTCTAGTGTACAGTGAATTACGTATATCAGCATATTTAGGACATACAATCAAGAAGTGATATTCATCCTCAACTAGTTCTGGACAAAATGGACAAACCCTCTGGTCGGTAGGAGTGTTTTGAAATCTTCCGGTTTCTATACTTAGTTTGTGACAGCCAATTCTGAGCTTTGTGATTGCGCTACGTACGTCAAGTCTCGTTATGTTTGAAAGATAATTTTCTTGCTTGTACTGCTTGTTCAAGGTAGAAAGAAAGGAAAGTTTGGAATTGTTTTGAATAGCGCAATGCCAATTTTGTATGTAAATATCTTGTAGACGTTGCCGTAGTTGAGCAGTGATTGTATCTAAATGGTATGACTTCGGGTTTAACCATATGTGTCCCAAACCGTGGTAGTTGAGGATATTTCTAACGTGGACAATCCAATCATTTTCTTCCAATACTACATTATCATATGCCTCCCGAAGTAAGGTATGTTCGGGTAAATTAAGTAAGCGGTGCCAGTATTTTACGAGTTGTATTTCTGCGTCCATCATAACTGGGAAAGTTCCCAATTCACCTCTGACACCGTCATTTGAGGCTTTGGCATGTATGCCTAACAGGAATTTTTGGAAACGCATATCAATGATGTCAAATTCTTGATTATGTTGATTTGAGTATGGGTTTAAGATTTGGAAACCATTCTCTCGTAGAGTTGGGCTGTTCGCATGGCGCATTAGTATAGAAGAAGGAAAGGGCCCGTATTATTTTGGAAAGCCAGATATAAACACATAGAAAGGACTAGGCATGGTGTTGTTATATTTGGCCACGCTCAAATAAGTGTGAAAACACGGCCCTTGAAAAAAGAAAGAATATTCGGCATTTGTAGGGAAAACTTTGCGACTGTAAAAACAGACAAAGAAACGCAACATTTCCTGTAGCTAAACGACGCCTAAACTGTAAAGGGGGGAGATCTCCACCCGTACGCGGAAAGCTTGTTTATGGAAGAAGGAAAGGACCTAACTATGTTTTAGAAAGCCAGATATAAACATAGGACTAAGCATAATAATGCTGGATTTCGCCGCCATTTAGTTAGAAATTATAGAAAATATCTATGAGTTCAGGTAAAACCAAAGATGAAAAAGTATATAAGGATGCTGTGTTAGTTGTGCGACTGTGGGAGGTTGTGAAATACCTTATTTATACTAATCAAAAATATTGTAAAATATCGTATGTGATTTGGGATGCCACTATTTAGCTTCTTATAGCAATGCTTTCTTTACAGTATGTTTAAGTACTTGTAAAGCTCACGGAAAGAAACACGTTATATTTACGTGACATTTACACACGTGGAAAGGTTACGGAAAGGCCATATTTGCCTTTCTGTTGCCTTTCCGGTACCGTAAAGGTCGATGAAATATTTCGACGCCTTTAATGTCTCTTAACGTAGTTTGTAAAGTTGGCTTAAATATCAGTTTTCGTGCTGTGAAAATATGAGCATTTTTTAGTTGATTCAGAACCAGAAATTTTTTTTTGCAAATCAGAAAAAAATAAAGAGGCAAATCCGAGAAGCAACAAATTAAATTGAGGTGGCCTAAAAGTTGGATTCAAAGTAGCAAACTTTAAATATTTCTGACAATCTTGAACCCATGGCACATAGCCTTATAGTACATTTTTGTAATACAAAAAGTTCACTACATTGTATGTTTTGTAATCAAGCTACTCCATTTTATTGTTAGCTCATTCATTTTTCTTGAATACATGCTCCACAAAAATGTGTTGTTTTAACAATTTCAATTCACAGCCTGTTTTAAACAACTCTAATTAGTATGAATTTAGTATATCTGGACATGGCAAGTTTAAAGTCAATCAGTATTTTGATTGAACCTTTTGTTGATTTTCAGATCTGGAAGAATGAAGGTCCGTTGAAGGAACAACTGTTACAGATCCCTCTTAGCAGGTAACCAAAGTGTTAAGTTACCACTGTAACATGTATCATAGAATATCTACATTTTGTTTCTCTTGTAGCCTCTTGGCAGGTTTGTCCACAAATGGACTACGCCAACATCACACAACTCCTAAATTGAATTGTCTGAATTTGAATCCCCCATGCAAGAAAGGGCTCTTCTAAAAACAGGTCTTCCAAGTTGTAGTGCAAAAGCTACCTGCATAAAGCTACCTGCATACCATATGAAATGATATCATGCACTAGTGAGAATGACTGTGAGATACATATTATGATGTAATTGTTTTGTTACTTCCAGGATGGAAGTATTGTTTTGGGCGGCACTGGTTCAGGGGGGTTTGTATGTTTGGGTTCCAGAGTGACGACGATTGCTAGAGAGGGCTAGAGTACTGGTTTTAACAGTTGATTTATCAATAGTTCATGGTTGGAGGTGACCCAGCACTAGCCTGGGTGCTATCCTCCGTAGTTTCTGCCAGTGAAATTAGGGAGCCGGCGGAAACTATGGAGGATGGCACCCAGGCTAACCCAACACGTGGCAGGTTGTAGCATGTCAGTGTGTAATAATTGTGCGAGAATTCAGCAAGAGTTGTGATACCAATATCATACAATACCCTCCACAGTTCCAAAATCCGTAACACTTCCTGGAAGTCTGAAATCTCAGTGAATAGTTTCATCTGGTTGGTAAGTCACTGAATAAAGAGACTCTTTCTACTAAACCAAGTTTTTTATTCAGCCGACGTTTTGGTGACCGTCTGTCACCTTCCTCAGGGCAATTATGTATATACCCAATTCCTGTAAGTTTGGACCGCATTGTAAATACAGTTCCCTGAAACAGTGCATGTGTATGTGTAGATATGTAAATACGTTTGGGAACGCATCTATAGCAGCGACGCCTATGCTGCAGTGCAATGTGAACCAGTCAGAATTGCCCTGAGGAAGGTGACAGACAGTCGCCGAAACGTCGGCTGAATAAAACACTTGGTTGTGTAGAAAGAGTCTCTTTATTCAGTCTGAAATCTCCCATTTCTTGTTTCTTCCTGGAAAGGTTGGGCCAGCCCGAGGACTGTGCCGGTCCCGTGGCCTTCCTGTGTTCAAACGACGCTGCGTACATCACGGGAGAAACCATCATCATGTCAGGGGGGATGGTATCCAGACTCTGAAGACTCTTTACTGTTACATGTAATAAGAATGATAAAAATAATTGAATGGTATATCACTAAATGTAGATGAATACATGTATCATTGCCTTAAAATCAAATATGTGATGTAAAATAGACAGTGAGTATATCGTGCAAAAAAATACTTCTTGATGATGAAAGTTTGGCATACCTTGTAACATTGCCATGAATGTAATTACTGTAATACTGGTATCAAACTACTAGTATCATGGAAGTGATGATGGAAATAGACCAATCCTGACTGTCCATCACAATTAGCAGTTCAACCAATGAGAGCATGGCAATCGTGGATCGACCAATGAGAGAGAGAGTGATTGCATTTGCATTTTTATGAATTTTGGTTGGTGGAGGTGGCTGGAGGCTATAGGATTGGTCTATAGGCACATGTACATGCACGATGGAAGTAAAATGCAGCACATATTGTTACAGTAACTGTTACAGTGCTTCCTTTTGTAATGTCTGGAGTGATAGTTGCCAGAAGGGGCTGCAGTGTGTGATTTACACTTCACCTGTTCTCAAACTATATGTATGTATGTATGTATGTATGTATGAAGCTTTATTAAGTTCTTCTTTTGTGTGTACAAGTTGTCTTGTGCTAAATGTATGTATGTATGTATGTATATATGTATGTATGAAGCTTTATTAAGTTCTTCTTTTGTGTGTACAAGTTGTCTTGTGCTTAATGTATGTATGTATGTATGTATGTATGTATGTATGTATGTATGTATGTATGTATGTATGTATGTATGAAGCTTTATTAAGTTCTTCTTTTGTGTGTGCAAGTTGTATGTATGTATGTATGTATGTATGTATGTATGTATGTATGAAGCTTTATTAAGTTCTTCTTCTTTTGTGTGTACAAGTTGTCTTGTGCTTAATGCACCCAGACCCTGCACCAGAAGAAAATACAAAATAGATGGTACACATGTACATCAATCAAGAGAACAGAGGTAAAGATTGACATACTAGTAATCAACCAAAACTGAACAAAAATAGAACACAATGCAGGTGTACAGAGTGAATCGTATGCCAGATCCTAAAACAGATAGTGAGTGTGTGTGAGTCTTCCTCTTGGAATATATAGTCTCCCAATCTTATCAAACTTTCATAAAACTTTATTTAAATATTATGCAGAATAATTTTCCTGGACAAAATGCCCCAAATGACACAATACATAGCCGATCGTTAACAACTCTCATCATTCAGTACATACACGAATGTGTATACAATTTATGCCACAATCTGTGCCTATTCACTATGCAAACCATGAATATACGCAATATGCAATTATGAAAAGGCCGGAATACCTTCGACCTTTTTGCTGTTTTCTTGGTCAACACTGGCTCACAATGTGGTTCGGATCCTTCTATTGCGACTGTAAAAATACCTGCCCTTTTAAAATCAATACATCCATATATACGCAATCACGGACGCAAACGAAGGCTGGGGTTGACTGGTCGCTACGCGCGCACAAAATAGACCAGTTCCGGCCCCAGTGGCGGTACTGTACACACAGGTACAGACATCGATACAACAGTCACGGCAAACTACGTCACAGGTCGCCCCAGCAGCTGGATACATCTACAAGTCTAACGTTACATTGACGTGTATACAAATGTATACAGCGCTGTTTTCTTAGCCACTTGTTGGGCAGCCATTTAGGCATGTGAGAACACCAGAAACTGGGTCGCTCGGGAGCGTCTGGCAGGACAGAATAACTACCTGTGGGACTGTTTACTTGGTCTAGTCGCGTGCAGGACCGGTTTTTCTGCAGCTGCATGCCAATTCTGTTTACATGTGAATTGGTAGAGTAGGTTTTACGGAGTCGTCCGACAGGTGGTCTGTTGACTCAAACCGAAGCAGACCAAACAGACGTCTATAAACTGGTGACTGTGCCACTGAGATCGTGAGTTTCAGTTTGACTGAACACGGTGGTGGCCCCACGACTTAGCCCCGAGACAGCGCAGGCAGCAAATGGCGTCCGAGGAGAAGAAGAAGCAAGCCCAGAAGGCCGCGGCCCAGCCCTCGGGGTACCGCGTGGTTGTCCTCGGGGACGGCGGCGTGGGGAAGTCGTCTCTCATCCGCCGGTTCGTCATGGGGTCGTTCGAGGAAAATCTGAAGCCCACGCTGGACGATATCTACTTACACCCCCTGTACATGGACGGACGTCGCAGCAGGATGGAGATAGTGGACACCGGAGGCACCCACACCTTCCCCTCCCTGAGACGACTGGAGATTTCCCGTGCACACGCGCTGGTGCTGGTCTACTCCGCCAGCAACCTCAAGTCATTCATACGTGTCACAGGTAAATACAAAGCCTGCTGTACAGTCTATCGTAGCCTGGAATCCCGTCTTGTAATGCTCTAGTCACATTCCGAAAGTCCGCTAGTGGACTATCGGAAGCAGATTAAGGTAAATAACTATTTTTTTGTAATAAATACACAATATGGAATACTTTGACACTAGTGTCATGGCGGCGGACAGCGACTTGAATAGGGCCCTCACGGGGTCGCAAACGTTGTGCGATCGTCGTACGACTGCAAATATGTCGTGCGAAATTCAGCCGTCTAGTTATGGAAAAGACTGTCTTGCGTGTAGATGTTTGTCGGCGAATTTGGGTTTAATGAGCATCGTCCAGCTATCTAAGCAGATGATTGGGAGGCGTACTTATATACATGTATAGGCACATTCACGCCTGAGGGCACTAATTGTTTTGGCAGGTAGTGTTTTCAAAACACCTGTCTGAATTCGAAGAACGTATTTCTTAATTAAGCATGACTTTGTCTGGATTCTACTAGATCTTATCAGAAGATTGACTCGCCATTGCCGTTTGTCTGAAGAGGCATGATATATAAATAGGCACATTGGCGCTTGAGTGCACTAATTTTTTTTGGCAGGTAGTGTTGTTTTAAACACCTGTTTGAAGAACGCATTTCTTAAACATGGCTGTCTACATGTAATTCAACTAGATCTTATCAGAAGATTGACTCGTAATTGTCGTTAACTTGAGAAGGCATACTGTATATAGATAGGCACATTGGCGCTTGAGTGCAGTAATTGTTTTGGCAGGTAGTGTTTTCAAAACACCTGTTTGAAGAAAGCATTTCTTAAACATAACTCTGTTTGGAATTCTACTAGATTTTCTCAGAATATTGACTCGTAATTCAGTCGTTAACTTGAGAAGGCATACTATAAATAGGCACATTGGCGCTTGAGTGCACTAACTGTTTGGGCAGGTAGTGTTTTCAAAACACCGGTTTGAACAAAGCATTTCTTAAACATAACGTTATAACTTTGTCTGGAATTCTACTAGATTTTCTTGGAAGATTGACTCGTAATTGTCATTTGAGGAGGCATACTATAAATAGGCACATTGACGCTAATTGTTTTGACAGGTAGTGTTTTCAAAACACCTGTTTGAGGAAAACATTTCTTAAACATAACTTTGTCTGGAATTCTACTGGATTTTCTTGGAAGATTGACTCGTAGTTGTCACGGGTTTGTGTGACAGTGCCTTTTTTGGCCGAGGATTCGCCCCCACACACTAACTCTCGCTCACATCTGGCACTTTGTACTTCAGGCATAAAGTTACCACACACGAATAATCGGTACAGCAACAGACGGGCAAATATTTTGGTTTCAAAGAATGTCACTGAAGCCGTTAGTTCTGAGGGTCTAGGGAGAGTTGCGTTGAATTAAAGACGTCAGGGCCGACTGTGTTAGATCCAAGGAGGTTAGAAAATGGAACCTTGTTAGTAGATCTAATGTCAACATACTTAGTAGATAAATATCGCTGACTTAATGTCATCTATGGTTACACAGGAAAGCAATCAATCAATCAATCAATCAATTAACCGACCAATCAACGCACGTCCTTGAGACAAATGTCTCCTGACAGAAAAGTAACGTTGTGTGTACATTTCAAATCTCTTGGAACGCGTACAGTGTAAAATCGTCTGATGAAAGATCACAGACAAACATGCACAAGAGTAGACCACTCAGGGGACCGATAAAATCTGGACAGGATTCTTTATGTTTGTCTCAATGGGAAAAATTACCTTGTACAGATTTGAACTGTAAATGTTAATGATCATGAAAAACCTAAAAACTGCGTGCGAAATGTGGACATATATATATGTACAGGGTATGATTTTTCAGTGGCGGATAAAATACATAAAATACATAAAAGCTGTTTCATTTAGAAAATGTTTCACAGAATATTTACATTCTAGAGACTTGTCCAAACCAATAGGGATAAAACCGGGGGTTTAGTCGAATCCCAAAGATTGTTCGAACCTGTACGTGTGCCAGAAATAGCCCCAAAATCCAGCTGTATTAGCTTTAGCTGCCCCCAATTGTTTGCTAGTCTCCGCACTACTAGATACAAAGTGGTGAACATAAAACGCTCGCGTTTGCCAAAATTGCCGATAAGGGTTTCAAAGGCCTGCAAATACCGAGATTGTGCCCCGTGTAGCAACTCTGACGATATAGTGGTCTGCTTAGAGCAATATGTGTAGGTGGCTAAAAGCTTTTTAAGTGGTTGTAAAATGACAAAATTGAGTGGAAACTTAACCCAGACTGTTAGGGACACTTAGGATGTTGAACGTACATTTCCAGGGCAAACATGCACATGTAGATGATGGGTTTACGGCTGCTTTTTTAAATCCCCGGTACGTCGTGCACACACATCTTACGGGGCTTAACTGACGTTTCGGGTGTTTGCCTAGCTAGCTTAAGGCTCTGTCACACAAAGCCGCATTTGGCCTCCCGAACACTGCCGAACTCCCTCCAACCATGGGTATGAGAGCACGTCGGCAGAACGTACTGCGCCTGCGCACAACCCTGATTTTTTAAACGTTTTTCGTTGGATGTTTGGTCAACGTTGCATCAAAATTTTGCCTGTTGCAGACGATATCCTTTGCTATACAACATCTGAAAACTACAGACAGGCTGTTAACCTTATATGCTCTAATACAACCCTATATGAGACGTTCTGCCAAAGTGCTATGCACTACGGGTTTCGCGCAGGTGCAGGGCGTTCTGCCTACGTGCTGGGTATGAGTAGGTTGGGAGCAAGGTCGGCTTTGGTTGGCTTGTGTTCGGCGAGCTAGGTCGGCTACTGTTTGGCTGTGCCAGCCGAATATTTCAAAATGTTTAAAACATTCCGGTGTGGACGGGAGGTTCGGCCATGTTTGGCTGGTGGTTGGCTTCTGTTCTGGAGTAGGTCAGCAGTGTTCGGGGGTCAAATTCGACTCCAATTTAACTCAAATTCGATTCTTATAGGAAGGTAAGCGTGGTCTGAATCAGGTCAGACTTCTCAGGAACGTCAGCTAACCTTGATTGGTTGGTGGTTGAGGGAAGGTTCTGAATGTGTTACAGGGGCTTAAACTGAGGTTTCGGGTGTTTGCCTAGCTTATGGTAGCCTGGTTACCAAACGTATTTGTAGCTCCCGGGCCAGTCCAAATACGTTTGGTAACCAGGCTAAGCTTATGGTCCCAACTATACCGTGCTCTCATCTGCGTCATTTCAATCCTATGGTAAACAGAAATGAATCACCAGGCAGATGTTAGAGAGGCTAAATAGTAAATAATAAACATTATTATAAATAATATTATAATAGTAAATAATAAACGTTTTCCTAGAAACCCGTTTCTGACACAAAGCACCTACCTGTAACGTAACGATATTAGGTTCCCTTAACATCTGCTTGCAGATTGAACAGAAATATTACCTACTACCTGTCCGTTATGGGTGTGAAACGTAAGATAAGTAATCCCTTGCGTCAATATAAAACTACCTTTGTTACATGTAAACATGAATGTTGGGGTGGCAAGTAGTTTTGTGGTTAGGGCTGTACACTTTGAGGTTCTAAAGGTTCAGGGTTCGAATCCCTAGTCAGAGGCACCAATGTTGCACGCACGTTAAAGATTCCACACACTACACTACACTTAACGAAAAGACTAAAGGTCCGATCCAGTCACGCGAGTGAGTCGGATCAAACCTTACAGTCATGTCTTTAATACGTAGCTTGTACTTACTGTGGGTCGCTCATATGCAATCATCGGCTTCCTGAATACATCCATATTGACCTCTAATGGATCTGAACTGAACTGAACTGACCTCTAATTCCTGCTGGCTGCCGGCCAGAATCTTGGACCTCCCCATTGTCTGACATTTAGACCCCATCACTCTGCCTGCCAATGTTCCCCACACCCACGTGCTGTCAACCTACTCTGCCAGGACAAACATACACACAAACCCACAGACAATCCACCTAAAACAATGCTTTTTTACCCGCGGAAGCAATAAGTTGTTGTTGTTTTTTTTCCTTCTGTACAGATATTATGGATTCTATCTCGGCAGTTGGGGGAGGGGTGCACAACACACCGATCATCATTGTCGGCAACAAGTTCGACACAGAGTCCGAGAGAACGCGCCAAGTTTCCGTCGACCAAGGCTTCCAGCTGGCTCGCCTCTGGAACTGCAAGTTCATAGAAGGCTCCGTCAAAAGCTGCAACAACATCGACGCCGTCTTCGAGATGTTGATTGGTCAGGAGAAGCGATGGCTGGTGACGCTGTCCAAGACGTCCAAGATGGACGCCTTCCGTTCCAAGGTGCGGAAAGCGTTCGAGGAGAACACGCGGGTACTGCGGAGCCAGAGGCCGAGGGACCCGTGGAGAAAGGTCCCTCCCGTGGTCGTGGGAACTTGATTTCGGTACACCAAGGACATTAAACACAGAAGTGTGTAATGTGTGTATAATGTTCTTGGGTACACATTGAACACACTCCATGGACACCAACTGTTTTTAATGTTTAAATGATAACAATAAATTTATTGAAAATCAATGCCAAAGCAAAACAAAAGTATACTAGTACAATAATATAATGTGAGTATGCTTAACAGAGAAGAAAACCAAACGCATACATAAATAGATTGTTAATATGTGAAATAAGAACCATTCTAAATTTCTTTGTTTTTGATGAAAGCATAGCTAATAAGGGATTTCATGGAGGTATATTTTCTCTTTAAACTAAGGAAAGAAACAACAAGTACACTCTGACACTCGTAGAATGACTTCGTATTCTCATATTACATATTCCATAATATAACTGTAAATGGACAACCTCACTTTTCGTTGTGTTGAGTTTGATTTCTTCTTATTAATTTGGCCGACATGGCACCAGCCAATGTTCAGTGAGCTACCTGCTTGTGCATTTTATTTTTGTGTACATGTATTGTTGAAGCCGGAACCGCCAGAACCATGATCAGTCAGTTGTAACATACATGTATTTTAAACGTGGTTTTGTGTTCACACACTAACAACCAAGACTGTTTTAGAAGATAGCAATAACTTATGTATGTCGAAATGGACGACTTTATGAGTACCTTAACTTTAGTATGCTCAAGGAGGTTAGAAAAATCAAATATTTATTTTTTAACCTCCTTGGTATGCTATAAAAAGCTTTGGCCATTGATGATTTTAGACACAGCCTGGCTGAATTGTTATTTTTCATCAATTATTCAAGAAATAATAAAGACTTTCGCACGATGGAAATTGAACGCTGGATGTCTTATCTTTGTATTTTGTTTATATCATTAACCTCCAAGCAGATGTTCAGTTGGGAAGGACGATGGTATTGTTAAGTTGTACAATGTATAAGTAAGCAGCGATCATCTAAATCAGTTACTCTTGTCAGGTTTGTTTGTTTGTTTGTTTGTTTGTTTGTTTGTTTGTTTATTAAGGAATATCCATTAGTGTTGAGTATCCACTACTCTTCCCTGAGTCCTCTTGCATAAAATAATACATTAGAAGTACTATTTTTATTTACTTACATTGCATTTAACGTTAACTACTTTGAAAAAGAACGTTGTCTTACTAACACTTGCCATCTAACAATAATAATAATACACGTACTAGTAGTGAACGTCCATAAAATAAATTTTACACATTAACATCAATTAAAAAGGTATGGTGCATTCTAGGTAGCGTTGTCCCAAGTTTGATCTTACTTGAAGCATGGAGTTATAAAAGGAACTTTTATAACTCCATGCTTGAAGCCTGTGTTGGGACTTTAGGATCCCCTGGTCTGCTTAGCTCACTATTATACAGGACAGAATCCTGGTATCTCTGTGGCCAAGCGACTGCATGGACGTTGACAGATTCGAAGCCTACAAACAAATTCAAATTTTCCCGCCCTCATAGAAATGCCGAAGCATGCCCAGGCTTGCCCAGGGACCTTTAACCCCCCCAACTGGACTATTTCATTCTTCAATGCTCTAGGGGGACACAATATTTTTCAGTTTAAGTTAAAGAAGTTTACCCGAATGTATACATGAAAAGTACTATTTACTAATAAATTCAATCTATAAGTAGCCTATAATTGTATGTTTTTTTGTATTTGTTTGACTTTTAGTGTTATTATAGTCTTTTCTTTTCAAGAACATCCCTATACACTAAAAGAATCTCCCGTATTTCCCATGAACCGTAGCGTGTCAGTAAACAAGCAGTTGGCGGGAAATGTGATGCTGGAGGGGAGGCGTCTGTTGACTGTGATGCGCGGTAAGTCCCCCAAATTCCTCACATCGTACACAAATAACGTACACACAAGCACCGACAACCTACTTAGACATAGATCATCGTTGTGGGGGAGTTTTAGACGTATTGGCGGCGGGGAAAACTGAAACTAGAGCGCGATGTTCGCGCGTAAAATTTCCTGACGAATTTTCCACTCCCCCGCCAAAGTTCCTGAGTTTCTCTCGCGTTCTGAGAAGTAAAATCGCGGGGATGTTCTCTCTGTATGCACAGCTCAGTACTGCAAAGAATGTTGAATTTATAGTCGTAAGCACAAGTTGATAGTGACCGAGCGTCGGCACTAATATCTAGCGTTTAGGATCGCGAAATTTTCGAAGAGAAGAAACTTATGACCACTTATGGGGAGGGGTGCGCCCCGGGTGTTCTGTTTTAGGAGATGAATAAATTTTCATGGGCTTGATAAATAATGTGTCATATGCAAACAACACGCCTTTGTCCAAACATGTAAATCTCTTGCCAGCATTTGTAAGCAAATAGAGGATCTAAGTGGATAATGAAATCAATATACAGACTCACCATAATAATTTGGTAAGGAAAGAAATGGTTTTCAGTTTTTAGGCATTATAACTGTGTTATATGTATGCAGAATAAAAAGGATGATGTACAAAAATTATGACTGAAGAGCTGGTGGACGAATCAACTACTTAACAGTACCTTACAGTCTGTTCTTTCGCAGCATGTCCTTATAATAATTTGTACAAAACTGGTGTACATGTACTAGTATATAGTTCAGTGGATTCATTCCACAAGCTAACCGACATCTCGCACACCCAGTCGTCCCGGGTCCCGTCTCCTGACTGGAGCAGTATAGTTGCCGTTTAGAACTTTTATTCAGCCTGTCACACTTCAAGAACAATAGATGAGGTCATGCTGTAGGTCAACTAAGGTCAGAGCACCACAAGCTGCATGTAACTGACCAGGTCAGAGCATTTACAAACGCATGTAACTGACCAGGACGATTTGCACTGGAAAGGTACTTTTAGTATATAAGTGGGAACTTCATGTACTTGTGTCACTTAGCCTCTGTACACTTGAAGAAGCCACACACCCAGGGCGAAAACGGTCGTGTGAAAGGCTGAATAAAAGTTCTAAACGGGAACTATCCACCTCCAGATGTCTTACTGAGGGACGACTGTTAGCTTGAGGAATGAATCCACTCCACTCTACTATATACTGTACAAAACTGGTATGTTACACACATGTACATCACATACATCTTTGCGATTCTTTTCTAAAAGGACATTACTGGTAGGAGAGACCAACTGCAGCGACATGACTAGGTCACAGAACTCCGATGGGAGACCACAGTTCCACTTACGTAGAATCAGTCATCGCACACTTTCTACTGCAGCAAACACCGTCTGGTAAGCATGAAAGTTCATCTGAGTTGGTAAATTACATTATGAAGAATTTAAACTGTTCTCCAACTCATAAATTTCACTCACTGGAATTTTCGACCGAATCACTCAGTCTTCTTCAGCTATCTGACCCAAATGCTGTGGACACGTGATTTTTCTCACGTGTGACGTCAGCAAAGGTGAAAATTCCGGTGAGTGAAATTTTTGAGTTGGAGAACAGTTTAAATTCTTCATACTGTCTGGTAAGATTGTATTTCGAACGCAAACTGACTTTCAACGATGTATTTTGTTATAATCATTACATTATAATTAATACTTGAGCAAAAAGTGGTGATTTTGCTACTGTTGACTGTGCTTTTCTTAAAGTAAGGCCATGTTGATTTGATTATATGGATGACATCCGCGCGCGCACCAATTTTCGTTCGTTTCCAAAAAAAAAAAGTTTTCGACCATACTGGAAATCGTACAAAGCAGCTGCAAAATGAGCAAATATATGCCGTAAATAGAAAAAAAAATATTGGAAAACTATACTAATATCGTAGAATACTAAAATCAATTCCAAAGGAAGAAGAAAATGTGAAGAAATGAAAATGAAGAGTCTATTATTCGCCATACCATAATCTGTGTGTTTAGCCATTTGTTCAACCTTCATGACCACGTAGATTTCATAATGAAGGCAACTTTTTTTTTTGCCAAACTTTTTTTTATTCGCACGCTCGCATCAGTTTTGGGGTACCCAGAGGATGTCATCCATATAATCAAATCAACATGGCCTAATGATGACAATGACAAAGATGTGTTTATTTACACATTCATGCCCATGTGGGCTAAATGCAGTACATGAAGCTTACATGATACAGTCGTATAAATACTACAACTCTATAGAAGTGCTACACTACATCTATTGTATACAGATGGACGAACATATAAGGCTATCATTGATTATATAGTTTACGACTTTACGTGTTTCTTCCCTCTTTTTAAAACAGGTGTATACAAATTCCCAGAGTTTTTGTTGTACATTATTGTTAGGGGATGACATGATATATACAAATCGATCATCTTTTAATGATAACAATTCACTCACTCTGTCCAAGCTTGCTCAGAACCTTTCCATGGCAACAATGTACAAGTTTACAAAGTCTTCAATTTGTGCAAAACTTAGATGTAGTGTCTTTTGACTATGGTCTTCTAGGTAAACAAATCAGATTATGATCTATTTATCGTAAACTTGTTTATTTTCACTGGCATTTGATTTTGCAGTAGAAGGGGAAAGGAGATTTTTACTGTTTTTTTTTTAAAGTTTGCCGTTGAAACAATTCTATAGTACAGTGGTAATATTCACCTGAATATTCACCTGAATATTTACCTGAATCCAGGTCAGTCGGTACCCTTTCCTCTGGGGTAATGAGACCGTTCATATAGTTCAGACAGTATTGGCAGTTCAGTATGAGAAGTTGTAGCCGTAACAGTCCGGGTGATTTTTCCATTCCAGAGCCAGTTTGGTCTTGAAAGCATTTACTGAACTACAGCTCACTGTTGCTGCTGAGAGTTTATTCCAAATAGGGGTTACTCTTGTTGTTATGAAATTTGATATGGGCCTGTTTGACTTCTGGATTCATTGGAAATGCTTATTGGTAAAAGTAAAACCACAGGAGCATTTGCAAACTTTGTAGTGATAAGGCTTAAACTGTTAAAGTTGATAATCTGATGATGATGAAGTTGATAATCTGATGGCTGAAATTTTCTTGTCGGTGTAGCTTCAGCAACAGAATCACGTTTATCGGGCGCGGGGACAATGTGCACTACCTGGTCAGCTCCGCGGCATGGCAGCAGCGAATCTTCCTGTCGCGACGCCACTGTCGCCTGGTCCGGTCAGAGGCCGACGATTCCCACAGGCTGATCGACTCCAGCATGACGGGAGTGTACGTCAACGATGTCAAGATTGCTGGTCAGGAATGCTTTCAATTTTCCCCTTATAAGGACCTCACTCATTGGTCACACTGCTAATTGCCATGCTCTCATTGGTTGGCTGCTAATTGTGATGGACAGTCAGGATATGTCAGCAGTTTGTTTGTGTCAGAATTTTGTCAGCTCTTTTTTTTTCATCAGTGTACAGAGAAGACAGGTATAAATTGATGAGTTTGTTTTCCTGTGTATGAATCATATGTTGACAGATCTAGACCAGGGGGGAAAGTGAAATGAAAATGCACTTTGACTTTCCCTAGATGGTGTATATTTGCATGTTTTCAACCTTTGCAGTTTGTATATGATTACCCTTCTTGTATAGAAAAAATTGTCTTATGAACTAGGGATGCTTGGCTATTCATAGAATACATAACTTTGTTTGCACAACAATTGTACAGTGTACAAAGTATGGCACCTACTACTACATAACTATGTATACCATTTCATAATGCTAACCTATCTAATACATGAGTGGGTGGCTAGTATAGGTGTGAACTTCTACAATGAATTTCTGATGTTTAAACAGTCTCTTATATATATCCCTATGTATACCATGTATGGATTGTCGCAATACAAATGTACCAGCAATACCAAAGTTGTTGATGCAATGACACATTTGCTTTTACTTCTGGGAGGGAAGTATTGTTTTGAGAAGTGCTGGTTTAGGGGGAGTTTGTATGTTTGGGTTCCAGAGTCAGAAGTTGATAGTCCAGTAAGTTATACAAGCATATAGAAGTGAGTGGACAGAGATTGGATTTCAGTTGATTGACAGTGTTGTGACCCGGCATACACTGGTGTCGTACATGTAGTTTGTGGTCTCCAGGAATGTGTACGGTGTAATCATGGTATGAAATGTAAACCACGGTGTAATAGAGGAGTAAGTTATGTTATATAATCATATGATTAATAATCCATTTTATGATGAAATTCAGTGCTGTGTACCCAAACCCACGTTTAGGTTCAGGTCCGGATTCAAGTCCAGAGGTTTAGGTTCAGTTCCGGACTTGTAAGTCTGGACCTAAACCCATGGCATGTACATGTACAAAATTGCATGTTGGCAACCTTGCAATGTTGTCTGGGCAAAACAGTGGCCACATAACATGAAGGCCAACACTTGACAATGCCCAATGGCAATGTTATCTTCATTTTGCAGTACAGATTTTGCGATCTATATATATAATAGAAAGTTTTATGTGGTTCGAAACGAAAAGGGGTATGTGACATGTTTTTTTTCCAACCAAGTCTGGAACTGGTTCCCGCCATTCAGTTTTTTTTTGGACTTGAACCTAAACGTTTTTACAAGTCCGGAACTGAGTCCAGCGAACCGGTACACAGCACTAATTAACACAAACCATATCTACTTCCCAGAAGAATTACCGATTTTTTGTTTGATTTCTTGTTACCACTTGTGAAGGATCCTGTGTGTTAGAGGAGGGGGATGTGGTGACCTTTGGCCACCCCAAGGGTGATACTATTCAGGCGGGGACCAGAGTGAGACAGCCAGACTCGGAGCACCAGTTTGTGGTATGTCATTGCTACCTCTGTTTGTTTGTTTGTGTGCTTGTTTTTCCATAGTTTTTTTTCCATACGCAAGGCATGCCAGGGATATTGATAGGAAGTTAAGTCAAAGGTCCAAAAAAAGGTTACTAGTATCTCATTTCCTGCCTTCAATTTCCTTCCAAATGCATGTCTGTTGTCTTATGGGAGCCAGTGGGAAAATGCCTAAACAGAATCTGTGAGAATTTAACAATAATAAATAGAACACAAGAAACTCCACAAAACAATGAATATTTCACAGAGATATGAGATCTTCAATTTCTATGTCCTCCTATACTTTCTAACATTTTAACAGTCATAGAATACTTATATGCAGTCTGTCACAAGGGAAAGGGCTTTTACTGCAGATGATTCAAACAAAAGCTTAGAATTTTGTATCTAAAGGCATCCAATCAGCAATTATAATAACCACTCAGCACAAAGTTAATTGCTGAAGTCAAACATATCTGATTCCAAAATATCTCTTAGTTGTACATGTACTATATTTGAAACACATACAACATTCCTAAATTTTGCTTCCTTGCAGTATGAAGCTTGCAGCTGCATAGCTGAAAACCTTCCACAGGATGTGGTTCAAGGAACGATCCATAAAAGACACAAGCAGCTTGTGGTAGGAAAAATGTTTTCTTATGAATCTTGATAGTAAAAAAGGAAGCCCTGCTTTTTTTATTGTATTAATAGTTTTGATTACATGTACATATTGTGACTTGTAAAAATTTTGAACTTGGTTGTGTTCAAGAAGTTTTACCATTGTTTATTGGTGATGTGTGTCTTGTGTTTCATTTGAACTTGAATTCATTCAAAGATAGCTGGTTAATAAACCACAAGTACAAAGGGAAAAGAGTATTTGTTCCTTACCATCACATATGATATAGTTCTGATTTAGTGCAGGATAAATTCCAGGCATAAGAATTTAGATGTTAAAAGTTAAAGCTTGTGTTATATCTATCATTGCAAAACATGTAGATTTTCCTTCCATTGGATGTTTTTTTCCTAGGGCGCTGCACCCACAACTCCAGAAATGCTTGGAACGTTCCGAGTGCCAAAGACAGTCCCCAAAAGGAAGGCAAACTCTCCCGCTGTTGTCACGCATGGCCGCCCTACCCCGAGAGGGGGCGCTTCGGTAGGTAGCTGTCAGACCACACCTCCCAGCTCAAGACGCAGGCTGCAAACTCGAAGTCAAGGTCGGGTCGCAAAGAACGCAGGCTCAAGGTCATCAACACGACCTTCCATCATGCAGAAGGATGTGGGCATCCAATCAAATGACTCATCTTTGGAATCAGACACGGATACAGAAACAGGGTTGACCAATGAAAGGAGCCTGGAGAAGGGGAAACCGTCCAAAAAATCAGAAAAAGAAGAACGTAAACTCGTACAGGACAACCTCGGTCAACATGCCAAGCAAAGTGTGCAAGTGCAGTCCCTTACTAAGCCTCCGGAGCCTCTAAGTTGTAATAATCTAGGCCAAAATGAAGTTGGTAAAGGAGTAAGTGTTGTTGTAGACTCAACAGAGGAGCATGCAGAAGACTTCCCATTAGACTTGACTCTGAAATACGGCCAAACCAGTTTCTATAAGGAAGTTGATCGGCAGGAAGTGAGCCAAAATGGAGGTGCGCTTCAAGTCCAAACCCCTAAAGAGAAGTTGATCTCAACAGAAAACACAGATAACAGCAGCAAAGTGGTCAAACAGCCAGACAAGTGCAGCCAAGAACCTACTTCCAGTGTACAAGCTACTGTTGATGAAGAGAAGGAAGGAATGCAGCAAACTGTACAGTTTGACAATGGAGGGAATGTGAGAGAGAAGCCTGGCAAGCAACCTTGTCTAGATGAAAGAGGCGTGGACACATTTGTACAGCAAGGTCAGGTAGACAGAGATAGTGCCAAAGAAGTAGTAGAGAAGGAGCCTGCGGTAGAGACTAAAGCTGGAGGAGATGTCAAGGAGGATGGGTGTTCACCAGTACTGCCAGCAATATCTTCAAAAGATGCAGTTGAAGACATGTTGGGACACTCCGTGCAATCAACTGAAGATAGCCTTCCTGATCAAAGTGTGCTTTTCAAACAGAACGAAGAGCAAACTCAAGACATTCAGGGTTTGGCAGTTAACAAGACTGTATCATATACCAAGACTATGGAAGAGCCTGTTTGTGTGCCTGAACACAAGTTGGACGAAAGTACGACATTTGAGACTATCTCTGAAAACAGTACTAGTTGTGAGGAAGATATGCAGGATGCAGGGAACAGATGTGATGATCCATACATGAGGCCTGTAGGGATGTCAGTTGAAGATCACTGTTGTCTTCAGAAGAAAGAGAACACTGATGTCCTCTCAGAGAAACAAGAAATGAATGAGACTTTTCCTGACAAGCTGACTGACTTCCCTGATGTTGATGCTACAGTCACATCTCCTACATGTAAGCCAGTAGAGGATAGCTGCAAACAGGTTGAAGATAACGGATCAATTGAGGAAGATCACAGTCTTAACACAAAAGAGATAACTGATGGCCTTACAGATGAGCAAGAGATCAAATATCCCTTTGCTGACAAAAAGACAGATGTAGATGCTACAGCCATGTCTCCTAAACCAGAAGAGGACGACGGCAAACAGGTTGAAGATAATGTGTCAGTTGAGAAAGATCACAGTCTTGAGAAGAAAGAGATAGCTGATGTCCTTACAGATGAGCAAGAGACAAAAGATCCTTTTGCAGACAAAGATACTGATGTTGATACTACACCCATGTCTCCTCAACCAGTAAAGACTAGCAGCTTACACCCTGTAGATCGTGGTGAAGTTGAGGAAGATCAAAGTCTTGAAATGGAAGAGATACCTGATGTCCTTACAGATGAGCAAGAGACAAAAGATGTCTTTGAAGACAAAAAGACAGATGTCGATGCTACAGCCATGTCTCCTCAGCCAGTGGACGATAGCAGCTCACAGGCTGAAGATAATAGATCACTTGAGGAAGATCACAGTCTTGAGAAGAAAGAGATAACTGATGTCCTTACAGATGAGCAAGAGATAAAAGATCCCTTTGCTGACAAAAATATAGATGTAAATACTACAGCCATGTCTCCACAGCCAGTTAAAGATAGCAGCTTACAGGCTCAAGATAATGGGTCAATTAAGGAAGATCACAGTCTTAAGAAGAAAGAGACAGCTGATGTCCTTACAGATGAGCAAGAGATAAAGGATCCCTTTGCAGACAAACCTACGTGTACAGATGTAGACGCTACAGCCATGACATCTAAGCCAGTACAGAATAGTGGCGTACAAACTCACGATAACAGGTCCATTCTTGACGTCACAGTTTCACTCGCAGATGAAGCAGACTACCCCGTCCAGATAGAAGACAAACCTAGCATCACTGACAAGACACAAACTTACAGTTACAAGACTTTGGTAGAAGGAAGCACAAGTGACAATGTAGATTGCTCATTGGATCAAACACTGGCATCAGAAAAGTACAAGCAAGCCTTACAAGAAGCAAACAAGGATGAACAAGATTTGTCTCCAAGTAACCCATCTAGTCAGATGGAAGAAAAAGAAATTGACATCAAGACAGATGACTTAACCAACGATCAGGACAAAAACCTGGCAGCAAGCCAGTCAGGAGATAAGACATCGCCAGAAGTGGAGAACAAAGTCACTAATACAACATTGGCAGAGTCCACTATCTTGTTGGCAGAAGATTTAAAAAGCCATACCAAGGTGTCGGAGCTTGTGCAATCACTTGAGAAATCTGACCCCCCATGTAACAAGTCAGCCATAGATGACACAGTCGTGTCAGAAGAAGATATGCCAGTGACTGATGGAAAGGATAAGGAAGAGGATGATGAAGATGTTATCTTGTCACATGCTTCTCAAGACAGTAGCATCACTCCATCCCCTAGAGAAGGGGAAAGTGACCTCCAAGTGAAAGATAAATGTGATCATCCCGTCTCAATCGAGCCTGCTAGTGTAGATGATGAGGATCTAAGTGTTTCTCCTCCTAGCCCTGTTGAAGAGAATGATGAAGATGTTATCTTGTCACATGCTTCTCAAGGCAGCAGCATCACTCCTTCCCCCAGAGGAGGGGAAAGTGACCTCCAAGTGAAGGATAAATGTGATCATCCTGTCTCAATCGAGCCTGCTGGTGTAGATGATGAGGATCCAAGTATTTCACCTAGCCCTGTTGAAGAGAATGGTGAAGATGTTATCTTGTCACGTGATTCTCAAGGCAGCAGCATCACTCCTTCCCCTAGAGAAGGGGAAAGTGACCTTCAAGTGGTAGATAAATGTGATCATCCCGTCTCAATCGAGCCTGCTAGTTTGGATGATAAGGATCCAAGCATTTCACCTCCTAGCCCCGTTATCGAACAATTACACGAAGAGGGAATCACAAACACGGCTATGGATGACAGCACTGCTTGGGTCTTACAGGAATTTGAAGATTTGGAACGCTCACCGGAGATTCCACCTGTTATCAACGCTAAAGATGCATCTCAAGACTTGTCGCAGTCATCATTTATCTCAAGTGTTCCTAGCACAGAGAATGAGAAAGAGATGATACCTTCAAGCCAGGGCTCAGACAGGGAATTTGACAGTGGAGAATCCTGTGACAGCCATATGGGAATACTGAGACTTAGCCCAAGTGGAAGGAGTGGCGACAACGCTACACAGAGCGACGTTGAAAGCGAGGACGTGGAAACACCACTGAGTCAGAACTCCACGTGTAGCGACTTCGCGTTGTCAGGAGTTGTACCGTTCCTAGCCTCCCCAACTGGGAGCCAGGAAGACAGCCTGGAAGCTTTACAGAAAGAAGCCTTTGCAGAGATGGAAGCAAATGAAGACAGCATAACGTTGTCTACAAGCTGTCCAATGCAAAACATAGGTGATGCTAGTGATGACAATGTCACAACAGTCTTCAAGAAGTCAGTGACCTGGGAAGTAACAGACACTGGTTTAGACACAGATGCTAAAGAAAATGATGACCTGAGCATTAATGATTTGGAAGAGGAGTTTGGTGACGGGAACTCGAGGTTCGTGGTCTCAGATTCCATTGACTACAGAGCCGAAGACGACAACTATTCCTCTGACAGTGACGGCTCCAGTTCTGACGAAGAGGATCTTGGAAAAGTAGGAGGGGCTGGACTAGGGTTACATCTGTCTGACAGCGAAGTGGAGGCTGAAGACAAAATTCACAGTAGCCAGTCTGTTTCACTGCACGAGGAACATTCCAGTCATGGTCATGTACAAAATGTAAAAGATCAAAGCAAAAGTGTCAGTGGTCCTCTTGAAGAGAGCAATGAAGAAAAGAAGGAAGATGAAGCATCATATTCTTCAGGTATTGAAACTATACTCTCTGGCAACTTCCAAGGGACAAGTACCCAACTTGCTGAGCCTGAAGAAGAGAGGAAAGAAGTCCTTTCACTGGAAGAGATACCTGCCGATGATACAAGTTCGTCAAAAGTTCTGCCAAGTCAAGAGATGGGGACTGGAAAGATTCACAACATCAGTGAAGAAGATGTTACAAAGAAAACAGAAACAGAGGAGAAGTCACAAATGGTGACATTGCCAGACGTGGAGAGCAAACTCGCTAATCCAACTTTGGCAGAGTCTACCATATTGGAGATAGAGACTGGAAAGCTTCACAATATCAGTGAAGAAAATGTTGCAAAAGAACTGGAAACAGGGCAGGAGTCGCAAATAGTGACATCGGGAACCTCCACGGAGATTCAGAGTTCACAGGAGCAGCAAGATCAAGATAAGGCAAATAGTGGTGAATGCGACGTTTCAAATCCACGCATCAATCAGGCGGAGGCCATTGATCCACCACACAAAGAGTCTGGGCCAAAGATACAGCTCAACGTCGAATCTAAGGATGAAAATGGTAGTGGGAAACACTTGTGTGAAGATCGTGTCAAGATACACAGTCAGACTGAAGAGGAAGCTGCAGTAGTAGATGATCAGCTTACTAGGGAAGATAGTGAAGCTAGTGAAGTCCTGCCAAGTGCTAAAAGGCCTCATGATGAGAATGATGCAGTTCTACCACAAAGCAAGAGACTACATCTGGATGCACAGCTTGAAGAGACTAATAAGATTGAGGTTGAAGGACTAAACGTGATGGATGTTACATCTGAAGAGCATGAAAACATTTCTGATGATTCACTGTGTGGCACAGTAGAGAGCTTTGACTTTCAACGGGAAGTATCTAAAAATGTAGATGCAGCAGGCTTTCATCAGATGTCTTTACCAGTCATCTCGGTGAAAAGCAGAGCGGACTGTGTGAGAGATGTGGTGCTAGATTTCTTTGCCCACCGTTTCTTCGTCCACAAGATGTCCTCAAAGCTGGACAAGATAGCGGAAGAGGCAAGAAAGCAGAAAGTAGCCGAGGAAGTGAAAGCGTTCTTTGCAAGTTGTCCTTTGAAGGAGCAGTCCACAAGTACAGATAGACAAGGCTGTGTTGAGCCTGAGATAGCATCAGATAGTAACTCAAATGCCAAAAAGAGAAGGGAAGATCCTACTTCTAAGGACATTCCATGTCATGAGGTAGACAAAAAGAAAGTCATTGAACGTGCCGTGTATGAATTCTTCAAGAAGAAGAACTTCTTAACAACGAAGAAGCCAGAAGACAGCGTACCCAGCAAGACAGAAAATAAAGTGCAAACACAGCCAAAGAAAAGGCACAGCAATGAAGAACAAATGCTAGAAAATGCACCAAAAGCAAAGAGACAAAAGCTTCAGGAGGTACCAAAGCAACTTGATGGTCCAAGCAGTAGTAATACACCAGACGTAAAGAGACAGGTACTTCAGGAGGCATCACAACAGCCAAATGTTTGTACGGATACTACACAAGAAGTAAACCACAGCCAGGATGACATCTCTCTATCAGAAAACCAAAAGTTCAAGACCCTTGCTAACATTCACGAAGATAGCAAGGCCATGACCAACCAAGGTGAGCAAAACACTACACTTGGACATGATGAAACAGAAGACAACACAAAAGGATGTTGTCTGGATAACAGAGGTCTTGAAACTTACAGCACAAATGACAAAGACAGCAAAGAGACAGATACGTCTGAAGAGATGAACGTAGCTCTAGAGAAGGATACCAGCGACAAAGATGGACATGAACTCGAGATGTCTACAGAAGACATGGACATACTACCAGAACAAGATAACAAAGACAAAGAAATGGTAGATGTGCATGACATGGAGGTGTGTTTGTCAACAGAAAGTGACTCAAAGGCTTTAGATCAAGTAGTACATGTAGTAGCCTCTGAAAATGAGGCAAACAACTGCATTTCCTCAGTGACATCACATTCAGCTGAAGAAAATTTTGAGAGGTCGGAAGAAAGTGTTGAGGAAAGTCCTACACAGGCCAGTGAGGAAGAAGTAATGGTTACGAAGACTCCGCCACAGAATGACCTCTCAGGAAAGGTCACTGTGACCGTCAGCCCCGAGTGCCAAAACACAGCTACTGCAAAGAACAAGGATTGTGAGGAAATAATGTCCGATACTTCTAGTACTGGTTCTCCCAATGAGATTAGAGATGGACAGTGTCAGGATTTGCTTGAAGTGCCAAGCAATGTAAACAATGAAGTGATGCAGTCAGATCTAACAGAGATTGAAGAAACAAGCCATGAAAAGCCTCCTAGCAGCTCACCATTAGACAATAGCACATCTCCTTCCAGTCATAGTAGAGAACCAAGTCAGACATCTCAAGAAGGTGCAGTACCACAAGTGTGCAATGAAGTTGATGTGCAAGAAGACTCCGAGACTGACGCAAACTCTGACTTGTCTCTTCCCTCGCTGGACGGTTATGCGGAGTCGGAGTCAGACAGGGATTCGAACTACTCGGAGAACGAAACGTTTCTGTCCCCAAACTCCGTGGACAGTTACGCTGAGTCGAGTGACGCGGAGTCAGACAGGGATTCAAATAACTCTGAGGATGACAGGTTTCTTCCCTCAAACTCCATGGAGTATGGCTCTGAGTTTGACAGTGATGGAAATGTGGATGACAGTGACCAAGATGATAAGGAAGATGACAGCAGTGATGATGATGACACCAGTGAAGATGATGATGATGATAAAGATGGCGACTCTAGCGACCCAGAGTCACTGACAAGTACTCCTACAGAGAAGACCAACATTTCATCAAAAGATTGTCCTGATACAGAACAGGATTCAAGTGTTGAGTCACCCAAGGCTGCAACGTCGGATAAACTAGCAGACGCTAACGAAGACGTTACCATGGAGACAAATAAACAAAGTAACGAGATGGCCCTGCAAGGTCTGAGTTGTGACTTTGATGATGATGATGAGTTCAGTGCACCGAACATCAACCTTGATGACATTGATTTTGATGATGACAATTTTGATGACGATAGTCCATCCATACAGACCAGCACCGATCTGCCTTCTCCTGTAACTAACTTCAGTTCAGGAAAAGACATCACTGTTGAAGAAAACAGGAATGAGCCAGCTGTGTCAGAAATGGCAGAACGTGAGAAAAGTAAGAAAATCACAAATGTTGCACCAACCGAGGACAACCCTGGACCTGGAACAAGCCGGGAAAGTGCCAAAAACACAACAACAACAAAAACAACTCCAGCTCAAGTTCAGTCAACAAAGGTATCGTCTGGGAAGGACACAAAAGACAAAACCCCAGGCATTGGAAAGGATAAGGAAAACCCAGTGGCACAGATGACCGAAGAAACACCTGGAGTGCTGCCAACGAATGTGGGAAGGACAAGACGCCGACTAGTGGAGACCCCAGGTACTGCAGCTCATGTTTTGATATATCTACTTATTATTGTCAACAGTTAGAAAACATATCCTCTTTGTGTAACATGAAGGTTGGCATAGTGTGTGCACACATGTTCATATGTATGTAAAAGCATAAACATTAATTTTTGTGAAGCAGGGCTGTCAAAGGAATTATATATTTCTTTTCAGTTTTGTAATCAACTAGTAGAATTGATTATTGTTATTTTGCTGCAGGGAAAGTGACCACAGACAATGCCCCTAAGTACATGGAGCAGTGCCAAGCTATCATGTCTAGTCTTCAGCAGGCCTTGGATAAGGAGCCCAGCTTAAAGGACATATCCAGGGTGCAGGCATGGAAGTAAGAAATGAGAATCTTTAAAGTTTAACTTTAAGACGTGTTGAAAAAGGAATGGCATTGTGGTTTACATTTTATGAGTTACTAGTATCTAAATGTTAATGCTTTTTTTGAAATTTTTTGTTTATTAAGATTTACCACATTTTTGTTCCAAAAACAAAGCTAGGTACTTGTTTTCACCTGTTGAGTCAGAAAATGGGTGTAAAGTACCTTTTCCCAAGGACAAAACATTGAGAGCTGCTAGAGATTCGAACCCAGAACATTTGGAGTCAACAACCCTAACCACAAGACCACCTTGCCATCTCTAAAACTTTAACAGAAAGGAGGCTGCCAAGGTGGTTTGCTAGAGATTCGAACCCAGAACACTTAGATTCAAAGTCTGAACAACCCTAACCACGAGACCACCTTCCCACCTCTAAAACTCTCAACAGAAAAGAAGCTGCAAAGCTTGGTGAGAAGATATCCCTGCCTGAGACCATTGTCGCGGTGGTTGGCGAGAGATTCGAACTCAGAACCCTTAGATTCAGTCAACAGCCCTAACCATACAACCTCCTTTCCACCTCTAAAACGCTAACGGAAAGGAGGCTGCGAAGCTTGGTGTGAAGATGTCCCTTCCTGAGACCATTGTTGCGGTGATTGGCGAGAGATTCGAACCCAGAACCCTTAGATTCTCAGTCAGCAACCCTAACCACAAGACCTCCTTCCACCTAACAGAAAGGAGGCTGCCAAGCTTGGTGACAAGATGTCCCTGCCTGAGACCATTATCGCGGTTGTTGGCGACACCGGTGCAGGGAAGAGCAGTCTGATGAACGCCCTGCTGGACCACTCCTCCGTCCTCCCCACCTCCGGCATGCGCGCCTGCACAGCCGTGGTGGTCGAAGTCTCCAACAACGAGAGGAACAAGAACTACGAGGCTGACGTTGAGTTTTTGTCCAGGAAGGTTAGTTGGGGACTTCTATGTCTAAATGAATTGTGAACATGTAATGTGTCTACACATGTGTGCATAACTGTTATATTTTTAGACAGTTTTATAGTCAGTAAAGGATTGCCATTAATCAATTATCAAGGCTGGAAATACCACCTGCATATGCAGGTTAGTGCAGGAAAAATTGGAGCTGTGCAGTTCTTTTCTGATGTCCACCTGCACCAAACCTGCACTAGGCCATGTACTGGGCATATTATACATTTACATGTATGTTCAACTTGGTTGGCATAGGTTGACAGCAAGTGGGTGGGGGAAGATTGACAGGCAAGATGAAAGAAGGTCAAGAGTATCAGAACCTAGGCAGGTGCCAGCAGGAATTAGAGGTCAACATGGGGAAATTCAGGAAGCCAATGATTGCATACTTTTTGGACGTCGGAAATCCCTGGTTTCGTGTGTATGTTTTTTCATTTGCAAACTGCCTTTATGCAGGAATGGGACAATGAACTACGCCTGTTACTGACAGACCTGATAGGGGAGGATGGTAAGGCCAAACGGAAGCCTGACCCCCAGTCCGAGGCTGGCATAGCCTGGAGCAAGATCAAGGCTGTGTACGGTAGAGTGGAGTCATACGACGTTCTCTCCAGGCTACCTCATGTACGACATCTACTGGGGACCACCAAACACATCTCAAAGTCAAGGGTATGTACAGTGTGCGAAATACTAGGTTGCCCAGTTGCACCGTGCAACCATATTTTGCTTGGTGCAACCTATTTCTACACCCAGGTAGCCCAGCGCACTACCTAAATTTTTGTGGTAAGGATGCCCCTTTCTTCTATTGAGAACTGTTCATTGAGAAGTTCCCATGGAAGAGCTCATCACTTCAGGTAAGGGATAACAACTCGGTGTCAGAAATGTGTAAATGCACATTGCATTCTAACAAAGTTAATCATAATGTAGAAGAGTTTAAATTTGGGGCAACCTGGAATTTTGATGGGCAACCTAGCTTTCATCCTAGGTTGCCACTGGGCAACCTGGCTCAAAAAAGTATTTCGTACACTGATGTATAAGTATGATTTATCCCATTCCTCCTAGTTAACTGAAAGTTCAAAAACTTAAATTTGATCAATCATACCTGAAAGGATGTAGAGAGACTGGAAGTTGATTGAACTTGCTGGAATGCTGACTCATGTGTGGGAAGACATGGTGGGCTCTTAAGTCTAAGTCCAATATTTCCATTTACTCCATAACTTACTGTCACTGATAGAAAACCATTACATGTTTTATCATGCCATTTCTGGATTTTATTTTGAAATATTTTATTCATTAATACCTGTTGGCTTTTTGAAGTTTTTGCTATGAAACTACTTAATGGTAGTGTACCCTTGTGTTCGAGTAAAGTTCAGCATTGTACTACATGTATGCATATGATTACTACCAACACAGATGAACTTCCATGCTAGTTAATGGTATTAGATGTAGTGTCTGGAGTGGCAAAGTTGGTTTAGTATGCATCACACAAGATATTTCTCCAAGACTTCACCGATTACATCAGGTGCATGTCTGAATGGGACATTGGAACCAAAGCCTAAAACCTACTGACCCATACTTTTCTACCCTACAATTTCAGGCCAGAGAGTTCCGAAGTGAGATTGACAAGTATGTTGACTCCATGGATGCCCCTCCCGCCAGAGGGCCTGGGTCACGGGACAGGTCAGGGGGTCAGCTCTGGCCAATCGTGAAGAGGGTCAAAGTTCAGATCCCCAACTGCGACGTGTGTAGTAGTGGCGCCATCCTAGTGGACTTACCCGGGGTCAGGGACTCCAACGCTGCTAGGGATAACATAGCCAAACAGGTGAGTTGTGACACGAGTTTAAACTGTAATTTCCAACACAAGAAATTGGACTTACCCAAATTTTCTTGTGTTGGAAATTACAGTTTAAACTCATGTCATAATGACTTCTACCAACACAGATGAACTTTCACAGTTATACAGGCGATTTATATACCACATGTAAAGTTAGGCATTAGTATTATGCTAGAGATCTCTCAAACACACTGTTTTTCAAGAGATCTCTCAAACACACTGTTTTTCAAGAGATCGTTCAAACACTGTTTTTCAAAGTTGGAGGTTATATTCACACTGCGCCTTGTACCCTCCACACTACAGTACTTTAAAAACTGCAATGCCATCTGGATTGTGGCGAGCATCCACCGAGCGGTGGACGACAAGACGGCCAAAGAGCTGCTGGGGGAGGGCTTCCGCAGACAACTACTGATGGACGGGCAGTACGGCAGCATCGCCTTCATCTGTACCAAGACTGATGACCTCAGGTGTTCAGAAATCATCAGGTAACAATTTGTTTATTTGTTTGTTTGTTTCACATACTGTAATTCACTTTGTGTTCACGGTAGCAAAATTTCACGGTCTGAAGAAAATGGACATGTTCACGGAACTTTATCTTCATGGTGGTGGCAGGTGCAGGGAAGGGGCAAAACACAAATGATTCGATAACGGTAATGATAAGTTCATGGGACAGAAGTGACAGTGAAAACAGTGAACATAACAGTACAGTAAAAATCAGGAATTACAGTAACTGGTAAACCACCTTTAGGCATTACACATCAGTTTTACACAGTAAGTACAAGCTGTGTAAGACCAGACTGTAAGTAAGGTTTGAACCGCTCACACCTGGAAAGACCCCTACTCTTTGCAATAAGTGTGGTGGGATCTTTAATGTGCTTGAGGTGTGGGTCTCCTCAAACACGGGACCTCCAGCTTTACGTCCTATCCGAGAGGACATCCTTAACTGAAGCTACGTACATATTTTTACTTGAGTCGAGCCACTGTCTTTCTGCATGTATAAAGATGCTAATAGACCCTAATATTTACACATATACAGACTTGTTGTGAAAATTTTAAACATATAGACTGAGTCCTTAAACTTAATGTAATACTAATAATACAACAACCTTTTTAAACTTACACTCTAAGAGTACAACTCTCCAGCTAAAGCTTTTGAATTCTGTAAATTCTTTTAAATTTGGCACTTTTTTTCACATTTCTCTCTCAACTTGTCAAGTTCAAAGCTAATTTGTCATTTTTTTTTAAATCACACGACAGAGCCCTGAATCTAGAAGAAGAAGTGGAACAGTTTGAAAATGAAATCAACGCCCTGGAGGTAGAAAAGATGTCACTAACGGAGGAGCTGGAGTCGCTCAAAGAGGAGGAAGAGGAGAAGGATGATGAGTTGGCATCCATCCAACAGGAGGTCAACGACCTGAAGGATGAAGTTTTTGAACTGGAGCAGACTGTGGAACCTGTTGATATAACCCCTGATGAAGTAGGTATATGTTTGGCCATAACAAGGCTCAAAATTCATTATTGGGAAATTACTGCCGCTCTTCAGAGCTTGAATTCTATAGCTAACTTCAGTATTTTGAAGAAAGGCTTTATTTTTTCTGACATTCTGTGTACAATATGCTGTGTACAATTATAGTTTATGTACATAACCATACACAAATATCTAGGTGCACCAGTGCACCCACAGTCACAAATTTGGTGCACAGCTCCAATTTTGGGTCCACAAAAGTGCATAATTATACATGTACACCCAGTATTTTGAGCCCTGTCATAATGTGTATACTTACCAGGCCATCTTGGTTCCAATTGTTGTTTTGTTTTGAATGATCTGATTTCACTGCATTGACCTTAAGTTTCGTATTCCTGAAGAATTGTCATTTGCAGTATTAACACATTATATTCCAGAGGTATAAAAAAAGCAGATTGTGTGTATGATTACTGTGACAACATGAAATTGTCAAATAACGAAAAGTCTTGTATTTCTTTGTCCCACAGGAAGTGATTGTTGATGATGATGACAGGGAGAAATTAAACAGCCTGAGGACCACTTTGGAGGAGAAACAGAGTGCAGAGCAGGAAAAGAAGATTGACCTGAAAGAAACAAGATCACAGATAGCTGACAAAGAGAAAGAGGTGGGAATGAACTGTTTTTTAAATGACTAAAGATTCTAAGCCAGCCATGACAAATGATAAATCTTTTGTAAAGATGATATATATCTCAGTTTAGTCCTGAGAGACAAGTGGTAAGCAATCTCGCTGCTTTGCCTTAATCATGTATCAAATTTCATTGATCCGTGGACGGGGGTTCAATCCCAGGGTTGGCCCTTAGTTGAGGATGACAAGAAAATGTTTGCTATTTTTATGCACTCGAACCTTTGTTAACTGCTAGGTTAGGAGTTATGTAAAAACTGCTAGAAAGGAAAATTTGCATTTCAGATTGCTGGAGTGGAGCGTCAGGTTTGCAGTAAACAGAGGCAGATGTCGGTGATGTGTGCCAAGGCCCGTAACCAGTACTCCCAGACTCAGATTAGGGCTGACTTCAAGGCTGGGATCAGGGTCAGTGCTGCTTTTTACACGACTTGCCTCACTCTACCCAGGTGTAAAATAGGTACCTGAATTCGGTTTGGGAGGTAAAAGGCAGTGGAAGGAGAGGGATGGGCTATGCCTTCCAATACCATGCCCTAGACACATTGGACTAACAACTCACTTCTCCTATGCCCTCAAAAAGGCTGTGGGACTACCTTTACCTACCTGCCTTTTTATTAGATTATAATGGTTATTCCTTTCTGTGGCATACTGACAACACACATTGTGACCCTGAATATGTAGGAAAAATACTGAGAAGGAGACTTACAGATATGTATATACAAACATTTTTTCATACTCTGTCAACCAATAGTGGCAAGTTAAGATTTTATGCAAAATGTAAAACCACGTACAACATAGAGTGCTATCTAGATCTTGAAGATTTTGAACTACGATCAGCCATTAGTAAAATTAGAGTTAGTGCACATCCTCTGGAAATAGAAAGAGGCCGGTATAGAAAATTACCTGTATGTGAAAGAACATGTAAATATTGTTGTGCAAACACCGTGGAAGACAAAATACACTTTATCGCTATCTGTTCATTTTACGACAACGCACGGAATGAGTTATCTATCCAAACCACTAAAATTTATCCCAATTTCTCAAAGTTTGCAGACAAGGACAAAACTATTCTTCTTTTAACTTCCCAAAACCCACAAATTTTAGAAAAGGTTACGTCTACCATGGTTTACAAAAGAGAAGTCAAGCCCTTCAGACATAGCTCTAGATATTTATCTCCTACTTTGTAGTTTAAACGCTTTTGTCTTACCTTTGTAATAGTTTTTTTTAAACTCTATTTCACTGTTCTTTTATCCATGATTGTTTGATTGATTGTAACTTGCAATTAGCCTTTGGGCAAGAACTTGCAATAAACTTGTTATTTATTGTTGTCTCTGCCCAATTTCCATGACTACAGGAGATGAAGAGGAAAGCAGGCATGATGGGAGAAGATGCTGACAGTGATGATGATGAGGAGGGGGAGGAGGTAGAGGATCAGGAGGAGGAAGACATCGCCAGAGGACTGCGAGTTTTCACTGTCAGCTCTACCGAGTACCTCAAACTCACTAACAAACTCACAAGGTGCGAACAGGATTGAACCAATGTTGCCAACCAAAGTGCCAACCAAAAAATGGATTTATTTTACCTACACCTAGATATGAAATAATCCGAACTACAACTACTGTGACAGCAACTTTAATGATTATTACAGTAACCTTAAAAGCATTGTGTCATGTCATTGAGTATTTTGTTATCCATTTATATGTTTAATGTAAGAACTGTTTGGTGAGCATTATGAAGAAAAATTGCTTTAAGAATTAACTTGTTGAGCAGGTGCAGTAGGAGTTTTGTCTCATTTTTATCAGTTACAGTTTATTTTTTAGTGTACAATAGTAGCAGCCAATAGGCTGAGTTGAAGACAGGACATTACAACATGTAAAAAATGATAAAATCCATATCATAAAGTGATATTTCTATCACTCTATTCTATCACTAAATATAGCATAATATGTCAAACATTATATACATATCAACATTAAAATCATAATTGTGATTTCATACACTGTGTATTTCCATCACCAGAGATGGACCAGCTCAGGTCTTCAGTAGCGTCCACGACACCCAGATCCCAGCCCTGCGGCAGTTTGTTCACGAGATGACCAACGTACGCCGAAAGAGCGGGACGGAAAAACTCATCCGCAGCCTGGGGAGCTTTGTCAGCGACATCGCCAGTTATCTCTTGGACGAAGGAACCAAGGTAAAACCAACTATTATTTCTTTTCCTTTCATCTGTAAAACTTCAGCCAAAATTTCCTCAGTCTGTTCTGTCAATGAATTTCATTGTTCTTGTTTTTAGTCATTTGTTTATTTATTTTCTACTTGATGGTCAGCATTAAAAACAACTAACTGTTGTAATTCACTTCGTCTTCACGGTAGCAAAATGGATATGTTCACGGTCTGATGAAAATGGATATGTTCACAATTTAGTCTTCATGGTGGCGGAAAGTGCAGGGAGGGAGGGGGTGAAAGACAAAATAATTTGATAACGGTAATGATAAACTCACAGTACAGAAGTGACCATAAAAACTGTGAACGTAAAAGTACCATGAAAAAATAAGGAATTACAGTCTTAATAGAAGCGGGGGGATACAAAGGCTGCTCCTAATAGTCCTATGACCTGGTTGACCTCATGACATAGAATGCCTGTCAGTTGTCACACAAAGTTGATAAATTACTAATCCTCCCAACTCTGAACTCTACTTCCTGTCACTCCCACAACTCTGACCTTTGCCTCTCCCTTCCCCACTTCACTTTCTGTTTGACTTCAAACGATTTACAGAACCATGGGACACGTATGTCGGCAAAGACCATCTTCGAACACCACCTGGGTAAACTGAAGACGTCCCTCGAGCCGGTCCTTGGGACCCTACAGACCGATGTGGACCGGTCCATCAGTATCTGTATCCAACCCAAGTTGAAGGAGGGGGTGCAGGCTGCAGCCAGCATGTGCCAGGCTGTCGCAAAAAAATGGGGGGCTCCTACCTGTAAGGAGAACAGGTGAGGAATTGTACCTTAGGTGTAGGATGTTGTGTTTCCAGCTTCCCCAAAATCCGCCAACCCTACCCTTTTTTGGGTCAATCACTGGCAAGGACATAAATTTTTGCTCTAACATCTGAATTTCAAATCCTCTGAAACGTTATTTCACACATTTTCAGAAGCAGAATTTTATTGCATAGATAGGGTTATATACTTGTTTCTTACCCACAAGCAAATGGTGGGTCGGATCATGGAGACAGCCCTTCTTACCTAAGCCTGTAACCAATAGAGAACTCTTAGTCAAATGGCTACTTCAGTGTGCTTAAGGTTAAGGTAACAGAGAAACAGGCCTTTTGTAAGCAATTAGAGGTCATCCACTGTTCAGCAATAAGAAAACATACTGTCCAAATATTTTCCCATTTTGTTGCCATATGGACTTCAGTTGATGGTATGCAAAATTAACTGCTAACTTCTCTGTAAGTTTTCATATGATTATGGTAGATTCAATGTTACACGTGACTTCTCAAGCACGGTTGGTAAGTTTTCCTCACTTGTTGGTGCAACGATGCCAATCTAAACTGCAGTGAAAAACCACTATCGTTTTACAAAGTTTCTTTGTTTCCCTACAGGCAAGCAGGTGGCCTACACTACAGCACCTACAAGGCCACAGTGCGCAGGAGCGGGGTCTACAAGTCTCCAACCTACGGTCCCATCGACATGAACGAGGATCTGTCCAGCCCTCTGTACAACACCATCACCATATCATGGCAGAAAGTCTTCGAGTGAGTGAAGCAGAAAAAAAATGCTCCTGACTGTGCAAAACCTATGTATATAGCTTATCTATGTGTATGTATGTCTGTTATTGTTTCTCTCTTTTATATGGGCCTTTGGCCTGAGGTAAAGAATAAATAGATAAATAAATAGATCTTCCTGACTTTGCAAGAGCCCATGACCTGCTGGAATGTCTATCAAAGTTGATAAATTACCAATTCTGCCAACTCTGAACTCCACTTTCTGTCAGTCCTATAACACTGACCCTTGCCTTTCACTTTCTGTCTCTCTATGGTGAGGCATGCCTAATATATGGAACTAGAAACACAGATACATCATACATACCTTCATTGATGGAGGTGATGACTAAGTACAGTCATTATATACTTAGTATTTCTCGGTCACTCTAGCGAACAAAAACATATAATTTAAAGCAGCAATGCCCGAACCAGTAACTTCTCCCTGCTACCCAATCCTGCAACTTACAAAAATTTGGTGCCAAACAGCTACCTTATCATGATGAAAGTTAATTACCCCCAGATGCTTTACTCCATTCAGTATAAATTTCCATAAACTGTACTACATCATTGATATCCATGTATGCATGGCACTAATTCTATAAGTTTGAATACATTTTACAGCAATGGTACACTGTTCTTTGCGCTGGACAACTGTAAGCAGAGTGTACTGAGGACCCTGAAAGAGTTCCTACTGAAGCTGCGTACAGAGCTCCAGGCCCTGGGCATGGACGCAGACAGGGTCAACAGGGTGGGGCAACAACAGCTCAACTCCACCAAGATGAGGGTAAGAGCCCAGTCACAATTGTAGTATGATTGCAATCTGAAGGCAGTATTGGGAAAGTCATGCATGTGTCGTGCAAAATTCAGCTGTCTTGTTACAGAAAAGGCTTCCTGAGATCCTTGTCAGTGGTTGGTTCTGTTGGTTCTGCTTGAACAAACTGTGACATCAAAACTGTACAAGGAATGAGGACGAATGGGACCATGCCATAAGTTACATTTGGCATTTTGTGAAGTCTTACATCGACAATTCCATACTTCAAGACAAGGGGAGGCGTGGTGTTGTTAAAGAAATGAAATTTCACTTGGAAGTCGACAAGTAAAAGAATCAAGGAGGGAGGTCAGGGGTCAAGAAGAGGGTAAGAGGTCATCTTTGAGTTCTCTTGATCCCAGGATTGAAATCACTCTGAATCTTCGGTCAAGGTGGCTCCTTTAGGCCTGTATGCCATGTCATCTGTGTAGATACATGTAGTGCTAACAGGCATCTTGACAGTTAGATGACATATTTGCTATGGTGCCTACAAGCTCCCCTCCCACCTCTTGAGACAACTTACAATGTACATGTGTATGTTCAGTGTTACATGTGTACCTGGCAGCTGTGAACAATAAAGTAGACATATGCTTTGTTTTTCTCCTACACTACAGAATTGTTTCAACTGCATGCAAACTGAAACACAGCAAAAACTCTTCTTTCAGTAGCATGCGTAGTCCAGTGGTTAGCGACCCTGCCTCTGGACTAAGAGGTAGGGAGTTCGGATCCCGGCTGTTGTCGCTCACCCGACATGCACGCTACTGGAGAGGGTCGCAGTCCTTAGGACGGGACATTAATCATTGTACTTGTCGAAAAGAGCTTAAGGGGAATTTCCCCAGTACAATGAACCTGTAAATACTGTACATGTACATAGCGTCTGTCTTCTATGTCATGACCAGTGGAAGAATAGCTTTTCAGTGATCACTGAATGAGCTAAACTGGTTCGAGATCACTTTCACTTTCTCTTCCTACCACAAAATTTATCCCCCCCCCCAAAAAACACCCTCACAAATTAACAGTACTTTTATTAACACATGTATCTCTATTCAGTTGGACAATGCAGTCGCTGAGCTGAAGGAGTTCATCACAGGCCAGCAGAGAGAGATCAGCAGAGTGATGACCCCAGCTGTACAGAACCGGATGGAACCGGTCTACGAGACATGCACCAACGAGAGCGGGCCGGGCAGCTTCAACCGGATGAGGAACCACATGGATGTCCACGTGGAGTACGAGAAGGACGTCATGTTCGACCAGGCCTCGCAGTTCCTTCTCAAACATCTGGCTGACTTAGAAGTTTGTTTTAATATTTCTTTACTGTTGTACTTTATGTTTACATGTACATGTAAGTTAACTTTCTCCATACTGACTAACCCTGTAACCAATGGGAAATTGGTAGCCAAACATCTACTTCAGTGTGGTAAAGGTTATGCACTGTTTCAGGCATTTTAATCATAGGAGTGTGCTATTATTCCACAGCAATAAATCTGTCTTAGTGAAAATGTAGACACATATTTCATTCAGAATACATGTACATGTATGGTTGCAAAAAATAAAATCTAAATAAGAGAAATGCTTTTTCTGTGTACCTTGAAATCTTTTTCAGATTTGACCTGTGATTGCTCTAAGACTAAGGGTAACATGATAGACAGATGACATCATTAGACTTGTATTATATTTCCAGGTTGATATTGTGACCAGGATGTAGGTGCTTTTTGTTAGCTGTGTGGTGACATTGTGGTGACATAGCAGACAGATGACATGATTTGGTTTTGCATTTCCAGGTTGACATTGTGGCCAGGATGCAGGTGCTGTGTGACCAGCTGTGTGATGACCTTGCAGTGCTGTATGAGCCGTTCTGGGAAGCACCTGTTCACTGTACCATACTCAAGAAACACCTCATGGATGGTGGGTTGATGACGATGATGATAATGGATTAACATGCACACCAAATATGCCAAAAAAGTCCTTAGGACGGGACGTTAAGCCATGGTCCACTGTAATCATTGTGCTTGTTGAAAAGAGGTAGGGGAATTGAACAATGAACCTGTAAATACTGTGCATAGCGTCTGTTTTCTCTGTCACGACCAGTGGAAGAATAGCTCTTCAGGGAGCTGAACTGGTTCGAGATCACTTTCACCAAATATGCCGAATTTCCGAAAGAACCACTCAGTCTTCATCAGCTTTCTTACCCAATGGCCACAATCATAAAAGCCTCCTGATTGTAAGAACTGGTTAGAAGACCTAAAATGTCTATGATGATAATTTTCAAGTAGCTATACCTACATTAAATTTTGTAAACTACCCTTGTCAGTTTGAAGCTTCAAGTTCTTTTTCCTTATAATTGGCAGTTTAACATTGTGTATCACACTCACTACATATATATTTTGTATATTTGAAATAATCCCTTCTAATATGTTTGTTTCAGACATGCTGTTCATCCATGGAAAGGTAAAAGCCCTGTTTGAAGATGCAGACCTGCAGGACCTCCCACCTCTGCCTGAACCAGCACCACAGCCGGCCGCTGTCAATCAACCAACAACCCATGCGGGCTACTCCCCGATGAACAGGCCAGGTGAGACGAGTCTTCTACAGTTTTGTAGTGTATTGTTTATTGTTGCAGGTTCTTTAGGTATGCATTTGTTTGTTTTCTTTCTTTGGACCTTTGTTTTAATTCATGAAAAACTCATTGAAGTCAGGAGGGAAGAGCTAAGGGTTAGACAGAATATTGATAACAAAGATACAGATTACGTAATTGAAGTCTTAATAAATCCATAAATATGTAGACCTGATAGATTGACATATATTCTTATACACACACACATGGAATTACAAGAACACATAACAAAATGAAAGTTGGTGTACAGTCTTTGAATGTGAATGGTACAAAACAACTTACATGTGCAGCATTTGTTCATCAGGGCAAAAGATTACAAATAAATTGTGCAGTTTCCTAAGACAAAAGAGTGCTTTCTAAAGATCTTGCATTACAACCATTTAATTTTACTGTCCTCCATAGGTTCTTCTAACATGTCCACCGGAACTACACCTACTGGCATCAACTCCATGGTGACACCCACCCATCCATTGACCTTGAGGATAAAACAAGAGCTGATGGATATGCACAGCTGTGGAGCAGCTACACCTCCGAACCAGAGGTTCCACTTTGGTGGCATCAGACCTCCAACACAGAGCTTCCACTTTGGTGGCATCAGACCTCCACCTGTTGCAGGTGCTATGACTGCACCTGCTAGTGCTGTAGCTGGTATGAGATCAGGACCAAGTGCCAGTGGTGTTGGTACACCCGTGCCAGCCAATATCCAGTCACACCAGGCTTCTGCGAACGTATATGGTAGCCAGCCTCGCATCAAGCGAGAGGTAGACTCACAGATTGGCAGTGCTGGATTTTCTACGCCATTGCTCAACCCTGCAGCAGTTAGTCAGTTCAGGAAGAGAACCTTGCAGGGTATGACTGGTCCTGGCAACAGCCAAGCCACTGCTCCACCCATTTTAAAGAAGGTGAAAACAGAAAAAGGCTACTTTGTAACTATGATAGGACAGGGTGGACAGATACTTCGATTCCCTGTTGTACAGACCTTGACACAGATGCAACAGAACGGAAGCAGCCAGCAAACAGGTGCAGCTGTTAGACCATCTTTGCACAGATCAGCAACACCTGCTTCCAGTCATCATACTTCGTCAACAACAACGAAAGGAAGTTTCGGAGGCAAAACAGGGACACAGCTTTCAGCAAGTCCTGCCCCAAAAGACTTCGTCTCAGCCAAGTCAGGAAAGGTATTCGTCCCGACGTATTCTGCCAGCAAACCTGTTACAAGCCAAGGCTTGTCAAGTGCCAAAGGCAAAGGTGCGTCATCCAACAGCCAGATGAAGAAGCCAACAAGTGGACAGAAAGGACTTGTGGGAAAGCAGACTCCTGGGAAAGGAGGCAAAGGGAAGGGTGCCCGAGGGATCCCAGCAACAGTGCCTGTCGCAAGACAGCACGGTGGGCCAGCAGTGAGGGTGAAACAGGAGCCCAGGACACCTCTGAGAGAAAATCAGAGCAGGAAGAAGAGAAAATTTCAGGCTGATGGTAACATTTGTCTCTGTATTACTTTTCAAATGATTGGGATTTCTAAACTCTGATCACTTAAGCTGCCACTCCATTCCAATAAATATTAAACATAGTTGCAAGCATGTTGCAAAAATAAACATACCCCCAATATACATGTAGGGCAAGGCATGATCTTCTGTTTCACATTTGAAACTTTGCTGTACGCTCAGCATGAAGTTGAAATACCAGTTCATGTACAATGTATGACTGGTTTAACTACATTTTCTAACCCCGCAGTGTCTTTTAATATATACAGGAATTAATGATAGGTGAGCCTCCAGAAGGCATCCTACTATGTTTAAAGCAGAATAAACATTTACCTAACTTTTTCAGGTTGTTCAGCTTACAGTTTGTTTCATCATATATTTGTTCTCACAGAGATTATTGACCTCACCCTGGATGACTAGGGATCATTGTGCAGTACCTGCTTGGAGAGGTAGGTGGCCTCCTTCCCTGGAAAACTGAAAACAACTCGATGTACACACACTCTCAGAGGGAGAAGTGTAGAATCCCACACCTAAGGACACTGAACACTGAGACTACAGATACAATTATTATGTATCCATACTGCAGAACTCAGAAGTTACACATGTAATGACTTGGACCTCAATCTAATAAGAAGTTAAACTGTTGGCCACAAAGTGTTGAAACATTGTCTGGTTCAAAACCAGAGTTAGTTAAACTCAAGTTGTTCTTTGATGTTCAGTGCATTAACAGCACATTAGAAGGCTGTAGAGGGGAAGATTAGATTCTTCATGTCTAGAAAAACAATCATGGTGATAACACTGACAAATAAAGCAATTTGTTTCTTTAACAGATGAAGTGAAGTTTTCTCATTACTTGTCATTGTTATAAAAGAAACATGATGATGTGGAAAGAAAGCAGAAGCCAAGAAAGAGATCATGTCTTTTTTATCTGTTAGAAGACTAAATATGCCTAGTACTTATATTGTCTGATTGCAATACAGTGATAATGATGGCTCTTGCATATAGCCAAAGTAGGACAACATATATTACATCTATTTGAAGGGATTGGCTTTGTGCAAAGCAGTTATGTCACAGAACCGCTCAACTCACTAACATTTCACAGCCAGGCATATTTTGTTCTATTTAGCTAGTAAGGTTTAACTACCTGGTTTTTTGTTAGTTGTTTATAACCTTTTTTAAGAAGTTTTATCTTGGTGTAGTTTTGTCTAAATGTACATGTGTTATAATGATATATCATATGTACATTCTTGGATCCTATTAACTTGTAGCTGTTGCTACCTTTTACAGTCACCGTGTTACAGTTTTGTTCAAAATCTAACACTTTGTTTTAGTTCTTGTTGTTAATGTTACCAGTTGACTAATGTAATTTGAACATGCCATCTGTGGCTTGGTGCTCAACACATTCCAAGGCTTGTACATGACTTGTATGCCATAAATGTTTTGGTTGAAAGGTTAGGAATGGTATAAGATGGAACAACACACTCATTTATCAGACGTTATTTTTTCAAACTTTTAGTTATTCTTAGCCTGTGGCTACATGTATGTTCTGTTCTCATGTTCTGTATTAAAACTGGTTGTTTTCAATCATTATTGTGTTATTATTTCAGTGATTTCTTCGAAGAATTTTCTTTGGACCCTTCCTGTCTTTCACTTGGTGCTTGAATTTTTGTGTCCTCAGTTAGCTTCTGCTAAATTCATTATTGTGGATTCAAGGCTTAGTCTCCTATGAACAAAATGTCTTTTTTTTTCTTATATGTAAATTGTACAAATGTATATGATGTTTTCCAGTCAACTCATAAGTTGTGTTATAACACAAGCCAATGTCATTAGACATAAATCTGCAGTTTCCATCCTGACCTTGAATCAAACTTTGCTTGCAGGTGGAGCAATATTTTGCTACTTTATTTGTGACCAGATCAATGAATTTAATACTTTGTGTTTATTCAGTGTGAACCTTATAGTCTTGATAATGTTTAAAGTCCTTTTAAAGTCCCAGTATAAAAAAAAAAAGTCAATTGCCCTATGGCTTTTGCAAAGACACAATGACCAAGCCAAGCAGGTACAAAAATATTCCTTTGTATTTTGACTGAGGTAGACCTTGCATTACAATCTAATTTGATACCTACTATACAACTTACCGCCTTTCAATAGAAAGACAAGACTAAACAAGCAACACTTAGTGTTGTTACATACCATGTCAGAAGGATGGTCCCATGCAAAATTAGTATTAAAGTTATAACATAGAGACAATTTTATCATTACATGAACATGAGGACGATGAGGTATAATTGATACTTACATTTGATAAACATGTTATTCATAATACATTGCACCAGTCCTACTGAAATTGTCGCAACAAAACTGAAGCACAAAAACACATTAACCAGGTTGTGATTTTGTAGGGCAGGGGCACTACGAACATTTCAAGATTTACAATACTGTTTCACCATCTGTACTGTCTTAGCTTTTACCCAATGTCCATCATCTGAGGTGGGAACATTTCACTCAACCTGTCATTTCCAAGGGTCCTCCTTACATGCTCTCTAATGCTTGTCATTAGCACACCCTGTTCTACAATACTTGGAGAGTTGGAATAAGGGAAGAAACCCCTGGTATGCATAACAACAAGATTCCCAGACTTGTCAAAGCCAGGGGAACCAGAGGATCCATGGAACATTCTAGAAGTGTGATAGTTTGCTCTTCCAGCTACCTGTTGGGGAAAGTCTGCGGGATTGTCTGGAATGCCTCTGGCATCGCGTACATGAATCTCAAAGTTGTGGTCAACAACAGCAATAGGACAGAAGTCAACTCGTTTCCTCTGACCACCTGGATGACCGACAATGATTACCATTCCATCCTGGTGGGGTAACTCTGACACAAACTGACCCAGGGGTGCTGCATTGGGTGGCACATGTTCAAGTTCAAGTATGGCATAGTCCAGTTCTGCATCATAGGAAAGACAGCTTGTTGGGTTGAACCGTGTACAGGGTTTGTGAATGGAGGAAAGGTGGAAAGTTGCTGCATATCTGTCTGGTTGATAGTTCGTCCTCAAAGCAGGTTCCACATACAGTTGAAGGAAGTGGTAATTGGTCATGACATGTTTTGGTCCTACCAGAAACCCAGTTGCTATCCCAGTTGGGCATTCTAACAAACACACAGACTTCATTCTCTCTGTGATTGTAGGGAAGTCCTCGTAGTCAATGCTGTAGTCTATGACACTGGAGAAGTGTTGAACTTGGCTGGACAGCTGGTCATGGAATTCTCTCACCCTCTGCGTACGCTGTGCCTCATCTTGCATGTCCCTGCTTGGGATGAAGCTTATCCATGGGTACTTCTTTTGGACCAGGGCTGTCGCTTGTTGAAGAATATCCCTTCCTAGCTGTAGCCTACAGATAATAAAAAATTTTTAAGAAAAGTTACGATGAAATTCTCAGTATGTATACTTGTAGAATTTGTATATTGTATCCATGCATGATGCCATAAGCGTTTAAATTCTGCTAGAAAATGCAAAGCAGGCATTGTGAACCTACAGAACTTTGCACATCACCTGAAAGTGCCCCAGAAAAATGCATGTGGTTCCTTGCATAATGCAGTCAATTTCTATTTTAAAGAATGTCTCCTTCACATAAATGACAGTAACAATTGTCATGGACAGGTTTTTAAAAATTTTCTTGAGTAATGTAAATTCATGAAAATGATAAAAATCTGCATTTTATAAGAAAACTTGTAACATTGCTGTAAAACAAGCCATTTGAGGTTAAGAGTGTAAGGTCTCAGGATGTGTGCATTTGGTATTGAACATAATGTTTTTTTGACATTCATCTGAAATGAGTGTTACAGGAGAGTGAGAGTGTTTGATACATTAAATTTTAGGATTTACCTATCCATTTCTGACACAAGTCTGGGAGCATGGTCATCAGATGTCTCACCTGCCAAGCCTCCAGGCGGTGTTGCTTGTTCTTGTTCTGCAAATATGTATGTAAAAATATCAGTCACTTGTATCTCATTCTAAGAATGGCATATAGTTCCATTGCAACAGTACACCTTGTTTCATTCCTCTAGCCTAAGGGTAAGTTGCGATTGCAGGACTGGTATCTGTGTGAAGCGAAGTACACCTTCCCCACACAGTCCAATCATTTAGAGTACAAAATTGAATCAACCCTTTTAGTTATTCAACATGTTTAGAAATTTTGATCCTAGGTTTCTTCCCCATTTGTAATTCAGGTATAAACTGCATGCTTACTTACTAGAACTCATAGTACATGACTTTGGTGGGTAGACAAGTTCTGCGCTCACTTGTAGTAGTGGAAATGTTGCTGGATACTGGGGACATGGAATAGTCCTGTGAAAAAAGGCAGAATGAAAAGTGTTTTGAGACCAACTTTTCCTTTTTCACGTGTCAATGTGTATTACAGTAAGATTCTAAAATTCATAGACATACAATTCAGCAATACAGTACTGCATGGACATGAAAATAAAAATGGACATGATGTACTTACCTAACATCCTGTCGACATTGTTGCTCCAGGACCTCACCCGGGAAGAGATTTGGTTTGTCTTTTCCCATCTTTGCACAGTGTGCACACTGGAGAAACCGGTCACACCTCAGTCCAGGCCAGTCCTGGATGAGACTCTCCATGTCTCGATGAATGGAGAGGAATGTTTTCCAGAGTTTTGTGATGTCATCAGTGTGTCCAGGTTCTTGTTCAGTGACTGGAGCACGTACAGATAAGGTGAAAACCTCTTCTCTTTCACTTTCATCATCTGTTGTTGATCTTGTCAACAAAATTTGTCTGTTGTCTACCACTGCCCACACACCATTTTTCCAGTTGACACGCTGTGCAATGTGACGATGTAGTCTTACAGATGCTCTCTCAAACAGGCCTCTTGGACAGAATGTTGGGAAATGGTACTGCATTGACAGTTGTTGGTAGTCATCTAGGGGAGGTTTGGGCCACATTCTGGACAGCTCTTGGGGAGGGTCAGCAGACAGATACCAAGGGATGTGGAGTCGATGGGAAGGGTGCAAACCAGGTGCTACTTCTGATTCTCCGACCTCGTAGCAAATGTCAAACTTGATCATAAGCTTGATGAGGCTCTCTGTGTCCTCCTTGCTGAATCCAAGCTTGTGCCACAGGCACTTGACTATTGCTACAGAAAGATTTGCAGTGCTTTCAAACTCCTGCACAGCTCTGGCAAAAGTCTGTTTGGAAAACTGTCCTACTGTTTCATTGAAGTCCAGTTTGTTCTTGATGTCGTGGTTGAGGATTGCTTTGAAGATATCCACCAGTTTGGCAGGACGGTGAAAAATGAGATTCTTGAGCTTTTCATCGTCAGGATACCACGTGATCAATCCAACAGCATTAAGGTAGTGGAGGGCAACAATTAATCTGTTACTTGTGACAGGAGCAAGGCACATTGATTCTTCTCTAGATTTCACTGTTTCACACTCATCAGAGGGGAATACAAGAGGTTGATGGGTATTTGCATCACTTTTGTTCACTTTATCCTTGCTACTTAATGCATCTATCCCAGCAGTATTTGTTTCCTGATCATCTCCAAGACATGAAGACACTTCCACACAGCTTTGTGTATCAAAAGTTTCTAGTGCAATACTATTCATTTCTTCTTCATCAGTAGTATCATTTCTACTATCATCTGATTCAATATCAGATTCTTCATCATACATGTAGAACTCATCTGATTCAAATTCAAGCTTTTGCATAGGATTAGTTACATGTAGCTTCCAAGCTTCTGGTTGATCCAATTCTTTAAAGCAGAGTTGCAGGTCATTTAAGTGCACAAAATACTGTTTGTCATACTCTGCACTCTGAAACATTTCATGAAGGTCAAACCAAATTTTTGGAATAGTATCTTGCCTGTTTGACCCAATTTGCTTGCATAGCTCACGAATGTCTGAACTCAAACTGTCTATGCCACTGAAATCAGATGAACTAACTGTTCTTATCTCTACAGGACTGTCAGGTTCATGGAGATTAGGAAGATAGTTCAGCTGGGTTTGAAGGCATTCTCGTCGCTTCTGTCTGGCCAGCTCCCCTAAACACTCACTGCTCTCAATCATGTCGAGCTGGAATATGATGTCTGCTCTCCATTTTGCCTCATCCCTCTGTACTTTCTGTGCAATACACTGCAGTTTCTCACCAATTTCTTCAGAGGAACATTCATCTCCATGAGTTCCCACCATACGTATGATGGCTCTTGGAACCTTCATACGGACAACGTCCATCCACGATCCTATGTGTTTATGATGGGTTTGATGTGTGTACTTCTTGATGTCAAAGATTAGCAAGTAGGGGATGTTAGGAGTAAAGAAGCAAGGACTCGTGAGATAGTACATGTCATGGCCACCAAAGTCATTGATCTGTATTTCCAGCCCTCCTTCTGCTGGCCATGTGTGCTGCTCCAAAACAACAGTTCGCTGTTCATCCGCTGTGAGCTGTGAAGTGCTTGTCATTAACGTTTGTGCTAAGCTTGTTTTTCCTGCCATGGTTTCTCCCACCAAGACTAGTTTCTGATGATTCATTTTGTGTGCATCGCGCCGTCTCAACTCCTTCAGATATGAATGAATGCCATACATTCCCAGCTGTAAACACACTTCTTGGGGTGGGTGGATTAAGGGATTTCCTACTATCACAAGTTTTGAGGCTGACTTCCTCAGAGTTCTCATCCTATCAAAAGTTAGTGGCAGACATGATACTTTATTTGCTTGCAAGTCAAAGTGCTCCACCCTTACAAGATTCCCAATGTTTTGAGGGAGATCCTGTATCATATTGTTTGCTACGTTTATGTAGGTGAGTTCAGTACATCTACAGAAGGTAGGTGGCAAGGCTTTCAACTCGTTTGATGATGCATCAAAGTGCTCCAACCTTACAATATTCCCAATGTTTGGAGGGAGATCCTGTATCATATTGTTTGCTATGTTCATGTGGGTGAGTTTATTACATCTACAGAAGGTGGATGGCAAGGCTTCCAACTTGTTTGCTGATGCATCAAATATCTCCAGTTGACTTAAGTTCCCAATACATTCTGGAATTTTTTCCAGTTTGTTGTGGTCTACCTGCAATATTGTTAACCTTAAACAGTCCCCTATGCTTTGTGGTAGTGTCTTAACATAGTTATAAGACAGTGATAGTTGCCTCATAGAAACCAAATTACCTATATTGTCTGGTAATGTGTCAATATGATTGTGAGTCAAGCTGATAACCTTTAATCTAGAGCATTGAAAGATGATGTGAGGAAAATCGCCAATGCCATTACCATTTAAGTTCAATTCAGTCAAATGGTTCCAAGCTGTATCTGGTAAGTCAATGCGTGATTTTTTTTTCGAATTGTTTCTTATACATACCAACTCTCTGAGGTTACTGCTAAAATTTGTGAACTTATCCAGAATATGTCTCCCTTTTCTATTGCTATCAAATATTTTCTCCAGGAAATCTGACATAATCGCATCAGGGAGACCTTCATTCATCTCCAAGAGGGACTGGATATATTCCAGTGGAACATTACCTAAATGAGCTGCAACATCTGGACGTCTTCCAAATTGTATACCGGTGTTTATAATTTGGGATTGTAGACGTTTCAAATCTTTAAGTGTGGACAGTACATGTGTATGGTATAAATCTACCAGAAGGAAATATAATACCAACACTTCAAAATAGCATTCTTTAAGAAATCTCCTTTCCTTCATAAATCTGAACACAAGGTCACGCACCATACGTTCAATGGGCTCGAAGTTTTGTTTGATATCACTAGATGAATTCAAAATGAATTCATCAAGCTGTGACACCTCTTCTGGCAAAGATTCTACTATGACATTGTTTACCTCTAGCTTTCCTACACCAATTCTAGTAATCAGCTGTCTGACTACTGTCTTGAGAATGCTGTGTTGCACATTCGATTCTGACACAATTTTCATACATTTTGAATTTGGAGGGACCACCTTCTGCAAAACTTTGGAGATATCATCATCTGTAGCACCATCCTTCAGTTTTCCCAGGAAAACTGCATTGGTGGGTTCCTCTGAATGTTGAATAATGAACACATCATCTGCACAGTCTTCCTCTGAGGTTTGAACCAAAGCACAGAGCGATTCATTTTTCTGGATATATTCAAAGGTTTCTAGTTGTAACGTCACTGGTGCATCATCACAGATGTCTTCCCCACTCATCATGTCAGATTATGTTTGGTATGTTCTGGTCAAATCGGCAGGAAGTATAAGGGAGTATTTGACAGCTGTGTTGGGAAAGTAGAAGGGATAGTTGATCAGTTGATGTTTTTCTACTGTTTTAGTATCATCTTAACATAAAATTGTATTTTATTTAGTATGGGGAAACTATAGAATGCATATTGAACATTTGCTGCAGTTGAAAGGCTGGAGCCTTTCCTTTTCTAAACATACAAACAGATTTATATCATTAGAGCTAGAGATCCACGACTTCATACCTTCACCAAGGTTTTTGATTGATTCTGCAAATAAGGTTATCATCTGTATAAATCATAGTACAATGTAGTTGATGATCTTCAATCTCAAAATAACAAGTTGTCCAATGTATAACAAAACAGTATAAACGGTCTTATCTTAGCCAATAGGATATTTTAGCATTTTCACACTATTATGCAAATTAGGCTCTGATTTGCATGATTTATTTCTGCTAATGTTTACCTTTATGTCCCTTCTAAACACAGTTTGTAGACAAAGTATGACATTTCTGTCATTTGCCACTATAATGTTATTATAGTATTTTCTCATTAATTATGCAAATGGTGTCATCTGCATAATTGATATCTATTGATCTTTATCTCTTTCTCATACATATGTCACATGGTTAAATGTCCTATCATGGAATGCATCTAATGTATTAATTTTCGTCAATTATTCAAATTAAGGCCTGATTCGCATAGCTAGTGTTCATTTTTTCACTCAGTAGGTAATAAGCTATCTACATATTGAAAATCAGGACAAACCGTAACCCCTTCTCGAGTTATCACCTTCCAACGTCGGCCTCAACAATTTTTTCTAAAATTGCTAGGGGCCCCAAACCCTTGCCGCATCTTTATGAGACCAAGAACTATCTGCCATTAAATATCATGACCATAGCCTATTAGGATGTCCACATCATGAGGTATGAAGACCGGAAGTTCTACTGCAGTATCACAGATAGCCACATAGTCGAACCTGTCCCTCGGTTCGCCGACACGTACCCACATACCAAATTCCATATGGTTCTATACACGGCATTTCTTGTTATTCTGTCTACATGTGCACACACCCACAAACAAGGCACTAAAAACATTACCTCGGCGAAGATAATAAAAGAGCCACATAGCAATTGGCAGCAGTAAATACTCGCGCCATAGCTGTGTGTGTTGGCTTGAAGATCACATTCCTGCCCATACGTTGTAATATTCTGCCCAGGAAGTATATGTACTTCCTAAGTACTTCGAATCACCCCCCTCCCCCATCAATTTGTTAACTTTTTATGCTTGTCATGTAGATAAATTGCGGTCAATTTTGTAAAGTCTAATAATATAATAGCAATTTTCAGGTGATCAGAAACATGTTAAAGGCATTCAGAATCAAATAATCCTGATATGAAAGAAAAAATGGGTATAGAAAGTCCGGAGAACGATAGCCTAACCCACCTGCGTAGCTGATAGCCGAGTACCTTTGTTCTGACAAACACTACTTGGAAAGTACCGTAAACCGAACCACTTACGTAAGTCTAGGTTGTATCAATCCGCTTGATTCATGCGGAAGTAATCCATATTGTCCTTTTTCGCCGAGTGTACATTTACTTGAAATTTAAAACAGCACTGAAGATATTTATTTGAAATGGAACAATCAGGTCCTTTTCATGTGCTGTTACACAGTCTACTAGAATGCTAACACAGTCTACTAGGTTGCTGTTACCCAAAACTGTGACCTATATAATAGCCATTTACAAATGAGGTTTCAATCCTTGGTTAGAGCAGTAAATGTCTCCTCTTAGGAAGCTGTTCGTACTTACAAGTTGCTGTGTTAGTCATAATGTTATTTAAGACTTTCTGCAATGCTGCTCAAATAGTGATTGTGCCGACGTTAACATGTATGTCTTAAACTATATTGTATTACGTCGAGAAAAAGACCTACCTGCCTGTTGAAAAGGGAAGTACCTGAGTTGACCTTTTGCCTGTTCCGCCTTGTATTCATGAGCCCTGATTAAATAGTCCGCCTAATGGCTTGACCGTTTCTATCAAGTTATAATTTTAACAGGTTATCTGGGAAGCTCGAAGTGTATCTGGGTAATTGCTGTTGACAAAACAACTAGAACTGTACAATAACAAGATTGCGGTCTTTATTTGCTTGGTAACATACGTCACATAGGATCATGTGATGCAGACAAATATTTACATTTCGGGTAGTCAAAAGGTTCACTTGCTGTTGGCACACCGCCAAACACTTTTCCCCTGACGATTACTAACCCGTTTTGTCATCACCAAGGCTACTAACTTTAGTATACGGTATTGCCAAGAGTTCTACAACTATTCATAACACGCAAGGTTTTTTTTATTTCTTACATTGGAGAATGAGGTGTAGATTCAGCAAATCGTGCAAGCGCTTAGGGCAGAATATCCGTTTAGTGGCATTCAGTAAATGGATTTCCCTTTACGATCGTTATGCCTGTACGTTGGATACCTTTTTGTTCCGCAATATCTCACCATGTATATAAAACGGCGGTGCAGCGTTTTCTGGTTTCATATGGTAGTACTTTCGTTCTTACTTCCGTTATGAGTTGCCGAATTCATCACGCAGCAAACATTACAACAAATAAATCATTTCATTCATGTACTCATGATTCAATTTACCTCACGGAAATACCAACAACGAGGGACACTATATTTTACTCAATGGTCACAAAGTATGGTTACGTCCTTTTTGCCATTAGTAAAAATTGTGAAACATCAATGTTCAACTTCAAGACTAGCTTGACTCACTGAACCAATCAGCGGTTACAAACTTTTTGTTAAAAGGCTGCTCGGGAGAACATTCCTTTCCCCGTTTCACTCGAAAATATCACCACTGAGTATAATCTCCTCTTGCCCACACTGGTTTACACCTTATAATAAAGAGGAAATTGATAGAAACAGGAAATTGAAAGATACTAAAAGCCTTACTAATGTTTCTAAAAGGAAACAAGATCTTGGTGCTAATGGCGCCTAAAAAGCACATAGCTTCTTTCATTAATAAAGTTCAAACAACAGATGAAGTACATTGTAAAGTTTTCCTATTTCATGTTAATGTTCAATATTAAAACTGATTCTTTTCAATCATTATGATGGTCTTATTTCAGTGACTTTTATTTTAGTATTTTGTGGAATCGTTGAGCTTTTTTCTTAATTCAAATGTCCTTTTAATGATCTATCTATGATATTTGATATTTTCCAGTCTACATGTACTTCTAACACAAGCCAATGTCTAAAACATAAAATCTGCAGTTTCCATCCTACACTGAAAAAAATTTTGCTTGCAGTTGGAGAAATATGTTGCTGCTGTATTAGTAACCAGATCAATGAAATACTTGTTGATTAAAATATAAACCTAAGTCAAAGTCTTGGTAAGGTCCTATATATAGCCAAAGTCATCTGCACTGTGGCATTTACAAGGACACGAAGACCAAGCCAACCAGGTACAAAGGCATTCCTTTGTAGTTTGACTGAGGTAGACTTTGCATTACAATGTAAGTTGATACCTACTTTACAACCAACTACGTTTCAACAAAAAGTTAATACTGAGCAAGCAACACTTAGTGTTGTTATATTTACAGACTATGATAAAAAATGGTCCAATGCACAATTAGTATTATAGTAATGACCTAGAGATAATTTTATCATTATATTGATCATTGATAATTACATGTCAGTATAATAAAATTGGTATTGATAATACATTGCAGCAGTCTTACTGACATCATTGCAATGTGGTGGTAAAAGAGAACAAGGAGGATGTTGGTTAGGTATGAAATGCTGCCTCAAAAGTACATGGAACAAAAATTAAAATTACAAAAATGTTAGGTAATTTCTGTGGCTATATAACAAAAAAAGTATCTTTGTGCAGGCCAGACATGATTGTTCATGTCATGACTTGGCGGTGGAGAGACACCGTTAACATTTCAAGATTTACTGTATACACTATCTGCGCTGTGATAGGTTTTACTCAGTGTCCATTATCTCAGTTGGGAACATTTGACTACATTTTTTTCGGATACAGGACTTGGATCACTGGCATCGGTTGCCCCACTACCCAAGCCTGTAGGACATCTCCTTTGTTCTGCAAATACATGTCAAGATATCTGTCACTTGTAACAAATTGTGACATGTAGTAAATGTTTTATATCTCCTACGTTGTAAGACGTATCTGGTTAGTCTCTCTTAGTAAAGTTGTGATAACAGGTATCTGTGTAAAACATTGGTGAAATACTCTCACAATCTACTCATTTAGTGCACAAAATTAAGTAATATCCTATGAGTTGTTGTTTAGAAATTAATCTCTCCTAATTGTAGTTCCTTAAGAACAAACAGCAAGTACACTTCACTTACTCATGCATGACTTTGGCGGGTAGACAAGCTCTGCTCTCACTTGTGGGGGTGGAAATGTCACTGGATACTGAGGGCATGGAATCGTCCTGGAAAAAATGCAGACCGGAAAGTGTTTTGACAATTTTGATATTCTATAATGTGTAAGATTGTTAAATTCTTGGTCAGAAATACCATTCAGCAATTGAAGCTTGATACAGTGCTGCAAGGAAATTTACCTTACCTTGCATCCTGTCGACATTGTTGCTCCAGGACCTCACCCGGGAAGAGATTTGGTTTGTCTTTTCCCATCTTTGCACAGTGTGCACACTGGAGGAACCGGTCACACCTCAGTCCAGGCCAGTCCTGGATGAGGTTTTGCATGTCTCCATGAATTGAGAGGAATGTTTTCCAGAGTTTTGTGATGTCATGAGTGTGTCCAGGTTCTTGTTCAGTGACTGGCGCACGTACAGATAAGGTGAAAACCTCTTCTCTTTCACTTTCATCTTCTGTTACTGATCTTGTCAGCAAGATTTGCCTCTTGTCTACCACAGCCCACACACCATTTTTCCAGTTGATGCGCTGTGTTATGTGCCGATGTAGTCTAACTGACGCTCTTTCAAAGAGGCCTATTGGGCAGAATGTTGGGAAGTGGTACTGCATTGTCAGTTGTTGGTAGTCGTCAGGGGGAGGTTGGGGCCACATTTTGGACAGCTCTTGGGGAGGGTCAGCAGACAGATACCAAGGGATGTGGAGTCGATGGAAAGGGTGCAAACCAGGTGCTACTTCTGATTCTCCGACCTCGTAGCAAATGTCAAACTTGATCATGAGCTTGATGAGGCTCTCTGTGTCCTCCTTGCTGAATCCAAGCTTGTGCCACAGACACTTGACTATTGCTTTAGAAAGATTTGCAGTCCTTTCAAACTCCTGCACAGCTCTGGCAAAAGTCTGTTTGGAAAACTGTCCTACTGTAGAAAACACAACATCATTGAAGTCCAGTTTGTTCTTGATGTCGTGGTTGAGGATTGCTTTGAAGATGTCCACCAGTTTGGCCGGACGATGGAAAATGAGGTTCTCAAGCTTTTCATCATCATGATACCACGTGATCAACCCAACAGCATTAAGGTAGTGAAGGGCAGCAACCAACCTTTTACTTGTGACAGGAGCAAGGCACATTGATTCTCTTTTGGATTTCTCTGTTTCAGGGAGGGATACTAGAGGCTGGTGGGCATTTGCATCACTTTTGTTCAGTTCTTCCTTGCTAGATGCATCTATCTCAGCCGCATTTGTTTCCAGATCATGTTCAAGGCATGAAGGCACTTCCAGACAGCTTTGTGTTTCAACAGTTTCTAGTGCAACTTTTATCATTTCTTCTTCATCAGTGGTATCATCTCGACTATCCTCTGATTCAGTATCAGATTCATACATGTAGAACTCATCGTCCGATTCATATGGAACTCTTTGTGTGAGCTCATCTACATGTAGCTTGATTGCTTCTGATACATCCAATTCTATTAATTGGAATTGCAGGTCATTCATGTGCACAAAATGCTGGTTGTCATACTCTGCACTCTGGAGCATCTCATGAAGGTGAAACCAGATTTTAGAATTTGGAATAGTTTCTTTCCTGTTTGACTTAACTTGCATACAAAGCTTACGAACGTATGAGCTCAAACTATCTATGCCACTAAAATCAGATGAGCTAACTGTTCTTATTTCTACAGGACTGTAAGGCTCATGTAGATTGGGAAGATTGTTCAGCTGAGTTTGAAGACATTCTCGTCGCTTCTGTCTTGCCAGCTCCCCTAAACACTCACTGCTCTCAATCATGTCAAGCTGGGATGTGATTTCTTCTCTCCATTTCGCCTCATCCTTCTGTACCTTTTGTGCAATATACTGCAACTTGTCACAAATCTCTTCAGAGGAACATTCATCTCGGTGAGTTCCCACCATACGCATGGTGGCTCTTGGGACCTTCATTCGGACAACATCCATCCACGATCCTATGTGTTTATGATGGGTTTGACGTGTGTACTTCTTGATGTCAAAGATTAGCAAGTAGGGAATGTCAGGAGTAAAGAAGCAAGGACTCGTGAGATGGTACAAGTCATGGCCACCAAAGTCATTGATCTGTATTTCCAGCCCTCCTTCTGCTGGCCATGTGTGCTGGTCCAAAACGACAGTATGTTGCTCATCTGTCGTGAGCTGTGAACTGTGTATCATCAACGTTTGTGCTAAGCTTGTTTTTCCTGCCATGGTTTCTCCCACCAAGACTAGCTTCTGGTGGTTCATCCTGTGTGAATCGGACCGTCTCAGCTCTTTCAGATATGTGTGAATTCCAGCCATTCCCAGTTTTAAACACACTGATATTGGTGGGTGTCTTAAAGGATTTCTTTCTAGAAGAAGTTTTGAAGATGACATCCTCAAAGTTCTCATCCTATCAAAGGTTAGAGGCAGACATGATACCTTGTTTGCTCGCAAGTCAAAGTGCTCCACCCTTACAAGATTCCCAATGTTTTGAGGGAGATCCTGTATCATATTGTTTGCTATGTTTATGTAGGTGAGTTCAGTACATCTACAGAAGGTAGGTGGCAAGACTTTCAACTCGTTTGACGATGCATCAAAGTGCTCCAACCTTACAAGATTCCCAATGTTTGGAGGGAGATCCTGTATCATATTGTATGCTATGTACATGTGGGTGAGTTTATTACATCTACAGAAGGTGGATGGCAAGGCTTCCAACTTGTTTGATGATGCATCAAAGTGCTCCAACATCACAAGATTCTCAAAGTTTGAAGGGAGATCCTGTATCATATTGAATGCTATGTTCATGTGGGTGAGTTTATTACATCTACAGAAGGTGGATGGCAAGGCTTCCAACTTGTTTGATGATGCATCAAAGTGCTCCAACATCACAAGATTCTCAAAGTTTGAAGGGAGATCCTGTATCATATTGAATGCTATGTTCATGTGGGTGAGTTTATTACATCTACAGAAGGTGGATGGCAAGACTTCCAACTTGTTTGCTGATGCATCAAATATCTCCAGTTGACTTAAGTTCCCAATACATTCTGGAATTTTTTCCAGTTTGTTGTGGTCTACCTGCAATATTGTTAACCTTAAACAGTCCCCTATGCTTTGTGGTAGTGTCTTAACATAGTTATAAGACAGTGATAGTTGCCTCATAGAAACCAAATTACCTATATTGTCTGGTAATGTGTCAATACAATTGTGATTCAAGCTGATAACCTTTAATCTAGAGCTTTGAAAGATGATGTGAGGAAAATCGCCAATGCAATTACCATTTAAGAACAATTCAGTCAAATGGTTCCAGGCTGTATCTGGTAAGTCATTGCATGAATTTTTTTTCAAATTGTTTCTTATACATACCAACTCTCTGAGGGTAAAGCTAAAATTTGTGAACTTATCCAGAATATGTCTCCCCATTCTATTGCTATGAAATATTTTCTCCAGGAAATCTGACATAATCGCATCAGGGAGACCTTCATTCGTCTTCAAGAGGGACTGGATATATTCCAGTGAAACATCACCTAAATGAGCTTCAACATGTGGAAGTCTATCATAGCACACTAAAATGTGTTGTAGATGTTCCAAATCTTTATGTATGGACAGTACATGCATATGGTTTAAATCTACCAGAAGGAAATATAATACCAGCACTTCAAAATAGCAATCGATAATAAACTTCCTGTTATCTATAACACGATGCATAAGTTCAGTCACCATATCTTCAATAGGCTCGAAGTTTTGTTTGATATCACTAGATGAATTCAAAATGAATTCATCCAGCTGTGACACCTCTTCTGGCAAAGATTCTACTATGACATTGTTTACCTCTAGCTTTCCTACACCAATCCTAGTAATCAGCTCTCTGACTACTGTCTTGATAATGCTGTGTTGCACATTCGATTCTGACACAATTTTCATACATTTTGAATTTGGAGGGACCACCTTCTGCAAAACTTTGGAGATATCATCATCTGTAGCACCATCCTTCAGTTTTCCCAGGAAAACTGCATTGGTGGGTTCCTCTGAATGTTGAATAATGAACACATCATCTGCACGGTGTTCCTCTGAGGCTTGAACCAAAGCACGGAGCGATTCATTTTTCTGGATATATTGAAAGGTTTCTAGTTGTAATGTCACCGGTGCATCTTCCCCACTCATCATGTCAAACTATGGTTGGTATGTTCTGGTCAAATCGGCAGGAAGTATAAGGGAGTGTTCGAGGGCTGTGTTGGGAAAGTAGAAGAAAAGGATAGTTTATCAGTTTATGTTTTTTTATCAATTTTAGTACCTTTACAGCAAAACGTATAATTTTTCTCATATAGTATTGGGAACCTATAGAAGGCATATTAAATATTTGCTGAAGCTGAAAGACTTGAACCTTTCACTTTCATAGATATCCAAACAGGTTGATATTGTTAAAACTAGAGTTCCACGACCTCATACCTTTGCTAAGTGTTGGTGACCGTTACGACTTTATAAGGTGATGGTTCTCATTTATTATGCAAATGAGGTCCATGTCTTTATAAATCATGTCATTTCATGATCTTCCCTAGCCAAAAAAAAACAAGTTGTCCCGTGTATGAAAGTTTTATCTTAGCAAAAAAGGCTATTGTAGTATTTTCTCATCTATGAGGCTCTCTTTCGCATGGTTTATATCTAATCTAGTAGGGCTGGTGGTTGTGCCCTACAGATTGTATAAGGCGGAGAAAAATATCTACGTTGTTTTTGAAATGGCGATGTTCCATTTCATTTATGTCCTATAGATTGTATAAGGTATATTATATTAAGAAACTACGCACATGGCTGTCGTACTTCCTCTTTATGAAATGGGGAAGTGCCATGCCACCTAAACATTGTAAATGGAAAAAAATTCCTGCCTTTTGTACTTCTTCTTTTTGAATGGGGAAGTACCATGTCATTATGTCCTAATGATTGTATAATGTCGAGAAAATAACTATGTACCTGGCTGTTACACTTCTTCTTTTTGAAATTGAGAAGTGCCATGCTATTTATATCCTTCAGATTGTATCAGGTGGAGAAAAAAGAACGACTGCATATTTTTCGTCCGTCATCTTTTGGAAAATGGGGAAGTGCTCTTTAATTTTCTAGTATTTTCTTAATGACGTGTTGGGCACGAGGGCTTGAAGGTACACGTAAGATGACATTGCTGGTCATACGTTCTGTATCTGTATAGCCGGTATAAGTTCAATAACCACTCTTCGGCTTACTACATTACACCGAACGGCTTGTTACACCTAACCTTTGAACGTCTAACTCTAAACATTGTTTAAAACTATTTAGTGATGATGCCCCTACAGTACCTGCAGCGAGTTCCACTCTACGATAGTTTTAGAAAAAAATGAGTTTTTGAACACCTCAATCCTTGGTTGATAACTCTGGTACTTGAAGGTATGACTCTAGTTCTTGTTCTTTTCTGAGCTGGTATTAGGTACTTGGTAGTTGGTACATCCACCAGTTTATTAGTCATCATTTTGTACATCATTCATAGTCTGGACATTTTTCGCCTGTCTTCCAGTGTCACCCACTGTAGGACGTTGTACTATTCTGCCCAGCTGGGACATATACGGTGCTTAAAGTACTACGTACTTCGCATTGCCCCAGCAACTCGTCAACGTTTTCCGTTGTCATAGACAGTGAATTTGTGGTTCATTTTGTAAAATCTAGGTTGATACTTAGTATTTATAGATGATCAATAACCTGTCAATACTTTTCAGAACCAAAGACTCAAAGATCTAGAGACTTTAAACAATACGGAGAACGATAGTTTTACTCACCTGCGTAGCTGAAGGTCGAGTGCCTTTGTTCTGACAAGTCTTGGAAGTGGGGTAAACCGAACCACGTAAGTCTAGTTTGTGTCACTCCGCTTGATTCACGCGGAAGTAGTTCGGCTATTTTCCTCTCGAGTGTAACTTTACTTTAATTCAAAGCAGAACTCGAGGTTCTCTATTTAAAGGAAGACAAGCAGTTCCTATTTATCTAATGTTGAACCGCTTGCTAGCTTTAACCACTGTGACCATGGCGAATAAGGTTGACCGTGGCAAATGTCATATAATTAGAACTGCAAATGTCATGGAATTAGAACTTACTGACTGATAACTTCCCAGTATATGGCTAATCTTGGGCAGCTGTACATATTTTACAAGCTGTTTTGTTATTCACGAAGATAGAAGACTTGTTGCAACGCTTCTCAGATGGTGATAAGGCTAATATTCATGCCTTAAAGATTGTAAAGGTCAAGAAAAACATCTACCTAGTTGTCGCACTTTTTGTTTTTGAAATGGGGAAGTGCTATGTTATTAATGTACTAAATATTGTATGATGACGAGAATTTTTTTTGAAATGGGGAAGTTTCATGCTATGAATGTCCTAGAGATTGTACAATGACCAGGAAAAAACAAATACCTACCTACCTGACTGTCGTAAATCTTTGAAAAGGAGAAATGCCACGTTGCTAATATGGTACCTATTGTAACCATGACGACTAACTAATGGCCAGGATTGGAAGGTGACATAGAATTAGAGCTCCTCTCTGTACGTATTTACAAGCTGTACTGATTCACAATGTTTTTGGACTTGCTCCAACGCTGCTCTAATTCTGATAAGGCTTTATGTCCTAATATACGGTCGAGAGAAAAAAACAACAACTCTGTACCTGGTTGTCATACTTCTTCTTATTGAAATGGAGAAGTTCAGAGTTAACCCGTGTACCTTTTCTGCCCTGTATTCATGTACCCCGTTAAATAGTCCGTTAATGGTTTTATAGTTTTTATCAATTGCAAGTCACACTTTTAACAAGTTATCTCGAAGTGTATCCGGGGTTTTGTTAGTGTATCCAGGTTTGTGTAGGTCGTTGTTTTTGCTGTTGGCAAAATTACTAGAGATGCACAATACCAAGATTTTGGTTTTGGTCTATTTGCTTGGTAACACAGGCCGCAAACGATCATATGAGAGTCATATGATACAGGTAAATATTTACATTGTGTTTAATCAAAATTTTACTTCCTTCGGGTACACTTTTGGGACCGCATTCTTAACACTGCAGTAGGTTCAGTGCATAGTAGAACATTTCGTAAAGTCTAACTTAACCTAGAAGATCAGAAACCTGTTAATACTATTCAGAACAAAATATTCCTTTCAAGATAGATTTTGACAAATCTAGAGAACAATAGTCAAACCCACCTGCGTAGCTGGAACTCGAGTACCTTTGTCCAGACAAGAAGTGGAAATTACCGTAAACCGAATTACTTTGTCTAGTTTGTACCACCTCGCTTCATACTAGCTTGCTGCCCCCCTTACTTTTACCATGACGACTAACAAATGTTCATGGAAGATGCCATAGAATTGGTTAGAACCTGCTGATAGCTTCTCGGTTTGCGGTTCCTCTCATGAAGCTGTACGTATTTACAGGCTGAAGTGTTATAGACAATTTGCAGCAATGTTGGGTAGATGCTAATAAGACTGATATTCAAGATTGTATAAGGTCGAGATGAAAACAGCTACCTACCTTGCTGTCGTGCGTCTTCTTGTTGAAATGGGAAGGTTCAGAGGTGACCCGAGTGCCTTTTCCGTCCAGTATTCATGAGCGCTGATGAAATAGTCCCCCTGATGACTTAACGATTTTTAGGAAGTCATACTTTAAAAAGTTATCTTATTAGCGAAAAATTGAAGTATTTCAGAGTAATTTTGGAGGTTTTCCTTTTGATATCATAACTAAAACACTGAACAATGCAAAGATTTAGGTCTTCATTTGTTGGTCACGCACACCGCTTTGGGGGTGTACTAAGAAATGGGCCGCGGTGGATCATATGATGCAGGCAAATATTTACCTGGCTTTGAGAGTGGTCTAAAGTTCACTTCCCTGGGCCAGTGGCATACCACCAAACTGTTTTCCTGACAACGATTAACCTTCTTTGTCGTCAAGATAGTTATTTATTGTTACAAATCTTAAAACTATTCATGATGATAAGCAAGGTTTTGTTTATTTTTGATTTCTCCTTTTTTGTACCACAACGGGTACGGAGAATGTGGTGCTGGTTGTTAGGCAGTAGGTTGTTTCGCAATATCCCAATCACGGTCAATATTGACTGACGGAGGTCATACATATCTCAATGATGATGAAATGACGAGGAATACGAGATGATATAGTAAATCCACTTCACATAGTTAAGGGAAATGATCACGACTCACCGAAAATGTTTGCATGCAAGATGTTTCTTTGAAGATTAAGTGCTGAAACTCTAGCACACTGCCAGAATCTCTATGCCATCTGTGTCCCAACTAGTTGCAGCCAATAGGTTGCAGTATTCTGCCTGGCTGGGAAGTATATGCTGTCTATAGCTAGTACTACGTACTTCGAATCACCCCCCCCCCCCCTCCCCCATCAATTTGTTAAGTTCTTATGACTTGCCCTATACATAAGTTGCGGTTAATTTTGTAAAGACTAGCTTGATAACTATTTTCAGATGGTCAAAAACCTGTTAATACTATTTCTTCAGAACCAAATGATCCCAAATGAAAGAAACAATGATATGGAAATTTCGGAGAACGTATGTCTTACCCACCTGCGTAGCTGAAAGTCGAATACCTTTGTCCTGACGTATTGGAAAGTACCGTAAACCGAATCACTTACGTAAGTCTAGGTTGTATCAATCCGCTTGTTTCACGCGGAAGTAATCCATTGTCCTTTTTCGTCGAGTCTAGAGTTACTTTAAAACAGCACTGAAGATATTTATTTGAAATGGAACAATCAAGTCCTTTTCATGTGCTGTTGCACAGTCTACTATGTTGCTGTTACCCACCACTGTGACCTTGGCGACGTACAAATGACCATGGCAGGTGCCATAGGATTACTAGTAGTTAAATGAGATTTCAAACCTTGGTTAGAGCAGGAAATGTCTCCTCTTACGACGCTGTACGTATTTACAAGCTGCTGTCTTAGTCACAGCATTATTTGCGACTTGCTGCAATGTTGCTGAAATAGTGATTGTGCTGGGGTTTATTTCTTAAACTTAGATTGTATAGCGTTGAGAAAAAGACCTACCTGCCTGTTGAAAAGGGAGGTACCTGAGTTGACCTTTTGCCTGTTCCGCCTTGTATTCATGAGCCCTGATAAAATAGTCCGCCTAATGGCTTGACCGTTTCTATCAAGTCATACTTTTAACATGTTATCTGGGAAGCTCGAAGTGTATCTGGGTAATTGCTGTTTACAAAACAACAAGAACTGTACAATAACAAGATTGCGGTCTTTATTTGCTTGGTAACATACGTCACATAGGATCATGTGATGCAGACAAATACTTACATTGCGGTCAGTCAAAAGTTCACAGTGTGACAGGCTGAAATAAAGTTCTAAACGGGAACTATAGTATGCGTCTCCAGATTTTTTACTGAGGGACGACTGCGTGTGCTAGATGTCGGTTAGCTGAGGAATGAATCCCCTCGAATTTATACTGCATTTTACTAACCCGCTTTGTCATGACAATGGTTACTAACTTTAGTATACTGTGTTACCAAGAATTCTAAAACTATTCATAACACGCAAGGGTTTTTGATTTCTGACATAGGAGAATGAGGTGTAGATAGTTAGACAGCAAATCGTGCAAGCGCTTAGGACAGAATATCTGTTTAGTGGCGTTTATTAAATGGATTTCCCTTTTCGACCGGGATACCTGTACGTTGGATACTTTCTTGTTCCGCAATATCCCGTCCATGTGCAAGGTGCAAGGTTTCCTGGTCTCATAGGTTTGTAGTTAGTATGTACTTCCGTAGCTGTCGAATTCATGGCACAACGAACATCACTACAAATAAGACCTTCTATTCATGCACACATGATATGTCACCAAGGAAATGCCATCAACGAGGGGCACAAAAGTTTACTCGATTGTCACAAAGTATGGTTACGTCCCTTTTCCCATTAGTATATTAAACGCCAACTTCGAGACAAGCTTGACTCACTGAACCAATCAGAGGTTACGAAGGCTGCTCGGGAACAGTCCTTTACCCGTTTCACTCGAAAATATCACCTCTGATCATGAGTGTGACAACTTCATCTTGCACACACTGGTTTACACATTGAGTCTGTTCCCACGTGGAACAACATTCAACTGGCCGTAATGTCATTCATCAGTGTTTTGGCGTGCAGAAAATAGAAGAAAAAAAACAGTCGACCTGTCTCTGTGAACCTAAGGAGTCGTTTGTGATAAAGAGGAAATTGATAGAAACGGGAAATTGATAGATACTAAATGTAACTTAAGCCTTACTAAAAATAGGTTTCTGAAAAGGTCATGGTGCTAATGGTGCGTTCAAGCAACTGGTTTCTTTAACTTGTTAAATTTTTAACAACAGATGAAGTACATTGTTGTAAGGTTTTCCTAGGTAATGGTAATGTCCTAAAAGAACAAAACATGGAAACATGATAATACGGAAAGAAATCAAAAACCACGGGATACTGAGGGCATGGAATAGTCCTGGAAAAAATGCAGACCGGAAAGTGTTTTGACCATTTTGAGAAATCTGGAGAACATAGTCAAACCCACCTGCGTAGCTGGAAGTCGAGTACCTTTGTCCAGACAAGTGGAAAGTACCGTAAACCGAATGTGTAGTACCACTTCGCTTCATACTAGCCTGCTGCCCCCCTTACTTTTACCATGACGACTAACAAATGTCAATGGCAGATGCCATACAATTGTGTAGAACCTGCTGATAGCTTACCGGTTTGCGGTTCCTCTCATGAAACTGTACGTATTTACGTGAAGAAGTGCTATAGACAATTGGCAGCAATGTTTGGTAGATTGGTACATGCTAATAAGACTGATATTAATGATTGTATAAGGTGAGAGGAAATCAGCTACCTACCTTGCTGTCGTGCGTCTTCTTGTTGAAATGGGAAGGTTCAGAGGTGACCCGAGTGCCTTTTCCGTCCAGTATTCATGAGCGCTGATGAAATAGTCCCCCTGATGACTTAACGATTTTTAGGAAGTCATACTTTAAAAAGTTATCTTATTAGCGAAAAATTGAAGTATTTCAGAGTAATTTTGGAGGTTTTCCTTTTGATATCATAACTAAAACACTGAACAATGCAAAGATTTAGGTCTTTATTTGTTGGTCACGCACACCGCTTTGGGGGTGTACTAAGAAAAGGGCCGCGGTGGATCATATGATGCAGGCAAATATTTACCTGGCTTTGAGAGTGGTCTAAAGTTCACTTCCCTGGCATACCACCAAACTGTTTTCCTGACAACGATTAACATTCTTTGTCATCTCGATAGTTACTTTATTGTTACAAATCCTAAAACTATTCATGATAAGCAAGGGATTTATGTTAGATTTCTCTTTTTTGTAACATAAGACCACAACGGGTACGGAAAATGTGGTGCTGGTTGTTAGGCAGTAGGTTGTTCCGCAATATCCCAATCATGGTCAATATTGACTGACGGAGGTCATATATATGTCAAATGATGATGAAATGACGAGGAATACGGGATGATATAGTAAATCCATTTCACATATTTAAGGAAAATGATCATGACTCACCGAAAATGTTTGTATGCAAGATTTACCGACTTTCTTCGAAGATTAAGTGCTGAAACTTACACTTATTCAAGATGTTATACTGACTGTGCAATTTATATATCGACATGTCTTTAGTTACTGCAACAAATGAATACCGTGAGTACAACTAAGAGAAAAATTGGTTGTATCTTTCAGTGTTCTTAGAAGTGATGCTTGTTTAGAAGTGTTTGCGGTAGGCTCTTCTCTAGCACGCTGCCAGAATCTCTATGCCATCTGTGTCTCAACTAGTTGCAGCCGAAAGGTTACCCAGAGTACTAGTAACTTTGGAACAACAGTGCCTGTGTTGTGGCAGTCATATAGCAACATTAACTGCAGTATTTAGTTAAACCGCTAGAGAGCTCTGGTTATCGTACCCTCTTTACATCCCGTTCTATAGCTTCAAGCTCCTCGCTCCTTCTCTCTTTCACAAGGAAGGAGGGTATCCAGTGAAATACCTGCCAAAACACACAGGCAGGACCACCCTTTCATCTCCGGAAATTGTCGATCATTTTCGATTTTGTCGTTTTGGTACTCCAGTTAAGCTCGTGACGTCAACATTTAACATCACCTTTAACATCAACATTTAACACCAACTTTGCAGCACTTCTCTTTGCTGTTTTTCTAGTCAGCTTTTTCCTGCTCTTTATTCAAGAGCTCCATGTAACTGTAAGGCCTTTGGCTAGAATCACGTCAAGATTGACCTAGCCAATTGAATAGTAACGTCATTTAGAATACCGTGATCCTAAGTGCAAATTGCAATCAACAAATTCAAATACATATCTAAAGGTCATAAGAAAATGAGTTAGATAACGTTACAGCGCTAGGTTTTATCAAGGTGACAGCCTTATGTCTAACACGTCGTTTTTTACAAATCGGTTAGTTTGGGATTTTTCGCCGATGGCTTCATGTAGTTTTAACTTTAGCTATCTTACGGCGCAGTCATTGTACACTGTTATTGTGATCAGAGGCGAGACATGCAAGAATAAACATCATCATGATTGAGGGCATTCAAGGGGAGAAGAAGAAGCTAGTTATGACATAACCAACCGTTGACAGGGATCTATGTCAACCTTTTCCGTCCCAAGACAGCTGCATTTTGTGTGACACATCCACAAAAACCCTAAAGTCGTAAATCTATCGCACGACGATCGGGCCCTTATTGGCGGCCACATAGCTGTCTCTGAACCGCTTAAAGTGAGATCAATTCCAAGCGTCTTGATACGTCTTCAAAACTAGCTATAGCGATATGTGATCGATGCCATTGCATCTGATCCCATTCGTCCCTGCGTTCATTCCTCTATATAATGCATGAGACCAATATTCTTATAAGCACATTACCATCCTTGATGAATAGTTTCGTGACAGGAAAAATGGGTACGTGTCACGGAGATGATTACGGAAGAGAGATGAATCTAATCGAACTCCCATTGTGGGATCCTAACTAACTCGTGACAAATGCCCTGAATTTCGGAGACCCGACCGATCCTTATTTGAATCACGCAGTGATTCATTCATCATTGGGGCTACATATAGCCTCGTTGGTTTGTATAATAAAGGCCATGTTTATTTGCTTATGTGGATGACAACCACTGGGAACCCCAAAACTGATTCGAGCGGTTGAATTAAAAAAAGTTTGGCAAAAAAACATCACAACAAATAAGACATTTTATTCATGCACAAATAATACCGCAGCACAAAAAAAAAAGTTTGGCAAAAAAAGTTGCCTTCATTATGATATGAAATCTACGTGGTCATGAAGGTTGAACAAATGACTAAAGACACAGAGATCGATGGTATAGCGAATAATAGACTCTTCATTTTCATTTCTTCACATTTTCCTCGTTGCCTTTGGAATTGATTTTGGCATCCTACGACATTAGTATCGTTTTCCAATATTTTATCGCAATTTACGGCATATATTTGCTCATGCAGCTGCTTTGTATACGATTTACAGTATGATCCGAAACTTTTTTGGGGGAAACGGACGAAATTTCATGCGCGCGGGGATGTCATCCATATAAATCAAATCAACATGGCCTAGTGCATACCCCCTACCGACCTTCATTTGACAAAGATGGCGGGCGAGCTTATGACGTTGGCAAGCATCCCGAACGTTTTGTCACGTAGGCATTCATCACCTCCCTTCTGACGTCAGTTGTACCAGATAGACTATGTGCTGTAACCTTTAAAAGGTGATTAGCAGACAAAATACCTGACAGGCTGGTTTAGTCCTTGGGCGGATTCTCTGTCACAGCCCATTCAGAGCTATTCCAAGTTCCGCTTAACTTTCAGCAAGAAATCATTCTTGTCTTGTAGGGAATATATTGGTCTTTACTTGCTGTTTGCCTGAAAAGGTCAGATATTTGTCAACGCATTTAAATGTCAAACTCTTTGAATGTAGAAATTTCTTATACATCTAACACGGATTTGAAACGTAAGACATAAAGAGCACCAGATTTTTCAAATCCAGTGTGACTTGTATTATGTAGTAAGTGTACATGATAATTGTACCTAGGAATTTTAACAAATGTGTTCAATAATAACATCCTTATTTCTATATCCTGTATACGTACAATGTATTCCTGTCTCATAGGCTAGTATTCACTTCTGTTGCTGCCCAATTCATGACACAAGGCACATCACAACAAATAAGACATTTTATTCATCCACAAATAATACCTCACCACGAAGTACCAACAACGAGGGAAACTACACTCTTTTTTTACTCAATGGTCACGAAGTGTGGTTACGGCTTACATGAAAAGGCCCTAAACAAGATCTCTTCTCGCTAAGTATGAAACATCAATATTCGAGACAAGCTCACTGATCCAATAGCTACTTTTTAGGAGTTACGAAGGCTGCTTGGGGACATTCCCGTTCCCCATTCAGGAGAGAATGATATCACTAAGTATGACAAATCTCCGTTTACCCCCATTTGAGGACAGCTTGCGTCCATCAACACCGCCCACACAGACTAAACTGTTACATAAACAACCATTTAACTGGCAGTAACATTATTCACCTGTTTTTGACGCACAGAAAATACAAAAACAGCCTACCAATGTGAACCTGAAGAGTCGTTTATGGTTCAGTTCATGGTAACGTTTATGGTAACGAGAGTAAACGGATATATATTAAAGCCTTACCTTAAATATCAAGGTAATTTTACATTGATTGAATCGTTATTTGTACATTACGCATGATATGTTGCTCAGTCTATAAACAGAGTACCAATGCATATGGATAGAGTAAAATTTCTCATGTGACGAAATATGACAAAATATTATAAACTATTGTTTGTATCGTGCAGATAACAGCATTTCCACCTGAAATAGAATCCATTATTTCAAGGCTGTGCAACCTGCAGAAGACATGATCTAGAAAGAAAAGTTAGCTACCAGCGAACTCGTGTCTGGTCAAACGAAATGAGCTATCTATTACCAACGAATCAGTATGCGTCCTCATACCTTATTAGGAATATTCACACTGACAATATCATCATACTGGTAGTGGTGGTAAAATCACACAGAGAGGATTTCTGAGATATATATGGATACGGATCAAAACACATAGTTTGCACACACATTTGATGTAATTTACATACTGTTATTTCGACCCCACAATAAACAATAACAATAACTGCACATCATCTGGACAGCATTGTGTCACCTTATATACAATTTATAGCATAACCCGAGAGATATACAATTATCAACTTTAGTCTGAATTCTGGCACAACAGATGTTACATTATATAAGCATACTGTCAACTATGAGATCATTTCTTCTACATATTATTTTTTAAAACAACTTTTTTTTTTTCAAGAACAATATTTCGGAGACGAGACTAACTTTGTTCTCTGGATAACTTAGTGTTTCGGCAGCCTGAACAATAGATTTTGGCCTCCATATTGTAACTATTTAGCTGAAACACAAAAATGCAAGTCTAATCATAGTACGATAAAGTACGTTTTGCATGTATCTTTATCATAATGTGATAAAAGAAGAGAAAAACATGCTAATTTATGCTATGATGATAAAAAAGGAAAGGATCAAACTGTACTTGTAGACTGAGCCCAAGTGCAACGTATTGCAATATGTCTTGTATCAGTACAGATAAGTTTTTATTTTAGTATTGCAATATTTTTCCCTTATCAACTTTTCATTGTTTAAGAATCTGAAATGTGGATATGTTCAACCATTTGAAGTTTTACACGAATGTCTTGTCTCTTCATATACATGTCATGCCCATCCACAGTTGCTTCAATGGATGCCTTTTACGAATTGCAGTCAGAGCAGTGTCAACCATGAGTGCACAAAGCACACTTTTAAACTTTCACCACGCGATTGTTCATACTCTCCATTGCCAACGCTGCGGACATCCCCATCGTAGTCGCCTCTGGGCTGTTCCGGTGTTCTAAGTTAGTTGACTCCTGTACATGTGCTGCTGGAAACGCGGAGGCAATGCATTGGTACCATCTGCCCAGGAGCGCTATGAACGCTGCGCGAAACTGTGTGTGGCAGGCCGCGTAAACAATCGGGTTGACAGTTGAATTCAGCCACAGGAACCAGAAGGAAACCTCGTAGACAACGTCGCTGATGCAGCTCTGACAGACAGTCCGAACCAGTGTAAGGATGGTGTAGGGCGTCCAGCAGATGCCGAATACCAGAACGATGATGGCCAGTGTCTTTGCCACGCGCATCTCTTTGGTCATGTCAAGCTGCGGCTTTTTCTTTCGTTGGTTGGTGATGATTGGTTCAGACGACGTCGATGGTCCGACCCCCTGCGGTGCGACAGGCTGTGCGACTGACAGTGTCGATGAACCGTCTGCCTCGACGGGAGTCACGGCCAGTTGGTCGTAAGATGTTTTCCTATTCTCCTCCGCTTCTGAATCTCTCTCGTTGTTGGTCGGAGAAAGGCGGTTCCGTTTCAGTCTGGCATTGCCGTTACTTGTCTTTTTAGGTCCTATGTTTTGCATGTCAACGCGCCTCGCCAGCTTGGCCTGGGTTCTCTTCCGAATCTCCATGTAGATGCGGCAGTAGAAGAACGAAACGCTTATGAATGGAGTGAAGAATTCAACCAAACTGGCCGTGAAGGTGAAGGGAAAGTTAGCGTGGAACTCGACGTAGCATTTGTCGGCCGGGACGTCCCTTCTCCCCATGAAGTGCTCCCAACCGATAATGGCGGGCCCGTACAGGAGGAAGGCGATGATCCAGACCAGACCCATGTGGCACATCGTCCTCTTGACGGACTTCTTCATGCTATACTTGACAGCCTGCGTTACGCAGTGATACCGGTCCAGGCTGATCGCCATGATGTTCAGCGTGGAAGCCGAGCAGACACAGTAGTCTATAACCAGCCACACAATACAGGCTTCATGTCCTAGAGACCAGACGCCGCTTAGAATATACGGCACGTACATAGGAATAGCAATCGAGCCGATAAGGAAGTCTGCGAATGCAAGGTTAAGGAGGAAATAGTTACTTGTCGTTCGAAGGTTCCTGTTTTGCCAGAACGCGATGATGACGAGAAGATTGCCACAAACAGTTATGAGAATGACGACTCCTATCAGAAAGGCGAGAACTGCAGTGACGGCTGGTGAGAATGGCGGAGTGTACCCGTTGGTCCCGGCTGTACCGTTTGTGGTACCGTTAGTAGTCGTCAGCGACAGCAAGCCGGTCGTTATGTTGTCTAGGAAGTCCGTTGTAAAATCAACGGTGTAGTTTTCTTCTAAAGCCGCCATAGGTGCCGTAGTGTTCTCCGTAGTCGAGTTGTTCTCAGTCATTTTCGATTTTGGGAAGGTAGCGCTAGGTATGTCTGTCAGAAAGAAGACATTCAAAAACCATCACAACTATGTGATTAGGGTATGTGTATATGAAATCTCGTGTACAGCTACATGGATTACCTAATGATAACATAGTTTAATAGATTAGGATTTAAGTTACATGATTTACGTAGATAATGCGCATGCCTCTATTCTAGATTCATGCAGCCGATCCCTGTTTTTTTTGTTTATAAGATAAATACATAGTAAAATATTAATGGATAAAACAGGTGCAGGAGGAGGGAAAAAGCGTATTTAGCTTATACTAAGCCCTCCTCCTCTATAATAATGAAAATTAATCACAATTGAAATAAGATAATACATCTTTACGTTGTTTTGATTATTTATTGTTTCATGTTAATGGAGATTGATACGTCTGTACTCTTCATTGATCATAAAGTTAACAGGGCTCTGATAGAAACAAATGGCAGAACCATGTCCAAAATCTAATCAGCCCAACAGACAGACTTTATTAGTAACACGATTTATGGACATAATCCTAGAGAGCAGCCGAACTAGGGAATGCACTTACCCACAGTAGGCCGTCTGGCGCCGTAAGCTCTAACAGTGATCCAGATGTTGCTCTACAGCAGGGGACCTGAAGTAATAGGAACGCTTGTGGTTATACCTCCGGATCAAATTGGAGTTTAGAAATATCAATAAATGAAGGTACCGAAACAAACTACAACGTTTATCCGTATGACTAATTGGTTAAATTGTACCCTGATTCTTCTGATATGCATCTTACTTTATCGTTAATGAAGTATGCACTGTTTTGACGGCTGCTGTATGTGTGGAAGCTTGTTCCAGAGAATTTTATGTCGTGATGTTACTGGCAACAGCTGTCGACTGAAACCCCACATAGCGTGTGCGTCAAGTGTGTAAGTAAAGAATGGCCTCTCCTTTGAAATAACCGCTATTTATTTTGCACAGGTAACATTTACAGAGGTCTTCAATGCCACAAACGTGAAGGAACCATATGGCAAATGAAGAGTTGTGGCAGTATATTGTTATCAATTGACATTTGTGCCGGTAAGCTTTTACTTGGCAAGAATCGATTTCTGACGGTTTTACGTGGAATCAGCTGCTTGGATGACCTTACTATGTGGCTGAACAGTTTGTTTTCTTGAAATGCAGCTGTTGTGATACAGTTAGGAACCAGCTAGTAGGAGATTGTTATAGGTAGAACTTGTTTACATTCCTCTTTATCAGTTAGGCGTTTCCCGAACCGGGGTTTATACAGACATTCTATAGCAACTCTAAATCTTGCAACAATGATATGGCACAGTTTGCCCAATTTAGTATTCTATCTGCATGCTGAATTGATTTTTTCCATCGACATGTATAGGACTTACGATGTAAGTATCTATTCTAAAAGTATGTGTTTGTCTGGACAGAGTAGACTGACAACACAAGGGTGGGGGATTGGCAGGCAGGATGACAGAAGGGCAAACGGTCAGACACTTGTGGCGAACTTGAAGGTCACGAAAACCGAAAATCCGGGAGTCTAAAATCTCCGAATTCTTGTTCATTTTGCTACACTATACCACACTACATTCAAATACACATTTATGTTGATAATGTGACAGATTGTTCACGCTGATTTTCCATCCACTTCACATTCATTGTACAATCCCAATCATACACCGCACAGGATATAAGAATCACAGAAGCACGCTCCATCCCATCACTGTTAGCAGCTACGCAACCGTGTTTCACACAGAGACCACACACACGCAGCGACATCGGTTACAAATCATCACATCATATAAGGCACGGCATTGGTGAATGCCAAGTTCTCTGGAGACGCAGTTTGATAAGAGTTGATAATTAATTACTGTTCCAACTGTGTCAGAGAAGTTTAATATGTACCATTTTATAATTAGAAAAATAAAAAGCCTGGCTTGAACAGTTGAACCATAGTCGAGTACCTTTGACTAAGACTGTTGTCAATTCTTGCATTTGCACAGAATACGTAGTATTCATACATCCCCGTATGCACAGTTCCTTGTTAGTACATGGTACATGTACGTTGGTCAATACACGAGAAAACAATACCCAAACAATAAGGGAAATACGCCATTTACTGTCTAATGCGCGCCATAATCGATGTTGTTTTGTATATTGTCGCATATAGTTCTGTGCATTGAGTTCCATGAATACAGATTGTCTCGCAGAATAACTGTCCAGAAGAAATGATTTTGGACACTAAAGTTGAACAGTTAAGCACGAACTTACCGTGCTCTAGGCTCTAGAAGTGGAAAATGATGGATGATTTGGGGACGGAGGCAAACTTCCCAACCTACAAAGTCATAAATGGCATGGAAAGATTTTTGAAATCACACCCATTACCACAATCGATTGCTCTCTAAATAGCATTTTATCTTACCGGGAATTTCAGGGATTTTGACTCTAGTTTGAATAGTGCCATTACTGAGACTGAATGGGTCCGATCGGCTCAGACCTATCTATTTGGCAGAGATTATGTCTATTGCATAACCATTTGAAGGGATTATGTCTATTGCCTGACCATCAGCCTAGCTTAGCCGTCCTGGGAACTACCAGGTCACTGATAACGTGACCCTTCTCTCTGTGGACATTGTGCTCCGGTAAGCCATTATTTCTTTTGCCCGGAAATAATCCCCAGGTTCATCCTTCTATGGATTGGAATCTACACTGGTCTCTTATCGACTGATATTTGTAATGCCCAGGGTACTGATGACCCATTTGCTCAGGTAACAATCAGTCACCTTATAAGGACGTTGCCCTCCGTTTGTGTAACGAACCGTTTGTCTAGACATTAGTGGTAGAGTAGAAACTGTGTAACAATCATTGGACATTTGCCATTGGAGAGGCCGAGGTAAAATTGATTAATCCTAGAAAGTATAATGCTATCGTCAATCAGGAATGGTAGCAAATTGGGACGTCAGAATTTCGGTGCTTCTTGTCGAAGTTTTGAGACCTTCGCCAGCGCAGTCTAGTCATCCCCATAAGTGGATTTGGACGTTTTTTGTTGAATACGTAAAATCTTTATCGAAGGCGTAATCAAGAAACGCAATCTACATCTTCATAACTTTCCCCCACCAAACTTTTGGGTTTTTCCTTCAAAAAGCGTGAGAATTGGACGTCTAAGATCTTGCTTCTTCTCTCTCATGCGCCGTAACCTTCAGGATCTAGGAAAAGATAAATGATCTGAAACGACGCCACACCTTATAAGGTAATAGGTAGCACTGTATACCCGACTCAGCTGGATGCCCACTAAGGCGTCCAAGGAGCCGAAACCACAATATTTATTCCTAAGCATGGTTTGAGAGATGAGTGATGTAGCACGGCTTTCATGGCTGCGATATTGGCATTTAAAAGGCTTCTATGCCCTTTAATGAAGTAGACTTACCGTCTGTTTTCACGGGATCAGTAGAGAATTGGTCTGAAAAGAATCGGTACGTCAGCACAGTAGAATCGCCAGATGAAGAGAATGCCAACTACCTCTAACTACAACTTCACGGTACACATCTAACCAGATGCAGCAATGGTGATCATAGACCGTGTCCTTGCCCTAACGCTCTGGCCTTTCAATTTATCACGGCAAAATAAGAGCTGAATAGCACTGATAAGTAGATCTAATTCCAGGCGCTCAACGATTGCCTAATGGCAGACGATAACCCTGGTTTGTCCTTCATGAATTCAGGAATCCCAACAGGCCATAGCTGCAAATATCCAAGTTATTAACACCGTCCATAGAATGCCCGAGGGAATGAAATGAGTTTATCAACGTTCTTCAATTAAGAAATCCAGTATGGATTGACTTTGAACTGGTATAAGGACAGTCAGATCTGCTTGATAGGACAGAGATGATGCTGTAATTTCATCATACCATGACTGGCCTGCTCATAGCAACGCTGTATTGAGCTGTGGCAACCAGTACGAAGAGTATGTTGCCGTGTATTGGTCTCAATGGAAACCATAGGCTAGGGCTGCAATGTATTTACTTTATGCGAAGGCAATGGCAGGATTGTACAGAGGCATCATCATGGCAGTTCCCCATCTTGGATTATGATTTTTACCTCACCGTGTCCGCCACAGTACCATTTTCGTAATGATGACGTTGTCATATTCCTACGACTATTGGCATGGCATCCTTACCCATCCATTATTCATTCATAGTGAACACCAACAGCTAGGTACAAAACATGTAAAATTTATATTCTACGTGCTGATTGTAAGGTTTTATTCTCATCACGGGGGGAACACAAGGCTATAAAAGCCTCATCTGTTTCTATCAGTACCGTACTGTGAACAACATGAAGCAAGTGTTATAAAGCAAGTTTGAACTGTGATTTCCAACACAAGATATTGGACTTACCCAAATTTTTCACTATACAACTCCAGTCTTTGTCGAGGAATGAGAAATCCACTGCTTCTTGGACGTTATACAGATGACATGCGTGACTCGGTGAGCAGTGGATCATACGTTGCAGAGCATGAAGCAGTGTTAAGCATGTGATCGTTTTCAGTTGATACGTCTCCAGATCATAAAGATTGGGAGGACAAATTTCCCACGGGTGCTTCTAATAACCCCACAAGATGCTTTATTGTCTGTCTGGCAGCCATTGGTTTTACATTCACATCTGCAGCAACGATGATTGTGGTATTTGCTTTTGAGTTCATTAAATGAAATGAGGGTGTGATGGCACTTCCATATACTGGTCTGGTAGTCTTTGTATTTGTAAGGTTTGAAACATTGTGCGGAAACGTGTATGTCAGGAAAATATAATTTTCTTTCACAACAGCCTCACGGAGTCATTCTCCCCGCGTGCATTCCTCGCAGGATTAACTTCTCATCACAGGCAGGATAACGGTCATTCTCATTTCACGGTCTTTGCGTCTGTCAAGAAGGTTGACATGTTCACGCACCCAAGGCGTACGTTTCGTAGGCACTACTGATTTTTGGGTTGAACGGAGAAAAGATGCCTTCTCACCAATTATTGGTCAGCCTGGTTGGTCTTTACCACAGTTGAATAAGGTGTATCATCTAGTTGTAGTCCATTCTGTAGCTGCCATAACATCGAGTCTTAAATGAGTGTCATATAATACGTGTGTCTCAGAAGGTACGTATGTAATAAAGGATATGGTTGTGATTGCATGAGGCAATGAAAGCAACTTCAAGGCACTGGGAACTCCTACTTTTCTATCGATAGGTTTTATGATGCCACGTTCTGATGCAGCAATGGTGATCATAGAACGTCTGTGTCCTCACACTCTGGCCTTCAATTTATCACGGTAAAATAAGAGCTGAATAGAACTGATAAGTAGATCTAATTTCACCCACCCAATGATTGCGAAATGGCAGAAGATAACCCTGGTCTGTCCTTCATGAGTACAGGCCATAACTGCAAACATCCAAGTTATTAACGCCGCCCACAGAGTACACGAGGAAAATGAAATGAGTTTATCAACGTTCTTCAATCAAGGCATCCAGGACGGGTTTACCTTGAACTGATATAAGGACAGTCTGACCTACCTTACACGACAGAGACGATGCCGTAACTTAACGTAACGAATGTCTTGCTCGTAGCAACGCCTCTGTATTGAGCTGTAGCAACCATTACGAAGAGTGTGTTGCCGTGTATTGGTCTCAATGGAAATCATCTGCTAGGGCTGAAACGCATTTACCTTGGCAGGATTCGCCCAAGTGGGAGGTGGGAGGACCAAGTTTTCTATACACTTCAGGGGCTGGGGGTCACCAAAACTGACTGGAGGGCCCGTGCAGGAAGCAGATCAACCTGGCGGGACCTGTGCATGTCTGCAGATGCCATGCATCGGCTCCTAATGTCTGCGGACGATTGATTGATTGATTGAATGGCAGGATTGTATAGAGACATCTTTGTGGCAGTTTCACATATATTTTGAATTTTTTACATTACCATTTTCGTAATAATAACGTTTACGTTACCATATTGCTATATATTGGCATAGACTGAAGACCCTTACCCTTCCATTCATATAGCACCGACAGCTAGGTACAAAACCTGTAGAGTTTATGTTTAAGTGCTGATTGTCAGGTTTTATTTTTCATCCCGGGGGTAACGCAAAGCCTCACCTGTTTTATCAGTCCCGCACAGTGACCAGCATGAAGCAGTGTTTGCACATGGTCGTTTTGAGTTGATAGGGCTGAAGATTAGGAGATCAAATTTTCCACGGGTGTTTCTAATAATCCGACGATATGTTTTGATTGTCTGGCAACCATTGGTTTTACATTCACGCCAGTAGCAATAATGATGATTGTGGTATTTGCTTTTGAGTTCATGACATAAAATGAGGGGTTTGATTGCACATCCATATACTATCACTGGTCTGCTAGTCTTTGTATTAATATTTGTAAGGCATGCAATATTGTGCGGAAACTTATGTATCAGGAATATGTGATTTTCCTTTACAACATCGTGCCGTGGTCATTTTCCCGCGTGCATTCCTGACATTACTGACCGACTTCTCATTACTTTTTTTAAACAGGGGCAAGGATAACGATCATTCTCATTTCATGGTTTTTGCGTTTGTCAAGAGGGCTTCATACCCATAAAGTCCGTTCTGTAGACACGTACACTGATTTTTGGTTTGAACGAAGAAAAGACAAAGCCTCCTCATTTATTGGCCAGCCTGATATCAGGTTTGTACCACAGTGAAATACGGCACATCCTCATGTTGTAGCCTTAGCTGTAGCTGTCATAACGCTCAGTCATATAATATTAGAGTGTCATATAATACTGTGATCTCTTTTAGGTCACATACGTGTGTCTCAGAAGGTACGTATGTGATAAAGGATATGGTTGTGATTTTATTTGGCAATGAAACCAACTTCAAGGCACTGGGAACTCCTACTTTTCTGTCGATTGGTTTTATGATGCCACGTTCTGATGCAGGAATGGTGATCATAGAACGTCTGTGCCCTCACACTCTGGCTTTTATATTTATCACTGTAAAATAAGAGCTGAATAGCACTGATAAGTAGATCTGATTTCACCCGTCCAGTAACCGTGTAATGGCAGGCGATAACCCTTGTTTGTCCTTCATGAATTCATGAATCCCAACAGGCCATAACCGCAAATATCCAAGTTATTAACGCCGACCCCAGAATACTAGAGGGGATTAAATGAGTTTATCAAAGTTCTTTAATCAAGGGATGCAGTACGGATTTACTTGAACTGATATAAGGACAGTCGGATCTGCTTGATAGGAAAGATACGATGCTGTAATTTCATCAGTCTGACGACTCGACTGTTTGTATCGTTACGCCTCTGTATTGAGCCGTGGTAACGAGTTCAGAGAGTGTGATGCCGCAAAAGCAACATCATCATGGAAGTTCCCCATCTTGAATGCCTCACCCATATCATCTGTTTCTACCAGTACTGTACATTGAATGACCTGAAGCAATCTTAATCAAGCACATGGTCGTTTCAAGTTGAAAGGGCGCCACGTTACGAGGCCAAATTTCCCATGGGTGTTTCTAATAATCTGACAAGATGTTTTTATTGTCTAGCAACCATTGGTTTTACATTCACATCTGGAGCAACGATGATTGTGGTATTTGCTTTTGACTTCATAAAATGAAATCAGCGATTTGATGGAATTCCCATAAACTATTACTGGTCTGGTAGTCTTTGTATTTGTATTTGTAAGGAATGTAATATAGTGCGGAAACGTGTATACTAGGAATTTGTGATTTTCTTTTACACCAGTATGATGTAGTCATTCTCCCCGTGTGCATTCCTGGTACATGGTAGGACTGACTGAGTACTCAATTTTGTTCTAAACAGGGGTCAAGGATAACGGTCATTCTCATTTCACGGTCTCTGCGTTTGTCAAGAAGGTTGACATGTTCACGTACTCATAGCAACCGTTTCCTAGACACTGATTCTGGTTTGATCATTGAGAAGACAATGCCTCCTCATCAATCATTGGCCAGCCTGATATCAGGTCTTTACCATACTGGAATACGGCATATCCTCTCTTTGTAGTCCAAGCTTTAGATGGCATACCGCCAAGTTAATAAGGGTCTTGTATGATAAAGGTTTATTACGTAGATCTATGAGTTAGGATACTCTTGTACACAAAAGACAGACTGTTGGGATTCCATTACGACATGAAATTGAGGAACTGGGAACGCCTAGTTTCCTGTTGATAGGTTTAACGATGCCACGCTCTGATTTGTTTTTGACGTCTATCGGTTGCAGTTGGCGCCATTGATTATTTTTAATATCCAAGCCAGGACAAACAGCCAGACCATTGCAAAGCAGCTGAAGTTAATAGGATATTGACACGTCTAGGTTTTGTCTCTTATTGGGTAGCAAGGTCACTTCCTCTGCTTTCAGCTCGTATCGATGGCAATTATGAAGTTTTTCCCAAAGCGGGATGGCAAATATTGTTGACGCCAAGCTATATTAAAGCTGCGATATCATCGCCTGCAGTAAAATGAGGTACGTGTCAAAACAAGCAATATGCAGCAAAATGCTAACAGAATACAAAAGTGCTTTATTCTTGCATATAGACTCTCTTATTTTCATAATATCACTCAATACCTGACTGCATTGTTAATGCATTTGGCTCGCATCAGGCTTAATCATGAATCCACTCCTTTTAACATGAGCTGACGAGTTCTGATACAGTCCAAAGTCATCGATTTTAGCTTAAACCGGATCGCGAGGTGAAAATGATAATAATCCTCCTGTATTGTAAACATAGATAAGCGCAGGATCGCGACCTGGTGTTGTGTATACTACCTTTGTAAGGGTCGTCAACATTGATTTAATACTGATAATCGCATTGACTATCTCAAGCCTATTGTGTAAGCGATATTGGGAATACTTAAGAAACAACGAGCTTTGCTTCGAGAATGGTTTGACAGTAAACTTCGTACAGTTCCTTCTGCTGACGTCTTCTGTGAAAACTGACCACTAACGGTGCAATGTCACCATATATGCATACATAGAAATTTTAATGCCAATTCATGCCCGAGGGCTAATTGCAAAAACATGGGAAAAGATAAAATAACAGTTAGCAGTAAAAATGCCATAAAGTAATACTACTAATGCTACTTCTAATATAGTTATTGTTGGGTTTGATTTCTTTTCTGTGGCTGTGTGCAGTGGAGTATGAAATGCCCGAAGATTTGCGAGATGTATGAATTGAGAGGTTTTACTAGAAATGTAGTTTTTTTTGCAGGCAGAATAGGAGAATAAAGATAAGAAAACTTTATGGTGACTAGTTCAAATAACTTACCTCTTTCAGTGTTGTATTGAGGGCAATGGCAAATGTTAAATATAAATCGCCGTTGACGTATGAAAATGGATCTCTTGTCGTTATACTGTTCTGACGAATGACCAAATAAATGTTTGACAACAAGCATTATGAACATGGTCGAAACAGATAAAGCCAGCTTTTGCCATGGCTTATTCCGCCCCATTTGCCATAGGATGCATAACGTAGATAGATGCGCCAACGAAGTTTGAGACCTTTCTAGCTGCTGTATAAAGACATCAATTACAATAACTTTCTCAACTGCTATACGGTTGACAACAAAATTATTTCTAACCCTCATAATTTTCATTGAGTTTGTTATGGAAAAAGTGGTTTCGTTAAGGAAAAAGTGGTATTGTTTTGTTTAGACACATTGGTGAATATAATTACAGAATAGCATTTGTGTTGTGTAGATATGGTTGCCAAAAGATATAGATAGATATCATCACTTTTCTCATTATCAGGTTTTATAAGTGAGTTTCTGTTCTAAACTGAATAGATTGAAAGTGATAGATAACCATGTTTGTGTGATTCACCGATTGCTTTCCATCCCCTTAATAATCATTGTTTCCTTGGACCACTTAAGTGGCTTGGATAATTAGCGCCAAATGTTCTTAAGTAAAGCACCCCGCTGTCCGCGCCTTGGTTGAGCTACTCAATCAATAAATATAAAGCTTTTCTTACGTAAATAGTTCGTTTTAGAGTTATCCATAGGGTCACAAGGGTTAGGGCACCTCAGTACGGCAGAGTGAGTGTAAGCCTTTGTAGCTTTCGTCCGCTCCTTAGAAAATGACCCAATTTGAAAATGACTGAAACTTCTTAAGACCCCACAGTGTGCTCACAACTAAAGACGTAGTTCTCTTTCCACCTGCGTCTGTTCGCTAACAGTCCCCAGCTCCAGGTCATTAGTCAGCGAACTGGCTCATTTGTATTCATTAGGACCAGCGTTTAGCTGGGCAACAGAACATTGATTTTCCGGGAATCCCTTTGTGTCCCTAACAGATGATCATTGGGTAATTTCCTGGAAGGCAGTCCTCCCGAGCATCATGATGACGTTTTGATGGACACTGCGCGGACAAAGGCACCCAATGATCAATATCCCTTAGAGGGGTGAAGGCAAATTTAGTTTGAATCCAGTCTATCGGCGTGACTTAATGGAATTATTTTCCTCGTTCATCACATGATGGCTCCGCTCCACATCATGTACCAGGGCTAGTTTAATTGAAAGATGGTAGGATATGAAGCAGAGTTCCATCGCCAGCATGTTCAAACAGCAGGCCTTACACGACAAAACAATGTTGCTCGAAGCCTATACACCGCCTTAAAAGATAGTCGACAAAGTCATAAATCACCTAAAGGCTATGTTTCCGAACTCGGAAGTAATGAATCCCCTTTTAGTTACGCTCAAAGTATGCCTTGACGTAACTGTATGTAATGTGACTTTGCCTTTGGGAGAGCTGGGGGCAATGCAAGGTACGTCTGATCGAAAGGCATCCAAGAAAAATATGACAGTCAAAGTTTGCAGAAATCCAGGCTTTTCATGGTCCATCTATTACCTTATGTAAGGTCTTATGAAAAGTATGAAAACTATGCGCGTTATGAAGTCAGCGATAGCAGCTCATCATGCGAAGAGCTCAGGCGTAGAGCAGCATCATTTCTTCTTTGACTTGCTCCACCCAATCTGCCTGTGGACATGGTCAAACGTTTCCATCATTCAATAAATGATTACTTTAATAAAAGTGCTTTTACTGCTCCATTGTCCAATTTAGATTACACCATAATTTACGTTTCGGAAACTTGCAGATTCCCCATCTATACTGGCTTCCATTTGGACAACAAAGTGATGTTGACATTAAGATGAACGACTTTTATTAGCGAATGATAAGCTGAGTACCGTATGTTTAGGCACACGGAACGTCATAGTCGCAGCTTTAAGGCACGTCCTTCGGCGTTGGCTGCCACTTGGCAATTCAAAAGATAACCTTGGGCAACCCCCTCCATTTTTTACACTTTCAAATCATCAACTATTTGCTGTCACATAATGCGTTTCAGATACCCGCGTTTCATCCAGATGCTGGCAGGCTTTCAACGAAAATACCCTATCTTTCATATGTACGTCACAGTTCATCTATGCTTACTTATATGCTAGACGCTGTAGGTATTAGACTGTTCTCTATGCGTCAACCGAGCTATTTCATCCTGCTTTGAGGAAAGCCTTTTTCCAATATTAAAGCATTAAAGGTGACAAATTTTCCATCATCTTCCAAAAAGGTGCCATTATGATTTTATGAGCTTTTTTGTTGGTTCCCCCAAGGGAGGAAGCATAGACTGGAAGTCTCACTGTTTTGATATTGAAACCAGATCATTTTAAGATAATGCCAGAAGGGTATTTTGCAGTGTTAGCCCACACATAACAACAATTAGACGGCAACTGGGTTCTTTTAAGTTACTTCTGAAAAAGTTATGCCCTACAGATAGTTATTATCTTTATATCACGTTGTTGTGCAGACCAGTCATGATTGCCTTCATTATACGAGAGATATTTCCCCGCATCATGTTATATTTTGATTAAGGCAGTCCGGCAATGTTTATTACCGAAGTGATCAGAAATCAAGTTATATGCTTCTGTATCTATAGCTATTCTCTCCACAGAATCTGTGAGAAAGTGGCAAGGTGGTCATGTGGTTTGCATTGCTGACCTACAGTCTGAAGATTCTGGGTTCGAATCCCTAGCAGGCCCCAGTGTAGAGCCCTTGGGAAAGGCACTTTACATCTATCTCTTCACTAGACTCTGGTGAATCTAATTTCGGTTAGCTAGAGTGTACTACGTAGCTTCGGTTAGGGACATCCTCTAGCTTTCGGATGGGACGTAAAGATGGAGGTCCTGTGTTTGAGGGGAGCCTCATCTTGAGCATGTTAAAGATCCCACCAAACTTATCGAAAAGAGCAGGGATCCTTCCCGGTGTGAGTGGATCAAACCTTACAGTCTGGTCTCCGGGGTGACATCTTGAAAAGGTGATAGTCACCTGTTATGCCAATCCTTCCACAAATGTGTTAAATAAGTGAATGAATAGAAATAATTATATAACGGTGCCCGTACTGAATCCGTACTAGATCCGTGTCCATTGTCAAGTCACCCCCGGAACTGTATTACGTAACAAACCGTAGAGCTTCTCTACTTTATAGGCAGGGACCATAGCACGGCTGGACGACGTTTATTTCCCTCGTGAACTCACACTAAATGTGCTGTTTGGTTTTTCTGATTCAAAATCACCAGGGTTGTTCGCAGTGTCAATGACAATTTGTTAACAACATCCAGCTTGCTTTGATGTATAATACCCGTGTGATGATGTACCATTTGGGAGAGGCGAGCTAGAATGAAATCAGCGAAGGATGTTTGAGAAGTATGTCTGGCTTTAGCATCTTTTACATCTTTTAGCGCATGCCTATGCATCAATGGCAGTATGGTAAGCCTTTCTATCACGTTGTAAAGTTTTAGCGGTGAAAAATGTAGTAGTTTTTCCAAGTTCCCCTTTTTTATTAGTTTTACGTACAGGATATTCGTGGGCGTTATGGCTTTGCCTTCAGGATGTCAAGGATCTTACCAGTGCTATATGGCTGGGATTATGCGGAGCTCTGGGCTGTGACGTGCGTATCGTGTTCTCCCCAAAGGGCTAAAGCTTTTGATCTCGTTAGCGCCATTGCTCATTTCGTGGTAGGCAAGTTGGGGTCAGGAGTAGAGCCTGCGATTTAAAGCAACGGTCAGGCCGATGCCACAAAAGCTGTTGGACAGCCGCATAACGATTCGATCATAAGACGATGAAGAAAGTCCACGTCTTATATATTCGTATTTAAGAGTTTTGTGAACGGGTTCGATATCATTTCCAGGCCAGGCACTTTTGGGCCGTATTTCAGAAAGTGTTTTGGCCTGTATCCGACTTTTGGCAGGGATTCTACTTTTGGTACATCATAAGGAACCGCTCACAAAATGATGACAAAAGTCCGCATTATATTTATGTCTTTTAGGATTACAGAAATGGCTTCGATGTCATCTTAAACACTATCCGGTCATATTTTAGACAAAGTTATGGCGATATCAGCCAACTTTGGGAGTTCTCGATGTACTGTTGCTAGACCATAACGAATTGATCACAAGGCGACGGAGAAAATCCTCGTTTTATGTTTAAAGATTACGGGAATGGGGTTGATGTCATTCCAAACACTTTCCGGCCATATTTTAGACGGTGTTATTTTTGGCGCAGACTTGAATGTCAATGCAAATATCATTTTCAAACCACAACGGGTGGAGACCTAACTATCAATTATGACTGATAACGCATCCTATACGTCTAAGTTCTACTGCGATAACTGGAAATAAAACAGCATGTGACAGGAATGCGAATGGCCTCGATGCCATCTCAAACGCTCTCCAGCTATATTTTAGACGGTGTTATGGCGATAGCATCCAACTTTCAGGATTCTATGATCTGCAAAAGAAATCTGCATTTATTTTATTTTTTGTCTTTCAGGACTGCGGGAATGCGTGAATGGGTTTGATGCCATCTCAAACACTCTTCAGCCATATTTTAGACGGTGTTGTGGCGATATCATCCACATTTCGAGATTCTTTATAATCTACTGTTGCTAGACCAAAAAGAATCGATCACAAAACGACAAAGAAAGTCCGCGTTATATGTTTGTCTTTGAGGATTACACGAATGGGTTTGATATTATTCCAAACACTTTGGGGCCATATTTCACACGGTGTTATTTTTGGTGCATACATATGTTATTTTCAAACCATAATGGGGTGGAGATTAAACTATCAATTATGAGTGATAACACATCCTATACGTCTAAGTTCGACTACGATAACTGGAAATAAAATAGCATGTCCGACAGACTTACAGTAGTAATGTGAATGGGTTTGATGCCATCTCAAACACTCTTCAGCCATATTCAAGACGGTGTTATGACTTATGGCGATATCATCCAACTTTCAGGATTCTTTGTCAGGGTTTGAAATACCCTCTCTCGCACTATCCCCGAGAAAGTTATGTTTTATGTGCCAGACTTTTTGGAGACGTCAGGATGCCCGGCGCGCAAGTTATTATTTTTTTCCTACAAAGCGACCCTTTAAAAGTTTTAATACAGCGGACCCACTGCCGGCTTCTGAAATAAAATGTATTCCGCCACGGCTTTACCTGAGTGCCTTCCAATTTCTAACTGAGCTCTTTGCATTCGCTTTTTCGGGCCACCGAGTGCAAGGAGCGCCCCGTTACAAATTGGATAGCACCCAGGCTAGCCTCGGACAGCATGCATGTGAGCGATCTCTTTACAGGTGGCTATCATGTTGCAAAGTGAAAACTTTCAGTACCTCTGGTATTTTCCAATGTTGTTTCAAAGTTTGTTTTACTTCAATGTGTTATTTTCAAACTACTACAACGGGTGGAGACTAAACTATAAATTAGGACAGATTTTTTTCACCTTTCGTCTAAGTTCGACTGCGATAACTGTGAATAAAACAGCATGTCCCGCAGACTTACAGAAGGATTGTGAATGGCTTCAATGCCATCTCAAACACTCTTCAGCTATATTTCATATAGACAGTGTTATAGTGATATCATCCAACTTTCGGGATTCTTTATGATGTACTTTTGCTAGACCGTAACGAATCAATCACAAAACGACGAAGAAAGTTCGGATCATATGTTCGTCTTTGATGATTACGTGAATGGGTTTGATGTCATTCCAAACGCTTTTCAGCCATATATTTCAGACGGTGTAATGGCGATATCACCCAACTTCCGGTAGTCTATATCTACTGTTGCTAGACCATAACGAACCGATTAGAAAACGAAGTCCGCTTTATATGTGTGTTCGTCTTTGAGGATTACGTGAATGGGTTTGATATCATTCCACACACTTTGGGGCCATATTTCACACGGTGCTATTTTTGGTGCATACATATGTTATTTTCAAACCATAACGGGTGGAGATTAAACCATCAATTATGACAGATAACACATCCTATACGTCTAAGTTCGACTGCGATAACTGGAAATGAAACAGCATGTGACAGGAATGCGAATGGCCTCGATGCCATCTCAAACGCTCTTCAGCTATATTTTAGACGGTGTTATTTTTGGTGCAGACTTGAACGCCAGTACAAATGTTATTTTCAAACCATAACGGGTAGAAACTAAACTATTAATTATGACTGATTACGCATCCTATACGTCTAAGTTCGACTGCGATAACTGGAAATGAAACAGCATGTGACAGGGATGCAAATGGCCTCGATGCCATCTCAAACGCTCTTCAGCTATATTTTAGACGGTTCGTATGTTCGTCTTTGAGGATTACGTGAATGGGTTTGCTGTCGTTCCAAAAACTTTCCGGCCATATCTTAGACGGTGCTATTTTTGGTGCAGACTTGGATGACAATACATGTATTATGTTCCAACCACAACGGTTAGGGATTAAAATATCAGTGATGACTAATAACACATCCTGTACGGCTTAGTTCGACTGCGATATCTGGAAATAAAACAGCATGTCCCGCAGACTTACGGTAGGAATGCGAAATGGGTTCGATGTCATCTCAAACAGTCATATTTCACACGGTGTTATGGCGACATCATCCAACTTTAGGGATTCTTTATGATCTACTTTTGCTACACCGTAAAGAATCGATCACAAAACGACAAAGAAAGTCCGCGTTATATGTTCGTCTTCGAGGATTACGTGAATGGGTTTGCTGTCTTTCCAAAAACTTTCCGGCCATCCTTCAGACGATGTTATTTTTGGCGCGCGTAATCCAGACTTGAACTGTCAATGCATATTTTATTTTCAAACCACAACGGGTGGAGATTAAAAGATTAGTAGTGACTGATTGCCTATGCGTTGTCTCGCAGGCTTACAGTAGGAATATCTTATCCAGTAAATGGTTTCTTTTGTAGCGTCAAGGATCGTTAGGATCCCCTTTTATCTCTTAGAAGGCATTTAAAAGAATAGATACCAGACTTTTGTTACTATTACCATCACTTACTACGAATGGATAAGCCACCTAGACTATACAAAGCTGACGGAGGCCACTAGACGTGGTTCTCAATCTTATTTGCTCCTCATATTAATACATGTACATTTAACGATGTCTCTTCTAACCAAATTCGATAGCTAGAGTTAGCGAAAACTACTTGTTATTTCTCTCTAGGTCACTCTTATCAAACCATCTAGCCATTGCATACGTTGGGCATCTCAGGTCAACTGTCGGTTTTATACAAACGCGAGTCTTGTCCTGAGATGACGGGATGACGAAGTTATGGTATTGTCCAATGACCAGGGAAAGTGGGTGGATCTCTGATTGCTTTGTCAGCCTACTCCGTCCAGACAAGCGTACGCACAAACCCAGAGTTCAGCTACCCAAAACAGTACTTCCGTACCCGGAATGAAACCAGAATTATATTGGAAGCCAGCTGAAACATGACTAAGGAGACTTGCCACCTGTTGCCCAATCTGTCTGATGATACCCAATGGATCTCTGTCAAGTATATGACAGATAGAGCCTTTTGCAGACCAGCAAGTCTAGCCCAGCCTGCATATCCGGATGCACAGTACCTTCTGTGACACTACAGTCCCCTTGAGCATATTGTAAGGGTTATGTAGGGCATGCACTGATCCTCAAGGACAATATTGAGAAGTCGTGTTGCCCCATTAGTTTGTTGGCACAAGGGCTCTTCATAGAGCTATGTTCCAGGCATGAGGAATTGAAGATGACTAAAAACAGACTGGTTGCTCTATAAAATAGACACCCTCCATCTGTCGCACTTGACAGAGATATATGGAGGGTTCTTGTGTCAAAGAGACTAATGGACGAACAGAGAGGAACTGTAGCTTTTGATCCATTTAGACTTTTGAGTTCGTTCCATTAACTCTCGGGAGCAATGTATCGTGCCTGCACGATGACAAAACGACGCGGTTTATAATATAAGGAACTGTCACAGTTTTTGTCCGTCGAAATAAAAGACTTACTGCTGGCTTCTTAGCCTCCAGGGAAGGAGATATTCTTCCGCTGAAGGGTTGGTTACTGTTTTCGGTAATGTTTGCGTGTTCGCAGCTGTAGCTCAACGTAGGTTTGACGGATTCCTTTAATTTTCGGTATATGATTATTTATGGAGATACAGATGATGCGGATTGCTTTTTTCATATTGTATCTATATTTAATCAAAATGAAATAACTGGACACCCCTGTGCAGCATGCGGTGTGATCGTCAATCGTTTAAGAACTATACCACACTACTACAGGGCTAGCTTGTTTTGTGTATCATAAGTGTGATTTCAGCCGTCTTTTCATGTAGCGTTACTGCTGTTTATTAGATCAAGGAGGTTAAAAATTTGATGTTTAACCTCCTTGATTAGATGTCTAAAATTGTCAGCAGTCGTTGTGAACATTGTGCATTATATACTTCTTTTTTTTAAATAATTTTTATTGGAATTTAACATAGACAAATACAAGGAAGTGACACGGATCCTGACATAAGACAGATATTACAGAAACAAAAATGTAAGGTAAGGAAAAGTACATAGGTGAATCAAAATGTAAATACAAAATAATCAAACTAATATGTAGATACTGCACAACAGAGGCGATATGGAAATTTGACAAATAAAGAACTTAAATAATACTGAACGAAAACTAGATGCATATATAATGCATTATATACTTCCCGGAGGTTTGGATTCTCAGGATTCTTGTTCCTTCTGTTATTTCATACCTGCGCTTAGTACCAGTAAAAAAGAGAGTATATGAAGTGTATTACACAAATCGTGTAGCTGGACATTGACAGGAAAGTACATTAACAAAGCCCTGACTCTAAAAACCGACGGTTGCCTCTACGATTACCCAGTAAAGTTCTTTATTCTTGCGATGTATGTGTAGTGCGAACAAAAATAGCCTATACAGCCTGGGGCTGAAGAAGAGAAGCTCTCACAACATCGTTCGGTCTGCTGACTTATCTCAGCAGCGCAGCAGTTACTCGGTCCTGCTTTGTAGATAATGTTGCGAAATGGAGTGAACGTCGAAAACGGACGTAAAATTCAAGACCCTCAACACATCATACCCCGCAGGATTGTCTTCAATGGGCTCTCTGGCCATTTCATCTGCCGCACGGATAATATTTCCTTAGAAGGAAATAAGCTTTGAGCGTCAAATTATTTCCCAAGGAAGATACACTGTCCGTTACACAGAGCTTTTAAGGTCTATAGCCAAACTTTACGTCCTTGTTACACCAACATATATTCTTTACTCATTAGCTGGTCGAAGTTCATGTTTTTCCTTAATGTGATGAGGATAGAAGTTTATGTTTTTCCTTAATGTATTGAAGATAGAAGTTTATTTTTTTCCTTAATGTGCTGAAGATAGAAGTTTATTTTTTTCCTAATGTGATGAGAACTTTATGTTTATTCCTCAATGTTTATTTTTGGTGATTTGATGAAGATAGAAGTTTATGCTTTTACTTAATGTGATTTCATTTATAAAGGAACTGTACCATCCCGTTTTGTGCAGTTTAAGTCATAGTCTTTCGAGACTGACTGACTGACAGAGAGAGAAATTAATAGAGAGATGGAGATAGCTGTTGTACAAAATGTAGTTACATGTATATCAACCTCTCTTCTTCATAGACTTGATTGCAAAGTTTCCTTCACTGCATGAAAAGTCGTATTTACCAATGGTAATAAATGTAAAGTTGGGTAATGTATGTTTACTTTGTAAACAGTACCGGACCTTTTAAAAAGTAACAATGAAGTAAACATTACCCGACTTTACTGGCATTTACTACCAATTTGGTAAATCCAACTTTTCGTGCAGTGCTTATTGTGCAACTGACGTTTAGACCCTTTGAACATTATAACAAATGGGAAACCGTCGCAACGTAAAAACAGGAAATAGCCCCACAGATAAGACTGCGGGCTACCCATTTTCCACAAAGTTTGGTGCTGATGTTATCATGTCTGTTGGAAATGTCAGAGTTGAAGCGGCGATGTCTGCCGTTGGCGTCAGGCGTAAGTTGGTACTTGATGCGGATTAAAGCTAGGAAAAGCCTTCCTCTATCTACAAGACTGCAGTTGTGAGGGTAGACAAGAAAGGTTGTTGGCAAGAAGCTGATGTGTTACGCCGAAGGGCAGTTATACCGGCTATACAGATACAGATATAGAAGCTGGTGTGCTATGCCGAAGGGCGGTTATACCGGCTATTAAGATACAGATATAGAAGCTGGTGTGCTATGCCGAAGGGCGGTTATACCGGCTATACAGATACAGATATAGAAGCTGGTGTGCTATGCCGAAGGGCGGTTATACCGGCTATACAGATACAGATATAGAAGCTGGTGTGCTATGCCGAAGGGCGGTTATACCGGCTATACAGATACAGATATAGAAGCTGGTGTGCTATGCCGAAGGGCGGTTATACCGGCTATACAGATACAGATATAGAAGCTGGTGTGCTATGCCGAAGGGCAGTTATACCGGCTATTCAGATACAGATGTAGAAGCTGATGTGCTACGCCGAAGGGCGGTTATACTGGCTAGTATACAGGTACAGATATAGATACAACTCTAACGTTGCCCCATGTTTAATTGTGATAAATGCGAAGTTTTCTTCCATGGTCTCAAAATAAATTGTTGCTGTTGTTAACAAGACTTTTTTTCGTAAAAGTAATGAAGTAGAAGGCAAGTTCTAGTTCTGCCATCTTTGTGAAACCTAAACGAATACATCTTCCTTCACTTTACTAGTAAATGACTTAGGAAAGTAGTCTACATGCTATTTACTCATATCTCACAATGTAATTTACGCATTCCTTAGGAAATTGCTTGAAGCTCTATCCAATTTATTTCATTAACGTTATGCGAATATTACGTTCTGTACTTGTAATATCCGCCAGTTAAGATCTTGTATTGAATGCTAGTTAACGACCCCCTGGTATTTCTTACCGGTTGTTAGTACATCTAAGTCGTTATGGGCTTTTGTGTCTTCATTTTTACGATCTTTTACGGACTGCAATCGATTGAAACAGTGCGCACACGCAGAGCCGGAATGAAGTGGAGGATCATATTTCCTACCTGATGATGCTATTAGGTACTTCGTGAAGAGATACCAGTTTGTCATAATAAGTTCGCGTACGATTGAATAATATTAATGTCTACAGGTACAGGATGAAGACCTAGCCTCCTGTGCAGGCCTCCGAGTGGGTGCGTGTTTTAATACTGGGTTTTGTAGAATTGTTAACGCGTTCTTTTGCCTCGAGGCGGGCTTGTCCTACGATTCCATGGAGGAGCTCTGTAGAGCTGAGGGCTGTGCGAGCAACGTCCACGGAGGAGCTCTGTAGAGCTGAGGGCTGTGCGAGCAACCTCCATGGAGGAGCTCTGTAGAGCTGAGGGCTGTGCGAGCAACCTCCATGGAGGAGCTCTGTAGAGCTGAGGGCTGTGCGAGCAACCTCCATGGAGGAGCTCTGTAGAGTTGAGGGCTGTGCGAGTAACCTCCATGGAGGTTGCTCGTACAGCCCCTATTGGAGAATACGATGGCCGTCTGGTTGTACGATGGCCGGCAAAAGAACGCGGTACTAGTACTTCAAATCTGCACTGCTCAAATTATATCTTTAAGTGCACATTAAATCATGCGTAAAGGTTTCATTTTTCACTCCAGTGAAGAAACAGAACCTTTATGCATGATTTACGGTGTACTTAAAGATAGAATTTCATGCAGTGCCGGTTGGAGACGGTAACTAATCAGGAAGGTCATTCCCTCACTGATGCTTTACTTGCTGCTACTGTTTTTTCCCGCTCTTTCCAAGGTGACCCCCGCCTCTTCCGTCCTCACGGCAAGAGGTTGTAACGGTGTTGACGTTTTGAGGTATCACCTGTGCACGTCTGGGGGCAGGTGGGAATGGAAACGGGATGGTTCCTGCGTTCAGCGATAAGAGCTAATGAAACAGATGTCAACAGTCGGCAACACCCTGCCACTTCACTTGTAAAGCTGCGCGGATGAAGCGGTGGTTCAAGCTTAAGTTTCCATGGTGTTCGGCAAGTGTGGAGAAGTCGGGCCGTCAACACTCGGCAACACCCTGCCACTTCACTTGTAAAGCTGCACGGATGAAGCGGTGGTTGAAGCGAAAGTTTCCATGATGTTCGGCAAGTGTCGGGAAGTCAGGCCATGGCGCCAATGAAATCCATTAACCGCTGCCCGTATGTTTACCAAAGTGTGACTCTTGGCTTGAAAGTCTATCTCTATTGATAAGTCACTCTGAAACAGGTTTGAACTGTAATTTCCAGCACACAAAAACATTGTCAAGGAATGGGCAATTAGAAATGCTACATTCTAGAAATCAGTGGAACATCTTTTTTAACCCATCATCATTATCGGTCAATCGTATTGGTCGGGGTTATACCGTCCCTTACGAGATGATATACCCTTTCGATAGCTTAATGCAGGACGGTGTGTGCCAGGCCTCCGTCCGGGTGATGATGTAAATCACTATGTGGCTGATACGAGACAGGTGTTCGCCAGGCCTCTGTCCGGGTGATTTGAAGTGAATCACCAACTCCATACGGTAGGATTTGGACCATCGCACACCGGGGCATCTCCCTACTCTCGAAAGGTGTGGTAGGTTCTTTAACGTGCGCGAGGTGTGGCTCTCCCCAAACACGGGACCTCCATTTAACGTCCTATCCGACGTCCCTAACCGACTTTAGGGACTCATTTTCACCTGAGTGAAGTGAGGAAACCCGTGTAAAGATCGGTGACATGGCAGGATTCGAACCTGGGCCCTCTTGGTTCTGAGTTTAATACTCTGCCGCTTCGCGACACGACCCCACCAACCCCTCACTATATACAGAACTGTATCTGTATTTCAATCAACTACATTAATGCCCGACCATAAGTTTCGTGATGCTTCTAAATCCAGATATCCGCAACATAATTCCTCATACGTATGCCATGAACATCCAACATGCGTAAAGTATGCATCCTACAATCATTACTCATTATAATTCCATAAGACAAGCCTTTTTTTATCACCCAATTGGGTGATGGTAGAACGCATGGTATAAACTTTCTATCACCCCATTGGGTCATCTTACTACATGAAGATCATAAAGATAACGACTTCTTCGGAAGTGATAAAAATTCTATATATACCCCATTTCTCAATATCTATATCTACAAGGTAGTAGATGATAAACGTATGGAACATTGATATGCTATTTATTATAAATACCTATTTCCACTTAATACGTTAATGCATATGTAAGACGTCGCATCTCGTGTGTCTTACATATCAATGTGGCCTTACAAGTGTTGTCGCGTATCATTCGGGATATTCTTAGAGCCTTTTCACGTGCGATTGAATTATTTAGTATAGTAGAATCATTGAAAATATGCGTTGATTGAAAATCATGTGATGGGGTCATGCGATGCTTATTCACGAGGAGCGAAAAACATGTTCAAAACAAGTATCGTAATGATTTTGACATTTAGCTAGCTTGTGAAGGACGCTAGCTTATATGATTTTCGTCTTCGTTATTTGGTAAATATTACATGCACTAGTGATATCCTAATGTTTAACTTTAATAATTTTCTGTTTTATCAGATTGACCAATGGAATTGCTAAACGACGTGTAACGAAAGTTTTATTTTCATGTTCCCACCTCTGAATCTTACGTACGTATTCCGGAGACTGGTATGATCATAAACAATTTTATTGATTTAAACCACAGGCTGGTTTTCAGATTATGAAATGTGAAACGATAATTCCCAAAACGCCGTTAGCATCCTAGTCTCCAAGGTTAACAGGCCATTAAAATGCTTTTAGTGAACGCGAGTGATTGAATTGTTGGATTACATGGTAGATATTTTTCAAGATACTGTTTTCCTCGAGGACATATCGCAACTGAAAAACACGTTTTTCTACCTTCGGGTATGGAGGTATTGTTTTGGGTGTATGCTTGTCCAGCGGAGACGGTTGCAGTGAATTGGTTGGTTACTTGATCACGAGTTGGTTACTCGATTGACAGGGAGGTTAAGCCTGAAGGTGACCCAGCACCCGCCGGGTGGGACTAAGTGGGCGGCACGTGGAGGAATTCAGGTTGACTGTGTAATACCCGATTAAATTACGTCATACAGGTAATCCTCTCAACAGTTCCAATGCATTCACGAAAACCCCAAAACACTTCCCGGAGGTATGAAATCTCTGATTTCTTGTCTTTCGTATGTTTTTCCTGAAAGGCATGCCCCAAACTCCATGTTCAGGCACGCCCCCTGCATGTGATCATAGGAGAAGAATATCAAAACGGTTGGTCCTAACACAAGGAGTTTCAAGACAAGCATGATATCTCCACGATACTGATAAGCAGCCACGACATCTTCGAAGGAACCAAAAGACAAATCTGTTCTTCTCTGGCGGAAGGAAGAAGACATGTTGTAATTGTCTTGTCCCGTCCTATAGAAACGTGTTTCATAATTTCTTCTATCCATGCCCTATTATCAGAGATGACATAATATGATAAAGACTTGTGGAACCCTTGCAATTTCTGAAGATAACATCTTCTTTCTTCGTCCTACTTTGAAAAATCTATCAGCATTTTCTCTTCATTCCAAAGAGCTATCTCTTCAACCCATACGTCTAACTTACCAAATGGACACATTTTATGGTTTTGTTCTACCATTACGGAGAAAGTCGTATTTCAGAAAATCTCCATTTAGAGAGATTGTATCTGTTCAATGTGATTGTGTTGATGTGAACTATTTCGGGCATGGCTGCAATGGTGCGATAAAATGCAGACACAAGTTTGCCCTAAATTTGATTTTGTTTCCATCTCTTTGATGCTCTGTGTTATATATTCTGGTTTAAGATATTAGCAGACACAATGTTACTATAAATTTGATTTTAGTTTCTGCCTGTTTGCTACTTGTTTTAGATTTATCTGCTTTAACAGGATATTAGTAGACACAATTTTATTCTGAATTTGACTTCTTTTTCTTGTCGGTTGGTGTTGTGTTGTGTATTTTTCTACATTAGCAGAATATTAGCACACGCAATTTTATTCTGAATTTGATTAATATTCCTCGATTTGTTTAGTGCTATATATCTTTCTATTTGCAGGTTAGGTTCATAGCTCTATATTTGCAATTATATTGTCATTTTTAAAGCAGCTATTTTGAAAATTCTCAAACCAAGGTGCACAACCCATTAAAGCTTTAGGTAGATATAGATATAAATAGGTAGATTTAGATATTTGTTAAACTGGCAACTAACGTGCTTCCTTCCTAAGCTGCCAGCTAACATTTGTGACAATTGGACAGCAACGATGTAAGCCCAAGAAAAAAAAAACCCTCTAGATCTTCATTCGCCGTAGACAGTAAAACTATTCCTTGAACAGTCCTGATTAATCCAATTATCTGGGTAACAGATGCTGATTGGCAGTTGCCAAAAGATATGGATTAAGCCCAAATCCCTTCACTCTGAATGTGTGTCATTAGTGAAGTGCCTTAATAGTAGCCTCCTGTGCAGACTCCGTGAGCGGGTGACCGTTTTGATAACGCGTTTTGAAGTTCTTTTGCCAGCCAGAGAAGGTTTCAGACCCGATAGAATGTTTGCCCCGATAGAAGGTTCATTTCCCGCCACGGAATGAACCTTCTCTCAGGGCGAACCTTCTCTGGCCGGCAAAAGAACTTCAAAACGCATTATCAAAACAGCTACCCGCTCACGGAGTCTGCACAGGAGGCTACCTTAATGGCAGGTTGTATTATCCCCAGCCGACCTAGTTGTGCCATGGATAAAGGATGACTAACGAGGCGTTGTCATAAAAGTTTAAGCAGATCACCGATAATCCAATGGACAAGATGGCGTTAGCAAGAATCAATAAACTGTGCATTCGATAAAACCTTTCCAATAGCTGGCACAACGATAGCATGTACTGATGCAGTAGTCTTGGTTTTTCGTATGTTGGGGCTTTTTAATCTGAATACGTAACATGTGCCGGTATAATCCTATACGAAAGTATCGTTTTGGGTGGCTGACTTGTCTCTCTGTCTGTCCTAATTGCTTCAGTTGCATGGTGGGTGGGAGGTGATTTTGACGGTTGATTGATAGGGAGGTCAGCCTGAAGTTGACCCAACACGCGCATGTGGAGGAATTCAGGAAGTGGTTGTAATACCGGATTAAATTACATCATACAATCCCCTCCACAGTTCCAATACATTTACTAAAAACCAAAACACTTCCCAGATAGCGGTCTGAGGACTTGAAGGTTACGGAAACCCAAAATACTCCCAGAAAGTCCGAAATCTACGATTTCTTGTTCTATTATGAAAAGCTTATAGGTCATACATGTATGTTCTATTGTAAGTTTTTGGAAGTCAAGAACTTCAAATCTATTCCTTTTGTTATTCAGATTTAACAGAATGTTCTGTGTCCAACTTCTTCAGACCTCAACACTGAAACATTCCATCTGATCTTCAATATAAATATGAATGTTTACTACTTGTTTCTTCGTCCGTTATTCCAAAAAAGATCGATCGCGACAGATAATTTTGTACTTGACACATGATCGAGCTCTCTCTGTATATAATTGCTTTTGTAAAGTCCCTTGTGTACAAGGTGGCACAATAAATGACCCCTAGTTTATGAAGGGCAATTCAAAACCAGTTAGGGGAACGGCTCCGTGAATCGACCGTTTAATTTCATCGTCGTTTGCTCTTATTGTGAAGCAACAGGATGGGGAATCAAAGTGCCGTTAATCTAGACCTTAGTGTGTTAAGGTCTATGGCCGATTAGTCAACCCTGATAATCCATTAGTTTCGCCAAGTTTATAACCTTCACAATCAATCGATAATACTACATAAAGTTGGTCTTCCTATAACAACGGTAAACTATACTACCGTCTTTGTCGAATGTTTAGTACCGTCTGCTTTTTTAATCACCTTCTCTATAGGTAGCCGAAGACTCAAAAGAGTCATAGAATCCATAAACGTAAAATGAGCTATGAGGCAGTTTTTATTATAAGTTATAGTTCAATGCAGCTATATAGAACTAGAAGGACCGCAGTGATACAGGAGTCTCTTAAAATTTCAGTTACCCGGTTGTAAAGATAGTGTCTGGGGAACTTTTAAATTTGTGCGCTGTGGTACGAGTACATGTGTACTGATGCAACAGACGGACATGGTGAGGTCTTAGTCAATAGTTACTTCCGGGACGGAAGTATTGTTTTGGGTGGCGCTAATTTCTGCTAGGTTTGTGTGTTTGGGTTCCAAAGTGAGTGGAGGGCTATTGGGTTTTCTTGATTGACCGGGTTTTATCTGGTATGCCCTGGGTTAAAGGATGTGTCACAAGGAATGTATGAAACATAAACCATGATCTAATAGTGGAGTAAGTTTCTTCATACACTTTTATGAGTAATAATATATGTTATGATGTAATTCATTACCGCGAATTATATCTACTTCTCGGAAGTCTATTTCTTTGATTTCAATACTATATGTGGAATACACAGCTAAGGCCATGTCAGCAAGTTTAAGACTTCGTGAAAGCAGAGCATATATCCATTACTGATTACTAATTTTTCACCTGTCAGATTAGAAGACCTTTTCCACTGACCTTTTGTTCTTAATTGCATAATCGAAACGCTTCAATTAAGTAAACGACGCTTTTGATTAATGATTGTAATTTAATCATTAAAAAGAACAAGTGATGTAAAGAAAGTGCAACTTCGCAAATTTAGGTTAGATTTTCAAGCAACGCTCAAAGATTTTTCTAACTTTTGTAGGTTTTATTTCTGTACCTGATATCTTGCACAAACACCTGTCACACTACATCATGATCGTAACTTCCCGGGTGTAATGATCCATGAAGAGACGTTTCCCAGTATACCGTCGTTTAAAAAGAGTATTAGATACATTTTCGACCCAATAAAATGACCGTTCTGACCTAGATATCCAACAGCGCAGTACCTCAATCGATTCCGTAGAATGAATTTTTTTTTGCTTGTCCCATGCCCACCATTTTGTACACATTACATGTCAGGTAATGGTTGCCTAAGGCGATAAACATCATCAGCATTAACTGCACCTTGTTCGCTCCAACAGTTTTCGTGCTAAACGTCCCATGGCCCTGGAATCTGCTTTTCTATATAATACTAAGACCTGTATCCCCTGTTATACGATCTCTCCATCTCTTTGTCAGTCTTCCCCTGGGTCTTCCACTATGTATACGCAGTACTCACTATATCAGAATCAAACCCGTCGACAGGACAATTTTTTAATTGCCAATCTTGTTCCACCTCATTTCGTTCAATACAACATAACTGGACTTCTCAAATGTATCATTCATCGCTGACAGTTCTGGACACCGACTTATTTATAACGTCCCTAGTCCAAACTGAGATGTCCTCAGATTGCACCTTCATAGGGAGGCTCATACACATATATCTTTGTGTCTTTGTATATATATTATAGATGTCCATGCTTTGTTTCTCTATTGTTGATGTGACAAGTTGTACCCAATTCAGGGGGAAGCAGTTGTGTTCCCCCCTGCCTATGTACATTGGTAAGAATGCAATAAAGAATACCTGTGATATCCGGTTACAAATACCATTTTTGGAAGGCTTGAATTTTTGGTTATTGACACTTATTTGTCCTGTGTTATCTATTTTCGTGTAGTACGTGGTGGGGTTGCGGTTTGTTACATTTGATAAAATTTGAGCCAATCAGCATCATCAATAAAAAAACATTGCAAATGTGTGCGCTTATTTATGCAAATTGTATGCAAATTAGATTCCCGGCATTGTTATTGAAAGCTAATAATGTAGCATTCTTAAGCCATATCAAGCAAGCCATTTAGGCTTTTAGTGATCTTATGATTTATAAAGACGCACCCACCCCCTACAATCATCTGATGAATTATTGTTTACATAGAAGAAATATCTGCAGCTATCCAGCAGCTTCATTGGTTTTCAATGTAATTTGCCATCAAAAAACGGCTTAGAATTTTCAGTTAGCAGCTCTACGCAACACCCTCTTGCAATGAATCAATGCCATAAAGGACGTGCTAGATTTACTTCAAAGCAAGTTTGTGGAGCAACATTGTCTGTCGTACTACAACATTGAAGCAACAGTGAAGCAATATTGTCTTAAATTCAAAGACTAGGTGGTAGTACGTCGTAGTACATCCCTTGACATATACGAAGCAATGTTAAAATTAAATCCAAGATTTGGTTAGGGAATAGTTAGCGGAGCCAAGTGTAAGGTTGGTAATTAACGTGAAATTCTTGTTTGTTTTTTATCTTCAGAATTTCAGAGGACACCTCTCAAAATCTTTACGTCGTAGCTACAAATTGTTCTCGTCAAATTAAGCATTAAGTCAACCTAAATTAGTGGTAAATTGTTGCAATGGTGACAGTTTTTTAGATCTATAAATCAACTTCTAATCGAATGAAATAACAAGGGCAACAGTAACGAACCAGGTCCAATACAAAGACTGAGCCCAATAAGGCAGCGAGCTCAGCTGGATGTTTTTAATGCTGTTAAAACATGGGCTTAATTCACAATCGCCCGGTAGTTATTTAGTTCCAATTACTATACATGAAGCTTTCAATAGTAATGATGATTGACAGTCTGGAATCGCTTACTTGGACAAACATCAATACTCCGTGTTGGTAGAAAGGACACTGTCTTGGGAATTGGATTTCGCGGCTATGTTCGGCAAACATAACAACATCGTGTCAAACGGTGCCACATGCGTCATGGTATGAGTACATGTAAGGCCGTGTTGATTGGATTATATGGATGACATCCGCGCGCGCATCAATTTTCGTTCGTTTTAGACCATACTGTAAATCGTACAAAGCAGCTGCAAAATGAGGAAATTGTAAACCGTAACCGTAAATTGTAAACAAAATATTAGAAAACGATACTAAAGTCGTAGAATGCCAAAGTCAATTCCAAAGGAAAAGAAGAAAATATGAAAAAATGAAGAGTCTATTGTTCGCCATACAATATATTTAGTCATTTGTTCAATCTTCTTGACCACGTAGATTTCATAATGAAGGCAACTTTTTTTGCTAAACTTTTTTATTCGCCCGCTCGCATCAGTTTTGGGGTTCCCAGAGATGCATATGATATGTCATCCATATAATCATGCCATTGGCCTAATGGTATGGACGTCTTTAAGCACGTCTTAAAGCGTACGTAAAGCTTCTGTTTTGAGTGAAAAACGGGACCTTTACGCATACTTTATGGTATGCTTGAAGATCTTATCTTTTTTGCAGTGAAGGTAATTATATAATATAAATCTAGCAGTCACAGAAAATAATCTTAAAATCCCCGTAAGCAAAACCCTACAGTGTATGGTTAATGTCATCTTGTTATGACATTTGTACCTAAAAAATACAGACATGGGAAGGGACGACGCGAGTTTAAATAACCGTCATTCATGTACGAGTAATGTTGAACCACATAAGCCTACAAGAGCATCTGTTCTCCGGCTGGGAAAAGACTACTGCGCCGATATCCAGTCCAGGCCATCTGGGCTCCAGTGGGGATATATGTGTGCATCGATGTTTGAAATGCTTGCATCAAGTCGGCTAGAAGAGCTTGAATTCAGTGAAAAAGTCAGCGGGGAGCTAGCGCTCAAGAGTAGTTTGCTTTGAGCCTGTATTGCATGATGTGCTGTTTCAGTGATCGCATGCACGCTGTGCGCTTTGCGGCTAAAACTGCTTTCTCTTTTCCATGACACAAAAGAGTCGCAGGCAAATACACAGTATAAACGCACGGCGGTGGACTAAGACGGTTTAACTATAATTGCGGACGCTGTGGAGGAGCGTATAGCAAATGCATGGCAGACCTATAGCCTGGAAATCGGTCTTTTAGTCCGCTTCCAACGGTCGCTACTCAGCTAACAAGACTGAATTCCAGACTATGGCATACATGTACAATCTTAACGTCTGCTATATAGCAGCTAAAGTTTTAAACAGGAATATCTGTTCTGGTAAAAAAAAAAATCCGAAAGAATAATACAGTAAATGTCACATTCACAAACAGGCCAAAATACGTAGATAGCAAGCAGTTGCCGTATAGACCGTGGACGGAAGACGGGTATAAAAGGAAGAGGGGTATTGTTCAATGTAAAAAAGGTAAAAGGTAAAGGTATGTAGTCCGGTAGCATTTTTTCTGGCCGTAGGGGCAGTGAGTTGCTAATCCACTGTGTCTAGGATATGGTATTGGAAAGCAAAGCCCACCCCTCTCTTTCCATCGAATTTTACGTCCCCAACCGAAGTCAGGTACCTATTTCAGACCTGGGTGGAGGGAGGAAAGTCGTGTAAAGTGTCTTTCCCAAGGACACAAAGTCTAGCAATGAATTTCAGGGAGTGAACCCGTGACCTCTCGTGTCCATAGCCTAGCTATACGTTCAATGTATCTTGTGTGTAAAAAGTCTATTTCTGATAAATATATGATACATGTCCGTAGCCAATCGCAGAACCAAAAAGAAGTACAACACTTATCATCCACGCACCGTCCACGCACGCACTATGAACTAGAGGTCAACGATCTCATGCCTTCGTCAAAAGATGTTATCGTTATATAACTTAAGAAGGTAGAAGTGATATATTAGTCCCCCTAAATATGGAAGTTGGATTGTGAAAATTACCCCTGCCGATGCAGTCTGCAATCGAGCATTGGGCAAGGGAAAAAACACATGTGCAGGCTGTAAGGCAACACCGCCTGCAGCTACATGGACTATCCCCTCTGGGACTTTCTCCCTCTGGGACAGCCTGTAGCCCATGTGTCACAATGAAGGTAGAGTATCATGGAAGGTAACTGAATTATAGAATTGCTTCATTTATTATGCAAATTAGATCATAATTTGCATAATTGTCATCTAATTATGTCAAGCATCACTTAAGCTACCTACACACCAAATATCAGGACGATCCGTCGACCGGTTATTGAGTTATCCTACTTTAAACATTTTCATACAAATGCTCCTGCAGTTCCAAAGCAAGCCGCTAGGGGGCCCAAACTTATGTCACTTCTTCCCGAGCACAAGACCTATCTACCATCCAAAAATCATGACCCTAGCTCCTCCAGATCACCATATTTCAAAACCGGAAGTACCGCTGCAGTACCATAACGAGCCGCCAGGGGGCCCATATTCCTATCACTTCTAGACCTCATCAAGACCTACCCACCTACCAAATATGAAGACAATCCATTTAAGCCTTCTCGAGTTATACTGTTGACAGACTCACGCACACACGAACGCCCATGAAAACATACCCTTCTTGACGAAGGCAAAAACAGCACGTCGGTTATTTTGGCATTCCTCACAGCTACAGCTGATCCTGTTTTCGTGGGGCGGAACTATAAACACAATCATCGATTCTACTCCCCTGTCAACAACTCGCACTGATTTCTCAGTACTTCTAACTTCCAACCATTAAAAAAAACCCACAAAACACAAGTACTCCTTTCTGATATCCAACATAAGAAATGAAAATGAAGCACACGATGCACTTTTTCCTAGACAAGTTCTGTAGATGCCGTAGCTTAATTTTACACTCCGATATTTTCAGTGAATGCATATTGGTATACAATGCATATATTCTTATACAAATGCCATAGATACCTTGTATTTCATAGGTTCCATATACTCAAGCCTATGACACAGATAGTGCTGTATAAAACTCCCAGACGGGAGTGGTATGAACATCTTTAGGTACTTTAAGTGCATGTCCAGCGACGCCTTAATTGTTAAGTCTGCTGCATCTTCGGAAAATACTAAATACAGTCGCTATCCAATGCCCTGTGGCAGCAATAGGTATCTGTGTGGACAATTTCGCATAGACTATTTCTTTGCGTTAGATAAGAGAGCAGCGCACTCCTGGCTAGACGTTGTCCTTGAGAAAGGCACTTTACACGACTTTCCTCACTCCACCCAGGTGTAAAATGAGTACCTGACTTCATTTGAGGAGGTAAAAGGCGATGGAAGGAGAGGGATGGGCTCCGCCTTCTAACACCGTGCCCTAGACACAGTGGATCAACAAACCACTGCCCCTATGGGCGCAAAAAGCCTGTGGGAGTGCCTGTAACTTTAAACGTAAGAGCGATCCACAAAGTCAATGGAAAACTAACCTCCAGAAAGCACCAAAGTAACAACTTCGAAGCGGCGCCAGTCGTGGCAATTCCTTCCAGACAGCTTCAGTCTGCAGATCTCTAAGAGAGTGGCTTGCGGTCTGGCAGGATCAGCAGAACTGGGGGTCTCGGGAGAGCTGACAATACAAATGGATACACTTCTTGCCAAATTGGCGTGGTAAACTGGCTGAAGCCACGAGCTGAATCAATCGCTTGGACACGTCAAACCGAGACCGACTCCCGGCAGCCTGTTTATCTGAAGCGCTGCCGGAAAACGGCCCGGGCCTATCAACATCCGGAATGTCGTAAAATGCCCTTATAGGCAACCAATATGCAAAAAAAAAGAGAGATTCGTATGAGGAAAGATGACTTCATAGAGTATAGCTGAAAGATGACAACATCTGCAACATCCATAATCAATCAGATTCGAACTATGATTCATAGACACATTTTCAACAACCAAAACATCTTTTAAGATTGTTGAAAATGTGTCTATGAATCATATGAAAATGTGTCTATGGCACGGTAAGCTTTGTACATACATACAATTAATAATGTTCTTGTTCATCGGTGATCTGTTACCACAATCTTTCTACACAGATCCACAGTCACCTAACATATGAGGAGGATTATTGTGCTATTTCAGGTTCCTATGATTATTTATGTTAACGACTTGGGCTGCCTAAAACATGTTTGTTGTGACAACAAGGGTTTATCCTGTAATATTGTCGCGCATTACAAAGTGGTGGCATAAACTACAGAATCCACCATATTAAACATTTCAGCTAAGGCAAGTTATAAATCACATGGAATCGCAGGATCCCACCCCAAACGAATGTTTAAAGGGTGTTCTTTATTAGCATTACACAAAGGAAAAGGACAATGTGACATACACTCAAGTTGCAACTTATTTTTTTTACGCCACATACACACAAAACAACAATATTCAAATGATTTGCACAGTGCGCCCCCTCTCGTTACCCAATGTTATCATTAACAAATAACGATAATTAATTATGATATATATAACGTGCATTTGAAATGATAATCCATCCAAGAAGATTCCTTTGAATGTATGTGCAGAATGAATGAAAAATGGTCAATATTTCCACCAATTTTGCCTGTCAGTACGCCTTTGTTCCATGAGGTCCTTGGGTCAGGCTTGTCGTAAACACAGGTGCATGTTCCTTTGTGATTCTCGTAACCACAACAATCAAAAAGTTGTTTGTGAAATTGTAGACATCCGTGTGTGTACAATGTTTTCCAGCTTATTAACAACAATGTCCATTGTTTGCATTGATGAAAACCATTTGTCTTGTCGTCCCAGAATAACCATAAAGGTTGGGGTCTGGTCACATTCGTCGTACGATTGTCGTACGATTGCAAATTGCAGCACTCTTGGGATGGTCGTGCATGTGTCGTACAGAATTCTGTTGTCTTGGTACAAAAAAAATCCTTGTCGGCCGTTGGTTCAAGCCCCTGTCACACATAGCCGAACACTGCCGAACTCCCCCAACCAAGGTTAGGAGTCGGGAGTAAGGTCAGCTGTGGTTGGCTGGTGTTCGGCGAGGTCGGCTGCTGTTCGGCTAGCTGCCCCAGCCGAATGTTTCAAAATGTTTAAAACATTCGGGTGTGGACGGGAGGTTCGGTCATGGTTGGCTGGTGGTTGGCTGGTGTTCGGGAGTACTGTAGGTCAGCCGTGTTCGCGGGTCAAATTTGATTCAAATTTAACTCAAATTCTATTCGATTCGTACAAAAATGTAGACGTGGCCTAAATCTGGTCAAACTGCTTCCGAAGTTCAGCCAACCTTGGTTGGTTGGTGGTCGAGGGAAGGTTCTGTAATGAAGACAGGGGCTTCAGTCAAAGCCTGCTTGGAAATTCCACGACCTCAAAATCGTACGACGACCTACGACAAATGTGATCGCGCTGTAACACGCACAACAATCGTACGCGATACTAGAGTGAGATCTTCATTCATCTTCATCATGGGTACCCCCCGATAACCCCGCGAGGGGTACAGTTGGGGGGGGGGGAGAGGCTCCGGCTAAAGCCTAGGTGTACGTGGAAAAAAGGAAAATCTGTAGGTGTCTGTGCGTGTATTGATAGGTTGGTATTTCAGTGAGTGGCTCCCCCGGGTGCGCCCCTGGGCGGGTCTTAAGATATTGTCTTAACTATCTAGAGTATAGCTTGAGTTATTTATCACGTAAAAACCTTTAAGAACTAAATAAATGCACTGAATAATCAAGTCTTAAGAGTACTACTATGAGAAATATATAAATCCAGTACAGTGAACATGTTCATATCGTATAAAATGAGAAGTGACAAGTTAGAGCTTACTGTGAAGAACGCTTTTACACGGCCTTTTAGTTCAGCCTCATTGTCGCCACTTGTCGCCAAATATCGACCGGTAGAGTGAAAAGTAAAGCTGACCCATTGGTTAGATAATGCGAGTTGGGCTGAGCGCCAGCAAGTCTTTTAACCTGTGATGTTCTTTTTTACATTCTTCTGTGCGTAAAATCAACCAAACACTGCCCACCAACTCCCGAAATGTAAAGAAATATTTATAATTGATATAAATAATAATTGTATAATGAACAATGTTTTCATAATACCGTTTTTAATATGTAAGTTGTAGTACTTTAGTGATGCCTCATTTATGTTGACCACAGCGCAATTCAGGCAACCAGTAACGTTGCCTGCGAGTCTGTTGTCTAGAAGTACTGTATATACTGTATATATTCTGACTACCATTCATACAACTCGATGGACAGTGGTAGAGGTCTGCTCGGCTAATTTCCATATCTCGTATACGGTCGTTGCCATTTGAAACGGTCGATGCCACATCACAGAACGGCACGCTTTAAATGTATTAGAACGCACCGTCAACACCGTGATGTTTCGTGGCGTAGAGGTTAGTGTTAGGGTTTCAGGGTTAGGCATTTTGACCCGGGTTCGAATCCGAGCTTGTGCTCTGTCTTTTTTCAATAATATATTTACTATTTTTCACAATGGTGTCCAACATTTGCAATTTAAATGTTGCTTTTCATATGTTTTAAATGTTTTTGTCCCTCTCAAATGATACACTCGGATATGGCATTGGCCATTCGTCGATATGGCATCGACCGTTTCAAATGGCAACGACCGTTTACGAGACGGAAACCTGTGTACACATTTTCCACATTTTCTATGAACGCTAATTTGCGACGGATAATCGCTTCAGGGAGAGGGGTGTATCGGGGGAGGGCTACATATATATCGGCCGTCTAGAAAATCTGCTTGATTTCGGCGCGCTCAAAAGGAAACGATGATCAAAAATGTCTTTCAAAAAACCTTTTCCTCGGTACAGCTCTCCCCAGCAAAAGAAACCGCCGCAAATTAGCGCTCATAGAAAGAACTCCGCACGTTATAAAAAGGTCTGAGCAGGATGCTAGTTGTCGGCATGCGGGATGGAGAGGGGGTATCAAGGGGAGGTCATGTTACATCTGGACAACAGTTGGCGGGGGTACACCGTATCGGCACGTAACCCTTGTCCTGCTGGGCCTATATATATACATGGGTGGCACATACAGTGACACCCAAATAGAGCCCTGTATATGTGCGGTTTGGGGGTATTTCTAACATGAACGCGTCATACCGCAGCGAAACGCACCGAATGCGGAAGTAACTATGCCACAGCAGCGCAAAAGAAGCCAAGGGTCTATGACCTGATTAAGACATCAAATTATTGAAAAATATTGTGTAAAAATGCCAGCAGGAAAAAAATGGGTATCTCTAGTGAATTCTCGAGTAAAATACAAAATAACCCACCTCAGCTTTTGCATTGCATTCAATACATGATAAACATAACAAGACGACAATGAAATAAAAAAAACATAGTAGATCATAGTACGTTTATTTATTCACTGAGATTTAACACATTTTTTCAAAGGATTGACATCACCTTTTCAAGCGATCGTTTCAAGCGATCGTACGACGATCGTATGACGATCGCACGATATACTTTACCGGACCCGTACCAGCACATCCAACTTATCAAAGTGGTCAATCAGAAGGTGATCATAGAAAAATCTCCAGTGTCCTAAACTTGTCTATAAACAGCACTTGTAGGATCCAATCATTTTAAAGAAATAGAAACAAAGTTTTAACCTAAAAGGCATACATAAGATGAAGCAGACTTTATCCTTAATAGATTATCTCATGATCACTTTTCGAACCATCCATCAAAATTAGCTAATGGAATAGAAGACAGGCAGACCACATATCAAGCAACCTCCGTCATAATACGACACTCATTCCATCTTACTCATTGGATTGCTAATTTTACGAGTTGACAATTGAACATTAATCTGATTAAAGATACGTACAGACTGGATTTACTGTAAGAGGATTACGTAGAATATGATGTATAGTCGGCAATACCTAATTACTGTCGTGGTTGATTGAAAAATGAAGGAGTAATCTTCGGGCAAATCACTCGGCTAATTGTGAATAATGAGTTTAAGGCGTCTGAGTCACTCTTGATTATATATCATCGTCATGCGCCCGCCGAAGTATAGAAACCCCATCTCGTCAGTGCGTGACGCGTAGTTCTAATGGAGGTATTTGTCGACATTACTGACTCATCCACAACAAGAAATCAGAATTCAGGGAGGTATTTTAGGACTTCGTGACCTTATTTTCCTGTGTCTGACCTTTTGACCTCCTGTCATTCAGCCTGTCAATCTTCACCATTTACGTGTTGTCAACCTACTCTCAATTAAAAGTAAATCCCGTTCCTGTGCCTGACCCTTTGAATTCCTGTTATTCTGCCTGTCAATCTTCCCCTCCACGTGCTGTCAACCTATTCTCGAGTTCACCCCATTCCTGTGTCTGAACTTTTGACTTCCTGTCATTCTTCCTGTCAATCTTCCCCAAACCATGTGCTGTCAGCCTAATCTGCCCGGACAAACATACACACAATCCCACAGCTTAGCTACCGAAAAAATACGAAATCTGAAAGTTAACATAACGCTGTGGGTTGAAACTTTCTCATACAAGATAGAGTATATTACTGTGTTTGTGACTGGAACCTTCCAAACTTTCCTCGAACTAAAAGATAAAAGACGTTAATAGGAATTTCAATCAAGATAAGTTTGAAGAATTCTCTAAACAGTACAGATGAACTTTCAAGAGAACACTGTGTCATTTTTGAGATATATCACACACACAAATTGGCGACGAGAAGGCTTAGACCCGTCTAATCCATAACAAACCCTGGCATCTGTTACCACACGGGGGGCGATCTTATCACACCAACAGGAGACAAGATCAGTCTACAAACTTCCCGCTTGATGGATTGAAAGGTTTTGTGAGTGTAATCTCACATAAGAACCATCCGGATGTAACGTGTCGCCAAACGCCTTCCCGAAACTCTTAAAGGGGCATTATGTAACATTTTTGCACCAAACATTGAAATATTTCAATTGAAAAAAATCTTCGTGTGATTGTCATTTCCACTTCCACTTTTCAACATATTTGTGCAATTATCTCACGTTTCTGACATTTATGGTTGGCACTAAAACAGCCAACACGCGTACGAGGCGTACTCATTTGTGGTGCCACCACAAAATACCAGAATGTAAACAAACATGGCTAACAGCTGTGTTCCCAGCTTTTAAACACTCTCGTAAGGCGTTATATTTTGGCACCTCCAATTTCACGTATCTGCAATGGAGTAGGTTTGATTCAACTTACTTTGTAAAGAAATGAGCAGAAAATTTCCTTTTTGTATCGTCCTAATGTTACATATTGCACCTTTAAGATTAATGGCAACGTATCTCCTATCAGTTAAAGAGCTATCTGCACCGTCAGATTGTTGAGGTTCGGTGAGAAGGATTACTCTGTGCGAGTGCCAAACAACGATAAAAACACATCATGATTGCGGTGGCGATCAGATTCGTGCCAACCATCTAAAACGCAATCAGCGCGAGCGCACGATCATTAATCTGAAACGCTACACTGATATATAATAACCTGACAAAATCAAGCAAGGGCGCGGTCACATAGACTGAACACACAACAATTTATATACATTTTAAAAAAATACGACTTCCTGTACTGAGTCTGATTTCAAAAGATCAGATTCAGTCACAGGTCGTCGTACGATTTTGATGTCGTAGCATTCTTAAGCGGACTGTAACAGAACCAACCGCCGACAAGGATCTAAGACAAGTTGTCTTAGCTATAGAAACAGAGTTGTGAACTTCGGTAATAAGACAGTGAATTTTGTACGACACTCGCACGACTATATACCAAGAATGCACTCAGTTTCCGATCGTACGACAATCATACGACGACTGTGACGGCGCCCAAACGTGGATGACAAAAGCATCACATCACAATGTGTTGATGACTCTGACAAGGTCATTTGGTCATTACAAAATCTATTATTACAAAATGCCGAAAATGATTACCTTAGCACTCATACACAAGTACGTTTATGAAAGGTATAGGAATGAATAACGATATCTTCAATCAATCTATCTGCAGGACAAACATTGTAAAATTAATTTTAGATTACTAAAGAAGGATTCCAGACGGAATCTGAATTTAATTTCATATTTTCCCCAGTAATATAGATTGATTAAAGAAATATTACTCATACACAAGGCGAGTCACATATCCCCACTCGAGCATGCCTCATTGATTACACAAAGACTTTTGACAAAGTCAAAGTCATTTGGCAAAGTGTGATGCAAATGCACTTGGAGATGACTTTGTGGTAACTACAAATGGAGTTCCGTAACTTATGCACTGGCTAATCCGGTACTACGGTTATTATGTTTACCTTTGCCAAAGGAAAACATATTGTTTTAGGTCGGTTCTTCTTCTTACGTTCCAAACAAATAAGGTAAATGATCTGCAGGTGACACCGTGCTGGCGGTTACCATGGTTACTGGTGGTATTTGATTTTACCAATGTAGCAAGATATAGAAGCTCTAACATCAGTGGCTTTAGGCTTTCTCAACTAATTATATGTGAATTCGTCTGAGTAAGAATAAACAGAACATTATATTGTTATTATTTTGACTCATATGTTTTTATATGCTTTAATTTATTTGCTTGCAAATCTTTTGCTTTAAAACTGCTAAATTTGGTAAGGATGAGGTTTTAAAGAAACTATGGTGAACTGTCAACAGGCATTCCACTGTAAGGTAGTAAGACAAAGTAGGCACTGGCCAACCATGTGTTGGTTTTGGAAGATCGCAGTTTTTAAATGAAAGATGTTTGTATGGTGCAATGATGTTGCAATTTTCCTTCCTAGATATTGTTATGCAGTGGTATAGGGTTGGTTTAACTCAATATGTAAAGAAATGAGAGAAAAATCTAACCACGAACTAACACCGACTACATCTACCCTCATCTACAACACCCTCGACCAGTCACGTGACCTGTGTAGCACGTCGGCAGAACGTAGTGCACCTGCACGAAACCCGTAATGTATTGTGCATAGCACTTTGTCTTATATAAGGGAGTATTAGAGCATATAAGGTTGACAGCCTGTCTGTAGTTTTCAGATGTTGTATAGGAAAAGATATCGTCTGCAACAGGCAAAATTTGGATGCAACGTTGTCCAAACATCCAACGAAAAACGTAAAAAAATCAGGGTTTTGCGCAGGCGCAGTACGTTCTGCCGACGTGCTGACCTGTGTTACCTTTAACGTCTAGGTCACGTGACTACCCTTTCATGAGCTGATGAAAGATGGCGGATGCCCTACCAATACTACATTCTGCTCTGGAATTCCATACAAATAACCACAAAAGATGGAGTCAAAATCTCACCTCCATGACTAAACGTCCATGACAACTCACCTTAACAGGATAGCCCGCCTAACGTGTGTCCACAAGCCCATTTCTGCCATTTTCCATACAGCTTTTTCAACTTCAAATGTTCATAAACAGAGGGAAACCTGACCTTTAACCTCCATTTTCCTAGGGTCAACCTAATCACACTACATGGGACTACTTCCTTCAGTTGTCTCCCAATCTTTCTAAACCAAAGTTGTTGTTGTTTTTATTTTGCCAAAATCAGTGAGTACAAACCCTACCTACTGGGCCCATCCACCACATATGTACAAAACGTAACTGACAAAAAAGCGCCAAAATTTCCAGAGAAAAGATGTTTGAATGATAGATTGTATACCCGGTACTATATTCCAAATAGAAATCCCTGCCCAAAGCTGCTCTAGCTGAACTCTTACGTCGCGTATATCAGTTTAATTCTTCACATACTCTGAAAAATCTGTCTATATTATGTTACATAGTGGGCCTTTCAACTTGCATGTACAGACGTCACCTTGTACGATATACAGACGTCATCGGTGTCAAGCCTGCTTAACGGCTACGTAGGAACGGAAGCAAATGTGAGATAAGTACCCCTAGAGCTTCAGCCATGGCTATTGTTGATTTCTTCAATTAAGCTTCAAGGAAACACACGATGCACGAAATCCTCTCTTTAAGAACACATTAAACCATGCGTAAAGGTACGCGCGAGGGAAGGAAGCCTTTATGCCAGATTTAAGGTGTGCTTAAAGAATGGATTTTCTGCAGTGACAACTACGATATACTATTGAAGGTTAATGGTGATTTGGTATAAAACTTTTTAAAATATTTTTGGCTAAACTTTCTAACAACTGCGTGTCTGTGGCTATTTCTCTAGCTTGGTAAATTTGTTTAGATAAAGATTTCCTATATTTGAGGTTTTTGCTTTCTTATCTGTTTAAGGTAAACCGATGAAAAATGACGTTGTGACTTTCGTTGGAAATTTATTGCTGAGGCGGTAGCCATCAATTGGATGATATTGTACTAATGAAAACTAGCGTCTAATATTGATTTTTCAGAAGGAGTTCATAAAAATTCTGATATGTATTATACACATCATCAGGTACGGTTGGCGCAAACGGCAAATACGAATCAATACTGATGTCCGTTAAAGGTAGACTGTTACAAACATACACCATTCAAGATGATTATCTTCTGGTACGGAAGTATAGTTTTGGGGTTTTTTGTGCATGTGAGTTTGTTTGCATGCTTGTCCAGCGGAGATGGTTGCCGTGGTGGATGTTTGGTTACAGTTGATTGACAGGGAGGGAGTGTGTGGTATATGTACGTGGAGGAATTTAGGAAGTGACTGTATGTATGTATGTAATAGAAATAGTCATGCCTTTAAGTACCAGAGCTATCAACTAAGGATTGAGGCGTTCAAAAACTCATTTTTCCCTAGAACAATCGTAGAGTGGAACTCGCTGCCACCAAGTACAGTAGGGGCATCGTCACTAGATAGTTTTAAACAATGTCTAGCTTTAGACGTTCAAAGGTTAGGTATAACAGGTCGTTCGGTGTAATGTAGCCAGCTGCCGCCGCGCCGCGTGCCTGCGAAGCTGGTGGGTTACGCCGAAGGGCGGTTATACCGGCTATACAGATACAGATACAGAAGAACATGTATGTAATACCCGATTAGATTACATCATACAATCCCTTACAAAGTTCTAATACATTCACGAAAACCCTCAAACAGTTCCCGGAGGTCTGAAGTCTCCGATTTCTTGTTTTGCCTGGTTTAAATCTGATGAACAACATTTAATGACCACGATGACGACTGATACCCGTACGTATTGAAGATAAGCGTCAAACGTCCCAAAAAGGGTGGCATGGCACAATGACAACTTTTTTTGTGTGAGCTGCTATTAGGCCACACCAAGTAATATTTATGGATGACGTCCTCTGGAGACCCTAAATCTAATGCGAGAGCGCGGGAAAAAAACAAGAAGGGCCGAAAAAACAAGATGCCTAGATTTGAAATATTATAAGGGACGACAAAATAGGACACAAATTGAATGAGAGAACACAGTGTAACAACCAACAAGTCTTTTATGTGTCATGAAAATAGCAATAAATTAGTAGAACAGCAGTTGTCGTCCTGTTCTGTTTCTTTCCTTTCAAGTTTCATCCCATCTTCCCTTTATCTTGTGATTTGCAGCACTTTCGTGACTCTTTGGTCATAGTTACAGGAAGCGGAATTTCTTGTTTTTTTTCTGGGAACAGGCCAAAATCAATGCGCGCGCGGACGTCATCCATAAATATTACTTGGTGTGGCCTTAGCTACACACTGCTGGCTTCCGCTGGCAAACTAGATGTCTTTTCGTACCTCGATGGTAATACATCATTGCCAGACACGCTTCTATTATCACACTGTATGAAAAATGATTACATGACATTTCCTGCGTTTTTTTTCTCCCATCAGTATTCCCGGCAAGCCACAAAAAAGTTGCCCGTATGAAATATGACCGTCTTATTGAGAGGTTAATGGGAAATAACGGCGCAGGTCTCTCGAGGAATTGATAACAAAAAACTCTTTCCCATGTCGTTTGTTATCGTGGACCTTTCCCTAGCAACGCTAAGGCCGTGTTGATTTGATTATATGAGTGACATCCGCGCGCGAATCAATTTTGCGTTCTTTTCCAAAAGAAAACGTTTTCAACCATACTTTAAATCATACACAGCAGCTGCAAAATAAGCAAATATGTGCCGTAGATTGCCAAAAAAAGACAAATACTAATACTAATACTGTATTAATTCCAAAGTCTAAGAAGAAGATGTGTAAGAACATACAAAAATGAAAAATCTATTGTTCGGTTATACCATGCGTACTCTGTGTGTTTAGTCATTCCTGACCACTTAAATTTCATAATGAAAACAACTTGGGGGGGGGGCTTTTTTTATTCGCACGCTCGCATCAGTTTTGGGGTTCCCAGAGGATGCCATCCATATAATCATATCAACATTGCCTAACGTGCCACCGGTAGAGCTAGGTTAAGACGTACTGTGATGCTAAATGGTTCCGCTGCTATCTCACTTGAGTTGAAACCCATGACCGATAGCTTTCTGAATTGTAGTTCTGGTCTATGAAGGTGAAAAGGACGTACGATCATGTATCAAGGGAGAACTAGCTTTCCATGATACGAATGTGCTTTCATCCCCCAGTTGATACAGTGTATGATAGTGATATGAAACTTAACGCTGAGATAGCTTTTTGAAATGAAATATCGATTTTTTGAGGTCTGATATTACTAAATTGTTCAGATCCCCGAGAAGGCTTCAGGATATAGTAATGCTGACTTCTTAAAATCCTGAAGGCCTATCTGGGTTTGAAGTATTGGCGGCAGCAACCACACCAAATATTATCACCAATTAACGACATTTTTCAGTCTAATATGATGGAAATGTTGCAATACGAGAAAGGCATTTTACATCGAAGAATGGGGTGTATGGGGTATCAACGAACACTGTCTTGCTCTCCTGCCCACACTGTGAACGGCGGTTCCGGGCAAAAATCGGACTGTACAGCCACATGAGAACACATGCGACTACAGATGGATGACTAGGCGGTCCTCGTCATACTGACGGACGAACAACACATCGAAGAATAACTTTATCGCACGACAATCGTACATGGTACAATGTATGGCAACAACTATTCAACATAGTACAAAATAAAGGTATAGATTAAAACTTAACTAATCTTAAATACTATAACAATAAGGGTTAGCTTTGGTATGGTGTAACAATCGAGTACAGCTAATCTTGATTTTATTTTATTTTTTCTTATAACAAAGCAGTCTTTTATATAATAAAATTATATTCACCTTTTTTTGCATTGTGGGAGTTTTTGCATCTAAAGACATATTCAAATGCGTCTGTAGCATCGATTCTCTTGACATCTGTTATACCTGGTTTGAGAAATGTGAATAGCTGATTACGTAAAACATCACATGTAGGACATTTCATGACAAAGTGAAATTCATCTTCAATGGCAAAATGGCTATAAAGACAACGAAAGTGAAAGCTCTATTTCACAGCATATTTATATGCTTGAAGCCTTCTTGGGGATCTGAACAAGTTTATAATATCAGGCTGCAAAAAAATCGATATTTCATTTCAAAAGCTCTATTTCACAGCAAGAAATATACGTAGTTCATGTAGTAGGACAATTCGCGTACCTGGCAGAAGATGCCATTGTACATTGTACAATTGTTTTGCTATAAAGTTTATGTGTGTAACTCTTCGAATCGAAAGATCGGGTTTTATGTCTCTTCCTTTTCACCCAACTTAATGGGCATCTTGTGGGCCAAAGGGCTATCATTACCAACAGATAGCCATCAGAAGAGATGAGACCAATTAAGCCAAAACGATAGCCTGAATATTGATTTAATCCAGTCAAATGATTTTGTAGTACTAAAAGTATAATACTGTATGCCTTAAAAAACGGTAAAAGTAGTGATTAATCAAAGATTTGGCAGAAACTTGTCGACGCTCCAAAGAGAGACTGCAAAGAAGAAGAAAGAATCTATTTCCTGGCTTGAAAGCTAATGTGCAACTTGGAGAGGTAACGATATGCAAAGCAAGAAATGGGGATTTCAGACCTACGGGAAGTATGCTTGAGCTTCCTGAATTTCCCCATGTCGACCACTATATTCCTACTGGCTGCCGGCCAGATTCTGAGACCTGACTACGTTCACCCCATTTCCTTTTTCTGACCTTTTGACCTCTTGTTATTCTGCCTATCAATCTTTTCTCCATCCACCCACTTGCTGGCAACCTACTCCGGAGAACCAAATCGTTTAGCCACCCAAAACAATACTCCCGTACCAGGAAGTAACTGTTAAGAATTGAGATAGCTAGGCTAAACTGTACTTTTCCTCATTTGCATTGAAATGGATAAAATATAACTTATTATACCCCATTGGCCAGAGCTGAAATCAGTATCAATATTGATTTATGAACTTTTGCCGACAGCAGACTGTGATATTGCAAAATATTATGTGTATAGATATTACAGACTAGATTCTATACTCAGCGTTGCTGTCAACTATTGATGGAATGTGCTATTAAAGGGGGGCAAAACTAATTTTTTTTTAGTCCACTGCAGTATAATAAATATACCACAAAGTACAATTCTTACTTGTTTTACATTAGTCCATGACAGATTAGCGTTGTTACACCATTTCAAATTCGCACCTTTAATCTAATTTAATCACTGAGGTCTCACGTCCTTTGACCCTTGTAACGTCAGGTCGCAGGCTACTTAGTGCTGTGAGATGCGTGGTGGCTGCGACCTGACGTCACAAGGGTCAAAGGACGTGAGACCTCAGTGATTAAATTAGATTAAAGGTGCGAGTTTGAAATGGTGTAACAACGCTAATCTGTCATGGACTAATGTAAAACAAGTAAGAATTGTACTTTGTGGTATATTTATTATACTGCAGTGGACTAAAAAAAAATTAGTTTTGCCCCCCTTTAAGGGATTAAGCCGATGGTACAGGCATAGTAATGACGGCTTTACCAATGATCCTTACAATCGATCAACATGAACATGCCTCGAAGGAAAAACAAAACAAATGAATTGATATTCCCATCTGCTATATTGGCACCCTTTTGACTAGACAGCGATCGTTGAGCGACCAAAATTGGCAGGGCTCCAGACTAACTTTTTGACTTACTATAGGTAGATAAAGTTTATTGCAAATACATGTACATACCTGAGGGCAAGTACAAGCAACATGTATGAAAGAAGACAATACAATGATATAATAGACTGCGTCCAACGTTATACTACATTCTACACCATACGTGGGGTCGTGTGGCGTAAACTTGTGGGGTCGTGTGGTGTAAACGGTAGCGTGTTCGAATCGGAACCAAGAGGTCCCGGGTTCGAACCCTGCAATGCCCCCGATCTTGTGCACTTGGGAAAGGCACTTTACACGACTTTTCTAACCTCACCCAGGTGTATATTTGTATTGTACTGTCCTCTGTCATTTGGTGGCGGCATTAAAATAAGTTGAAAAAACTTGAGTGTGCCGTCACCATGTCTTGTCATTAACGTTACATGTTGGAATACACCATACGTGGTGCTGGTTTTGCTGGGTATGACTTCTTCTTTTGAGGCAGTTCAGTTCATCCTGTTACGGTAACACCACAAAGTGCCTCTACAAGTTCCTTTCTCGCATAACCGAGGATAGTGGAGACAGTGGAAGTCGAAATTACCCACTTCTTCTACAATATATGGAGCACTGGTGCTCCCAGACCAATACAACTGGGCGCAACAGCGGAAATTTGAGGAGCACCACTATAAAAATAGATCATCCTATCGAACATTAATTTGCAGGACATCGCACCAATATCGAGCATTTTGTTTATTTATGAATTTGGTATTATGATCAAAGAGCAAGAAAGCAAACCCATGTCTGTTAAGCTTTACAGTCCTGGATACTCCTATGAAAAAAAAACTCTAGGCACACCACCTAATCTTGGGGAGCATGTGCTGGTTGGATTCGTGTGACCCTAGGCCTTATTGGAATATAATACACGATGTTAAAAGACAAAACAGTCCTTGTTATGCTGGATGTCTACCCTTCGTCGACGCCTCAATTCATTATGTTTCCCCAAACATCTTCAGTTTGATATCTCATTTTTTCCTTCCCCGTGTCTTATTTCAAAGAGCGTTTACATACAGCGGAGAGCCATTGAGCAAGGGATGATGATAAGTAACAACCTGGCTCTCGTTGTTGTTGTTGTTGTTGTTGTTTTATTAATCATACACACAAACAAAATACAGGACCTAGTGGTGGCCATGGCACACTCAAGTTGCTCTCGTTGTTGGCTCTCTGGTATAAAAATAACTTTCTATATCTCTACTGTTCTTCATATACTCTATTCCCCATATCAACATTTGCTTTGACAATCAACATAGCAAAACCAATATGCAATTTTGCGGTTGTGCTGTATTTTAGCCACGGGGCTACGTTTTTGCATTACGCCATTTTTATCAATAGCAGACAGCGACAGTTAGTCTGCCGTTTGCTTTATTCGTTCACCGGTGTGGTGTAAATTACTCACACGATCTTTTCCACCGGCTGGTGGGGTTGATAGCTTTGCGCTTTTGACATACAGCTGCGTGAGGAAGAAGCTAGTTGCACCTCCCAAAAGTTTTATGAACAATCGTGTCTTTTGGCTATGCATGGAGCCTTAGCATTTTCCAGGAAAATAGTACATGATAAGCCTGGCGAAGTTCGAGCTTTATTGGTTTTTATGTTTAAAGCATGTCGTTTTGCATTGAGACTGTAGATATATTTGTAAATCTTGGCATGCAGCTACATATGGAAGAAGCTAGTTGCGCCTCCAAAAGCTTTATGGGCAATGGTGTCTTTCGGTTATGAATGGAGCGCTTAGCATTTTCCAGGAAAATAGTACATGATAAGCCTGGCGAAGTTACAGGTTTATTGCTTTTATGTTTAAAGCGTGTCATTTTGTATTGAGACTGCATGCAGGACGATTTCATTACATAAGGGAATTTTTACACATTCATTTCATAGGGTATTTTTGTAATGTAGCTCTCAGCGGTTTCACTACAGTTGCTCGAAAAAGCATTGGCAATGAACATGGGAGTCTTCGATAAATGATGATGGAAACTTACCCGAAAGTACGTTGGCGCAGTTGGAGTATATTTTCTACAATACCATTTGATTTTGTCAATGAAGAAAGAAAGAAGAAAGTTACATTGAAAAGATAGCTTCGTAGCTTGAAAGTTAATTCATCTGTGCTGGTATAAGTCATTATGGTCAAAGTTTAACTGTAATTGCATGTCATCACACACATACAAAATAATAATAATGATAATGGAGTAAATGGACTTACCCAAATATTCGACTGACCAACTCAAGTCTTTGTCAGGGAACGAACAATGAATCAACCCCTTCTCTGTGACGTCACGTTATGCAGGTAGAACACGTGACTCGGTTAGCAGTGGGTCATAGGTCGGCGAAAGTTTATGGCGTCCCCCGTCTCTACAAACTGCAATAGCTTCGTAGTTTGACAGAGTTTTAGCCGACTTTGGATGTGTTCTGGATTGGCTCCATCTGCTTCTAAAAGGATGCTGCTTTCATCTCCGTTAAATCCATTACAAAGAACCCATGTGGTGGGTGGAAACGAGCTACGGAACCTGCAAAGAAAAGCTTTTAAAAGCAATCCCAGCAAAACTCGTCATTCGTTGTTCTTCAATCATGTACATCATAAACCCATTCTCCCCTGCTGTCCTTTGTGGTTCAAAATGCAAGCAACGGCAAATTTCGCCGTGAGCAACATAAAAATCGAAATAACCGCCGCATGGTGGATCCATTTAGACATTCGGCTGCACATTTGCCACAAAGGTAATGTGGCGCTTCGTGACACGGCCACCCCCGCCATTCACGTCTGCAAAGTGCCAATTACCCCCGGACCACCACATACTTAGAGTTCCGTGAGATACATCACGCTGGCCTTGCTGGCACCAGGTGATTGCTGTGTATGATGTATGTGTGCGTGTGTGTGTGTGTGTGTGTGTGTGTGTGTGTGTAGGCGCCGGCTATACGAAGGACAGATTCGACTGTGGATCTCCTTTCAGCTTTCCAGGGTACTGCAGCACAACTGTTTTGATATTTCGTGTATTGGACATGCTAGGACAATGATTTTTAATAGAAGATAGCTCTTGACCTCGTGAAGATGTAGTACAGGTTTGGGCCCTCTAGTATTTTTCTTGAACTGCAGGACCAGTTTTGTTTGAGACTTTGGAAGGTCATAATTTTGCTTACATATTCTAGTCAAATTAACATTTTGCTTTCTGAGACCAATGACCGTATACGTCTTTTATCACTGAATCATTGTTATGACCTTCTTTATGATGTATTGCTCTGGGAAGATCTAGACGTTTAATAGCGACTACAAAAAATATTTTGGGGGGTCTGTAAAAAATATTTTTGCGGGGCTGTAAAAACATTTGGGGGGGGCTGTAAAAGAAATACATGTATTTCACCTATTGATGAGTCCTAATGGAAGCGTTTTCAGAATCCATTTCCGTTGTAGAAGTCTCCTTCCGGCAGGGACACGTCTTTATGTCATTCTGTGGGCGGTAACAGCTGTCTACAGACGACCAGCAGCTCCGTGTACCATCTAAAAATCGATAAACTTACAGCCGGAATGTCCGTCATCCATCTTCCACAGAAATCAGGTTCTGTCGCTGCAGCGTTCAAGATCGCCAAAGGTTACTGAAAACCTTATTCTTGACACAAATCGACCCCCACTTGGGAACACAAATGGTTATACTATTATGATATTAACAGTAAAAGTTGGTGAGTTTGTTTGCATGCACGTAGTTGGTGCTGATGATGGTTGATGTGTTCGTCCATCGTAGTCGACGATGAACTTGACTTTTCAGTTTCCATTATGAGTCCGAGAGTGGCACTAGGTTGTATCGTAAGTTTGCTTTTGTGTTCTAGTCAAATTGACATTTTGATTTTGCTTTCTGAGACCAATGACAGTATACTTTTTTTTATCATCACTGTATCATTGTTATGATCTTCCTTATATTATAAGGTATTGCCGTGGGAAGACGTTTAACAGCGATGACATACAGCTAAAAATCGATAAACTTACTGCTGGAATGTCCGTCATCCATCTTCCACAGAAATCAAGTTCTGTCGTTGCAGCGTTTAAGATCGCCAAAGGTTACGGAAAGCTGTATTCTTGGCACAAATCGACCCCCATTTGGTTATACTATTATGATACTAACGATAAAAGTTGGTGAGTTTGTTCGCACTTAAAAGGTGATGATGATAGTCGATGACGTTCCTCCATCGTAGTCGATGATGAACTGGACTTTTCAGTAACCATTGTGAGTCCAGGAGTGGCACTAGGTTATATCGTAAGTTTGCTTTTGTGTTCTAGTCAAATTAACATTTTGATTTTGCTTTCTGAGACCAATGACAGTATACTTTTTTTATCATCACTGTATCATTGTTATGATCTTCCTTATATTATAAGGTATTGCCGTGGGAAGACGTTTAACAGCGATGACATACAGCTGTCTACATACGACTAGCAGCAACATGTGTCATCTAAAAATCGATAAACTTACTGCCGGAATGTCCGTCATCCAATTTCCACAGAAATCAAGTTCTGTCGCTACAGCGTTCAAGGTCGCCAAAGGTTACTGAAAGCCGTATTCTTGGCACAAATCGACCCCCATTTGGGAAGAAATATGGTTATACTATTATGATATTTATAACAGTAAAAGTTGGTGAATTTGTTTGCATGCACGTAGTTGGTGCTGATATGATGATGGTTGATGTGTTCGTCCATCGTAGTCGATGATGAACTTGACTTTTCAGTTTCAATTATGAGTCCGGGAGTGGCACTAGGTTGTATCGTAAGTTTGCTTTTGCGTTCTAGTCAAATTAACATTTTAATTTTGCTTTCTGAGACCAATGACCGTATTCGTGTTGTTTTTTTATCATCACTGAATCATTGTTATGATCTTCCTTATAAGGTATTGCCCTGGGACGACGTTTAACAGCTATGACATACAGCTGTCTACATATGTACATACGACTAGCAGCTATGTGTCATCTAAAAATCGATAAACTTACTACCGGAATGTCCGTTATCCATCCAAGTTCTGTGGCTGCAGCGTTCAAGATGGCCAAAGATCACTAAAATCATATTCTTGGCACAAATCGACCCCCATTTGTGGAGAAAATGGTTATACTATTACGATACTAACGATAAAGGTTGGTGAGTTTGTTTGCACTTTAAGGGGATGATGATGGTTAGTGACGTTCGTCCATCGTAGTCGATGATGACCTCGGCCTTTTCAGACACCATTATGAGTCTGGAAGTGGCACAAAGGGTAACTAGTTTGTATCTATACACCGTCAGTTAAATGAAAGGTTTATTGCTCAGACAAGCACATTGCAGCCAAAGCAAAGGGCTGAATTGCGTACTTATTTTTTAGATGGTACTTAAAAACAAAGTTTAATATCTACAAAAAGTATAAGTAGCCAGACATGGCACGACAAACTCCATGATGTTTTATCACATTTTTCGTACGATCGTCGTACGATCGCAAACTAATTAAAGGCAGTCTTAGAATAGTTGTGCTAGTGTCGTGCTAAATTCAGCTGCCTTGTTATCGAAAAGGCTGCAGTCTTATATGCTTTTCAGCCGTTGTTTCTGTAACAAGCTAAGTGAAGATACTACGATGTCAACCAACATCGTACGACGGCCTACGACAAATAGGACTACGTCGTTAGGAATGAAGCTCCCAGAAAGACAGTCTTCAACTCTAGCTAACCTTTCCCCTATAAACAACGTCTAATGTGATGAAGGCATTAAATATTTATCGATATTACATTCCTGTAATAATATAAGTGGATCGCCTGTGAACTTGAAAGCGTTTTTGCTCCATTACCAAAGTCGATTTCTAGCGAAAATCAATTTCGTTTCAGCATCCCAGGATAACTTCTGAATGGGAAACATTTTTAGTCCACTTTTATTGATGTTAAGCTGTGATGGAAAATGTCGTGACGTACCTAACAGCTATCTCAGAGGATCAGCTTACATTTGAGAAGAAGAACTTAACCTTGTACATGCAATAGCCCTCGGGCATGAAAAAAAATCATCTAGTACAATCTACATCTAAGATATAAAATGCTAATAGAACACACTGTGAACTGTGCTTTATCCAGAACCATGCTCAGACACAGTTCTGGATAGTCCACGCGTATCCAAAACTGTGCCTTTGGCAAATCTACGTTTTTGAACCAGAGACTATTCAGAACCGTGCCTGATCCTAACCCTAAGCCATTCAGGTATAGAACTAGATAGGCACGGTTCTGGATACAGGTCGTTATTTTATGGTTTCTTTTTGCTGACATCCCATTTTAATCCATTTTTGCATTGGTATCAACGTGATGTAACTTAAAGCTTTCCATAATACAGTTCCAAGCCGGGATTGTCACTCAGGCTATATAGACTCCAAACCAATTCCATCCCTACCATATCTACCCTGACCAAAGATATTTCCCATCGTAGGTCCTATTTGTAACCGCCCATCACATAATACAGTTCCAAGCCGGGATTGTCACTCAGACTATATAGACTCCAAACCAATTCTAACCCTACCATATCTACCCTGACCATAGGTATTTCCCGTCGTAGGTCCTTTTTGTAACCGCCCATCACACAGGGTTATATATAGACTGCTGTACTTCCGTCAGACGATTGCCACGTTCACCAGAAAATCCCCCTGTGATTGGGGTGGAATTACTCAGTGATGGAAAAGATTAGGTACAAATTAGCGGAAAATGAGGTCGTCAGCGGGTCGTCTCAACCGATCGACTGGTGCTTTTAAACGGACGTGTATTGGCTTTCCATGGTCATTTCTAAGTGCAAACAACTACGTTGAACACCATGTTTTCTGCCCTTAACCCTATTCAGACCGGGCTTATTTGGTCATCATGGGACCCGGGGGAGGGGCGAATTCTCGTAAAGAGTCAGATGATTCAGATAGCATCCACTATATCTTGGTTATCAAAAATTAAAGACAGATTTAACCCACGTAATTGGTAGAAGACTTGCAATACCTCGCACTGACAGCGCTGTTCATAAAGTAATTAGTTTATACTTACAAATTCATGCAATCGTCACATATGACCTTATCACACATGCCAGTTGAGTAATTGGATTACCGCTTCATTCCGGCGAGTTTATTATTACCACTGTAAAGCCTCTGTCACACATTCAGAACATTCCCCCGAACACCAGTCGATCAAGTTTGGCTAAGTTCGGGAGCAGTCTGGCAAGATTAAGGCCACGCCTATCTTTCTATACGATCGAATCGAATGGAATTTGAGTTACATTTGAGTCAAATTTTACTGCCAACCATGCCACGACCTACTCCCGAACATCAGCCAACCACCAGCGAACCATGACCGAACATCCCGTCCACACCCGAATGTTTTAAACATTTTGAAACATTCGGCTGACGCAGCCGAACAGTAGCCGACCTCACCGAACACCAGCCAACCATTGCTGACCTTGCTGTTTCTGTTTCTGTTTATTAGGAATCTCCATTAGTAATACAAAGTATGTTTACTAGTTTTCCTGGAGTCCTTTTTACATTTAAAAGATGAACTATAATCAATTACAAACTTAATAGCTACAATTATTTACAACAACAAAAAACTTAAATAACAGTTTAACAATAACAATCTTAACAACAATCATGTCAACAAATAGGTCTACTTACTTATATGCACAACAATTAAGCTACTTAATTAACATTATGAAATGTGGTGGAGAGGTCAGAGATCCCTATTTATACCATGTGTATTACCACCATGTGTCGAGACGCATGTGGTTGTACTTGTTACTCCATAATTTTATACTTTCTTTAAATGTGCTTTCGCTTCCAGATGTCATATCAGATGGTAGATTGTTGTATGTTTTTATGCTTCTATATACAAATGTTCGGGTTTTAGCTTTAGTTTTGGGTTTGCCTAGGGTAAACGCCCCTCTTTGTGCAAGTCTCGTTTGGTGTCTATGCTTGCTCCCAACCTACTCGAGCTCCCAACATGGTTGTGGTAGTTTGGCTATTGTTCGGGAGGCCAAATTTAGCTATGTGTGACAGGGGCTTAAAACGGAAGGTATTGTTTTTGGAATATCTGTCTGTTTATCTCTGTGTGTTTTCACACTTATTTCCACAAGCTAGGCACGTTGGGATATTGTTCCGTTAGGTCAAAAGTCCCAGAAAAGGTACCTCATATCCTGTCTTCAATTTCCTGCTATATGTATGTTTGTTGTCTTATGGGAGCTAGGGTGGGGGAAATGCACCAGCAGAATTAGCATTTGTGGGGTCGTGTGGCGTAAACGGTAGCGTGTTCGACTCGGAACCAAGAGGTCCCGGGTTCGAACTCTGCCATGCCCCCGATCTTGTGCCCTTGGGAAAGGCACTTTACACGATTTTCCTCACCTCACCCAGGTGTATATTTGTATTGTATTGTCCTCTGTCAGTTGGTGGCGGCATTAAAATAAGTTAAAAAACTTGAGTGTGCCGTCACTATGTCTTGTCATTACATGTTGGAATAAAAAAAAATTAGCGAAAAATTAACAACGATGAGAAAGAAATTCACAAAAGATTTCTTGTTACTATTTGAAGGTTGTATATATGTATACATTGTGTATGTTGATGTATATATGTACATGTTGATGTATTGTTGCGTTTTATGTGTATACTCTCTCCTGGAAGAATAGCTGTCACCCTTGGGTGGGCAGCTAAAGGAGAGTTTTAACCAATAAAACCAATAAAGGTTTGCCTCAAAATATAACGAAAGGCCATACTTACCAAAGAGAGTGTCATATGACATATACGTTGAACTTAGACAATGCTGCTGTCAACGTTAACACTATCTAACCACCTCTGGTCATGTAGCCACTGATGTACGGCAACAATAATGATGACGAAGATAACATTGTCAGGAGACGAATCATCTAATACGTGGTTGCTCCAGGAAACAGATAAACATCTAGAAAAACGAAAAGCATTAAAAGTTCGACGATCAATGAAATGCAATGTGTCGTATAGTAGCCAATGAAATGCAATGTCCAATTGAGTCTAACTGGTTATAATTACTTCATTAATATTTGGTACCAGCCATCACTAAACCACGTGGTAATAATTACTTTCGGGACGGAAGTATTGTCTTGGGTGGCGTTAGTTTAGGGGAAGTTTGTATGTTTGGGTTCCGGAGTTGGGAGGATGGTGTGATAGTCGAGTACAATAAGTATTGAAGTGAGTGGGTGGAGATTGGGTTTCAGTTGATTGACAGTGTGGTGACCCGGTATGCCCTGTGTCATAGGTTGTAGTCGCCAGGAATGTGTACTATGTAATCATGGTATGAAATATGAACAATGATGTATACAATGATAGCGAAGTAAGTTACATTATACAAGCATATGAGTAGTAGTAATTCCTATGATGTAATTAGTAATTAGCGCAAACCATATTCTACTTGCTGGAAGTTTGAAATCTCTTATTTCTTGTTTGCTTCTGATAGCACAAGAAAGGTGGTATAGACTGAGCGGACTTAAGTTTCAACCGAAATCATCGGCTATGAAACCTTCATTTTCTAGCTATTGATTCCATTGCCCCCAACCCTCTAGATGAGGATGGGACAAGGTGAAGGTGATTCCATTGAAAAGACTGATGGGTATGTGTTATCTTTATATATATCAAGCAATACACGACAGCGCTAAGTACGGATTACCTGGTTCTCCTTTCGACCCATTTGGGAAGCTTAAGTTGTTAGCATGGATTTGCCTGGGCATGTGCCTGTTATCTTATCGTGTTAAGTTTTCACTGATGCAGCTGTGATAGCGTGTCTAGATCTCCATTGTATATACATGGGCAATAAAGACGGCCTATTACCCGGCAATTCATAAGAAATGGGCTTTATTACTGCAATAAACGTGACGGAAATAAAATCCCTTGTCTTCTCATAAAGATATGGCTAACATTTTTCTTTGAGTTCCTTTGAAGTTCCTAAATGCACGCTGCAATGGATAAGCATTGCCATGACAAACCTTCCCCTATAATTTACAATACTACTACGTGTTGTGAAAGTATACACTGACGTGCCTGCCAAGCAAGTATTTCGTGAATGTATTGGAACTGTGGAGGGGATTGTGTGATGAAATGTAATCGGGTATTACAGCACTTCCTGAATTCCTCCACATACCGCACACTTACTCCCATCCGCCGCAAACTGGGTCGCCTTCAGGATTGACCTCCCTCTCAATCAACTGTCAAAATCACCTCCCATCCTTCACGCGACCGTCGCTACTTGGATAGACAGGCACGCAAACCCACAACTCAGCCACCCAAAACAATACTTCCGTCCCGGGAAACTAGGTGTGAAAGCTATTAGTGATACATTCGGGGCTTGCCCAAGGGTGTGGAACACATGTCAACCTGACATGACCCTCAGAGAACATCTCGGCCGTGATTTATTGGTTCGGAGTAACAAAATCGAACCTCCTATCAATCATTCCGTCCACACCCAACTTTGGAGGTTCCCGGAGACACGTCTTCCGGGAAGAAAATAGATGAAATCAACTGCACTCAGGTCCTCAGCTGTCCACCTCTAGCTGCCGGTGCAATTTCACTCACTTAGAGGGCAATACAAATAACACGAGCCGGACTATGTTATCACCCTGGACTCAGCTGCAACAATCACGCGTGGGAAGTGATCGAAAGTTTCCCACAGTTTCCCAACAAGAAATCAAAGATCCAGGGAGTTTTGAGAGGAAGGGTCGGGACCTTCAAGTTCACATACTTCCAGGAAGTGTTTTGAGTTTTCGTGAGTGCATTGGAACTCTGGAAGGAATTGTAAGATGTAATTTAATCGGGTATTACACGCCACTTCCTGAATTCCTTTACATACCACCCACTTACTCGCACTTGACTAATCAAATGTCAAAATCACCTTCCATCCTCCACGCAACCGTCGCTACTTGGACAGACAGACACACAAACCCACAACTCAGCCACCCAAAACAATACTTCCGTACCCGGAAGAAACTTCAACTGAAGTGACATTCAAAGCACGTCTGATCGAAGTCTGCCACAGCCGCGTGAAAACCTTATAGCGGAGAGTACTTCTTCTGTTAATGTATCGAGTGTGCAATTCTTGTGGACCCACTTGCATCGTCTACTTATCAGTGATAAGCAGGCTGTCTTGATGATGTCAGCATGGGCCAGAACACTTTCACGTTAATCTTACTCGGTATGGTAAAAGCCTGTGCGCGTGTGTGTATATAGCAGACCCACGGTTGTTGCCGTGTGATACAAAACATAAAATACCGCTATGTCCGACATTAGAACGCAAAATGGCAAACGTTATGCTTTAAGGACTCTTACCAACATCCTAATGTGGCGTGGAATGGCCGAGTAGCTAGGCTGGAAAGGCACTTTCCACAACTTTTCCCACTCCACCCAGGTGTAAAATGGGTACCTTACTTCACTTTCGGAGGGAAAATACGGTGGAAGGAGAAGGCTAGGCACCGCATTCCAATGCCGTGCCCTAGACACAGTGCACTATGTTTACGATTTTAAGTTTATTAAAAAGTCTGGTGTAAGCCCACGTACGGCACCACCTGTCTGCAACTTTTCTAAGAACCGTGGCTGCGTCTGTCAAAACTGCACCAAAAAATACACCTTTTACCATTTCAGATTCAGTGGTGGGATGGTAGAAGCACCCCTGTCACCAGCAGTTGGGAAGAAATGAAAGAAGTTTGCTTTCACTGCATCTACAACACCCTCGCCCAGTCACGTGTTTGGGGTGACCTATGACTCCCAGGTCACGTGACTACCCTTCAGACCTGAAGAAAGATGGCGGATGCCGTGTGAACTGAACCTTTTAGTTGTAACATCTATTTTGTGAGATCTCTTTTGACATTCATTTACAATTTTGCTTAAAAATCTTGCAGACATCTCCATATTAAATGTCTTGAAGATGACCATGACTGTTGTCTGCGATGGTAAAAGGAGTGGCCTGTTGCATCTACAGAACAACTCACTGGCTGAACTCAACAACACATTCTCCCAAGTCAACTCGTAAGCATAATGAGCACTACATAAGAGCGGTTATGTATATGTGCGTTTTATTAGCATATGTACAAAAGCTGTCGGCAATAGATCTTAGATGACAACAATGCAACATGTCAGCTGTCTTCACCAGAGGAGCGCTATATTTGAAACAAGGAATAGAAGATGTAATACCGGCGTGAAATATTTTATTTTGTGAATTTTCCGACATACCTAGCAAATGGAAACTAGCGTGTAGAAATAACGACGGAAACACAAGCAAACACACAAACAGACGTACCAAAAAAAAAAACCCGTACAAGGAGGTTAAAACTTACAGAACCTAATTACAGGGCAGACAGTATAGTTACATGTGCCCATAGAAACCTATGGTTAAATGCACTAAAAGAAGAACTTATAAAAGTACTTTCCCACATTTCAATCTCAACAATTCTTCTGCACCAGAAAGCCACAAGGGTGTGCCTCCCAAATATAGAAAGAAAACAGGGGGTTGACCAGCTCAAACTCCAACAACAGCTGACAACAGTAAACAAACCCTATTTCTGACCTAATTTTCTCATGTATCCATCCGCTCTGGGCAGGCAAGACCTCATCACTCAGGTCTCTCATTATACACCCACTAAACTGGTGAAATCAAGAAAACTTGATCAAAGTAGGAAAGTTTAGACCCTACCTGCCCTTCCTAGCCCAAAAGTCTCAAAACTGGACCAAAATTTTCAAGAGAAAAAAAAGTTTCAAAGAATTTAGCTAGGGACTACAATTTTTGGCCCGCTACTGCGCAACGCAACTGTGACGTCTGCCCTAATGACACAGGTGACAGTCTACTGCTCACCCTTTAATCTATTGTCTACGGAATTCCCATGAGAATTCTCTTCTGACAGTTATTTCATAAACTTTGTGAGCCCTTTTTACAACTTTGACAGTCAATCTAACCAGGGTGTTCGCCAATGTTACCGGTTTCCCCGAGGGAAATATATAGAAAATCCTGGATTTCCAAGAAGAAATTTCTTTTTTTCAGCCGGGAATAGGAGTGGAGCGCCGGAGGGTTCAATACAACAACCAATTTCCTAGAGTTCACAGTTCTAACTGGTGCCTATTAATATTATTTCGCACAGGTGGGGGAAACACGTTTACACAAGGTAGGATTTAGTATTGTTCTGACTTGTTTTGAAAGCTAATACGTCAAATATTAGCATGTTATAGAATGTGGTATTTGCATCAACCACCCACGGCATATATGTGTCGACAAGATGTTATATAACGTTAAGATGTATGTGGCCGAAAAGAGACTTTATAACACGCATACTTTTGCCATGTTACTTCCAGGTACGGAAGTATTGTTTTGAATGGGTTTGTATGTAGGTTTGTGTGCATGTTTGTCCGTGCAGATTAGGTTGGCAGCATGTTGGTGGGGGATGATTGACAGGCAGAGGTCAAAAGGTCAGATACATGAAATGGAATGAACGTGAAGGTCTCAACACTGTCACAACACTGTCAATCAACTGAAATTTAATATCCGCCCACTCACTTCTTACGTTTTTATGACCTTAACTTACTCGACTATTACACCATCTTTCTAACTCTGGAACCCAAACATACAAACCCTCCCAATCCAGCGGCGCCCAAAACTATACTTCCGTCCCGGAAGTAATTTACTTCAAACTATATCACACTGCGGACTGCTACTTTGCTGTAACGTTCTAATTCTTCGCAACCTGAGGGCATCTCTTATCACTGAGCCTTTTGGCTAGCTCGTTTCGATACCAAAATGTCAAACAAACAAGCTCTGCGTCATATATAGTATCAGTTCCTTTAGACCTAATCAACACTGCTGATTCCCCGAGTGTCCAACTTCACTTTCCAATCTAAAATTGGTCAAATTTACAGTTAGGTTCAGGTAGCGATGCCAGTATCAAATCACGTACTCTCACCCCTGTAGTCTTTCTGAAGATGAGACCGGGTCCGATTACTGATTATGTTGGTAATACCAGCGGTCGTCCTACTGGGCCCCTTGTCTCTTCTTGTTCACTTAACGGATTGGGCAATTTTGAATCTTCTTCCTGGAGATTTTGACCGACTGAAGTCTGCTGCTAGGGGATAAAGCTTGCGTCTAGCCTCGTCTTTTTTGTCATTTATCAAAATACAGGAGTGCCCACAGATAGACCGTGGTTAATAGTTTTGTCCGGAGATGTTTTAAAATTAAATAATTGCTTAATAGTATAATATTGCTTCCGTGTACGGAAGTATTTTTTTGGGGTGGCTGAGCTGTGGGTTTATGTATCTGTTTGTCAGGATATATAAAGAAGGTTGACAGCACGTGGGTGGGCTAAGATTGACAGGCAGAATGACAGGAGTTGAAAGGTCTCAGAGTCTAGCTGGAATTGGGGGGGGGGGGATTCAGGACGCCGAGGATTGCATACTTCCTGAAGGTCTGAAATCTCTGATTTCTTGTAAACATTACGATGATTATATGATGATGGTAATGGTTTATTACATATTATGCCAATTCCATTTTATTTCATACAAAGGCTCTGTTGACTTTTGATTCGAGACTGCTACCTGTGCTGCACTCTTCACAATCGAGGCAATGTCACAGTCAACATTTAGGAGCGAGCTCGAATTTTTATGCCACATTTTAACTTTTTGATACCACAAAGCCTTTGGAATATATAGTACAGTTAACAAAACTGTGTATTCATGTTAGAAATGGCAACTATACGTTTCAAGATGTGTGGTTGTGTGTTAGACATTCAAAACTACTGACCAAGACAAACTCTGAGAGGAATGTTTTCCGTCCAGGTAGGCATAGCACAGCAGGCGTGCCACCTGGCGACATTAGTCTGTTCAGCACCAGCAATACTCAAAGGCCTTAAATGCTGAATGTTATATAACCCGAATGTCACCAGTACTTGAATGTTATAAACCGAATGTTTTGAATTGTAAAATATATCGGTTAGGGAATGAGCAGCATTATCATATGGCCAGAAGACGTCGACCAATCAGAAGGCTCCATTTCCCCAATAACCCAGGTCATTAATATCCGATACACTATCCGTTTGCCCACCACCGCTTCGCGGACTCGGTCGTTCATTCGGTGGTTATAGGAACCGACCATGAATTATGCATATACACCTCAGGGCGAGTCATTAACCCTATATTACTGAAGGGTTATTAGTAATGGGGACCTGGCAAAAAATCATTTAAACTTATAGGCCTCCTCGATGCCATGTAGAACAGAACCACTAGCCATGAAATCACTTCCTTTGACTTTGAAAACTTCTCCAGGACCTCAACGTACTCAGACTGTGTTAACCCGTTTAACCCGGTGCAATCCACGTGGCTTTGCAAGTGTGAAATGCGTATCACCCCGTGATTATGCGTATTACCCCGTATTACTTGAACTTGAAAGAGGCAAAACCTGACCTTGGCCAAGGTGATTTCTATATTTGTAAAAATTTGATGAAATTACATACATGTTTGACAGTGTCACACATTTATTCTATGATTATGATAATAATAATGATGGCTTATTTAGTAAAGGTGTAAAGGCCCTAAACTGCTCTGATATTTACTATGACGAACTTGATTAAGACTTTTAAAAATTTCTATTTACCATTGCCAACGAAAAAAAACACTGCCTCCTCTATGTTTTCTATTGTTATTATCATCATTTACTAAAATGTCCCTTTATATGCGAATAAACAATAATAATGAACAATACCGTGGTCCCACTGTAACATATAGAACAACCCACTGACTTCAACGTTTCAACTTTAGTATAGTAGTTAGTATAGTAGTTAACATTAACACGGAAATCTACATATACAGACATGCCTAGTTAAACCTGTGGCGACGACTTGTCTACACCACCCACTTACTCCAGAGTACAGGCAATTTTCAATTAGCTCACACACGAACACTTCTGCAGGAAACTATTAAAGACTCTCGCACCCAAGATTGACTCCGACTGCTAATTACAGATTTGAAGGGCAAGGCATACATGTATTTACCTTCGCCTAGAAGGTTATGGTTAATTTTTGAAAGCGTTTGTTTCAATGATTGTTTGGATGCGGTTTAGCACGATAACTCAAGAAGCTATGGATGAATTACCAGCTGGCCTGACAACATCACGCTTCTACCACCAGCTCCTAACAGCGAGATATTCTGTGAGACATGAAACACAAAGTCTCCTGGCTCCTCACAGGGCCCGCTAGCTCACGCACCCTAAGCACTAACCGCAATGCTAAAAGGTTCGAACCAGTTAGACTGGCCAGTTGGAACCCCACTGTTACACACAAGCAAATGGTCGGGCTACTAGCCCGGTAAGGTCTACTCTGCTTCTCATATCGTCTCTGTCCTCCATTATGTTACACGTGAATTGAGTCTGTACAGACTATATTCATGCCCCATCTGTACGTGTGATGACTCCCTTGCTAATGTGACTTGAGCTGGATACTTAGGCCGTCTTCACATTAAGCTAAGTGCAGTGTACCTCGCTACACGGAGTCACATTAATCCTGATTTGGTGGATTCCGGCTTCAATGTGGTTACACGAGCTTAATGTGAAGAGGGCCTTAGTCAGGCTGTTAAAAGCAATTTCCTGTTGATTAGATCTGTTTGCACCGTGGGCGTTCATTGGATCATATGGCGACAGAACTTTGATAACGTTAATACAGAGTAGTTGGAGGGATGATTTGATATAAATTTACCTGTGCAGTAAATGGTTCAAACTACCGCCTCTTTTATCACTAAGCCAAAGTCATTTTCAAAGAGGAAGATGTATTATTAGGATTTGATTCGTTCGTGGTTAGCTGATAACTGCAACTCAGTCAAAGGTGAAGGCTCCTAACTCGTAAACAGGTCTTGTCTAGACCAAGGAGCCTTGTCTAGAACATGTTCACTACAAAATGAATGAATGAATGAATGAATGAATGAATGGATGGATGGATGGATGGATGGATGGATGGATGGATGGATGGATGGATGGATGGATGGATGGATGGATGGATGGATGGATGAAACTTTATCAACGTGCACATGTCCAGAGGTGTTTTATCTATGTCTCAGGGACATTCAACTTTGACATATTACCCACAATGCTTCGCACACCGCACTTCGCATGCGCAGTTTAAACTGTGGGCCCGCTTATTGTAACAGCCCTCTCCGTTGTTATTTTTCTTGTTTTTTTTTTATAAGTTGATGGAAATTGCTACGGGTGCTGTTATGGCGAACGGTTGGAAACCACATCCTCTTCACCTTTCAAGACTTCTACATTGAAGGTCAAAAAAGGTGATTGCTTTCGCTATTGCGGAGCCCGGCCTGTTGAAAGGGTGACCCTTGCCCCCATTAAAGAAGTGCGGATGTGAAAGGGGTTAGAAAAGGTCACGTTGGTTTTTGCATGAAGCAGGTGTATTGGGGACTAATTAGTGGTGATGACTTCCATGCAAAGGTATTGTCAGTTTAGTGGGGAGTGCTATGTAAGCGTTATGTAGTTATGTAGGTGTTATAAGCACGTCAGCAGAACGTTTTTCGTTGGATGTTTGGTCAACGTTGCATCGAAATTTTGCCTGTTGCAGACGATATATTTTCCTATACAACATCTGAAAACTACAGACAGGCTGTCAACCTTATATGCTCTAATACAACCTTATATGAGACGTTCTGCCAAAGTGCTATGCACAATAAATTACGGGTTTCGCGCAGGTGCAGTACGTTCTGCCGACGTGCTGGTGTTATGTAAGCGTTATATAGTCGTTAAGTGCACTTTTAGTACATCAGTGAAAGAGTAAGCCTGTTGTTGCGTAAGTGCAGTAGGTAGGTACCCCCATATGGCTTAATGGATTATTATGTACGCACTTTATACAGTGTGGCATCATCAGACCATTAACTTGAAGGTGATCATGACCTCCAAACATGTGTAGAAGAAATCAACAAATGCACGATTTCTGGAAATATAGCAGAATAACTTTATTGCACGACAATCGCATATGGTATGATGTATGGCAACAACTATTGAACATAGTACAAAATGGAGGCATAGAATAAAACTTAACATCCTAATTAATAAAACAATAAGGGCTAGCATAATTTTTTGACAAAGTGTTCCAATCAAGTAGGGCTTGTCATCAGTTTCGGTATTTTTTCCTAAAAACAAAACAGTCTTTTACATATTCACCTATTTTTGCTGCATTGTGGGTGTTGTTGCGTCTAAAGATATATTCAAATATGTCTGTAGCATCGAGTATGTTGAAATTGTTAACCGTCACGCGAAAAGAAAACGTGACCAAATAAATGCTGATTTGTTTGAAGTACGCTATTTAGTGTATGGAGAGAAGTAAGGTAATTGATGTTTGTCGGCTCACTGTTTGCACTGCCGAATCAGGGCAGGCACGTGTTAGCCTCAGATGGCTAATGCCAAAGATGCTATGTATGTAAGGCACTTATCATAACCAGAACCGTGCCTCTCTAGTTCTGTGTCTGAATGGGTTAGGATCAGGCACGGTTTTGGATAGTCTCCGCGTATCCAAGAACGTAGATTTGCCCCAGGCACGGTCCTGGATACGCTTGGACTATCCAGAACCGTGTCTTAGCATGGTTCTGGATAAAGCACGGTTCTGGATACAACAGCCCCCTTTCCACTAGACGGCCATCTCTGAGCGACCGTTGAGCAAAGAAAATTGGATTTGTGTGACCGTTGTTTTCAAAATACACCAAACGTAAACCCATGGGATTTGTCGGACCATTTTATAATTGGAATATGATTCATATGCAAAAGTCTGATTTGAAAGAGAAACAAAACACACCAAACGTAAAACAATGGTATCTGTTTGACCCTTGATTTCATAAGTCAAATATAACGCACGATGCAAAAGTATGATTTAAAAGGCAACAAAACACACAAAACGTAAAACAATTAGATTTGTGTGACCCTTGATTTTATGGTTGTAATATGATACATGATACAAAGGTATGATTTAAAACACATCAAACGTAAAACCATTGCATTTGCGTGACCGTATATTCTATAATTGGAATATGCCGCATGATACAAAAGTATGATTTAAAAGACAACAAAACACACAAAACGTAAACGTAAAAAATAGTTTTTTGCCTACAAAATTCGTTGAGTGATCAATCAAATACTTCGCTCGGTGGTCTTAGCCTCTAGTGGAAAGTGGAGGTTACAGAGAAGATATAAGTATTTTTATGAATTCCCAAAACTTGAATATTGTCTAGACGGTGGACAATATTCACCGTAATGATTAATAGAGACAGCAGTTTTCCATATACTCCATATTATCCTCATATTTCAAGCTACACAAATCAACTTCACTAGTCTACAAAACTTTCATTTATCATTTCAACCCCCGGGCACCAGGTAATTTTTTCTTACATTCTTGATATGATTTGATTTATTTATTTGTATACGTATGAAGACACACACGGTCAGGGTCACGATCACGGTCACGGTCAAAATTGCTCAAGGTTATCAAAAATGGCTAGCCTTGGCGACTGAACTTACAGTTTGTAATACATGTAGTTACAAGGCACATATCAAGGCGTTTGCAAAGCATAAGACTTAGACATCTTTGTACGTAGATTATACAAAGTAATGAGTCATTTGATGCGGCGAAGGCCTGTCTCTCTCTCTCTCTCCCTTTCTCTCTCTCTCTCTCTCTCTCTCTCTCTCCCTCTCTCTCTTCTCCCTCTCTCCTTCTCTCTCTCTCCCTCTCTCCCTCTCTCTCTCCCTCTCTCTCTCCCTCCCTCTCTCCCTCTCTCTCTCCCTCTCTCCCTCTCCCTCTCTCCCTCTCCCCCTCTCTCTCTCGGGTTTTTCTTAGCTCATATTCTCATGAATATCAATATCATTACAGCAAGATTATATTTGTTTTTCTTTATCTCAATTTTGTGTGGCCTTACTTCTTCTGCAATTATTAGACCAATAGCAAACGTTTAATGATATGATAAAGTGATATGGGTTTTTAATTTGAAAATCACGTGTATTATCGCTACAGCGTCTTTGATGTTTTTTTTTTTATGCAGGTCAACTCACTTTAACATCACGTGTCTGCGGCATCCATCCATACATGACACGGGACCAATCAGCATTCGTCTATATATATAACCGTTACCATTCAAAAGGCACAGATGTGCCTGAGCCTCCTCTAGACACTTTGCGCCCTGCTAGAGGTTTCGTGACGACTACTTCAGCATACTTATAGCTCTACAATACAGGGTAAGTGTTAGGGCCGGTCACATATATGTCGTGCGATCGTCGTACGATACGTCGGGCATTCTTGTGATAGTCGTGCAAAATTCAGTTGTGCTACGAAAAAGTCTGTCTTAGATCCTTGTCGGCTGTTGCTTCTGTCACAGTCTGCTTGAAAATCCTACGACATCAAAATCGTACGACGACCTAAACGACGAATTTGACCGCGCCGTTACTTAATATATATTTCTACCTGTAGAATAATTTTCCCATGTTGCGGTTATTTTTTTTTTTTTTTTAGAATTGCAAGCCTCCATATTTTGTCTTCTTTTGCGTTCGAGGCTTGATTATTATATATTCCGTTGGTTTCTGGTTTTCAAGTTAAGAATTTATATGCAAGCATATGTCGAGGGTGACTTCTCGCTGAATGGAATACCAACTGTTTTCCGACCAAAATGTTGTACAATACTTTCATTTAGGAATGCGAAAAATTGATACACTTGAGTGTTCATTGAATTTGCCGCTTGTATTGGTAAGGTTGACTGTTTTTCCTTGTATAATATTGTCGTTGATACAAACTGCGTTTTTATTCTATCCATTTTCACATCTTGCCTGTTGCATTTTTAACGGTGCCGCTCAATGCAAAGCCATATTGACCACTTTTTGAGCTAGGTAGGCACGGCGGCTGTGTGACTAAGATCAGAAGATGGTGGTGGATGTTTGTTTTAAAAGCTTGTGGATTGTAATCGAGAGGGAAGCATGTGTTTGGGAGAGAGTTCCATAATTTTGCAGTCCGGGGAAAGAAACTATACGGCCTATTAGAGTCACGTGTATTAAACATTATCAAGGTTTGGTTTTGTATTTTGTATATAACGGTTTGCATTTGTACAGTTGACGAATTGCGATACTTTTTCCGTTTGTTTGTTTGTTTGTTTGTTTGTTTATTTATTTGCACAGAAAAAAAATATACAGAATGCAATAATAATAAATAAAATAAGGTGCACGTGTAGGAAATGCCGTAGCTTGTATGTGGAGAAAATTCAACAATGTTGTTAAAGGTGCATTATGTAACATTTTTGCAACAAAAATTGAAAGATTTTAAATGAAAAAATCTTCATGTGATTGTCATTTACTTTGACTATTCAACATATTTGCGCAATCCTTTCACATTTCTGACATTTATGGTTGGCGCTAAAACAGTCCACACGAGGCGTAATCATTTCGTGGCACCACCACAAAATACCAGAATGTACACAAACATGGCTGTATTTCCAGCTTTTAAACACACTCGTATAGTGTAATATTTTGGCACCTCCACTTCCAAAGTACTTCCTTGAAGTCTTAAATATTCTGATGTTATTGTTATTTATTGCAAGTTTAAAAGACCTTGTAGTGAAATAAGGAACCTTGTTATTTTAAGAACCATATTCATCGTTGAAGAAAAATGACTATCAATATAAGAAAAGAGACTCCAGAGCTACCTTTGCACACAGCATCTAGTCTATGAATACGCAAACTCTCTCGACCATTTTACTCCTCTCCTTCACAAGTGATGCATTTTTTTTTTCTCTCAAACGCAGTCGTTCTAGTGAGATATGGTTACAGAAATGAGCACACCATCAAGAATATGGCTTTCCATACCTTTGTAATTGTAAGAGCCATATTCATCCGAAAAATGACTATCAATGTAAGAAAAGAGACTTCAGAGCTACCTTTGCACACAGCGTAGTCTATGGATACGCAAACTCTCTCGACCATTTTACTCCTCTCTTTCACAAGTGATGCATTTTTTTTTTCTCTCAAACGCAGTCGTTCTAGTGAGATATGGTTACAGAAATGAGCACCACCATCAAGGATATGGCTTTCAAAGGCTTTGTATTGTCGGTTGGAAACGTTCTCAGAAGCTGTAAATGCGTTTTGAGCGAACAAACCACGGATCATACGCACATTTCACAAAGGATTTTGCGGACTGTTATCTAGATGTGTATCGAAAAAAGGTCTTTGGTAGTTTTGGAGAAAATGGAAAGCCTTGAGGAAGCGTGGAGGAAAGAATTTGGCAGAGTAGGCTTGCTATAGCGATTCTTTATGAAGTAGGTAACAACAATGCGTTCTTTCTCAGTGAAGGATGGTCAGTTTGTAGCTAGCAATTCGGAATATTTTGTCGTTGGCGTAATGTATATGGACAAGTCAATGAGCTTCTTTAGAACATGTACCGAGCCCCTACCTTTAGGCATGTTGGGCACGCAAGAGTGGACAGAATATGAGAGTAGATTATTATTCAGCGTGAGCAACCGAGCGTGCATCCTCCTGTAGTGACTGATAATGTCCACCAGTATAGACCGAAATAAGACATGGGAGATTTCAGGCTTCGGGGGGGGGGGGGGGGTTCTCGTGAATGTAATACAACTGTAAATGGGATTGTATGATGTAATCTAAACGGTATTACAATGCTTACTGAATTATTACACTATTATTATTACATTCCTGGGTCACCTTCAACCATGACTGTCAAAACCACCTCCTACTCTCCAGCAACCGTTGCCACTGTGGAACCCAAACATACAAACCACCCCTAAATCAGCGCCGCCCAAAACAATACTTCCGTCCCGGAAGTAAATAGGAGATATCTGAAAAGCTGGAGTGTACAATGGGGGTAAAATCTAGTAGCAAAAACAACAACAATTCAATTTTATCTGCATGTTTTAAAGTAAGGAGTCCAGCCTGTGCACGTTAATTGAGATACCCATGTGTCGGTTGATCGTCAGTATTTGTGACACATACTCTTTCTTCTGTTCGGTGAGTGACTTCAGAACCGGCTATGATTCTACAGTCTGTTTGAAGTACGCTACCCAGTGTGCCAATTAGAAAATAAAAATAATTGAGCCAAATGTGGTTGTCGGTTTGATGTCAGAACCTGTGAGCCAGAGCGCACACGCACTTGTTGAGGCCAGCTGCTGCTGCTTTCAATGACTTCACGGTGATCGCTGCCTCTTACACCAGATACTGATCTTTCAGGCAAGTTCTTCGCGAGAAGAGATTTTTCTAGAAACTCAATCCTCGTTTCAAATGTACCTATAGCTACTCCAACAACGGACGTACATTGTCGCTTTGCTTGAATGATCTTCAAGTCATTTAGTGAGAAGATACCTTAGGCGGAAACGAATTACCTACGCCAACATAGCCAGCTGCTTCTAGAATTCTGTGTCCCAAATGCTCAGTAAAGTAAATGAGAATGTGTTCAAGAGATCGACTTCAATTTTGTGGGGATCCTTGAGGGTATGCATGGACTGTGCAGTAGAGTTTCTTTGTGGAGAGGGTTTTACTTGGGAAGAGTCCTCGCCAAGGTGGCTGCTTGTGATAAATGGGTAGCTAAAGATGCAATAGCCTCTCTCGCCGTGGCAGAAATAGACTGCTAAAGCTTTCTGGTGACTGTAGGATTCTGCAGTTAACCATTAAGCGTGACATGCTTTCCTTTAAATGGGCATTATGTAACATTTTTGCACCAAAAATTGAAATGTTTTAATCTAAAATAAATCTTCATGTTATTATAATTTAGTTCAATTTTTGAAAATATTTGTGCCATCATCTCACATTTCTGACATTTGTAGTTGGCGCTAAAACAGCCCACACGAGGCGCACTCAGTTTTTGGCCCCACCACAAATAACCAGAATGTAAACAAACATGGCTGACAGCTGTATTTCCAAAATATGTCGGCACCTCCACTTCCTGAATGACACTTATTTGCAGGAGTAGGGTTGATTCAACTTACTTTGTAAAGAAATGACCAGAAAGTTTTCCTTTTTGTATCGTCCTAATGTTGCTTGAATGATCTTCAAGATGGAATTTAATGCAGTACCCTTCATTGTCGATCGGACGAAACTGCACAACCACATGTAAATGCTACCTAGTACCGATACTTTACATCCATAAAATAATTTGCTGCACTCGGCTATTCAAGTTTCTTATATGCACTTCAATTTATCATGTCGAGTACTGACCCATGTTGTATTGTATGTATGTACTAGTTGACTGCGGTAGAGGTCGTTGACTTGTACTATATGTCTTGATGTATAAGTTATACATCAAGACATATAGTACAAGTCAACGACCTCTACCGCAATCAACTAGTACATACATACAATACAACATGGCATATAGTACAAGTCAACGACCTCTACCGTAGTCAACTAGTACATACATACAATACAACATGGGTCAGTACACGAGATGATAAATTGAAGTGTTCACCAAACTTGTGTAAATGTCACGGAGTTAACATATTACCGATGTAGATCGTAACGACACGCCGCGAGGCACGACTGTTAAGCCGCCGGGATCCATCAAGATCTCCCGGTGTTTCCAGCGTTCATTTTACCGGGTGGTTATTGGTCTTTTGTCCGATGTAGATGGATGGATATTTCTCGGTTTGCTTATGGAGCGCTTATGGCTGTTATCGTGCAGCGGCAGGAAACTGACATCTATATATATATATATATATATAGTCCAGCGGCATAGCTGAAAAATTGTGCACGTTTGTCTAAAAGCACCAAATTTGGCACACATGTAGTTAAATGTATTCTAAGCAAATCTGGATGTAGAGGCATCTTCATTTCTGCCCAGGAGCGATTTTATGGCATATTTTGCCATTTTTGACTAAAAATGTATATTTTTCGCTTCTGTGCCCTGACAGTTGAAGCAATAATTATGAAATTTGGTACAAACATGCAACTTAACAATACAATGCAGCAATGCATACTAAGTGTTGACTTCTCTATTGTTTTTTCTTGAAAAATGCATTTTTTTGTTATTCTTTATAATATGTATACCGGCTGTTCGTAACACGATGTTAGGCCATGTTGATTTGATTGTATGGAGGACATCCGCGCACGCATCAATTTTCGTTCATTTCCCCAAAGAAAAGTTTTTAACCATACTGTAAATCGTACGAAGCAGCTGCAAAGTGAGCAAATATATGGCGTAAATTGCAAACAACATCGGAAAACGGATATTAATGTCGTAGAATGCCAAATCAATTCCAAAGTCTGAGAAGATGTAAAAGAAGAAAAAAGATGCTATAAAAACCTATTATTCGAAATACCATACTCTGTATGTTAAGCCATTTTTTGTTCAACCTTCATGACCACGTAGATTTCATAATGAAGACAACTTTTTTTTGGCCAACCTTTTTTTATTCGCACGCTCGCATCAGTTTTGGGGTTCCCAGGGGATGTCATCCATATAAAATTATAATCAAATCAACATGGCCTAACATCGTGTTACAACAGCGGTATACATATGTGTGTTCAACATCATCTTTATTGAATCAATTACACCGTCATTTAAACAATAAAACAAGATGAAGGGTTAAAAAGCGTACACCTCGGTCGGCCCCTTAGAATAGATCGACAATGATCTAGAGCGCAAGTTTAAAAAAGGGGGGGGCTGTGCATCAGCCATCAATATGTACATTCTGGTTTCACAATATATCTGTTACTACTAGACTAAGTATTATTGCACAGGTTTATAAAGATTACCGGCTGGAGAACAGCCCAGTCTGGGTCTCCCATACAGGGGTGTTCCTTGCACAATAAATTGCGTAAGATGTGCAGAGAGCACAGTGTCCCAGTCTGTGCTTTAACTTCCTCACCTCACAATCTTTCTTTCTTACAGGACACAAAGATTTGAGTTTTCTTACATTATCGTTGTTAACCCAACCCCTGCTCCCCACCTCTATAGTAACTACTGTAGCACTATATATAGATGGCAGTTTCCTACACGCCTCACTTTAGGCAATTGCAATAGAATGGCTCTTGTGGGTTTCAGTTCCGTTCTCACGAGCGCTTTGACTTTTCCTGGAGCAGTTCAAAGACGCAGGTAATCATCGAGATAGTTTTATCTTTATTTCCCAGGTGAGAAACCTTTGACTTGGAGAATGAGTTACTCGGCGAGATGGCCTATTCACATAGAGCAGCAACAGCAATTACCTGTGATGAGTTGTGGTAGCTTTTAGCTGATAGAACGATGTTCACAACAGGTGGTCGGAACTGTACGGTGTGTGGGGGGGGGGATAACATTGCCCGTTGGAGGGCAATGGCCAGTTATCCGCGCAAGCGCAATGGGCTTAGATTACTTTGTGAAACCAAATGTAAAGAAGTTTTTCTTTGGAAAAAAGTTGTTTTTTTTTGGAGGGGACTTGATGTTATAGGTAAGGGTCTTGTTATTTATCTTTTTATTTTGCTGAAAAATAAATAAACCGACAAACGGACTTTCAACTATGTTCGGGTTGTACGGTTCGCAACATAAGATATAGGTTTGCATGTAATCATCAACTGTCCAGAGGGGTCAGAGGTCACTTGTGTATCTTAGGGTGATATTCACGACACTTTCCGCCGTATAAATTTTTTTAGTTACGGACTAAATGGACACTTTAGAAATTGAAGTACCCTGCCAATGTGTGTTTTTCATAGTCTAAAACTCAGGTAGATGACTTTTGGCAACTTTTTTTCTGACATAAATCCCATGTAATACTAATAAGACAGCAAGCTCTATTACTGTCCTTTGCTCTGGAGAGGAACTCCGTACGGTTGCATCGCCCGTAGATGTTGTTGTGGTTCCTGCATGTCTACATCAAAGTTAACTGTTATAAAAGAATTAAACTGCTCTGCAACTGAACAAAAGGACTCACCGGAATCTTCGACTGAATCAATCAGTCATTTTTAGCTATCTGACCCAATCGCTTAGGACACGTGACCTTATACATGTGTGACGTCAGTAATGGGTCAAAGGTTGCTGGAAGTCGATATCACCCCCCATCCCGATTGAGAAAAGGTCGATGCGCCGTACCCTTCAAGTATAGGTTTAGGCTTCGGCTTATTTCTGACGTGTTTTAAGCGTTTTTATCGCGCTTTCTTTTTTGTAAATTGTATCTTTTTTTCAGGTCGCGGATTGGATACTGTCTGGTCAATTTGATACTGTCTTGCCAATTTAATACTGTATTGCAGCCAGCAAAAGATCTGCTTGGAGATTAGGTACGCCCTGATGTAGATCGCCCCCCGATGAACTTTCATGCTAGCGTTAACTGTTCATTTATCGTGACAAGTTTTCTTGATATATATTGGAGTGACGTGTGTGCATGGTGAGCAAAGCATTGCTCTCAAAGTACACGTACGCGTACACGGGCACCCAGTGAACTTGACAAGGACACGGTTTAACTATGTCTTCAGTATCAAAACCCACTCATGATCAACACGATGTACCAGAGTCAAGTGCATCATAACTCTCTCAGCCCTTTTGACATCAGAAAGGCCACGAAAGCACTATGATTACCAGTTGAACATTTACAGACTTTTAAGGACATCTTGAAAGGCATACACTGTATATTCACAATGTATGGCTTTTAAGATCTCACCAAAAGCCTGTACATGTAAAGCTTGTAATGTGTGTACATGGACATGGACATGTGTGTACATGGACAGCATTGCGTCCATTATCCCGATGAGCGAGAGCCTTTGCACTTCACCATGTGTATGGCCAGATCGAACTGCGTGCCGTCCCAGAAACTTATAATCTTCCCAACAAATTGCAACAGCCTAAATGTAAAGCTTACGGCTGAACGGTTAGTCAGTGCTTAAAGCTAGCAATCGCAGGAAAATTGTCACCCGCAGGGCTGTGCTTATCAAGATCCATTACTGAATCCACCTTGAAGGTAGACTGAGGGCCAAGTGAGCCCGGATGGCTCAAGACCAAATTGAAGATGAGGAGACTGCATCTAAGCTCCCTTAAAAGCCTCCAGAAAGTTAGCCTCGCCTTAAAAGCCATGTCTTAAAAGGTTTTGCTTTATGCAACAGGAGAAAATAATATTCAAGACACGTCAAAGACAACTACTTTCCTGCCTTATCAACTTTTACAACAATCTTACTTGTCTTATGTACAAAATGACTAATAAACAGGTGGATGTACAAACTACTAAGTACCTAATACCAGCTTAGAGAAGAAACAAGAAATAGTCATGCCTTCAAGTACCAGAGTTATCACCCAAGGATTGAGGTGTTCAAAACTCGTTGTTTGTTTTTTTCCTAGAACTATCGTAGAGTGGAACTCTAGGGGCATCATCACTAGATAGTTTTATACAACGCTTACAGTGGGTTGATCAAAGGCTAGGTGTAACAAGTCAACCAACCAAAACCACTTGTTATGTCGACGAATGTTAGACATCCATGTAGAACATTACGTGATACAAAATAAATCAAGCAGCTGGATAAATTCTCTGAAAAGCCAGACGTTTCAGATAGCAGCCACTGTCTTTTATCAGTGAATAGATAGTGTATGTTATCTGAAACGTCTGAACTTTCAGAGAATTTATTCAGTTGGCAAGAGTTGCTTGATTTATTTGTATCATCTGAGACACTGTTACAGTATCTTTATGGTCGCTGCTGTATTTCTCAACACATCAGTGGCACATAATATTCTTCTTCCTTACAATGTAACTAACGCTGACGATTTCATCTTACATTACATATATCTGCTTTACACTATCACCAAGAGTTTTTTATTGCTTTCTGGCTTGGATTTTCTTTGTTGCTGGGGATTTTCAGTAAGAATTATATTTACTGGTGCATTGCTCAACACATCAGTGGCACATAATATTCTTCTTCCTTACAATGTAACTAACGCTGACGATTTCATCTTACATGACATGTATCTGCTTTACAATATCGCCAAGAGTTTTTTTTATTGCTTTTTGGCTTGGATTTTCTTTGTTGCTGGGGATTTTCAGTAAGAATTATATTTACTGGTGCATTGCTCAACACATCAGTGGCACATAATATTCTTCTTCCTTACAATGTAACGCTGACGATTTCATCTTACATGACATGTATCTGCTTTACAATAACGCCAAGAGTTTTTATTGCTTTTTGGCTTGGATTTCCTTTGTAGCTGGGTATTTTCAGTAAGAATTATTTTTACTGCGAACAAAGAGATACGTACAGATTTCATAACTCCAAACTTGCAATTCGATCTCACTTGCAAACTGCATTGTTTTTTTCTATTCTCATATGAATGTGTGTGTTGCATTCCTACACGTATTATTCTAAACATGTTTGGAATGGACCACGTTTTGGAATACAACATGCATTCAACTTCGTGTTATTCGAAAACATGTTTTGGAATGGACCACATTTTGGAATACAACATGCATTCAACTTCGTGTTATTCGAAAACATGTTTTGGAATGGACCACGTTTTGGAATACAACATGCATTCAACTTCGTGTTATTCCAAAACATGTTTTGGGATGGATGACGTTTTGGAATATAAATTGCATTCTACTTCAATGTATTCCATATTATGTTTTGGGTTGGAACACATTTTTTTAATACAACAGTGTGTACCATTATTTCCCTCAAGTCCCATTAGTCTTATCTTGGTTAAAACTTATTGCATTTCACCAATGGTCTTTTGTGAGAAAATATATTGCCAATTTCTGTGCTTTCACCCATTATATACTAAGTTCTGAGTTTAGCGCTGCGGGAGCCAACGGCATGTGAAATCAACTAATGGCAAAAACGCACATTCTCTGCACGTAACACGCCTCAAAACGGCACCATCTCAGTAAAACATGTAGCGGAGAAAACACTATTGTACCAAGAAACCTTAGCTCTCGGTAATAACGGTATAGAATTTCTGTAAGTGGCAGTATAAAATGAATGTGCTTTACGAATAGCGCCCTGGGGGGCCAATATGTTTCTCAACGTGAATAGTCGTGAAGACATTCTTCGCAAACGTTAAAATCATGCAATCGCCAGCAGGCAGCAAATATGACTCATTAGTCTTTCTATATTCCAGATTTGCAGAATTCTCTCTTTGCATTCGTACAGCGGAGCTACTAAGTCTTCAGAAGAAAGGCAACGATAATGGCGTCTGTTTTTGAGAAGATGTTGGCTTCACAACTTTCAAATGTGACAGCTTCGATGGCAGCAACGACGGACAGCGGTTTAGATTCTTTCCTGTCCCCGGCAGAAGCTAGCTGCATGCCGACAAACACAACTTGCGTGGCGACCGTGGACGGGAACAACATCACAGCCGCCATGACACCGCCGCCATTTTCCAACGTCGTGTCCGCCATCTTGGCTCTCCTCATCACCGTGGTCATTCTGATGACCGTGTTCGGAAACCTGCTGGTCATCGTGGCCTTCTGGCAGACCAAGACACTCCAGACCACGAGTAACTACTTCCTGATGAACTTGGCCGTGGCTGACTTAATGATAGGGTTGCTGGCCATGCCCCCCTACGCGCCGTACATTCTGACCGGGATCTGGCCGATAGGGCACTCCATGTGCGTGACGTGGTTGGCGTTGGACTACTGTTTCTGTTCGGCATCAACTCTGAACATCATGGCGATCAGCCTGGACCGGTACCGCTGCGTTACACAGGTAAAAAATACCTTTGAAACCTACGCAGTGTGCAATGCGTCTTTTTAAAAGAATAAGACAAAATTCAACAAGAAATCAAAGATTTCAGACTTCCGGGAAGTGTTTGGAGTTTTCGTGAATGCATTGCACATGTGGAGGATATCCGGGATTGTGTGATGTAATGTCATCAGATATACAACACTGATTTCCTATACATACTCCCACCCAAACATGTAAACTCCTCCTAAACCAGTGCCACTCAAAACAATACTTCCGTCCCGGAAGTAATGATCACTGCACTAAACAGGGTAACGTTATAAGTCATCATGACATGTTGTGAAAATATATACCCATTACTTCAAGTGTTTTTACGCAAGATCTTTAATGTGTTTAAAATCAGACTCAAATCATAGAGCAACCAGGGAATAAAGCAAAATAGCCATGTCTATCACCGATGTAATTTCTCTTCCCCTAGGCCGTCAAGTACAAGCTTCACAACTCCAAGAACACCACCTATTTCCAGATGGGCCTTGTGTGGATCATAGCCTTTTTGCTGTACGGTCCCGCCATCGTGAGTTGGGAGCACGCCGCCGGAAGAAGACTCATCCCTCCCGGGAAGTGTTTTGTACCCTTCCACGACAACTTCCCCTTCACCTTCACAGCCTCCGTGGTGGAATTTTTCACCCCCTTCGTTAGCGTGTCATTCTTCTACTTCAAAGTCTACAAGGAAATCCGCCAGAGGGCCAAGGCGAAGCTGGAGAGAAAGGAAGAGTACAGAGCTTTCCTAACTTCTCGGAGAAGAATGGGACGGAGGGGCTCCTCCAATCCTGACGAAATCCCGTCGTCCCTTGCACCGGAAATGACGACGATGACGACCCTTGTCAGCAGCAGCTCGTCCACAGGTGCCCAGTCCCATCGACCTTTGCGGGCCAAGAAGAAACCGTCCTTTGACCATATGGGACGGGAGCTTCGCGTAGCCAAGACTCTCGCGATCGTTGTAGTCGTGTTCGCCATCTGCTGGAGCCCGTTTACGATCTTCACCCTCGTTCGAACTCTCTGCTCGTCCTGTATAGGAGACGAGCTGTACGAGGTAGCTTTCTGGCTGCTGTGGCTGAACTCTACCGTCAATCCTATCGTCTATGCCGCTTTCCACACCCAGTTCCGGTCGGCGTTCCAGTCTCTCATCTCCCAGTGTTGTAGGAGGACTTTTCTCTCAGCTGAGAAGGATTCCGTAGAGATCGAACAAAATTATAAACCAGGCGTCTCTGTTGTTCGTGAGGAGAGGACGGAGTTTCGGGCAGACGACCAGACATGAGATGATGATACAAAATTGTTCTTTGACTTACGCGTACGGAAGTTAGCATGTCGTGTTGATTTTGTCCTTTGATGTTGTGTGTCCACCATATGAAATAGAGTCACCTGGCGTAATTAGTAAGAAATGCAAAGTATGTGACAAGTCTCGTGTGAATGGTAGCACCTAACAAGCATATGAACTGAACGGTTCGCAAGATCGCAAGATATATCACAAAAATATCTGAAGTTTCCATGTATTGACAGTTCGCCAAATAAAACATTAATATTCCTAATTGTGCCTTATGATATTTGTATATTATATTCATTGTTTCATTGGGGGAAATGGGGGACTTGAATTTTCTAGGCTAGTTCTATAAAGACCATGCAATGCCTTACTCAGTCACGAGGTGTCGCTCTTGCTCCACGCGCTCCTTACTATTGACCCGAATTGAAGGACTACTTGAATTTCAAGTTGTTCCTACTCAACAGTTTTTCAAGTACGGCTTGTTAAAAGATTACAGTGACTAAACTGAGATCGCCACAGCCCTCTGAAAGATTAGCAAATTGGTAAACTTCATGTATTTTCGAGACACGGTCGTTGTTGTTGATGTCCTTGTTTACTGTGAGACGGGTTAGAAGGATAAAAATCTTTCTACCCTCGGCCTCGACTGCAAACGTCAATTCTCCCCAAATTTCTCTCAGAACAACCTCAAATCTGCCCTCACCATTATCCAACTTCACAAGTTTTTTCCATATCATCTTAATCCCATAACGTATTAAAAACGCTTAGCTAATCTATCTTAGCTTTGCGAGAGTAATTAAGGTGATCCAGAGGTAAACGTAAAGAGTGGAAACTTAAATACTAGTACTTAAATTTTGTGCTTTTAAATCAAACTTTAAAGTAACTGTCAAACATTCGGAACCTTCCCCCGATCACCAACCAATCAAGGTTGGCTGAAGTTCGGGAGCAGCCTGACCAGATTTTGATAGCCCACCCCTACCTTTCTATACGAATAGAATCGAATTTTTTTTAAAAATTGAGTCAAATTTGACCCCTGAACACTGCTGACCTACTCCCGAACCAAGTCCAGCCAACCACCAGCCAACCATGGCCGAACCTCCTGTTCACACCCGAATGTTTTAAACATTTTGAAACATTCGGTTGGCGCAGCCGAACAGTAGCCGACCTCGCCGAACACCAGCCAACCACAGCCGACCTTGCTTACGACCGACTACTAACCATGGTTGGGGGGAGTTCGGCAGTGTTCGGGATGCAATATTTGGCTACGTATGACAGGGGCTTAAGGTTCGATACTCGAGAAAATCGTGTATATTGGTCTTTGTTGAGTTTGTCTGGGTGAAGAGAGAGAACGATATAAATGTGTCACTTGATATCTACTAGTCTGTAAAGTGGATATTACCAAATTCTTTAGGGATTTGGGGGGGCACATGTGTGTCTTATCTGTTACTATACACAACAACAAATTTCACTCAAAACCACACCAAATCTACACTTTAATTAACCATTATCCAACTTCACTTAGCTAATCTATCTTTGCGAGAGTGATTAAGGTGAAGGATCCAGGGGTAAATGACCTCTATGACCAGCTGTGAGGGTCAAAAACTGTGTCTTTTTGCCTTCAGGAACTTGTTTTGTCTCAAAGATTCTCTGTCAATTTTCTGTCATTATCTTTTGAGTGCCTTGGAAAGTGCCCCGCCACTTTAAAGGGTCACATATCACACAGATGAAACATTGTTGGGCTTAATTGCAGGAGCAATTATTTTCTCTGGGACGCCTCTAGGTGCGGCGGAGTAATTTTCGGGGGAAGAATTTCGGTTAAATGGCAAGTAGTGCTTTGTCAGCCATTAGGTGGCATGATTTATATGGGTAACAATATATATCATTATGGGTAACAAATGATGGGGGGGTGTAAAACGGCCACATTTAATTGCATCATCCTGTTTTAAGACAGAGAGATGCAGAAATAACACAGTGTTGTTGATTTCAACTCGTAAAATACCAAAATGTTAATATAAACACCTGTATCAAATGTAGAATTAAACTTTATCATAGACAGGGAAATACACAAAACGTGCTATCTCTGAATTAGGTAGGCTTGTTGGAAACATTTGTACATACTATACATACTGTCACATAATAATATACATAAAACTAACAAATACAATAGTTCAACATTCAGCATAAATAAAGTCCAAAATGCGGGGAACCGAGCTCGGAGGACAATGGTTGGACTAGGAAATTGACTTATTGTGGAGTCTGATTGAAGTTTACGGGAAGGACTGTTTCAACTGTTCAGTACTGACCTTGGGTAGAGTTTTGAATATATACAGATTTGAATATATATATCTTAACATGCAATAACTCCCACAAAACAGGCACAATGTAAAAATAGAAAAATATATAAAAGACTGCTTTGTTATTAGCAGTTATTATTTATCATACCGAAACTCATGATTAGCCACACTCGACTGTTACACTATATCAAAGATAATTCTGTGCTAGCCCTTGTTGTTTGAGTAATTAGGATTTATTAAATTTCATTCTATATCAGGTTTTATTCTATACTTTTTGTACCTCGTGTAATAGTTGCTGCCATACATTGTACCATGTACAATTGTCGTGCAATAAAGTTCTGTTCTATCTTTGGGGAGGGAGGGGGGCTGTGGTGTATTGGTGTGACGATACGCTCTTCAGGCTTGTGTCTTTATCGTTAAATTAAACCAATTACCCTTTATACAACCAGTGTCAAGGGTCAGCAACATGAAAAGGTTATATTTGATTGTGCTGTTTTCTTTGTGCAGACGTCAAATGTCACGGTGAATTGAATGGGTGTAACCGAGGACAGCCCTTCTTCTGTCATAACTACTCCGTTGTTGTGTTTGTTGTGTTTACTTTTGATAAATTTTCTTTCTCAAATAAATGTATAACAAAATACAGGCTTGGTTTAAATTTTGTCCTCTGTGATTGACTTAAATACGGTTACGTGTCGTTACCCAAAATACTTACATGTTGGTACCGTGCGCAGTGTATACGGTGTCTAACCTCGTGTGACCCCACGTGCAAAGGTATGTCGACCTTTAGAGGACATTGACACTCAGCTTTCACGGGCTCAGTATTAATGCATTTTATAAAGGCCATTTTACGACAATTCCTAGAGAAATGTAGATGTGTTGTTTAACAAAACAAGTAAGTGGCCACAGAAGTGTATAACGGCGGACACAACACACACACACACACACACACAAAAACATACACGCACGCCTGCACGCACACACACACACACAGAAAAACACGCAAACACACACACACACACAAACATGCACACACACACACACACACACAACCCACACACACACGCGCGCACACAGATACACAAACATGTACACAGACACACACTCGCACATACATACATACAAACACACACACACACAAACAAACAAACTCACATACACAAATACACATGAGCACACACACAAGGATCCCTTTATATCTTGTTAAATCATGTTTATAGAGAGTTTTATTGTTTTAACAACATTCTACCAGCACTGCTCCATCAAGCGAGGAAGCCTTGGACCGAGGTTCAGAGATTTAAAGTGAACACCTTCGGCCTCTTTAAATGACCAATTAAATCCGACACAACAATGCTATCTAGTCATCTGTAGACCCGCCGGGGCCCCCTGAAGTCGTCTGCGATGTCCCAAAACTTTTCATATGCATGAAAGCGCCAGAAAATGGGCGCACAGGTACTTTTGTAGGAGGGTCCGGGCATTGTTCTCACCTAGCCTGGCCTGCAGGACAGGTTATCTTGATGGATGGGCCTGTCAGAAAATTATCAAGGGTCGCATGATGGACCTGTCAATCAGCGCCGTCTCCATGGCAACGAACAATGACTGGATTATTCACATCCTGCATTTGGTTTTTTAACCTACACTTCAGGTTGCAAATGTTATACCCCACTTTTGACCAAAAACTGTTGCTGTCTATCAACGATCTGTTTTCTTCGTCAACATTGAAATAATCTAACAATACTTTGACTAATAAGTAGTAAAAAACAACATTAACAAACATCGGGATTTATAAGGTGTGAATGATAAACCACCAAGGGGAGACACACCGCTGGTCACCAGTGTTGTAAACTCTGCCCGGGGCAGGGGGAGGGGAAGCCATACATGTAACATTATCTTCACCACAAAAGGCCTGCTGTATTTTCCTCCTTAAGGCGTTATCTTGTGCCCGAGGTGAATCAGCCTTAGCGTCTTGAGTCGGCAACATTAACACCTAGGACTACTTAATCTTCAGTGCCAGAGAATCTGTCGTTTTGATGACTATGATTATCATTAAAACTCTTCTTTACATTGCCAATGCACTAAAACTTTAAAAGCAATACAGGTACACAAAACACAGTTGAATACTTTTATTGACTGACAATAAGTTACATTTGGTACACTTTTGAGAGATAACAGACTTAATTTCCACCGATTCGAGATCTACAGAAACTAAATATATAGAATGGGACAGGGATACTCGTTTTAGCTGTAAGTTTGAAAGACTTTGTCAGACTTAAAATTTTAATAAAAGATGTTTCTAGAGTCGACACAATATCTTTAAAGGGATATTATGTAACATCAGGACGATACAAAAAGTACATTTTCTGGTCATTTATTTACAAGGTAAGTTGAGTCAACCCTATTTCATTGCCAAGAAATGTCAGGAAGTAGAGGTGCCAAAATTTTGCACCATACGAGTGTGTTTAAAAGCTGGAAACACAGCTGTTAGCCATATTTATTTACATTTGGGTAGTTTATGGTGGCACCACAAACTGAGTGCGCCTCATGTGGGCTGTTTTAGTGCCAACCATAAATGTCAGAAATGTGAGGAAATTGCACAAATATGTTGAAAAGTGGAAGTAAATGACAATCACATGAAGATTTTCTTCAATTAAAAGATTTCAATTTTTGTGCACAAATATTACATAATGCTCCTTTAAGAGAATCCAAACCATTTTAGTACATATTTTGCAATGCTTTATGAACACAACATATTCAGAAGACCTACACCTTAGCAGAGTTGTTCCCAACCAATTCACAGCACATCATTCCGTTCGCATATATGTTTAACATTTAGTCAAACAAGGTAGAAAATATCTTTTCATTTTATTCATTGAATCTTTTCATCTCAGTCCATTGTATAAGCACTAGTTGATCTCGTGTATTCGAGAGTAAACAGATCTATAATGTGTCTGTGGTCCGCCTCAGGCAAAACGTGGCACATTTCAATAACACATTTGTCTTTCTTGCATTTATGTTCAAAACAACAAATTACCGGTCGGCAAGCGTAAATATAAAGGAGATGTGATTGGTGGGAAATAGAAACAAAAAGAAATTTCTTTGCGTTCAATCGTCTGAAGAGGTATTTATGGCATCATCATAATCTGAATACTTGAGAAACTTCTTAAAGTTGTGACAGCAGATATAAGTTGTGAACAGATATCATAAAAGTGATTTTATAACAAAACGTCAAGCAATACTCGAGTAAATCGTATACATGGGACTTGTTGAGTTTGTCTGGGTGAAGGAAGAGACAATTTCAATGTGCAAATATCTACTAGTCTGTAAAGTGGATACCACAGAATTCTTCAGGGATTTGAAGTGACATAGGACTCGTGTATGTCTTATCTGTTACTATACACGGCAACATGCGTTCGTTCTCAAAAAAAATTGTAGCAGAGAAGGGGTATATGTTGGAACTGTTTATGTTTTGTACTCTTATTAGTGACTCTTTATTTGTTTGAAGAACGGAAAGGCTTCGTGATCAGACAAATGCAATCTAGACCTCAAAAAAACCTCACGTCGCAACAGCTCTCTAGAGACTCTTGCCGTAAGAAACGTTTCAACCGTTTAAGTCAGTTGTCTGAGACGCTGTGTTACTGTAGCGGTCCAGTTGGTTGTATTGATGATAGTGTTCAACTCTTCCACTCTGTAAAACAAAAACAAACGCATTAGGACAATAATCAGACGCTCTACCTCCATTTATTAAGCCCCTGACCTACCGAACACTGCCGAACTCCTCCCAACCATGGTTAGGAGTAGTTCGGGAGCAAGGTAGGTCGGCGGTGGTTGGCTGGTGTTCGGCTGCGCCAGCCGAATGTTTCAAAATGATTAAAACATTCGGTTGTGGACGGGAGGTACGGGCATGGTTGGCTGGTGTTCGGGAGTAGGTTAGCAGTGGTCGGGACGTGGGTGGCTGTCAAATTTGACTCAAATTTCACTCAAATTCGATTCGATTCATATAGAAAGGTAGGTGTGTCATAAATCTTGTCAGAATGTCCCGATGAACTTCAGCCAACCTTGGTTGGTTGGTGGTCGGGGAAGGTTCTGAATGTGTGGCAGGGGCTTTATAGCCTGGGTACCATCCTATTTGTTTGCCGGGGTATGAGAGCCCCGGCATACAAATAGGATGGTACCCAGGCTAGGGGCTTTAGAAAGCACTGAACAAACAATGTGGTTAGAAATTACACGGTATATCTCCGGCCATCTACACACGGTCCCACAGGGCACGATTTCTGCCGATACATTAAACACAGATATTACCATGTCATCAATGGATTTGTATGGTCCCTTCATTATCCTGTTTTGAATAATTGTACAGGTAAGCAAGGTGCTTTACATTGTTTTTGTTCAGATAACAGAAGAATAAAGACATTTGAAAGAAAAAACTGTTTAAAGACAGATATAGATTTTATCAATAAGTTTTTTTTTATAAATCTAGACAGTGCAATTTTGTTTTGATTGTTTCAGGGAATAGAATAATTAGAATTTTGTCATGACTTAGATGATCTGAAATATTCAAATACAGATAGCTACATATTAATCAAGGCTACGCGTTTAAATTTATTTTTTTGCTTCTTTCAAACATGCATCTTTTCTTCAGAATTAAAAAAAACTGTGTACTTTGAATTTTCCTGCAGGACATTACATCATGTTGTCTATTATACCTTTCAAACAAATGTATTTGAAAGTTCTTTTTTTCTCAAATTCAAATCTTCGCGGACTTCTAGAAGAAACTTAAAGCCACCAAAAGTTTACAAGTACCACTAGGTACGTTTATTCTGGTAATACACCTGCAATTACTGGCATTTTACTTACAGGGAGTGTTAAACAGTACTTTAAAAAATCGTTAAACAAGTTTGTAAGTGTGATGGAATATCTCCACAACACAGAGGGTATAATCAGGGACCCAGAGGGGGGTGCCTGGGCGGTGACAGGTCCCGGGCTACACGGTCTGTGATTCCTGCACCTGCAGCACAAAAACGCCAGGCTCCCGCTGGGGCGGTAATAGTCCACCTGCCCCCCTCCCCACAACCTGCCCCCCTCCCCACTCCCACCAACACCTCCCAAAACATCCCACGTACTAACTCTCTGGTACCTTCATCTGTTATGTAATGTACGGAGTTGAGTATTTATCACTCTGAGACCAGGATAGTACGTAAAAGTTTGTTTATACTTTGTGTTGAAGACTTTGAAACGAGCAGTACAGAGCTCCTTAGAGAGATCCTTAAAGATTGCAGGCAGACTTGATGGCCCCCCTCTTGAGATGGGTGCCCCATAATTATCCCCCGCGGCGCTGTCGTTTGTCTCTGGCCGGCTCTATAGCTATCTGACAGTGCCCCGGAGGCTTGCATGCTACGCCGTCATTATCTCCCAACACTGGGCGGCGAGGGGTCAACTCGGTCCCTTTAAGTCTTTTCAAAACTCGATTCTTCTGGGCCAATTACCGATGTGCACAAATACAGAGATAATCCCATAGCTGTTTATTGAAGTAAGCCAGGAGGGGGGAATGGCCGTAGATAGCGGTGTGACATAAAATCACCTCTTCCTCCGTCCGAATCGAACCGAAGGAAGACTAAAAACATTGCTCAAGGGCATGTAAAAACAAGGGGTGAATTCCCTGCCCTGCTAACGGTACACAAGTGTGAAATACTGTGGATTATTCGCAGAAAAGACAGATTTAAGACAACCCCCGTACAGGACTAGTAAGGTGACATGAATATGCAGAGGAATTTTTACAGGTGAAGGTGTGCTGACAGAGGGGGCAATTACAGTAGTCGGTCATGCATGTAGTGTTCCAAAACTGCCATTTTCCACAGAGTTGGTGTTTTAAAAACACATCAACCCGTTCGTAATAAGAATTGGGTTAATTCTTCACATAACTAACTCGACATGCGACATAGTTGTGTTCATTTGAGGGAAAATTAGATGCAGAAGATGTTTCCTAAACTTTTAGTTTGGCCGCCATTTTGAATCGGACGACATTTTGAATCAGACGACAACAGGTTGTTTTCGGTGTAGTTATCACCATCGATGCGAAGCGATGAAGAGATATCAGACTACAGGACAGCGTGTGAGGACAATGAACCCTCTGATGTTATGGTCAAAACTTCCGGCTATTCATAGAATAGAGATGTCTCCATTTGGTGAAAATAAATAAATAAATCGCACAATTTTCAGATATTGAATCCCGTTAGGTTCCAGAAATGAAAGAACACATTTCAGATGTGCCTCCATGACTAACGCTCCTACTATCATCACACAGACACACACGCACTGCAGACTCTTTTGAACGAGTGTTATGACATAAAGCGGCAATTTTGTTGTTTTTGTTTACCTCAAAAACAACAGGTGGTTTCCTGCCTTATGGATCAGCTGCCATATATAGCAAGTAGACATCAGCTGCCATGTATAGCTAGATACATCATATTGATTTAATTGGTGCTGTTTCAGTGTTTCCGTGGAATACAGTCCACGTCTGTACAGGAAGACAAGTTGAGACTGATACATAAGCTTTTGAAGTGGACAATATTTTTAGAATTTCTGGGATTCGGACTGTTATATATGAATATCTATCAAAATGTTTCATGGGGAATTCATGTTGTTCTGATGCGGTGTTCTAATGTGTTGTAATGTTTTCCCTACCACTGGAAGAATAGCTTGCTAAAGACTAGCTAAACGGGATCAAATATAAACTCAACTCAGCTATGCATTCTAGACATTGAATTCAGAACCTTTCCCTGTACCTTGAAGGAACAAAATCCCAAATTGGCGAAAACCCTACACTCATTAGATACTTCTGTATATCAGCTTCTGTAGTTCCATATACCATCAAGTAAAGCTATGTGTCCATACTGCAAAAATATGTAAATATATAAAAGACTGCTTTGTTGTTAGAAAAAATACCTAAACTCGTGATTAGCCCTACTCGATTGTAACGCTATATCAAAGACGTATGCTAGCCATTATTGTTTTAGTAATTAGGATGTTAAGTTTTGTTCTATACCTGTATTTTGTACATGTACTATGTTCAATAGTTGTTGCCACTACATTGTACCGTGTATGATTGTCATGCAATAAAGTTCTTATTTTGGTGACTCGCACATTTGTACACAATGTTTATGTATACCAACATTTATGACATTTTCTGTGATGTTTACTGACTGTGACTAAGATCCCAGGACAGTGACAACACTGCTTTTTAAACAGGCGGAAGTCACAGTTGATCCTCAACATATCACGTTTCATTGATATATGCCATTCTTTGTAATTATGAGTTCAGAGGCATATTTATTTTCAGGTTGTTATTTTAGTTAATATTTAAAACACTATACCAATACAATATTTACACATTTTTTGTAATTATATATCTGAAGTTCAATATACTAGTAATAGTATTAGTAACCTTGCCGACAGTGCTGACAATGATGTAGGGTAATAGAAAGACATCCCAATAAAGAGTTTACTAGTTGAGCAAACACTGAGTGACCAAAATTGGATTTGTGTGACATGTTCAAGTATAATTTAAAAGACAACAAAACACACAAAACGTGAAAAATTTAAAGTCATTAATTCTTCAGTTGCTCAACGGTTGCAGCCTCTAGTGGAAAGGTAGTGTTAGCACTTCGTATTTAGATATCACTAGGTTGTTTTTCTCATAGATCTATAAGCGGTTGTATGGAGGACAAACTTTCATGATCGAAGAGTCCAAAAACTAATTCACCTAGGGTTTTCCAATTCGTTTAGACAAAACTTTAATCACAAATCCTATCTGTTCTTACATTTGCAAGAAACGAGAAGAAGCCGAACACACATCTGACTAGATTTTAGTACCCGAACTAACTTTTATATACGTATTTGTAAACTCTTCCCGAGAGCCCGGTGACATACATGTACGTCGTGCGATTGTCGTATGATCGCAAACTGAAGGCATTCTTGGGATTGTCATGCAATTGTCCTGTGACTTCTTGTTACGGAAACTGCTGTCTTAGGTCCTTGTTGGCGGTTGCTTCTGTCACAGCCTGTTTGAAAATTTTACGACATTAAAATCGCGATCGTACGACGTCGACGGCCTCCGACGAATGTCAGACCGAGCTGTTAGTCCAGGTTTTAATGTTCAAGGACAACATACGAGTACTCTGTCTTTCAAATATCCTTCCGCGCCCCCAACTTCTGTGTAAGCCATCGTACAAACGTCCTGTGGTTCAGATAGACTACAACACCGAGGGGGAATACCGAGAAGTGCTACCGATGACCCATATCCTCACATGGCGCGGGAAAAACACCCGCCACCATACCTGTACCGAGCGGGGGAAGTCACCCAAAATGGCGGCGGCTGCTCACATGTCGCGGAAGTTGTTCAAACCGCAGTGTTTTGACGTGTCGGACATATTTTCACATATTAGGTGAAGTGTTATATGCACAATGTGGTTTGTGAGTGTGGTTTGTGTGACACGGTAGACGCTTAATTAAAGTGTAATATTTCCGTAAACATGAAATGTAAAACATTAAAAGTATATGACCTGACAAGACTTTTCAAATTATATGACCTGACAGCACTTTTCATAAATAGATGAACTATCATAATTACATGTAGATCAGATATCAACAAACGAAATCTATTTAACACCAACAACCCTAAAGCTCACATTGTCATTATTTTATAAAGCACGTTTGATTTCCTTTAACAGTAAAAAAAGGGCCAAAAACGGAATAAAAAAGAGATACATTTGTCCAAATTCTTACAATTATAACACATGTACAGCCACCACGCCTAAAAAAATAAAGACTGCTATGATCATATCTTGATCATATCATTATTGCTATGATCATACGGTAAATGTGTCTACTGTTTTAACATATATATACATTTCTACAGCAACGATAACAACAGACATTGTGTTGAAGAGTGTAGATAGTTTTGTGTAGTAGATTAGCTTTTCTGAAGAAACGTCGACAAAGGAGACACTAAACGTACCGAGAAAAAACATTCTGATCAATTAACAATTATGTAGACATAATTTAACTAACTCAATGGTACAGGAATCGGGTAGCTAATAGATAAGTCAGAAGTGATTTTAAACCACATAATCTTCACAGGCAGGCTGACCACAAATGCGGCAAATTGTGCGATTTCTATGCAGCTGAGAAAAAAACTAGATAGCTGAATAGTTTTCTGCCCAAGGCAAAAACACAGACTCTGTCCTGTCTCTGGAGATTTCAGATTCCCAATGCAATAATGGTTAAGAATGGCAAATTCCGTAGCAAACACTGAATAATTGGTTTATTGATAGATTTGTACATAGATACACGAAATGAACATTGCAGACAAATAGCACTTCTAGATTAATCATTTTAGGTTTCTAGTTTGAAAACTAAATAATCGTGTATGAAGGGGCCGATATGTGTATATGTACTGTACAGATGTGGCTCAACAACACTGTTAAGTATATAGATTTGTTAAGTTGCCCCATCAACGTAAAACTTCAGAAATACATCGTCAACGGTTCCTGTTTAATGTGCTACAAATGTACATGTATTGCTTCGAGTTCGTAGGTTCACCCTACTTTGGAAGTGCTGATATAAGCGTATAAACTATCGTTCAGATTTCTAGTTTTCAGTGAATGGGTATATTTTGCAGTAAGTAAGACGCATACTTTGTGAAATATTGTCCGCAGCAGAGCATTTCAGTAGCAATATCCCCTTTCGGAAAGTTTCCACTAGAGGCTAGCTGTGACCGCGGAGCCACCAAAAAGTTTGACAGTTGACAGCTCAACAAATTTCATAGATAAAGAATAATTTTTCAACATTCCGTGTGTTTGTGATCTTTTAAATCATGCTTTTACATCTTACATAATATTCCAATTCTGAAATCAAGGGTCACACAAATTCAATTTGGTTACTGTACGGTCGCTCATAGCTTAGCGCTAGCGATGGCCGTCTAGTGGAAATTAAAGAGGGCCTAACCAATATGTACGTACAAAATTCCATGATAACAGATACATATAAATATGCGTACATCTTTACCAACCAAATCTGTACAAACCAAACACCAAGGATATAGAAATATACATACATATTTCCGACTTTCCATGTTTTCGCTGTAACGTTAAATATTGCACATGTGTGCAGTTGGTATAGAAAACTCACACATTTTAAACATCAAGTATTTTTGACCTGATGACTGGTGGATATAATTCCTTTTACCACTTTCCATAACGTACCAGTTGATCTGTCAACTTCAAATGACATAAAGTGATGCCTGGGTTTATATAGTTTTCATTTTTAGGCAGATCTTATGGTAATGCTGAAAATTTCACATGTCTTCTTATATTATATGTTAGCGTTGCACTGTGAGTATCGCCATATTGAACGAGCGTTCAGAAGAAAAAAAAAAGAGAAAAAGAAGCAAGCCCAGGGCTCGAAATACTTTTTCTACATACCGGCACTGGTGCAGATAACATTGAAAATTTCTCACACCAGACAAGTTTTACCTTTACCGCCCAAAAGTATAGATCATACTAAAAACTATTTATTTTATACTTCATGGATGGTAGCAGCCAATGCAGCAAATAAAAATCCACATACACTTACATGTACATATAAATACAGTACATGGACCAGTGCAGGTTAAGTGCAGGTAGACATCAGAAATACCTACACAGCTCCAATTTTACCTGCACTAACCTGCATATACAGGTGGTATTTCGAGCCCTGAAGTCTTTACTGTATTTTGGTTTTTAGTTATTCATCTTTGGATAATAATTCATGATGCAAAGAAGCTGTAGTTGTGTACACACAATTTAGAATTTTGTTGTTTTGTACAATTGCACTGTAATGTGGAAATAAACATTATACTGGATATTTTACTTCTTTGCTATGTTTCTTTGTCTTCCTAGTAGTTCAAATCAAAATGTAAACAGAAATCACACCATCTGTCTCATTCACCCATCTACAGAAAAGACGAAGCAGTGCTAAACTGTACAAAGAACTGCCTTTTGTATCCGTGACATTATACTGCCAGATCAGATTGCGGATATGTATCTTTAATGTGTGGTATCATTATATATTTATGACATGCATAACGGCACACAATCCCAGTTGCAGCGTTATTCTTAGTAAATCAACGTCGTATAAAATGCCGATACGTGTAGCCATTTTGTGTTATTTTTTAATTCAATCGACTTTAAAAAATACTGTTTTCTGTGTTTATAGCGTAACAGAAATGTGCACGCTGGTCTTTATGTGAAAAATATTGTCAAGAACTACACCCTGAAAGCATTACAAGATTGTTAAACTCACAGGACCACATTGCTAACTATACCTGGCCAAAGGTTTCGTCATAAAACGCTTCAATGTGATGAAACCAGCACCCCACAAACTTATGTAAATTTTTGTAACAATTTGAAGACATAACGAATTAATGCAATGAGTTGTCTAATTTTGTCTGCACCGGGAATTGTCTAATGTTTATCACAAGTAATCATAATTCTCCTAGTCTGTCAGAAATATGTTTGTTGTTATTACAAGTGGCAATACAATCAACCATGCATACGATATATAAACTTAAAGTAGGTATAACAAGGCAGCATAGAGCTCAGTGAAGAGACAACTATGGAGACTACTACTACATTTTTCGGGTATCCAAAATGCACGTGCTATCTGTGCAGTTTCCAACAACATTTACTTAAGTGAAATTAGTATATGCATAAAAGATTTCCTTGCCAGCAGAATTAATGTGTTTTTTTCCTTCGTATTCGTCGTTTTTGCTGTTGATGAAAAACCTACCTTGCAAAATTGTAAACAACGTGTTTACTCTATGTCAAAAAAGGTAACTATGACCCAAATAGACCTAGTTATTTTTGCAACCCCGTGTGGGAATTCGGTCGTGTTTTCGTCAACAAACGTTTAGAATATCATTACCTTACTATTTTGTGGTCTCTCTGGGCTTATATGTGTTTGATCAGACAACTATTAGTCTCCCTACTCATTCCAAAAGTCTAAAAATGCATAAAAGCAACAACAAATAGGTGCTGCCGTTTTAGTAATACAGGTATCTTTGAATAGCTAGTTTTAATTAGAACATCTTGTAGTGCTATGTACCTGTATCGCCCTTGTGCAGACTACAAAATAGCAGTTCTGTATTCTAAATATACGAGTAGATCCTGTCGATATATTGACCAAATAGAAGAAAAAAATTGTTCTTTGTAGTATGTATGCCATGATACCAAATTACCGAAGCAAAATGTACATGTAGAACGAGTCGAATGTTTGACATTTTTCGTGAATTCATCGGCCAATTTCCGACTATGACTGCATGTCAACGATCTTTGAGCAAAACGCTTTGCGATGAGTGAGATACGTTGTTTTTGTTTTGTCAACTATGAGGAAAACATATGCCAGACGCCTCGCAGACGGTAAACAACGAAACTACAACATGTGCTGTATCTTTATAAGCCGAAATGTACAGTAAAACGCATTGAATACACTTATCAGGCCATTATGAATTCAAACTATTTCTGCAATTTACATGGCCTACTAAGATCGTTTCCTGTCCATAATTTATCCATACTATCATTCACTTTGAGAAAAAAAGAATTTAGAAAAGGCATTGCTTCACAGATTTCAATTATTTTTGTTTTGGGGCTCTGTATGTATATCACAATGTTTATGAATAGATTTCAATACAAATGTACCTACTTGTTTAAAGACAACTGCGGTTGGTTAAGATATGCAAACATACAGTCATTTCCTGACAAAAACAAACATGGAAAATATGGTGTCTATCAAACATATACGTTTGTATTCTCTGCGTTCTTAGAATCAGAAGAATGTAGTCCACATTAAGCTGCAGCCTTTGTACATTAAAAAAAAATAATCGCAGAATATTCTTAATCTGGTTGTGTGTTTAATCATAGCATGTTAAAAAAAGCAACAGGTGGTCGCCATTTTGTTTCTTGATGTTATATCTACATTAAGTTAATTTCGTGCTTGCCAAAATACTGCCGGGTGGTAATAGATACAACGTCTAGAAACATATATCACCAAGGCTGTTTGACAATTTAGGTTTCTATCAGACAGTGTATGGTTTCTTTTTTCTTGAGGGACAACACACGCCGAAAAGAAGATACCATACCTTCTTACTATCTACCTTGAAATTAATAATTGACTGTGCTTTGAAATGAAATACAGACAAATATTCGACCGTGGAGTGCACCAGTATCATTCGCTGTAGCTCGTCATACGATTTTGTAAACAATACATGTATTAGAGCAGGCTGTGACAGAACCAACCACTGACAATGATCTAAGACAGATTTTCAGTAACAAGGCAGCTGAATTTTGCAGGACACATGCACGATTGTACATATGTACTAAGAATGCCTTCAGTCTGAGATCGTACGACGTTAGCACGACGTATACGAGGCCTGGCCCTACCTCCGTGAACCACAACTCACAACTTCGTAACTTTCATAGTCCAAATATTGTCGTGCCATTTAGATGTCCATTATAGCTTTGCGCGAACAACACAACAAAATGGCCGACAGTTTTTTTGGGGATGTTGTCTGTGGTTTTCATGTAGAGCAGCAGCAGTTTCAAGCAGTTTCATGCTTTTGTATTATATATCACAGACTCGAGGATTCATTTTGATAGCTATGGTTCTTTCGGATAGAGTTACTCTTGCAAAATGAAGTACTTTGAGGCAAAATCTATATCAATTCTGTAATGGCATGTCGAGTACTATAGTACTAATTACACTATAGAATCTAAGAGCATAAAATGTGATGTTGTCATCCGGATCCGACTAACGTAATATTCCTGATTACTACTTTTAAAAATCTAGGATTGCTGAAACGTTGAGTCTATCTTTTAAATGACAAGAATGTGGTTAGTTTGGTGTATCGTGTATCTATAAAATACCCACAGACAACACCATCATCACTACTTCTGTGTCACATACTGAGACACCCAAAACTACGTCCAGATCTAGAATTGTTCCCTTGATCGAATTTTCCTATTGATTATGACATAGGAACACATGTGTAGTTACCTAGAATCGTCTCCATACTTTAAGAAAAGTTTTTTCTATCATTGTTTTGCACCTGGCACAAAATTATTGCTGACTGTACCGGCAAAATAAGGCATAGATATGTATAGATATGTTTGTGTATGTAGCCATCTTTTATGCAGTTTCTCATACTCGGGTTCATCTTAACGTTTTTAGCGAGAACTCAAACGTTTGTTAGGCGTTGCGAATTTTCAACAACAGGTTAAGCAATGTAGCTAACTGGTATTCTGTAAATAGTGTCTCTATTAAGCCTCGGTCCTTGGTTTCCTGTATCAATTTTGAGAGCTGATTTAACATTTGTAATTTCTATGTACGTAGATCTACACAATTTAAATGTTCTACTTTGTAACTTTATGTGAACACGACTGTTGTAACAGACTTCACGTAATTTAGGGAAAGCGCACCTGTGTCTTTCCCTGGCAATGTATGTTTGAAATTGTAAGAAAAACAATAAAACATTTGAAAAAGTTCCAACTTATCCCTATACGATTTCGTATCATGTAAATGCAGTGGTTGGGAAGAGAAGGCGGGCTTAGAAATAATAGCGGCGTGTAGATTTCAATGTCAACAGGTGGCTATAGCAGTCACACACGTGTACTCCATGTTTTGTTGACAAAAAACAGGGTGTCCCAACCACTCGAGTACTGGGCGACTCTGAAGAGGGGGAAACCGGAGAACACTTGGCAAACAAAACGGGGGTGACCCCAGCCGACAAAAGGTGGCGGTGAAAACGTAACGCCGGCGAGTTTGTATTGTTCCGTCGGGTGTAAACTGACTTCACCCCGCCCGCCAATTACGAGACGAGGGCCTCCCCGCCAGGCGCAAATCAAATAATTCTACTGTTACTTTCGCCCAGAAAAAAAACAACAAACAACCGGACGTTGTGTACGATTCCGGGTTCGGGTAAGGGGGCAGACTTCCGTGTTGGTACACTACATTAGGCAAACAACAACAACAACAAAGCTACAAGGATTCCTTTCCATATAGTCTTCTTCCTTCTGTTGGCAAAATTAGCAAGAAAATGTTTGAATTAACTTCGAAAATTAAACGGCGATTATGTTTCTTTAGTGGGAGTTGTTAAAAATGGCTGCGTTATGTTGTCGTCAAAATGGCGACATTATGTAGGGGAAGATTCGCCCGGAATGTGCGATGTTCTACTCCGTCCTTTCAAGCATTAAGTCCGCCATTCTTTTGTCCGGTACCGGCGGACATGGGCCCAGTGTTGCAAGGCCTTGCTGCAGGTGTTTTGGTCGGACCTGGTCTGACGCCAACACCACATGACTGTGACAAACATACAAAACTACACTGCCCTCCCTAGTGTCCATTTTAAAAAACGGCTTCTGTTTTCCTTTAGAAGCCTTACGGATTAGATACAGACTACTCTTCTTCAGCGAACCGACAATTTAGACGATTCTGGTCGGTGTACTTGTCTGTTGGTCGTCTGTGTTATGAGAAAAAAAAAGTAGTCGCCATATTGGCACCCGGAATGCCACGAGCCATTTTTTCTCGTTCATTTGGAGCCTCAAAAATCGTCTAACATTCCACCGTCCAGGTAGTTCTACCCACACGGCAATTATTTTTGATGAATCGCTGTCAGTGAGTCAGGTAACCTATGGGCGGTGCCTGCAGCACTGATAATTAGCGTACCACCGGGGACAGATTTGGGCAGCGGAGTTTCATTCAACAAGTGACCCTTAAATACTTGAAGAACAAAACAGTCGACTACGGCTCTCCACCACACCTTCATAGCCGTCACCAACACCAAACCACCTTTAAAAACCGCCCGTTTGCAATTTTGTAAACTTACTTAATGTTTCTGCTTTCCGATGTTTGCACCGAAATCCACGGTGGGATTTGGGGAAAGAGCTCGGCCTCTTTTATTATTCGTACGTAGTAACTGCATGTGTACGCTCCACACTTTTTTTGTCTGTGAAAAAAGAAAAAACCTGCGCGCGCATCTCGAACTGGTTTTCCCGGTTTCCTGTGCCACGTCCACCGGGTTAAAAGCCAATCAATGAATGGGGAGCATTAGGAAACAATGCGGTGCATGGGGCGGTATCGACAACTCCCGACCGGCTTGATTTGCATATGATTTGCACGCCAAGCGGAGTTGGGTTATATATGCTGGCGTGAGCAGCCCCTCGGTCAGAGGTTCAGTGGTCGTGCTTGAGTGGACTTGGTAGATTGGAATGATGGCGGGCTCGTACAGTAACCTAGTGGTCCTGTCCTGTACCACGGCCGGTCAGGCGGCCGGAGAACTACTCGGATCGGACGAGAGTGAGATCCTGCACATACTATGGTCCGTGGTAGACACCACAGCCAACACCGTAAGTAAAAATTCCCCCTCCCATGTCGTGTTGTATCCGTGTTTTGGTGTGACGCTTCGGTGTATACCTTGACGAGATAGGCGGCGTGTTTATACCGGTACATCTCTCTACCTTCCAGGTGTCTGTCCCCGTACAGAGTCTGGTGGTCAAACCCGATCACAGCGAACTTTCCGACGAGGCCAAGTCGAGGACCGGGCTGGACGAACAAGCCGTTGCCGGCGGAGCGCCCATCCAGGCCGTCTTAGAACAGGTGATCAAATAGTTCCCCCCTCTCCCAAACACAACATGTGGTCGTGCCTGTACTGGTTTCGTAGCGCTGGGGTCACCCAGGGTAGCTCTCACCTGGTGTATTCAAATCTGAGGCCGGATTCAGGGTTTTTTTCTCCACGTGTGAAGTAAAAATCACGTTACTTGGAAAGCTTATATTGATCCCCCGTTCTGGTTGTGTTGTCATGAAGGGGGCGTTATTTACGTTACAAGTTGTCTGACATGCTCTCTTGTTGTGTATGTCACAGCTACACCAGTCTCTCACCAACGGGGTCGGGGCTCCTTTCTGTCTGGTAGTGGACGGACAACAGGCCATGAGGCAGTGCCTCCACCCAGAAACCTGCAAGAAGGGCATCAGCCTGCCCGACTACTTCTACGCCTTCTTCGACTTGAGACGGGAGTTTCGGAAATTCCAGTCCACTTCCCCGGCGATCGCCTCGGTCAGAGACATGGCGCAACGTATCCTTTTCCTCGTTCACGCACCGATACACCGGTATGATTCACCTCCTAAACATTGTCTCTGTTTGTGTCACCGTGAACTATACACGCTACACGCCCGCCTTGTCGCTTTAAGCCAGGCGGGGAGCAGAAAGCCTTTGCCCCCGTGTACACTTACTGGGGCTCCGCGTGCCATTCTTATGCTAACGTGGTCCTTTCAACCGGTAAGGTCCCACGGTCGTGTTAGCGATATGCAAGTCAAGTCTCCATCCGGCGAATTATACCACGTCACACCGAATACCACATAATCTTGGCTCGGTAGTTTCCAAATACCTCAGAGGATATCCCTATTAATGTCGTAAGCCTCATTCGATCTGACTGGGCGGTAGAAATCTCGGTTTCGAGCAACAGTTGTTTGTTAGGTTGACAGTGTAGTTGTAGTTTGATTGACTACGTGTTGAATATTGCATGTCGTACATATTGGAGCACAGGGCTTCCGGAATTCCTCGTTTGGGCTTCTGGTCTTACACTCGGCCCAGTAAACTCTCCCTACCAGTCTATAAAACCATTAGCACGTACTTGATAACGAGAATTGGGAGGAGTATTTTCCGAGTTATTTTGTGGAGAGAGGGCTGACTAAAAACATTCACGTGAGACTTGGCATTCGCCGTGTTTTGTGTCCATGTTTACAATCGGTCGGTCACATGGAGGGACGTCTGTTTACACGGAGACTTGTCCGTTTGTTTACCCGAGACTTCAACCGAAACAATTCCGGATTAGCATGCAAACGACGGGGTAGAACAGGCATTGTAGCGCTCGGAACAAGCAGTGTTATTTTAAGAGTTACCTTTTGATATGAGTGTGTACATTGTAGAGGACGGTAAATTTCTATTTTTAAAACATCACTGAGTTCATATATTGATCGTTTGAGTAGCATGTCTTTTTCAACATGGCGTCGAGGAAGTTATATCTTAGCAGTTCTGTGGTCAAAATTCGTGACGCAATCCTCCCAAATTGTACACAACGAGCCCTCTCAAAATAGTTCCTCCCCAAAATCTGATCCCCTAACACAATTAGTCTCTGGCGGGATAGTTCTGATTTAAGACCACGGTCATTTCGTCAGGATGTGTGTTGTAATCCGAGCGGATTATACGTGTGGTTATACCTGCCCGGCTTTGTAATTGTTACTCTGGAAGGGTTGGGTCAGATTCCGCTGTAAGGTGCGTACGATGGGCGCTGCTAGAAGACAGGAAATGGACACTAGCAGTTCTGTAGGCTAGACTAACTACGCAACTGTTGTGAGAGTTTTAGTACGGTTCACTTGTAGATTAACTGTGTAAGACTCCCCCCCTTCTTTACAGCGAAGCTCCCAAAAGTTGACCTACAGACACGCTTGGTGACTGACAGGAGCATAGTAGTATTTGATTTTTAGACAACGTCCCTTGGTGCTTGGGTGAATGGCTGATTCTCTCCCCACACAAAAGCGCCTCTGTAGCAAGTCATTATAGCGAGTGTAGATAATAGCATTTGAAGCCAACACCCCCAGGGTATTTTGCCCCATCATAATGGGTAAAATTATAGGCCAGGAATTTAAACAAACATTGTGGATAAACTTTAAACGTAACATTAAAAAAACAATAACACAGAGCCTTTCATTTTGTTTTCGATGATACGCATTTGTGCCATCTGTTTTTTTTTAATCTTACAGATGTATAACGAAACCTTAAAACATAATTACACCTGTCATCTTTGCTAGTAGTTTGTCTGATGCAGCTTGCGTCTGAAACTTTGGCATGTCTCATGGAAATTTTTCAACCACCAAAACTATTGTCTAATTCATCAGTTTCTCTATTCTATTTTCGATTGGTTCCGTTGATAAAGAAAGTTAAACCTCGTCTCTGTAACAAATTAATTTATGGCCCTACCTGCCTACGCAATGACAATATACCCTACCACGATTTTCTGAAGTATGCAAACACCTGCGGTCCTTAAGTTAATCTACGTGTCTCCTATGTAATCTCAAGATTACCGCCCAAGAACTTGACTTTGCATGATGAAACGATGGCACTCCAAATCCCCATAAAATCCTCCCCGGCTCCCACCTGACATTTACGGTGGTGACTTGGAGATTCCAGAGAACGCCCCCTTTGCGAACTGGTGCCTCCGAAACAAAAGAAGGATAATTTTCCCGGCCATCCATGCAGAAAGCTGTGCCGGTAGACAACACCGGTGGGTCGGGGATGGGTTCTGACACGGCGACCCCACCACAAACCGGGGCGACAGGTTTCTGACTCCCCGCTCCGCTGCGTGACTTAAGTGGTTTTGGCTTCATAACTGCTGAAAAAAAAGTCACAAAAATCTCTCGACTCTCACCGAAAAAAATGTGCCATAATCACATAGAAAGTCGTAGAATATTCACTGTTAGTATGTCATAAATTTAAATGTTCTATTTATATATAAGGCCTAGATTCTAGCCCTAGATACACAAGAAAACAGTTACACAAGCAACTGGATAGATTTTGAAAACTGCTAGACATTTCAAGTAGCATCCACTACTTTTTGTCAGTGACTAAGGGAATCCGTAGGATGTCGACGTGATAAGGCTTAGTTTTTGTGTCTCATAAATGTACAAGGGAAGACATTGGTGTTTTGCTTGACTTGACCAGCGTGTAGAATGTGAGGTATTCCCTCCTTGGTTGGAAACCCTATACAACGCCAAGGCTGAGGACAAAAAAAGGAACCATGTCCCTGTTTACACCAACAGTACGACTCGTGGTAATCACGACATGCTATTCAAAAAAAAGGTCAACGAAGATCTGTTGTGACTCTTCCTTACAGGTGTAAACTAAACAACTTCCAGTCTTCGTTCTAAGAAATCGCTTTTAGCGGTTTTCCGCAAAGTAACAGAAATGTTTCAGACTTAGGACAAAACCAGAACTGTTCTTCCTCGCAGTTGTGACTTTAAGAATGTGGATTTTCTTAAGATATATGTTGAGTTCTGTTGAGTTCCTTGACCAGATTTTTACACAGACCTTGGACTGGACGTGACTACAGTAGACGAATGTCAAGCCATGTGCCTGGTCATCCAAAGGCTGATCGGCTCAGGTAAGAACCCCCCAGTCTACCTTTACATCATAAACTAATGTACAAAAATAATTTAGGAGCGCTAAGAAAACTCATCTTGTTATGTGTTTTTTTGACAATTGGCTGCCTTGGCGTGGTTATCCACTTGGCATTTATGCTGAAAATATTAATGCTAAAGTGAAGTGAAATACGTATAGGGAATGCATGGGTAGGGTCTGCATGCGGGTAATGATAGACACTGTCACTGATACTGATATCGTTTTACAAAACACCGTCGCACAAGTGGAATTCTACAAAAAGGCTGATTATGTATTTATCTATAAATTATCTGTTGGAAAATAACACTTTAGTGCTCCAAAAGACTTAAGTGCTCCTTAAACTTGGCAATAAGGTTGAAAAGAAACACACCGGACTTAAGAACTTTTGACATAATAGGCTTTTGTAATCTGTTAGTCTTCATAGATGACCGACAGTGACCCTTAAGGTTGACCAGCTAATCGAATTATTCTCAACTCCTTCACACCAAAGGGTGGGCACCTTTAAGATACGTTAGCGCCTCGGGTCTTAAGATAGAAGAGTGGATGTCAGCTTCTTAGAAGACCAATTAAAACAGCGCAGCGAATCTCCATTGAAAACATTTAACCGATCAAGCATTGTTTGAAAAAAAAGTAGGGCAAGAAGATGTTGTTCTTTGCGTTGTTTGTCATGTTTGGGAAGGTGGCGAAGACACAGGAATTCGCCCTGAAGCGTCTTGCCTTTGTGAGATAGCGGGGACAATAGGGGCATCATTAAATACAGGGCAGGGGTGAGGAATGACCCGCGGCTCCATGCATAAATAAGCCTTACCTGTCAAACCAATAGCGTCAATTATATCAGCCTGCATTGTTAGCTTGAAAACACTGGTATCCATTCATCTGAAAGATGGTAGTTATCTGTTGCAACTTTATATGACAGTTTTCTAAATTGACTGTTGTTTTTTTCTTTGATTGTATAGGTCACAAGTTCACAGACCCTGAAACAGTGGACTACAAGTACGAACCGGGAACATAGTAAGTCTTACTTCTTTGGGTTGACTAGAAGTTGTCTACATTTTCTGACGTTGAACCTTTGCAAAGTTGAAATGTCAATTATCTGCACGAGTTATTCCACGAGTTGGTATGACATCTAAGGAGCTGATGTAATTATAAGTTAAAGTTAAAGGTCCTCACCAAAAGAATGGCGAGGCGATACTAGTATATGTAATATGTCATTTTCAAGTTGCGGAAATCCAAACTCAATGTATTAAGTGAGTTCAAAAACTTTTGCAAGTCTTTTTTCTATACGGACACGTGATATGATATTTACAAAGCTTAGAATTAATGTTTAAGTTTATTATTCTCATTTTCTTGTCTTTCCACAGCCAAAAGAACGAGCTTATTGATGACGATACCATACTGCGCGTGCGTGGTCTTCCATGGCAGTCTTCCGACCAAGACATCGCTAGGTTCTTCCGAGGACTCAACATCACCAAGTAAGTCTGGAGACTTCTTATCTCAGTCGTACAGTGTTGCAAAACTGTTGGTATGTGTTCCTACGTTCGTTCCAAGTTACAACAACCATCCTTAGCTTTCCTGAATGAATAAATGTTAAGAGTTTGGTCTTTTATTTTCACAAATAGCTTACAGAGTGAGATTCTTCTTAGATAACTCCGACCCAATTGCTTCCAGCTCATTTGAACACAAAAATGGCCTGCATACGAAATAGGACATTCTTGAATCTGAGACTTTTCCTTTTAAAAAAACAGCTGTCCGTATCCACCGTTACATACGTGGATTACATATCTAGTTACAGGTAGAGTATTTAACGGTATTGGTGAGTGTTGAACAGGTGTTGTAAGACTGAGAAGGTCACCGGTGTTATCTTGTGGTAGTTTGTTGTCTTATCCACCCAACCGAGCTAAGAGGACTCTAGGTCAGCTACTGGGCTCTAAGAAATGTGAAAAGAGGGGATGAAGGAACAATAGGTGTTTTTCAGCAGTCATTGGAAGATGTGAAAGTAGTCCTCCTACACTGTATGTATTACTAACTTGTACCGTACGGCGGTTTTGACTACTAGTATTTCTTTACTCCCGCAAACTAACTTGGACGGTTGCCACTGGTTAGAAGGGATGGTAAGAATTGGAGGATTACTTGTGTTTGGTGTGTGTTCTTGTGATTGTGCATGGTTGAATATCTGCATGATGTTACACATGTGTTGTGCACAGATATACTTTATAGCTTTTTGGGAAACATACATAAATTCACCCATTACAGATAATCAAATATACTGTCACAATTGTTTCTAAGTTTTCCTCTATTGCATAACGTATAGTGATATGCACGTCTTTTTTGTGGCGCCCCTGTAGCAATGGCGCAATGCCTGCAGTACATACATATCTCGCTAGATGTGCACGTGTCCTTCAGCTTACCACTGACTACTAGTAACTCGACATGTCTTCCTTTTCACAGAGGAGGAGTTGCGGTCTGTTTGAACCCTCAGGGAAGGAGAAACGGGGAGGCTCTGGTTAGGTTCGCTTCTAAGGAACACAGAGACCTCGCGCTACTCAGACATAAGCACCACATAGGCCAGAGATACATAGAGGTAAGGGCCAAAAACAACATCTTTTCCCAATATTCGTATTGTTATCTTTAGTGTTATACAGTACAGCATTCATGTGTTGTCTGTATACAATGTATGTTTAAACGTTTCTTTTTAGTGAGAGAACTCTTGTATTTGCCTATTTGCAAGCCTGTTGTTGAATATATGCATGCGGTTCTAGTAAAAGGTGTTCAAGTTTTTCTCTCGCATCTCTGGAATCATACTGTATAATTGCTAAATGTTTAGTAGACAACATGAAATATAGTGTCCAGAGAATGGCTGTCCTTTGTTTTAAAAAATTCTTATTCGTGATTGTAACCCAATCTGTATTGGTTGCAGGTTTACAAAGCCACTGGGGAGGACTTCTTGAAAGTAGCCGGAGGTGAGTAATTTTTTTTTTCAAATCTGTGGACGAATGTAAAGAAGCCATTGTTTTTATGTTTATGCCCAGGGTGATTTTGTACGAATGATTAGCTTCCCTTCTATGCTGTGAAGGCTGGCGCTTCTGTTCGTACCTGGTCAGGCCTCTAGACATCGCAGGTGTGACCTTCGAGTGAGACAAGTTGTCGAACCTGATTTTTCGTACGAAGGCCGACATCACAATCTGTGATTCATACGTACATTGGACCAAAGCCAAACGTCTGTGTTTGGTGCTCATCTATTGACCCAACCTAAAGAAAAAGGTGACGACATGTCTGCCGTTTTCTTATCTTTTCAACTAAAGAGGAAGACACTACAAAGAATGTAATTGTAGTAATTATTTCATCCTTGGAAATTTGCGGGGGTGGGCTGAATTTTAGTGTCAATAACCTTACGTCTGAAACCTTAGCTCGTCTACTGTTTCTACGCGTTATCGGAGAGGAGAAGGTCTCACAGAGCCTTGAAAAATTGTCTGCAGAGCTGTCAATCATTATGACATCTCCTTTGTTTTGTTTTTGACACGATTTTCCGACGAAGCACGAACACGAAAGAGCAGACAACGTTGTAGCAGTGACTTCTCTGGTCTCTGGAAGATATCAAAACTGATGTTGACCTTCAACTGGCGTTGATTTTAGGGGAAATTTATTGGAATTTAACGTTTTGTTTTGTCTTGTTGACAACGCAGGAAACGCAAACGAGGCCACGGCGTTCCTTAGGGACAGCGCTGCAGAAGTCATCGTGCGCATGCGTGGTCTTCCCTACACTGCCACTGCTGCTGATATTGTAAGTGGAGATTTCTTCTTACAATCATCTCTAAATAAACACAAACAGCAAACTAAGAAGACGACATAACTTACACGAATACTATCCAGAAAGCTTAAAGATATTTCATATTGCTATTGCAGTTAACATGAGTCTATAAGAATCTCCGAGTCGTATGTACTTGTTTTAAATCCCATACCTTATGTGTAGCGCTATTTATCCAAACCAATGTCCTTATTCCCCAAAATATGATGATATTGTTGAAAACATCGGGCGTTTTGTTTTCTAATTCTAAAAGTTTTTGTGTCGGGTAACCATGTTCTGAAACGTCGGATTTCTTGGGTTAGCCAGTCTTCTCCTTGTATATATATGAATGGAATATACTTGACTATAATAATGATGATGATGGGCTAATAAATATGCAATTAACATAGGTGCAATACTTGCAACATATGTATTCTAATACCAGTACATATGTATTCTAATACCAGTACATTTAACACAGGTAGTCGGTTTCCCCTCGCTTCTTTATAATATTGAAAAGGTAATAAGATAATAATGATAGACGACATTTCATGCTACATTGCATGCGAATAAAGTCCGGGAACAAAGACTAAGACAGCCAGCGGATAAAGCTAGATTATAACACCCTTTAGATTAAATTCAGTAAAGAAAGCCATTCACAAATCTATTCAAGAAACATACACGATAGGTCATTCTCTTTGTAACGTCAATACAATAGGGATGGTTTAACGATTAAGTCATTCATTCAGCCTGTTACCCTGACATTTAAAAGAGTGCGGTCGTAAAGAGACGTTGATGTAAAGAGACGAAGTGGTCGTGAGATTTAAAGAAACCATTTGTCAAAGAAAGGAGGTGTCGTCGGTTGTTTTGTTAGGTGGATTTTGTTAGGTGTGCCTGGGAATTTTTAGGTGCATTATCAAATCAAATCAAACTTTATTGCATGACAATTGTAACAGGTACAGTGTATGGCAAGTTCTTCACAAGTACAACATATCAAATCGGTATCTACACTATTACTAATATAAACATTAGGACAATACAAAAAGTCAGTTTTCTGGTCATTTCTTTACAAAGTAAGTTGAATCAACCCTACTCCATTGCAAATAAGCGTCACTCAGTAAGTGGAGGTGCCAAAATATTACACCATACGAGTGTGTTTAAAAGCTGGAAACACAAATTTTAGCGGTGATTGTTTACATTTCGTTATTTTATGGTGGTGCCACAAAATGAGTGCACGTCATGTGTGCTGTTTTAGTGCCAACCATAAATGTCAGAAATTTGAGATAATTGCACAAAAATGTTGAAAAGTGGATGTAAATCACATGAAGACTTTTTCAATCAAAATGTTTCAATTTTTGGTGCAAAATGTCACATAATGCCCCTTTAACTACTACATTTGTAGCTTTTTTGTAACGTTTTGTTGAAGACTTGGAAAGATAATAACGCTTCCCGCGCGTATGCCTCCTGCTGTGTCTAAAGGCCTGGGGAAATTAGAGAGGATTTGGAATAAAACCGTAGTGCTATATCATTCGGGAGGGAAAACAGTTTAACCTTTTGTTGCACATCAATCAACGTGCGTCTCTGAATGCGCCTGTCAACCGCCCTACATCCCACCTGACACACTGTCAGCCAGGCTTTTAATTTCGGAACAATGGAGAAAAATCCATCGTACACGAGGGAACGCACCGGGGCGGAAATGTAGAGATATTGAAGTGGTTAGCTTCGGAAAAAAATTCAATTCAATTGTACGATATTGGTATGGGTACTATGTGGCAATGACATATATACTTCCTTTGTACAGTCACACTTAAAAAATTAAAGAAAAAAATGACGACGTTGCTATTTTGATCCACAAGGAAGCTGACTTAATTTATATACAGATAGTGGATAAATGCAGATTTCCGTCTGGAATTCCAAGAGAAAATTCCAGGAGAAACAGATTACCGGAAATGCCAGGAAGACAGTTAACATTCCATGCGATAAAACATCCATTGCCCTTAAGTTATGTTGATTTCTTTGGTTTTGTACATTCCAATGTCCTGAGTCGCTGCGATATGTTATTGATTGAAATGTCGTGGGGACAAGATAAGAAGACGTTGCGTGTCAATTAATTACCTAAGACCTGCTGTACATCGATCTCTTTACATTATAAAAAATCATAAAATCGCGCAAAACCACCCAAAAACCGGAAACTTCACACAATTTTGAATAACAGGTGAGGAAAATGAGTTATAAGAATGGATAGTGGATAAATTTTCGCCAAATACACTCGAAGAAGACTATGGATTAGTTTGCTAAATGATGCACACTCGCATTGTGTCTCCGTGTCAATAATTGAATGGGCCTCAATGATGATAGACGAGCAGGGGTCATCACGTGACCTCCCTCCCTTCTTGTTCACAATCGTCGTCATTACCCCTCTCACGGAAAATTAGCGTCATTTAACCTTTTGGACGATTCGAATTCTTCCCCCAACCAATGGGGAGCTCGGAAATGTCATAACGACAGCCGTACGATCAATATAAACGCAAACACGCCAGTCGATGTCATTATACAGTGTAGCAACACTACGTGAGTGTAACCGTGTCTCTGTGTCTCTCCGTTCTGTAGTTGAATTTCTTCGGCCAGAGTTGCCCGGTCGCCGGCGGAGAGAAGGGGATCCTGTTCGTGAGGTACGCCAACGGACGGTCGACGGGAGACGCCTTCGTGTTGTTCGAGACCGAAGCTTACGCCCAGCTCGCGCTAGCCAAGCACAAGGAGTCCCTGGGCAAGCGGTACATCGAGCTGTTCAGGAGCACGGCGGCCGAGGTGCAGCAGGTAAGCCCCGCTTCCTATTGTCGCCATCCCCCCCATGCACGAATTACAAGGGTGGGTTTTACTGGGTTCAACAATGGCTATAGGTGCGGGTATCTGGTACAGTTAGAACAGCACTATCTACAAAAACACGTATCGCTTGGGAAATTTTAAACATCGTTTAAAACGATAGTATCTTAGCTGAATATATTTTTTTCCTTCAGAAATTTCAGGAAAATTAGTTCAGGTAAACGGTTGTATCCATCAGGAGATCCCTGAATAGCATTGTGACCGTTTGTTTAATTCGTAGAGTCAACACATCTATAGACAACAAAGAGTTGTTACGTTTCTTTTCGTCAAAACGTGTTCTTGCTGTAGCGCTTGAAAACATGTACACCTTCGCCCCTTTTCTGTTTTGTTCACGAAAGGAGGCGTCAAATATGAAGTTCATTGCCCCGTTTCGGTATTTTTCTAGCGTGAACAACACCATATATCTCTCCCTATACCCTTTGGGAACTGTTGAAAACGTTTTCCCGGTCGAAGACAAACACCGTTCCAGACATATTGTCACGACACAAACTGATGGCCTGACCCGTAAGGTCTGCTCCGACCCGAGGTATGCCATTGTTGCCAAACGGTTATACGACCTCGGCTGATTCGATGTGATGTTCGCAATTAGGGAGATGCATGTCATGAGTGCTTTTACACATGTAAACCCACGCATACCGACAATATTAGGTGATGTCCAATTCCTCATAGGGAATATCCATCAAATTTAACTTCAGACGACTATCGCATTTTTTGCTAAATTGTAGACGTGAAAGAAACACGCTGAAGGTTACAGGAAAATGGCGAAGTTCGTTTCGTGGCCAAGATAAAAATTTCATAACGCTCCCTTAACGCCTGTGTATATATATATTTTATCAGCCGAGTTATAATTCTGCAGTGAAGCAGCGATGTACAGGTTTGGTTCGGAAGAGTGGTTCTCTATGTAGACCTGTTCTTGTGCTTAAGTGCTTGGTGTAATTAGCCCGCATTCATACAACAAAGGACAACACAGCGCTTTTACCCCATACATGTAAGGGTAATTGCCCGTTTAGAACCCATGAAGTATTTATGTACACAATCAATACTCACAATGATCGTGCTATGAAACCTTCCCATGTTTACAATCTGTTGTTTTTCTGTGTGTTTATTATTTTTGGTTACGCTCTTTGAGGATGGAAATGACCGGCTATATATATCTGCCTTTTAAGGGTCCCTTTTGACGTGTGAGAGTACGGTCTATTGTCAGGGTCTCCGGTAATTCAAACCGACAGTCCACGCAAGATAGACCGCCATTGTGACGTTACCAGGTGTGCAGTAGGCAGTAGTAAAGCATAACATCGTTTGTCGTTTCCCTTTTAATTTTTTTCTTAACATGGGGCAAAACCCGGTGTGTCCACATTAGAACAGAAATTAGTACTGCTAGAAATAAAAATAATCGTAACGCAAGGAAAAACGTCTTCCTTTTGAAGGCCTTCGTATCTGAAAATGTTTTAGAAAGTCCAGACGGAAGTCACTGTTGCTTTACATGCTTTTGCATTGGACTGCTCCGGTTTATTTGAGCTCAATGCATTTTTGATACATTGTGTAGCTCTCTGTATACTTCTCTGGGGCAAGAGCTCGAGACTGACATTGACAGTTCCGCGACACACCTAGCCTTTTCCTTTCAATCGGAATACTTTGCTTATTTCCCAATCCAACAACTACGGGATAGGCAAGGAACTTTACAACACAAGTTCACATACTATACGATTGATACGAAATTCTAGTAAACGTTTGACGCCTTGTTACAGATGATCAAACAAACAAACATTGCATTGATCAGGCCTGAACTAGGCGTAGCTGCTCTAAGGATAATAGCGTGCCGAGTCGGGATGTACTAAACCAGGATATAGAATTCCGTTATAGATCGTCAAACAGCTGTTATTGGAATGGGAATATTCTTTCTCCGTCCGACAATTTTTTTTCAAACCGTTGGGGCATTCTCTGCGAGTTCTTCCATTCGGGATATGAACAGCGCTAGCATCTTTTTTTACGGGCTTTGTCGTTTTGTATTTCGCTGCAAGGTCACACATATTTACTTAAAAATGAGCGCGTTATTCCTCCACCAGTAAACAATGAGCAAACAAATTCCTAATACTTCTCAATACATATAACTTTTGCAGGACATGTACATGAAGGCAAGCAAAAAAATGATATTTTTGATTGATTTGTTGAAAGAATGAATCGCCTGTCCATTGTTCCCTGTTGACAATGCCTTGGTTTTTTTTTTAAATTTCTGTTAAATAAACAAATTCCCAATAACACGCAATACATATAGATATAGCGGGACTTGTACATGAAGGCAGGTAAAAAATGATATGTTTGATTGATTGTTTAAAGAATGGATTGTCCATTGTTCCCTGTTGACAATGCCTCGCATCTTTTTTTCAAATTTCCGCAGGTGTGGAACCGTTACCAACAGTTCCCGCTCATCCCCACCACCCCCACCATGATACCCATGCTGCCTCAGCAGGCCATCACCTGTGGTTCCATCCGGGACTGCGTGCGCATGCGCGGACTGCCGTACCAAGCGACCCACGATGACGTGTTGGCGTTCCTGGGAGAATTCGCCGTGTACGTGCGGGACCACGGCATCCATATGGTGCTCAACTCAACGGTAATTATCATGTTTTACAGTCATGCCCTCCGGCCATACACCATATGATCTCCGTAAACGTACCTTTCCATCGTTAAACCATTGTTCAGAACGATATATAGGTATACTTTTATCTCAGCGAGAACTTCATACATTATTAAAAGCTTAATATGATGAAAAGTTACGGGTATCATTTCTAATCCAACACGAGAAAACCCAGGTTGACTTCCACCCACTCTTCTATTGAACAGAAGTCATTTCATTTTCATTAAATTGCAGTTCAATAGAGATAAATATTCATCATTTGATTGTTTCGTGATGAAAAAATAATATCTACTTGTGAAGACTCTCCCGCAAAAGTTGAAATTGAGTTTTCTTATGATGTTTGATAATCTTCTTGGGTGCCTGTTTCAATAGCCAGTTTTATACAATCTCTCGCTGTCAGGGACTGAATTGGCCTTCTTCCATGACCAATGGAAGGGCTGCTAGAAACATGGTGTAGTCAGGCTACCTGTTTTAATGAATGAGTGAAGACCTTTATTGTACATTTTTGCCCCACTGGGCTAAGCACAGATCACATACAATCATATACAATGTATATAGCTATATATATAAACGTCTAGTATACATAAGTACTTTCTACTTCTTTTCGCTTCTTGGTAATTGTATAAATATATGTGGCTGTGTGATTAGTAAGAGTTGGTTTATCAAAGGCTGTAAGGAATATAAATATCTAAATACTATTCAAATACCTAAAATGGGGAAATTTACTTAATAAATAATCGAAAAGAATGCCTCTTTCGCTATCATACAGAGGACAATCTACAGTAAAATGGACCTCGTCTATAATAAGACTTTGTATTTTCCAGGGCAAGCCATCTGGTGACTGCTTCATCCAGATGTACTCCCCCGAGGCAGCCCGCCAGGCGGCTGAGAAGTGTCACCGCCAGTACATGGGCGACCGCTACATCGAAGTCTTCCAGTGCTCTGGAGACGAGATGAACTTCGTCTTGATGGGGGGTCAGCTGAACAAGAACGGCATCGTCTCGCCTCGTAAGTACCGCCGACACGGAACACGGCTTCTGCACTTGTGTCATGCACTCTGGGCAAAAACTCTCCTAGTGTAACCTTACTAACGTCAACATTCCCTCTGTAGCTAACCTATATGAGCGCGCTTCGTAGAATTTGCTGTGATGTGCAAGTATTTGTGCATAAGGGTAAAGAAATTAACAACTAACAGGATATATCATTTTTTGCAGTTTCACAACTAACCATATAACCTAAAGCTTTGTTCTATCTTTTAATCAGCAATTAATAACGATAACGTCTTCGTCTAGGCGTAGCTTTAGTCTGTTTGTGGTGAGCGGCTGTCTCTTGTGTGATCGCTAGCTAGGCTGCTGGTGAAGGGATGCTATTCTCATACACACATACATAATCATTTATCAAACAAGATGAAGTCCATTGTAGCGTAAGATATAACATGACACAGTTCCCTGGACTTGACGTATGTTAACTGGAAATATAGTTGACACTTGTATCAGTTTTTGTATCATTCGTTGGACTCTATTAGTATAAGGGATGATGGTATCACAGATTATTGAATGGAATATGACTTATACAATGGCCCGTAACGTCTTTAGATATATAGAGGTTACATAGTAATTTTTTACAAACGGCATGGTACACGTATATTCAAGTTGACTTAATAAGAAGTTTTGTAACGTTAAAACATATCCTTGCGCTACGTGTACTAGTATTCATCATTGCTAGTATCCAAGAAACGCAAGGTCTGACCAGTGTCACCATGTTGAAGGATGTTGCCTGACAACTGCCTGCTTGAAGATGTTATAATTTCTTATTTTCACCGTACAGCCAACGTGTATGCAGCAGAAGCTCCGGTCCTACTCGATGCCCAAATGTGTGACTACCTGGGCCAGCAAATGACGGGTCCGTTTTCATCATCATATGAATTTTAAAACTGTACTTATTGTTTCATTTCCATAGGGGCAGGGTAACTGCCAGTGTACCAATGCAAATGGAAGCTGCATGCTCAATGTTGAAAGCTTTAAAGCTACGGCAAAGCAGCAATGTGAGGATTGGTATCAGGGGTATGTGCTGTCTGTATGTATGTCGGTCTTGACCATGGGGTTTTTTATGGGGACTGTTATGTGGTGCAAGGGGAGGTATACATTATCATTTTGGTGGTCAAGGCATGACGTGGTCATACTGTTTGTTGAGCGGGTGATAAGTTCTAAGGCTTGAGTGTAGTAGACTGTTTGTGTCACCGGCTTGGGGTGTCAAGGAGGCGCATGCGGTTGCTGTTCATCGGGGGACGATTTTACCACGCAAAAAAACTGATATGATGTTGCTACCACGTACTACCACACTTTGTTTACAGTTCTTTGGGGCCTCTGGGCCGTTTTCCTCCGCAATACGATAGCTCGAAGCACCCTGAGACTGTGTAAGACATATTGACACCTTCTGATGTTACGACAGCCTTCATTGGTAGCACGGCGAACGAACTGACCAATGAGGCGTGAGTTATTGGCCAGTAGGGAAGGGGATCATGGGAGTTACGGTTGCAGTGAAACCGCACTCTTAAAAAAAGAGTGAATTGTGGAATGCCGGGAAGTTGGTTGGTTGTTCACTCAGCACGGAGGCGGATTTTGATTGGTGGTTAACAGCACGGGATTGTGATTGGCCCATCCTGATCCACTTCTCTCATTGCTTGCTTCATGTAATGTAGGGCATGGGCTGCTCGGGTGATCAGGCTGTAAGTTGGGTCGGCTGTGTAATATATTATTTGCTAAAGAAAGAAAGTAAGAAGGAACCTGAAACAGCGACCTAGCGTTAGCCTGGTGCTCGGGCAAGACCATGAGTAGGCACTGACCAGAAGCTTGACAAGGCAATCGTTAACATAACCACATTATGTATGTATCTTTGCTTTCATGGTGCCAAAGTCTATATATGGTATTCACAGTGCTTTCCCTTTAGTTTATCACCGCTTTTCAGGTGTCCACGTTTTTACAGACTGTGTGCACACTGGGCCGATGATGTAGCCGTCTGTTTCTCAATCGGGTTGTCTTATGTTTTTGTCTCTCCAGCCACGGCCTCTGGACCCGCAGCAGCGGCAGCGGCAGCCGCGGTGGCCGCAGCGAACCAGTACCAGTACCCGGGGTACCCGCCACAGGTGCAGGTGCCACAGATGTCCATCCTGCCGCAGGGAATGATGCAGAGCCCCCGGGGGATCCCCAGCCCGGCCGCCGCCACCTCACCCTACTACACCTCGGCGGCAGCGGCAGCAGCAGCGGCGGCGGCGGCAGCAGGCTACCCTCCCGCCATGTACCCGCAGTACTACTTCCCCAGCCCGCCCGTCTCCCCGACTAGCGTGGGCTACTACCCGCCACCCTCACCGGTGCTACGCATGCGTGGGATACCGTACAACGCTCAAGTTCATGACGTAGTCAACTTCTTCGGAGGTTATCAGGTTGGTAAGTATACGGAGTTTTATTAACATTTAGCACCGTCCTACCCTCGCACTAACCCCCTCTCCCTTGCGTGCAGTGTTCTCGCACCCCTATCTTTACGTTCGTTTGCAGTTGTGTCATTACGGCGTGGTCACATTCGTCGTAGGTTGTCGTACGATTTTTATGGCGTAGAATTTTCGAGCAGGCTGTGACAGAACCAACCGCCGACAAGGATCTTAGGTAGCGTCTTTCGTACACAAAACAAGACAGCTGAATTTTGCACGACACATGCATGATTTTTCCTAGAATGCCCTCAGTTTACGATCGTACGACAATCGCACGATATATGTGACCGGGCCCTTACTATTTTCGTATTTGTATAAATGGAAATTGCAATATTGTTGGCCACAGTGTGTTGGCAGTTTCAGAAAGAATGCTATATTGCCAAAGTAAGCTTTAAGAAGGACGGTATAACGTAACATTAAGTGTTTAAGTGTCCCGAAGGGTGTACGTGAAAGCAGATTCTAATTGAATTGACTGCAACAGTTCAGTTTTATACATGTCTTGGCCCTTTCGTGCGTTTACGAAGAAGACAAATGTTCTGGAATTAGTAAATCGATCATTCGTGCAACTGACAAGATGCTATTGGACTGTTCAACATAGAAATGTCAACAGGAATTATCTATTCAATCTCATTACTGGAACACATGTACACTCCTGTCCCTTATTCAACCCACGCCCTTCCGCCATTTTGGTGACGTCAGAAATTTGACTGTGAACATTTCAAAACAATAAGTGACATAATCCATATAGATATGGATATCTGAAATTAGCCCTGATTACGTTTCCTACCCATTGTCGAATCAGAAGAAAGTTCCAGGTACGAGAATCAGGAAATGTTAGTTAAAAACAATGTATTTCACCCGTGCTATGTACGGAGTGAAATATATCTAAGGGTATGGTGGAGGGATCATGGTATGAGAAGCGACTATTTGCTATATATAATGTATGCGTGGTGCTGACGTTTCACGTGTTCCTTGAACCCCCTCAGGTGCCTCCTGAGTACGTACAGATGCTTGTTGACGTGCTGGGACGACCGACAGGAGAAGCCATCATCACCTTCCTCTCTCACGAGTTTGCGCAGAAGGCCCTTCTGGAGAAGAACAGACAACTCTTGGGCAGTCAACCGGTCGAACTGGCGCCATTAGAGTTGGTCCCAGCAATGTAGGCAACAACCTAAGTGTTACAATTTTCTGTCATATATTTCATCCCTTAAAACAACTTTCTTCAAAGCCATTGATATCATACCGTATCCCACATGAACTTGAAGTACTTTTGGAAACAAATCAAAGACAGTAACTAGTGTGATTTTGTAGATATTGAATCGTATAAGGACAATCACTGATGTAGTATATACGAGAGGTAAGCAAAGTTTGCTTCCTCACTATGAGAATTAGAGTCGATGATTATATATATATATATAGTGTGATATATAGTGTGACAGACAATCATGTCTAGTGGCGATTATGCCAACTGATTTTGAAGCAAAACCAGCTTTAATGTCGGCTGTAACCCACAGAAACAACTACAGTCGACACTTTATTGTAGTTTTTGATGTATTGTAGTTATGATGTTGACATTTTATAAGTAGATAGTGTTACTCTATGCAAACTTTAAGTACATTATCAGTGCAGTGTACATGCCCCAAACACCTATACATATCCAAATGCTCTTCACAATGTAGTATTTTTTCTTAGAAGTCTTTCGAGTCGTTGGATGTATGTATATGAAGTACTTGAATGTATATTTTGCACCTTAAATGACATATGTAGGCTTTAGACTCTGTCACTGGACGCAATCAGTGAAAAACAAAAACATCACAGGATGTCACAAAAGATTTTTCCTTAGCGAGGAATTTCTTTTGGTCAATCTTGTGAAGGCTAGAACAGTCGAATTAGCTGAAATGTATTGTGCACTTTGTAACCTCGCGTGTTTCTAATCACAATTTTCTTGGCTAAAATGCCGATGTTGAAATTCCCATCACTTGCAGTCGACTTTCCCAAATCCGATGTGCCTTAAGAAAGATTACAACTCCTCCTCCTACCTTAAATCGAACAGGAAGCAATTAACCATGTCGTGCACTTAAGGGAGACATACTATATAATATCACATCTCCCGAACGGTTTTTATTAATAATTGATATCGACGATCGAGTTTTATTGTTTTGAGATGATATGCTTTTCTTTGAGATTATTAAGCTTTTTTGAGCAATGTTTGTATATCTTTGCTGCATACAGGTGTTGCGAAATATGATTTAATGACATATTGTCATATTTTATGTTCTATGTGAGACACCTTTACGCATGTGCGCATGTGCAATACATAAGGGAAAGTAACCAATCAGAACGTGGTGTAGATGTCAGCTGACCACCCCTCAGATGTGACATTTCAACTGTATGGTTTCAAACAGTCTGGACCACTAGCAAGTAAAAACAAAGAAAAAACAAACAAACAAACAATTACACTAATAATTTTTGTGATATTCCGTGCTTTGCAGTCAACTTTGTCGATATAACATTTGTTTGGAAAGAATGTTATGACTTCGCAATTACTAAGATAATCCAACTTGTCCATGACCACGCCTTAAAAGCCATGTCCGTATGTAGCACCCCTGTCCCTGACGAGTTTGTGTTTTCCCGATCAGGAGACAGGGGGTATTTATTGTGTGAACGCGTTCGTCGGCGTTGTTGACTGGTAAACTTTGCACATCTTGCCGAAGAAAATATTTTTAAGATTTGTATCTCACTTTTGTATATTAGTCTGAAAGAATGAACAAATAAATATGTTAAATGAAGAACTATTGTCTTGTATTGCCTCGGTGTGTGTGTGTGTGTTGATAGCATACTTGATTATAGCACAGTGTGTGTGTGTGTGTGTGTGTGTGTGTGTGTGTGTGTGTGTGTGTGTGTGTGTGTGTGAGAGAGAGAGAGAGAGAGAGAGAGAGAGTTTTAAAAGTGACATACTCATAAACAATAAAGCAATAACGTAATAGGTCAACCATAAATATAAGCACATAGGAAAGAAAATCAAACAAGTTATGGTTTCTACATCTGCTTTACTGAAATGCTAGCAGATAGGCTGAGTGAGAAGCGCTTTGAATGAAACAATATTCTAATAAAGGGGATGATTTAAAACTAGGTTCATAATGAGTTTCATGACGATTTTATATGTAATACAACCATTTCATGTCTAAAAGAGGAGATAGAACTTAGAAGTATAACTGTAAACATAAACAAATATAAACTTTAAGTTGGAATGTCAGGCCTCCAAATGCGACGTTTGTGACTGTATCAGCTACCAAGGGCGTCGTTTCGACGCAGGCTTTTGCCAGGTAAAATGTATTCATTAAGAAGTGTATCAATCAGGCATAATTTGGGTAATTAAGTATGACAGAAACTTAATTACAGGAAACCCGGAGGTACTGTACCTAGAACTGTGCCTTATCCAGGGCAGCCTTCTTGGAAATGGTGACTGCCTAATGGTCGTTACACAAGGGACATAACTTCTTATTATGATATGGTGCTGTAAGCATACACCCTGTGTGGATTAGATTATGTAGCACGTTACAGGGGCTACATCGTCACCATATATATGAATGTGTTTGAGTAAGAAGAACAGAGCAGTAGTTTGTTATGCTAGACCTTGTGACGGTAAACATTATGTATTTGTTTGGCAAATGTTACTTTTCTAGTTGTATGGTACTTTTATCTCAAATGCCTTTTCTTTCTATATCATGATGTACTCATATATCAGGAAAGAAAAGAAATTGCTGATTTGTACTTGCCGTCCAGCCCAAAATTAATTATAAGAAGGAGGGATGGCTTATGATTAAAGAATGCAGGAGAAAAAAATGACATGCATGTACCAACATTAAATGCTTCTATTTTGAACGTCTGTAATAGCCCGGTCACATATATGCCGTCGTACGATCGCAAACTGATTCTTGTGAAAGTCGTGCATGTGCCCTGCATGCAGAATCAAGCTGTCTTGTTACGGAAAAGGTTGTCTTAGATCCTTGTCAGTGGTTGGTTCTTTCACAGCGTGCTTGAAAATCAATCAATCATAAAATCGTACAACGACCTACGACGAATGTGACCACGCCACAACAAAGCTAAAGGTGTTTTCTTGCTTCCGTTTTAGAATCAGATATCAAGAATGCGACAAGTCCTCAAGTCTCCCGAGCCTTGCTTGATCTCACGATTCTCCAAATGGCACAGAAATTTGGCAACTGACACGATTTGATGGCCTTTGATGTTAAAACCTGTGTTATTTCTGTACGTAGAATGATACGACAGAACGTTAGCATATGCTGTATGGTGCAAATGCGTCACCTGTCGGAAGAAAGAAGTACAGCAGGTCTTCCGTGCTCCCTGGCTAGACCAAACTATGCAGAATTTTCTGTCAGCTACCGGGCTCTGATTGCTTGTTGGACACCAATAAGATCTTGACAGGCAACCAGAATAGTCTCCACCAGACTAACAACGCGGGTTCAAAAACAGTCAAATTTAGCCACTTGGGGAGGATAATTGGCCAGGGGAGAGTAGCCACCGCGGACTGACTCTCCTGGCTAATTATTTCCTTTTTTGGCCGAATTCTACGATCCGTAGCCCCGTAGGAAGGCCTGGTGGAGGCTACAACCAGAACCAGCTATCAGAAATCTACAGTAAAGTAAAGTAAGTAAAGTACAGTTGGCTAAGAAATGTCCTTTGAAGTCTGCAATGGAGACTGGTGTAACGTTATGTACACAAGTAATTCGTCTTTCACCACCGTGAAACCACCTTGTCAGGGGGCGCGTAACACTAGTAGTGGGACATGTTTACAGAACTCGGTACTTTAGATTTGTTATCTTAATCTCTCCGCAAAGTAAACACGTCACTTCGTCCTGACCAGGTGGACTGAGGCTGCAGTCAGGCCGTGATGACGTCACGTCACCTAGGAGACCCGCCATGTTTGTTGTCATTGCTCAAGTTACCTGGGCGATACCACCTGGCCAACATGGGGGGAGTTTGTGTTTGTATATGGCACTACTGCGTTTTTGCTGCATCTAAAGTAGCAAGAAATGACTTCAACTAGTAGTTCAATAAACATGTTCAATAAACAAGGTTAATTCGTACCATTTCTTTAAAGTAGGTAATATTCTTCGATAGAGGAGCTTTCGAAACTACACAACTTTACAAGAGTCGAAGACGTAGTATTTGTTTCAACTGGTCAATACATAAAACAGGTTACGGCTAGAATGCACATTTCTAATTGTTTGGAGCATGCATATAGCGAATCTTGAACTTTTAAGAAGTAATAATGGTGAAATCTAAGATCGAACCACTTTTAGTCTAACGGTTTTCCTGAATAGAAATTTTACAGAACAAAACCACTCCTCTGAAGCAGTGGTTTCGCCCAAACTGAAATCTGATAACGTCTTGAGTAAGCCAACGCCATGCACTGACACAAGGTGTAAACAGAAGGCACTACAGGTGGGTGGGGGGCAGGAAAAGAACGGTACATCATGGAGTGTTCCATACTTGCTCGTCTAACCGACACCATACAGTTCTGTCAGATGTGTTTTGAGCGTTACAATCAGCCGAGGGTGTTGAGCTGTCTACATGTGTTCTGTGGAAACTGTCTGGAGTCTGCCACTGGGGAAGAAACTACGGTAAGATAAACAAATATAGAAGTACACTGTTTATACAGCATTTTCAAATTTGTAAATAGTTATCAACTGTACACTTACGCACTAGACAGAAGTAGCTAAAGAAGCAAAAAGGGTGGACTAGTTCCGAAGTTCGAGCTATTTGTCATGTAGTGTGTCGACTATGTGTTCCTGTCGTAATATATATGCACTGTTCTATATGGCAAGACGAAATTCGGTATTCAAAGTTTGAAAACTTTTCACGACGATGCCTAATTTTGTCATGATTTCTCTTTTACATTTGTCAAAAGTAAAACAGTCATATCTATCCATAGAGCAATAAAACTGAGTTGTCTGAGTTAAAATTACTAGCTTTGTACGAGAAATTTAAAAAAAGAACACAATTTTGCAACGCTGGTTTGTTGTTCTATTAGGTCAGTTGCACCATATGTAAGACTGTAACAACGTTGGACCCCAGAGAGATGGTAGCTGGGTTGCCCGATGCCTCCTTCCTTCTGAATCTTAAAGACGAAGACGCCGAGCACCTCAAGGAGGTACTTATCTTTAAGAAGTGCGGGGTCTGCGAAGACGGTTCTGACAAGGCGACTGCGGAGTGTCTAGACTGTGGAGACTACTTGTGTTCAGACTGCGCACAAGGTCACACAAGGACAAAGTTCACCAGAGGTCACCGAGTGGTGTCTCTGTGGGACGAGAACGATGCACCACCACAACCTGGGAACGAGGGCGACGAGACTCAGCGTTTGCAAGAAAACGGATCCGGAAGTCGTTCCATTTTGGCCATATTGGATGAGGAATATGAAAATCAACATTTTTTGTGCACAATAGAAGAGCAAGACGACTATGATAAAAGTTCTGAACATTCTGAGGAAAAGTCCTCAGACACAAAGGAGACAGAAGATGAGTCTAAGAAGGATGCACAGTGTGCCAGTGGCGACGAAGATGAAAATGTAAAGGTTGACAGGGCAGTGCAAGTACAAGTACAAGACCAAGGGAAAGAAGTCACTCCAGCTTGCAGTAATGCGTCATTAGACATAGAGGGCGCTGTTGATCAACTACATCGCAAAGCAAGGGAACTCACCTCTCTGATGCAGAGCTGGCAAAGACTTGAGGAGGAAAAAGTCCAAGAAAGGAACGAAGTTGAAGCCGACGTGGACGATTTCTCACAAAGGTGAGATTTCTAACATGATAGTCTAAGAAGGGGACAAGACAGGATTCTATAAAGTCTTAAGAAAAGAGAGCTTACATAAGTCCAATTCGCATTTAGATTGTTTCTTTTTTTATGTTTTTCCAGCGTCAGTGTTTTCTAACAACAGTTAGACGTGATAGTACAGGACTAAGACTAAAATCGTTGGTATATATGCGTAATAGTTTTCAATAAAAGACATGCTTCTACAAATGTATAAATACTTTAAAATTTGTTTGTATTCAAGCAAGAAAATTGATCCGAAAAATACTTGTAGCCCTTCTTTATTTGTGCGAATAAATAAAACAAAGCTAGCCCTCCAAAGCTGCTAAATGCGAATTTTTCTGAGTTACAAACTGTTCCTCCATTTCCCCCGTTATAGATTGGAAGTTATCATCGGAAAGCAGCGAAGCTGGCTGCAGACCGAGACCGACATCGTGTACAGTCGGGTGTCTTCGGACTTCGCCTCGGCTCGGGAGAGGCTGGAGAAGCGACTCTGTGCGCTGCATTACGTCACACAGTTCGTCACCGCGCTGCAAAAGTACGGTAACGTAGAACAGGCGGATTCTCTGAGGTACAGTCTCACTTCCAAAATTTCTGAGCTGCTCTCCGAGTCAGAAGAACAAGAAGAAGTGGTAGGCTACACCGGAAAGATCCGGTTTGAACCGGATAAGGACCTACTATCGCACGTCACAAGGGGAATCGGAAAACTGAAGCATTGCCAAGGCAACGGTTTGGTTTCAAGTCACGAAGAAAGTTTGCATGACCCAGAAGCACACTCAGAAAATGATGCGGCAAGCCAAGGTAGTATCAACGCTGCTCAAACAGATTGGCAGTTAGAAAACGGGCTTGCTGAAGAACATAGAAAAAACAGTACTTCGAATGCAAGCAGAGAACCGGACAATTTGTTATGGGCGACCGGTCAATGCGAGGATGATGACGACATCAAGTTCAAAAATCCTTGCGGGCTAGTGGTCACCAAGGCTGGTGACGTCATCGTCGCTGACCAGGGAAACCGTAGGCTGGTGGTCATCAGCAAAAACGGCAAGTTCAAAAGCAAAGTTGGGCTGGACATATCACCTAATGACGTCGTTATGAATAGCGAGGGGCAAGTCGCAGCGACGGGGACGAAGGGGGAGGGGAGGAAAAAAGAGGGTGAGGTTCAAGTGTGGAAGCTTCACCGGAAAAGGGAACACGAACTTGTCGTAAAGTTTGGGGCTGGAATTTTGAAGAATCCGCATGGCGTCGCTGTTGACAGTCAGGGTAGGTACGTGGTGGCGGACGTCGGGAAGCACCGCGTGACGATCCACCGCTCCGACGGCGGGACCCTCATGTCCTTCGGCGAACACGGCGACGCCAACGACCAGTTCCACCTGCCGTATTACGTCGCCGTCACCGGTTCTGACGACATCGTCGTCTCGGACGAGTTTCAAAAGTGCCTCAAGGTCTTCAACTCCAGGGGAAGGTTTCTGCGCAGAATCGGACCGAGGTTGAAACGAGGCTTCAATCTCGAGTGTCCCGGCGGCCTTTGCGTCATGAATGACGTCATCCTCGTAGTGGACATTTTTACCGGCAACGTGACATCAATAAGTGTGGAGGGAAAGTTCCAAAAAGTGTTGTTGTCTCAAAAAGACGGTTTGAGTTATCCACAGACATTAGCGTTAGGACAGGGGGGACTTCTTGCTGTCACAGAAGGGTCTTTCTTCAAAGGGACTCACTGTGTGAAGGCCTATCGACTAGAGGAGTCCGGTACATCACAGATGCAGAACGAATGAGTACACACATGTTAAAGGCATCCAAAGCGATTTGAGGGCAGTAAAACTGGATTTTCAACCCTATCCCAAAGCATACTGATATCTGTCAGGCAAAATAGCGATGTCGCTAACGGGAAACGCCTGCTTGTTTGGTATCGCCCTTAAATTACATTGGATGCCTTTCATGATCTGTTGGTGCTTTTTACCTGCATGAAATATGAGAATATTGTTTTGGGTACGTCTGTGTGTCTGTCTGTCTCTCTCTCTCTCTCTCTCTCTCTCTCTCTGTGTGTGTGTGTGTGTGTGTGTGTGTGTGTCTGTGTGTGTCAGTGTCCGTGTTTCTGCATATTTTTGGTCAGCATAACTTAAGGAGCGGCCTGGATGTTTGGTATTTGGGTAGGACTTGGGAAGAAAAGAGTCAAGGTAAGGTCAAATGTGGGCCTCCTAGAAGCTGTCCTAAGAACTGCAGAAGCACAACCTAATATTGAGGACAATAACTGGCTTCTGCTACCAAGCAAGTGTTTATCGCATTGCTTTGTATAATGAGACTTCCAGTTTGAACGTAACTTAACCATAACGCAACAACCATACACGGCTAATCTCCAAGCAGATGACACGGCAGCAAGGCAGTATCTATTGGAAAGAGGAGTGACCATTAGCCCCTAATACCAGTATTGCCATAAATCAACTGTATGCGACATTACCACCCATGTAACCAAATAAACTGTTGAAGATGTCCTATGGTTGCCCCTTAATTTGTCTCAGGCGTACACTAGTTCGATTAACTCAGTGCAGGTATTACAATTTTTATGGGGTTCTAGGCGTACATAGGGAAACTGGCACATGTGGTAGGTGGAAGAAATGTTTATATGGTACGCATCTAGTAAGATTGGTTTATTTCTTTGGAAAATCTATTTGCAACGTTAGATATAAGAGGTTATCGTGCAAAACTATAGGTCATGAAATTTACACATGTCAGGGCCATTACATCCTCATTATTTAACACGTAGAAAGAGGCCACCAAGGGTTGGGGTGGGGTTCTCACCATTTCTTGTCTTAGTCAAGACCTTACCCAACACCCACCCCTCTTCCAAAAAAACTTGAACATCTTGTCAGGGTCTTGTGAGTCGCTCCATAAACATATACAAACAAACGGCACAGAAAACATAGCCTTAGATCTTCACACACAATAGGCAAGAGTTAGGCTGTTCAGTCAGCCGTTCCCCCAAAAGTCGTCCGACCACTTCTGGCATTCGAAATCACTGTACAAAGTTTAATGAAGGGACACACATGCCGTAGGTAACCATTACACGAAGCCGGGGACGGTTCTACCGTATGAACAAGACAGTTACAGATTCATTGTATGTACTCTTACCAGAATTAGACGACTTAGCAGCGTTAGGACTGAGTCACATGAGTTGAGGATGTACAGTTAAGGTAAGGGTTCTTAGATTGTGCGTGACTTCTCGAGATTAAGCTTGTAGAGAGAGTTACTGTGCTGCTGTTTCGTTTGCTATTTGCATATACGATTGTATGCTGCATGTACCTGTACAGTTGTGTACCTATTAAAACAGATTTTAGGTACAGGTAGGTTTAGGTACATGTACCTGTATGTACCTAAACCTACAGGTGCCTGTACCTGTACCTCAGCTATCAGCTATCTAGTACGTGTTTATCTATCTATCTGTTTATTTGTTTTTTTTGGTTTTTTGTTTGTTTGTTTGTTTGTTTGTTTGTTTGTTTGTTTGTTTGTTTGTTTGGGCCTTTCTTTATTCATGAAAGACTCAAATCTGCTTGCTGGCCATTTTCAGTCAGACCATGGGAAGAGGTTAGTGTCAGAGGTCAGTTCAACTCTTTCAAACACAGCTGACAAACTGAACACAAACACTGTGTGTGTATGCCGCAGGCATATACTAGTATTCACGTGCTACTGTAAAAGAGGAAACTTTCGCACTGCTTTTTTGCCGTAACCTCTAAACCGCGAATTCATGACACCGCGAATATGCCTTCCTTGCATGATTATTGTACTACAGAATTATTTAAACTGCGAATTCAAACTCCTTTCTCCTCCTACTATTGCGAAATATGATCACCGCAAAATTAAATGCAACTGCAGCATAGTGTCACTGAAGGCATGTGAACCCTTGCATTGTGGGTAATACGTCAAAAGTCAAAGTTCAAGAGCTCCGAGATATAAACAAAACAGGTCTGGACACAGATATTTCCAAAAAAAACTGTAGGTTGCTGCTGACAACGCCCCCTTTTCTATCAAGAATCAACTCATTATCATCGATCATCATTTGTGCGTATGAAACGTTATTAAAGGCACCCAAAGGATTATTTTCAAAGTCCATTTTCTGTTTATTTTTCAATGTAGTAAGTTGAATCAACCCTATCCCATAGCATACCGATATCTGTGTTGCTGACAGAAAACAACTGCTTGTTTCGTATTGTAGGCTGGTTCTAGCTATTTATTGGTGGTACCAAAAAATAAAGGGACTCCTCATGTAGCTTGTTTTGGGGCTATTCAAAACGCTTCAGGTATGAAACGATATGAAACTATGACAAGAATGTGCTAAGAAATTGCAGTAAATGTCAATATCACACAGATTTCCTCATCCAGAATATTTTTTGTATTGCTGAAATTGCATTGGGGGCCTTTAAAGCAATGGTAATAATTAGACCGACACATAAAAACCCATGCCATCAAGGCGTTCTCTCTTGAACACCTGGAAATCTGAAATGTGCATGCCTCTGGGATTACTCATGTGGCATTAGTACTACATGAATCGGAACTCTTTAAATACACCGCCATTTTAATGTGGTAGACTTAGGGTCTGGCATTTGGTGGAATTATGAGAGTCAACATTAACTGGAATGAAGTTGTGAGGGTTTTTTTTCTCGATCTTGCCAACTCCCCCCAACCAATAATGTACTTTCCCTCAGTAGGTGGCCTCGGAATGATGAATCTAACGCAAGTCACTGTCTGCCCTCGGGGTGGAATATGCATTAGCTGTGTACTTGTACATTGTATTATTGCATACATACATGTACATACATGTAGTTAAACTGTGTGTCCCCGTCGCTTTACATTTGAAAAATAAGGTCTATCTACCACCCAACCACCCAAAACACATTAGATCTAAAAAAAGAACTAATAAGGTAAAAAAATTAAAAGACTTGTAACATTTTTGCACCAAAAATTGCAATATTTCAATTGAAAAAAATGTTCTTGTGATTGTAGATTCCAATTCACTTCCACTTTTCAACATATTTTTGCAATTGTCTCACATTTCTGACATTTATGGTTGGTGATAAAACAGCCCACACGAGGTGCACTCATTTTGTGGCACCACCACAAAATATCAGAATGTAAACAAACATGGCTAACAGCTGTGTTTCCAGCTTTTAAACACACTCGTATGGTGTAATATTTTGGCACCTCCACTCCCTGAATGACACGTATTTGCAATGGAGTATGGTTGATTCAACTTACTTTGTAAAGAAATGACCAGAAAATTGACTTTTTCTATCGTACTAATGTTACATAAAGCAGCTTTAAGATTGCCGATATAAGAAATGAAACATCCAACGCGCGTTTAGGTCTCTATGACGTCTTGTCTCCAGTTTTAGCTTTTTCCTCTATAAATTTCATGATTAGCGACTTGATTTGCCCACACACATTAGGCTGTCTACGTTATTATTCCCATCCACTATGAATACCATGTCTCATTTGTATGCTGCATGAACGTAGCATTCCAACTGGGCGATTCGCTTGGGTATACATACAGACATTTGCGATAACATTTAAACTGAGGTTGGGGTACAGACTACAGAATGCCTTCACGCAGAAGAATATAAAATGAAAGAACTGATTTTTGATAGATCAAACCTGCGCTTATTTGTTCATCAAACCAGGATGACCTGTTGCTAAAGGTTCTGGGTTCGAATCGTTTCGAGTCGCTTCCTTGATTAAGATAATGCAACGCAGGTACCAAAGAATATAAATATTTATGAGTTTCTAACTTCAATGCGGATCTTTTCTATGCACAGGATAGCCAATTCTGTATTGGTAACTACGTTGTGTTGTGGTATGTAGTCCCAAAATATATATAGGTGTTTCCTTGAGATAGTGCAACGCAGGTACTCAGTATATGAATATTCATGAGTTCCTAACATCAATGCGGATCGCTAGTTTTACATGATGAAGGTATCTATGGCAACAGGTAATTCTGTTACAAAGGTAGCCCTACCTTGGCACCCGGAGGTCGCGTCAATTTTTTTCATCTTTTGCATGTGCAAATTATCTACCACTGCAGTAACGTAGGAACCCGCCAGAAGGCCCTTTCTCAAACTTGACCTTCATCTCCCCAACAATAAATTGCCTACCAAATCTCATAAACATCAATCTATAGCTTCAAGAGTTATGCCGCCTACATCCACAGTCAACTCCACCATAGCCAAACCGAAAGCATAACCTTCTAGCGAAGGTAATAAAGCAGACAGGCCCTGTGTATGATTTTTAAGAGGATGAGTTAGCTGCACCTGAGGACCGGAGATACGGCAGGCAGGGACGGCTCATGATGCGTGTTGTCAGGGTGTACAAACATGTTACAAACAGGGACGGTACATTTTGTGTGTTGTCAGGGTCTACACAGTTACCATAACCACACGAACCAACAGTGGACAAGTATCTACGGCAACATTTTCCATCACAAAATAGCTCAATTTTGTACGACACATTCGTGCACGGAAGTCCTAAACAAATTTGTCCCCAAGTTGCTGCAACAGGGGGCTGCAGTAAAATTTCCTCGGGGGCATGTTGGCCCTGGAGCCGAGGAGCTGGCCTGTATATGCCCTGGAATCAGTCCGGCATCCACGCTAGTATATTCATGAAGCTCTTTCGTATATGTAAGCCGAATTTCAATAGACAACCCTACATCCCCTACCCTCCAAGCATTAAAAAAGATGTCAGTATGATAATGATGGCAATTATTTTGGAGGCCATGAATATCATTTACGTATCACGTGACACGTGCATGCACCACGCACTTGTCACGCACTTGTCACGTGACGGACTAATGATCACGGTTCGTGGCTTCCAAAATATCTGCCCTCCTTACAACATATTATATCATATGTGTAGAAGCTCCTTGATTATATACAGCATGTACGCTGGAATTTTTACAATTACTAAATGCGGGGTAGGAGTTTGTCCATCTAAATCAGGTGTTACAAGAGTAGAACTGTCCTCTATCGGATTTGCCTTTTAAGATTTCAAATAGTATCTTTAGTGAACAGTCAGCTTTCTTAAAAATTATGACCTCTTTGGTTCAAGGTTGGCGCCCGCAAATCGTCCTTTCTTCTCGATATATTCAGTCCCCCTGACCGGTGAAATGCTTCCAACGCTGGTACTTTCCATAATCCTGTGCCATCTAAAAGTCTGACACACGTAGAGACGTCCTTCATTCATCGATTTTGAAGCGCGCGCTCAGCGAGTGTTGCAGACGTCCTGGCTTTCACTCGGTTTGTTTATCTGCAAATATTCCACCCATGCATTAAATTTCGCGCCGTGCCAGTTCCAACAAACATGGCGGGATCTAGCATCCAAGGCCATTCAATTGAATTTCGAGTCTTCCATTTTTCGTTATTACATTTCACAGTGTCTAGGGGGCTGTGGAGTGTGGTATAATTTTGTGGGGGTATGTTGGCCCTAGAGCAGAGGAGCTGGCCTGTGTGAGTCCTGGAAACAGTCTGACAGCCAGGCTAGTCTTTACACTGTTCTTCTGGATCACTTCACAAGAAAGAAAAATGGAACAAGGCCTTTAGGCTTTACTATACTATACTATATTAAATACTGTACGCGACCATTTTCTATGGGTGTATTACTACTCCGCTGGCCATCCTATCATTGTTAAACGTTTGAAAATATGCGGAAATCGGTACTTCTAGTACTAGTAGCCTGTGTTTTACCAAGGACATTATATAATGTCCTTGGTTTTACCAAGAAGGTTATTTATACAAGCTCTCGGCCGGAGGTTAATGACTCCCACCCCAAGCCTAGGGGCGGCACCTCTTCTCGCCGGTCACCTATCCAACGCGGCCACTTTTCTCTTGGGTGACCGACTTGAGCAGGTTTGACTGTACTAGTAACACGTTATATGATTTAGGCTGCGAAAACTGAGCAGGCTCTGCGTTTTGAAAACAAGATCAGGGTATCAATGTAGGACTAATACTCAGGCTTCGTGTTTTGATACACCGCTTTTGCTGTTTTCTTTTGTTCTGATGGCCTATGATGTCAGCCAACCTGGCGTGCACGTGATGTCAGGACCGGATTGAACCGCCCTGTATAATGAATGAATGAAAGACCTTTATTATATAATAGCCCACCCAGCAGGCTTCGGCGCGGGCTTATTCTCGGCTGAATATGAGCTGTTTTGGGCGTGTCTGAAAGCAATATATCTGAGTTCCCTGAATCGCTGGCGTGTTGGACGGCTGCCAGAAACCCGTTAGCAATCAAACAACTAACATACGATTAGAAAACGGCGCGTACTTAACCAAAGAAATAATGCCGCGTCAACGCCTGCAGTAGGGAGGCTATCCGCACAAGCTGGTTCGAACCGGCGGGGAAAGCCGGGGATCCAATATGCAAATCAGCCACAGTGGTGCGATTTACAAAAACATTATAATGACGTAGTGTGGTTCACGGCGTATAGTAAACCGGTTCCGACCGGCGTAGTAGGTGCGGCAAGGTACGGCGGGTAGTATTAAACCGGATCTAACCGGCGCTGTAGGTAAGGTATATAGCGAAGGGGAGACCTGCCGTTTTCTCAGAAAATTACGAACGACAATCAACAACGGGCTGTGCTCCGTGAGTGAAGGTCCAGTTGCAGGACTTCTGCCGGGCCGTCAGTGTGGCTGGGCACGTGAACGGGAGCTAGAGCGCGTGTGAGCGGTCCCGAGTGAGAACGTGATCACAGCGTTTTCTCCTGCTCATCTGCCGGTCTTTGACGGTCCATACTAAACGCCAGGCTACTGGCTCTGCGGCCTTGTGGCGAGCACTGAGTGATCGGCGGTAAGGCAACCAGCTCCGTTCTGCAAGGGTTTTGCCTGCCGTTCGCCCATTCATTCAAGGTCGGTACTTCCAGAGCCTTTAATTTCTCACGAATCGTCAAGCAGATGTTGGGTCCGACTCAGTGTTTTACGCGTGTTTTGTAGGCTTTTTATACGCCTTTCTAGTGATCTGAGAGCATTGTTCTTTCTTCGCTGCGGACCACGAGAAAGGCGCATAAAATCCCCCAAAACGCCAGCGCAAAACACTGAGCCGGACCCTACATCTGCTTGGAGATGATTTATTTTAGTTCTCTGTCTCCCTAACGCCCAAGTCGCTTGTCCAACCGCCATTGGCGCACAGTCTAGCTCCTTCAGGAAGGCTTCGGTAGAAGAATACATAATGAGAGCAGCGGTGTGCCGCCTTTCTTCCGCGAGGCGTATATATCATCAGCCGTTTTAATTTTACACGTAGTTTTGGTCATCTGGCCGTTGTAATACCACGTAAAACCTTTAGTCGGTGGTTGAATCTCTAATGTAATGCGCTCGAAACGTTTCTGAATTCATCGTAATGCGTTATGGGCGCGCCAAGAATGTGTGCGTAATGCGAATTCGCAATGTACTAGGCAAGTACTATAAATATGCAGACACAGCTAATGCCCCTGGGAGCAATTAAATGATGGTCTCTTTTCGTATATACCGCCTGTTTTCTTTTCTATACGTTTCATTCCTTGAAAAGTTCACCTTTTCGTCCGGTGGATATTACTTTATTTACGTTAGCTCGCTGTCGACATGTCTTTTTGTCTCAACTGGAAGGATTTGACGCGAAATTTATGGAAGTTGCTTCCCAGGAGGGTCTGCATGTGGCCTAGCGAGCTATTTTAATTCAACGTTAGACGTAGCCGGCCGCTCTAATTCATTGTCGGTAAATTATTCTTGAATTGGTGGCTTTATATTCTACGTAGCACATTATTTGTCATCTGACATTTGTTATTTGACAAATTTTCCATATCGCATAGTCGAACGCCAGATTGCCCAAAAGTTACAATGGAACGTCCGGTTGTGTCGCTGTTTCAAACCTGGTTGTAATGTCCTTGTTTTTACCAACTAAGATACCCAAATTTAGCGCAGTACGGATAGGAATGCGCGCCACGTTACTGTTAAACGTTATCGTCTTCCTGAATTTACTGCAAAGTGTTGACGTCCCTCTTAAATTTACCGTCAAGCATTACCAGGTCCCTCCATACAGACCCTACCTGGGATTTCAAAGCAGCTACAGCTTTGCATTTCGGTCACGTCTCAACACTTGTTACCGGCAAGATACTACACGCCTGAATACCCGGTCCGGACCTAGTGCGTTATTACGCCAGACCAATCACAGTGCCCTACTCATTTTGATTGACAGCCAGGACCGGTTTATCATTCCCTCGTCGTCCCTCCTTAGCCTCTACCAGACTTCGGAAAGTAGCTGGAAAGAGTAGGAATTTTTCGTTGGTCAGAATTTGATCGCGTCCATTGATGGCCCTTGTATCTATCTTTTTTGTTTCAAATCAGTTGGACCCCGCCCCTTTTCCGAAGCAATATGTTGTCTCACTCTGTACCCTGACTTGTACCCCCCCACCCCCCTTAAGATAAGGGCTCCATCGTTTTACAAATTGAACACTGTGGGGGGTGGGTGGGGTAGTCTCCACCAAACTAACAACGTGGGTTTAAAAAAAAGTAAAATTTAGCAAAATAGGGAGAATAGTTAGCCAGAAAGTTTGGGCACCATAGAGTTCATTTGCCCGCGCAGTTAGGGAAAAAATAACCTTCCCGCTAACTGATTCTCCTCACCCATTATTTCCCTTTTTTGCCGAATTCTACGGTCCGTGCCCCCGTAGGAAGGCCTGGTGGAGGCTATGGGTTGGGGGCTGTACACAACTGAGAGGGCCCAGCCAATAGAAATTTGCGTGGGTATACTAGTACGTAGCAGCAGTTTACTGGCAACTGTTGGGCTTTCACGCTTCATTCGCCCCATTGGTCCCCAGGCATGGTATCATTATGGTCCAATGCATCTACTGGTGTAAGGTAACAAAACGCTTTTAACAATAGGTTTCGCCGTCCGCAAGGTTAGCCATCTTATATATGGTCTAAAAGTAAATACACCTAAGGGTAATATGCCCCGCCCACACCACGCATAAGTAGGCAATCTGGGTCAAATGGGCGGATCACACTCGGGGCGCAAGAATACTAGCCTCCTTCGCAGTCTTGTCAGCGGCGTTATTTTTTTTTTCGGCGACCGACGCGAGTTATGTCGCGGAGGGACGGTTTTGCAGCCAAGGGAGTTTGCTGGGGAGAGAAGGATTGTTGGGCGGCGAATCCTTCTCTCCCCGGCAAACTCCCTTGGCTGCAATACTGTCCCTCCGTGACATAACTCGCGTCGGTCGCCGAAAAAAAATTATGCCGCTCACAAGACTGCGAAGGAGGCTAAAAATACCCAGAAGTGAGGATCCATGCCGAAAATCATTCTTCACCCCAAAATCACCACTTCTTAATGTGAACTCAAACTTGACCACGTGCACTCAAAACCCTTTCGTCACTTTTTTTTACCGCGGACTACCACGTGCACCCCTAACGCTATGATTACCAGACTCACTTTGCATCCATTGTCATTGGCAAAGCCCACTTTTCGTGCAGTGCCATCTTCTACATTGTTTTATTTCCCCATGTTCATGACATACGTAACTGACGGTCATGTATTTGTCTTGTTTTCTCCAGGAAAGGAGAGTCGCTGAAGCCTCAAGTCGCCACAAGGGTCATCACATTGCTCTTGCCTTCTACTACCGCTGCTGCCTGTCAATCAAAGTGACGTCATGGCCTACGTCATCCACCCCAGGGAGTCCCGCCCCTTCAGCTTCCTGCATCCCGCCATGGGCGAGGCCCAGACACACCCTACAGTCACCACCTTCCTGCAACTAGACACCGAACAGATCATAATCAGGTATTTATACGGCCTGCAGATGAATAGATAGTATAATATTAGATACTAAACATTTATCTGCAGTCTATCTTTAGTAACTCATACGATGTTGTACACACACAAACACAAATCCATATACAGCCCACTGCAGTACCGTAGGAAAAAGCCAGGTGTCATGAATCATTTTCAAAGTTGACCTTTGTTTTCACAACCGCTACTTATCAAATATCATTAAGATCCATCCACAGCTTCTAGAGTTATGCTGTTGACATACATACAGACCCACAATCCACCATGACACAACCAAAAAACATAACCATGTTGTCCTTCTTGTTGAAGGCAATAAGTGTTCTTGAATGTGTAGGCTGCGCATCTCATGATCATCATGCAGTAAACCTGCATGATTCCACTAGTATATATTAAGTAGCAATATTAACCTATTACTCGCCTTGTTCTTCCAGATACTGCAAGGAACATAAGGACGTCCAACCGGAAGCTCTGTGGAAACTTCTGACCTACCAGCCTAAGCACTTCCGGTGGGCCGGAGCGGACCTCTTCCCAGGTGTCACCGCGGCCGGACGGCGCGAGATGGTGGTCCTGGAGGTGAACTCGTGTCCCAGCGGGCAGAAGTACATGCCGCACGGCACGGGGATGGACAGCGGCTACCACAAGCTCATGGGCGAGACGTTTCGCGACACGGTCTCCAGCAAGTGCGACCCTTCCCTCCGCAACAAGCCCCTGGCAGTCGTGCTGGATAAGAATAACCTAGAAAACAGCGGATACGCCGCCGCGCTAGCCGACATCACCAAGGAGCCAGTGTACGTCGTGGAGAGTCACCTGAACCAGCCCAAAGAACAGAACATCCGCTGGACGGACGGTGTGATGGAGGTGAGAGACGTGGAGGACCAGTGGCACATCGTCAGAGCTGCGTTCCGCTACGTCACGCAGAAACCTTGGACGCGCATCCCGGTTGGCGCTACCAAGACGGTCGTCTTCAACCCGATCGCCTGCTGTCTGGCCGGTGGGAGGAACAAGCTTCTGGCCGCCATGGCGTATGAAGACTTCAACAAGCAGCAAGGAGGAGCGGGACTTCGCATCAGGATTCCCCGTACGTTCATGCGCGTGTCCAAGGCCCAGATACCGACTGTCGTCCAGGCTCTACACGGCAAGGCAGTCATCAAGATCCCCTACAGTAACTGCGGCCAAGGCGTGTACACCGTGACGTCACAGAAGGAACTGGACAAGCTGATGGCGCTGGACCTTGGGTACGAGAAGTTCATCGTCCAGGCCCTCATTGGTCACAAGAACTGGTCCAGCTCCCAATGGTACCACGCCTGCACCCTACCGGACGAAGAGGACAACAAGTACGTCTTCGACACGCGCATGATGATCCATGCGACCCCTGACGGTTTCCAGCCGCTCTGCATTTTCAACAGACGCGCCTATCTGCCGCTGCCTGAGACCTTGGACGGGATCCAGGACACCTGGGAGCACCTCGGCACGAACTTGTCAATCAAGGACACCATCGGCGCCTGGCAGTCGGACACGGAAAGGCTTCTGTCCGTAGACTCCGCCCCCTTCGAGACGCTGGGACTCTCCGTGGATGACCTGGTGGATGGCTTCGTCCAAAGTGTCATGGCGGCCACCGCCATCGACAGGATGTGCTGCCGCCTCGTACGACCGGACGGCTCGTTCGACTTCGAAGAGTTCGCGGTTCTGGCTGATGACACGACAATCCTAGAAGAGATCTACGATCTGTCGGACACATCAGATGAGTTGTCAGACAATCAGTAACACCGTGGCGACCCCCAGAGCACATTTAATCTAAGGGACCACTACATAAAATGGCATAGTACAAAACTGGGAGCAGATAATTGTCCATTGGTTGACTGTTGAGTTTTGAAAAGTTCCTGTTATTTAGTCCATTACTGCCTATATAGTGACCAAAACAGCTCCCCCAATGTGGTCATATTCCTGAAGCACTTGTGAAACACTTTCTTACCATTTTGTTTTATTTGTGAAACTTGGTAATCTAACTTGTGAAGCACTTTCATTTCATTCCATTTTAAGTTATTCCATTTCAATCTATTCCATTTTCAAAGTGCCCTGTTGGTATACATAGATAAAACATAGTATAACAAGATAAGTATAACACAAATGTGGAAAGTAAGTACATCATTTGTAAAATTACATCCAAAATTATACCATAAGGTGATGGAATACATACAACAACGAAACAAAAAATATGGCAAATGATGTAAATAATGTCAAATGCGCATGCATATCAACTGATGATAAAAGCAACATAAACAGTCTTCATGTCACAAGACATTTCTGGTCATACAAGTACTTAAAGGGAGAGGCAATACTGCTGGTTTTTGTAAGTACACAGATATAATATGTAAAAGAGATGTTACATTACTCTGCGACACCAGATGTGTATGTACTATGATAAGGTCCAGAGTTTTTGATATTTATTTTCAAACTTTCTGTCATAATTTGAGAATTGGTACTGGTAAGATAAGGTATATGCAGACAGCATATAATATGGAAAGATATTGAGAACTTAGTTGGTTTGGATTCAAACTGTGCAATTACCAAATTAGAATTAGTGTTCACCACCTTGAAATAGGAAAGTGGTACAAGTGAGGGTGTGTAAAAGGTTGTGGTTGTGTGTATGTAAGCGGGTGTGTTTGTGGGGTGTAAGTGGGTGTTTTGGGGACCGGAGCAACACATTATACACTTTGCAATCAACTCTTTTGTCAAAAATTGCATGGTAATAATAAAGCAACAGTTTGAAATGAGACGTCTACTTTTTGTTTCAATTGAATTTGGAAGAGCATGAGAGGCATAGAACATCTTTTTTTTTCATTTAGCTGCTGAATCTATGTACAAAAGTGTTGTAATACAATTGAAATATGATGCCCCTTCCTCTTTGGTATACTCATTTCAGTCATAGCTTTCATGGTTGTAGAATTCTATTTTCTTAATTTCTCAGACGGTCAGACCATCCAGTTCCACTGTCAAAGTTGTCAGACTTTTTCCCGTTGCAGACGATATCGTTTCCGACACAACATTTGAAAAATATAGACGGAATGTCATCCTTAAATACGCGGATACGAACTTAAATACATTAAAAGGTTTCGCGCAGACGTGCTATGTCGGTGTACCTATGACGTCACTTGAATCATATACATGGTCCCTGTGGTTAATGCCAGCAAAGTGTAATTGTAGAAGAAATAATCTACCTACATACTAAAAATCACGATCATCTGTCAACCGGTTTTTTTAGTTATCCTCTCTTAAAGATTTCTAAACAAACCGTCCTGCAGTTCCAGAACAAGCTGCTAGGAGGCCTAAACTCACGTGACTTCTTCCCGAGCACAAGAGCTACCTACCATCCAAAATTCAAGACCCTAGCATGTCCAGATCGCGAGATATAAAAACCGGAAGTTCGACTGCAGTACCAAGGGAAGACACTAGGGGGCCCAAAATCTTATCATTGCTAGTTTTCGTCACACCCTACCAACGCACCATGTATGAAACCAATCCATCCAGCCGTTCTTGAGTTATCCTGTTGACAAAATTTAATTCCCTAGGGACTGCATTGGTTGAATTTTTATAATATTTTCAACTCAATCGCAGTACTATACTAACGGCTCCGACCCTGAGGAGTCGCAAAAATGGAGTCCACTAGTATATTGGGATTTTCTTCTTACACAACCGATGTAGCTGGCGGTATTGTGGCGAGAACACAATCCCAAACGTGGCTAAGTTTGTATCGCCCCTCGTCCCGGTTCATCACTAGGGTTAACTTTTCTACATTGGCTAATGGCTACATATAGTGGCGAGAAGCAGTACTCCAGTCAGAAGCTCTAAGAAAGGTGTCTGATAGACATCGAAACGTAAGCATGTGTGAGAGACACACTACGGGTTGTGTGCAAAGAAAATCCCAATATCCTATTTTCTACGAACCTGATGAAATTAATTTCGTGTGTTTTATTCTGTGCAAAGTACAGGCAAACCAGATATTCAGGTCCGGGCCTTTACCAAAATAATTTAACAGGTAACGTTATACTAGTTACAACTTGAGTTACACAGTACTGTGGGTGGGTCGCTCTAGATAAGGACTACTAGATAAGAGCCGTCTGACCCTGAAGTCTCGGGTTTCAATGTCTATCTTTTCTTTTCTTCAGCTATCGGTGGTAATTCGTACATTTCGTACATGGCAGGTCAGCTTTGGAAAGCTTAGGTGACTCTGTCCCAGAGAAAGCGAAGATTACAACAGGCCTGGATTACAAGTCGTCTTATCATTCCAGGAGAAAAAAAGGCGATTGCTAAGATGGGTTTTAAGACGTGCGTTTTTATAAAACTTCCCGTGGCAAGGTGTACTGTTACTGCCCAGACATCGGGCACAGGTGTACATAATACGGGGCATGTAAGGGACACTGACACAGTAGTCTTTGCCTGGATACTGAGAGAAAAGGATTTTCCCGCCATTTTTCACCTGAGAGAGCGGATCCACGTGACACACAACTGTCCGTCAGTTTCTTCTGGTCATTCCTGAACGCCTCGTTCCCTCGGTCAGCAGTCATGGCTTACGTGGTCCATCCCAGGCAGTCCCGTCCGTTCAGTTTTCTCCACCCGGTGTTGCAGGGCTCCCGCCTTCACACAACAGTCGCGGAGTTCCTACAACTAGACAAGGAGCAAATCGTCTCCAGGTAAGGGAGCCATCTTGGACACCTGTGTGTGCTTTCATGTGCTTGGGTTACATTCCGCTAGTACATGGCCAATTCTAGCCAGGGAACTAACTGTTACATGTATACAACAAGCCACCACTATTGCTTCGACACGACTTCTATAATTCTAAGTCGTATGGATGGCCGGATTTGTTAGCATTTATCTAAACTATCCTCTTACTCTTACGATTTATATGACGAAAACCATAGTGTACATTGTAAGTCCGGTGCGGTGTTTCTGTTGTTAGGTGGTTTCAAACAACACGCGTTCGACACAGACAAAGGTCGTTTAAATCGTATATACTAACCCTTGTCCTGCTGATCCCAACAAATGTCTCCAGTGCTGTGTCAAACATATGTTGGGAAGGTTGGACTTTTTTCTCATGTATGTAATCCTGATGTTATCAGGACTTCTTAGTAACATTGTAGACTAGTGAAACAAAAGCAGTATCCCCTATTTCCAAGAGGGTCTGAAATCCCCAACACAGGAAGCATGTAATGCACAGAATAACCAGCAGGACAAGAGCTAATTGATGTGAAAGGTTTCCTTCGCATGTACATGTTTGTAAGGAGAAATTTTACAAAGCGAACTGGGTCATTGTAGACAAGTTTCTAATTACCTTACTTAAGTTCTTTTTGGCTTCATGGGCATGCTACAGTCACATTTCGAAACCGACGCCCTATCGGACGCTTTGGGGCGGAGGGTATCACCATTACATTGTAGATGTAGGTCACCATTGGTTTGTATGTAATCATTGTGTAAACATGTGGTAAAGGATGGAGGAAAAGTATTGGAAAAGTATTGAAGTTTGTCTATAACTTTTCTCTTGTAGATACTGTGCCACGCGCAAGGAAATCAGCCCGGACTCCGTACGGGAGGTCCTGTCGTATCAACCCGAGCACTTCCGCTGGGCCGGAGCGGACCTCTTCCCGTGTGTCACCGCGGAAGGGCGGCGCGAGATGGTCGTCCTGGAGGTGAACTCGTGCCCCTGCGGGCAGAAGTACATGCCGCACGGCACGGGGATGGACAGCGGCTACCACAAGCTCATGGGCGAGACCTTCCGGGACGTCATCGGCGGCAAGTGTGACGAGACGCTCCGTGACGCTTCGCTGGCGCTCGTGCATGACGACAGCGTGTTTGAGAACGGCGGGTACAAGCTGGCGCTGGCGGACCTGACTCAAGAGCCGGTGTTCGTGGTGGAGAGTCGCATCGACCAACCACCGGAGGAACAGACCATGCGCTGGACGGACGGGGTGATGGAGGTAAAGGACGGGGAGGGCCAGTGGCACGCCATCAGAGCTGCCTTCCGTTACGTCACACAGAAACCCTGGACGCGCATCCCTCTCACCACCAAGACCGTTCTCCTCAACCCGATCTCCTGCTGTCTAGCCGGCGCTAGGAACAAGATCATGGCGGCCAGGGCGTACGAGGAGTTCAACAAGCACCAAGAGAGAAGCGGCCTCTGCATCCGAACGCCTCGCACGTTCATAGGCGTCACCAAGGAGCAGCTCCCAGCAGTGGTGAAGACTGTAGGCGGGAGGGCCGTCATTAAGAACCCCTTCAGCAACTCCGGGCACGGCATCTACACGGTGACGTCACAGAAGGAACTGGACAACGTCATGGCACAGGACCTCGGGTACGAGAGGTTCATCGTCCAGAGCCTGATCGGGCACGAGAACTGGTCGACCTCGAAGTGGCACCACGCGGGAACCGTGCCGGACAAGGACGGCAACACGTACGTCTTCGACGTGCGGCTGATGGTCCACGCGACACCTAGCGGATTCAGGCCGACTTGCTCCTTCAGCAGGCGTGCAGATCGACCCCTGCCGGAACAAGTGGACAGCACCACGCCTTCGTGGAGCTACCTGGGTACGAATCTGTCCTTGGATGACAGTCTGACTGCCTGGCAAGCCGACTCCGACAGGCAGTCCGACGTGGACAAGCTCCTAACCGTGGACTGGGAAGATTTCGACAAACAGGGTCTCGGGCTGGATGAGCTGGTGGACGGGTTTGTCCAGACTGTCATGGCAACGACGGCGATCGACAAAATGTGTCGCAGCCTGACCCGGCAAGACGGGTCGTTTGATTTGGAGAAATTCCACAAGTTGGCGGATGACAAGAAGATCCTGTCAGAAATCCAGGAGTGTCTACAAAATGAGGGATGAGCAATAGGACAGGTCACATACGTCGTACGGTCGTCGTACGATCACACACTAAGGTCTTTTTGGGTGGATAGTCGTGTATTTGTCCTGCAAAACTCAGCTGTCTCATCACGGAAAGCAAAGGCTGTGCATGTCAAGGGGGCTGGTTCTGTCACACCCTGCTTAGAAATTCAAAATCGTACGACTGTCTACGACAAATGTGACCGAACCGTTACCAAAAAAAGTAGCATGCTCAGTTCGGGGATTGATATATAGTGTGGCGTTTATTTAGCGGATGATTTTGTAACTTTTGTGTGGCAATAGTTAATGCAATGATGGGTGACTTTGGCAGGAAAGATAACAATACCGCAGGATATTTTGTGCTATAATAGCACACATATTTCTGCATTCATAACTGTCATCAGTTACTGGAACGCCAATGCCAAATGAGATATAAGATTTGATGCAATTTGTAATCTCAGAAAAATGGCACGTGCTTTTAATCATGCTAACCAGTTAATCAGTTAATGAAAATGTTATGTCGTTTGTTAATTGATTGCCATGTAATACATATTTTTGGCACGAATGTTCATCCATACTATGTATGGTTTCATTTCTACATCATAATGTGTGTTGCATAAATCCAGACCATGATTTTCATGTAGTTTATAATGTTTGAAAAAGGGAGTATGTACCTTTTACTATTACAGTGAATAAAACGGTATGTTTTCTCCTAATGCTCTATGTTGTACCTTTATGCTTTAATTTACAAAAGATACGCACCCATTTTTATGACGTCATTTTCTTCTTTTCTGCATCGCAAAGAAACAAGTTACATTAACAGACAATGATTGTTATACCTCATAGTATCGTGTTAATAGTCTACGGTTTTAACCCAGTTAGTCCAAAGTGTAGTGAAAGAACGTAACAACCCGCCCCTACGAAATTTAGTTGATACACTAAGACAGTCATTTTCATGAGTAAATGTCGAGGTACCCTAGAATTAGGTTTGTAACTCGCTAAATTGGGCGCAAACGGACAAACTTCGGACAACGTTTGCTGACTTCCAGGCACGCCTGGAAATACTAGTAAGCAGGACCCTGCATGAGCGCCGACTAGCGAGAATCTTACAAAGTGCTGCTAAATCTATCGTTTTATGACTTCTTCCACGATTTCGCCCACTAATGCGGGCCTCACTGAATTATAAATTTGAGAGTAGATCAGTAACAATAATATTCATCAGTTTTTGTACGAATATGATGTTTATTCTTAACGTAAATGTCATTTGAAAAGAATATTGATGCGAATCTGTGGCGCAGAATGCCGTGCTTCTCTTACCGCCATTGGCAACTGTAGTTACAAGTGGTCGAAGAGACAGAAAAAAAAGATGAACGAAATGAGCTGATTTATCGTCATAAAAGAGGGCCTTCCGTGGACGCTGACATGGCTGACGATATAGACGACCTCCTGGACGAGGTGGAGACGAAGTTTCTGGAGAAGAAGGAGAAATCTGAAGGTGTCTCAAAGAAGTCGAAGGCGGCGCCGGTGTCCAAAACAAAGACGACCGTCCCAACCAGGTAAAGGGGGTAGCCGCGCTCGATTTTTCATGCTTTCTCCCTGTCAAAAATTACTAGTGTAATTCTATCAAGTGGTATTGATACACACACAGAAAGCTTCCGTTTTGGAGCCGTTATTCTGAATAAACACCGTCATAATTTATAAGGTGGGAGGGGGGCACCCGGTAAACTGTCTCACCATCATGATATATGGATCTCGTCGAGTATTAAATATCATGCATATAAAGACAAGGAGGTTATATAATCTCCTTGCATAAGATCAGCGTTCTTGAATTGCATCTACAAGTATAGTAACAAAAGGACTCCGAATAAAATAACAATTCTATTAGAACAGAGGCTAAACAATTCCCTGATAGGCTAACATTAAAATCATAATTTTACTGGTAACGTTACATTACTTGCATACAACGTCCCGTCTTTCTTGATAATTTTACCCACGTGGCCAAAATAAGATCCTTTTATATCAAGTTATTTGCAGTATTTGTTTTAAAGCTTTTCAAATTATGGAAACTGTGGCCCTATGAAATATTCACCAATAATTTGTAACTTAAGCCAAAACACTTCAAATCTTGTTTCAAACCAGAATCCAAGTGTGATAGTAGGTTTCCTGCCATGAACTCTGACCTGTAACACACCTGTTTACACCTGGATTACCTGGGTTGCCTAGCGAAAGGGGCGTCGGCCAGGTGTTCAAGCTATTTGAATTGTGACTCTGTTTTCCTAGCCATCAGCGTTATCTGCATAATAAAAGCCGTTTCTCCGGAAAAGAATGACGCGACCTGATATTTGAGTCACGCCCATTGTCTTGACGTAGAATTATGTTTGACATGTCCTTGGAAGTGAAGAATAGTCGTCTGTCGTTTCTCCGATTCCCACGGAATGTGTAATGAATGATTTAGCAGGATAGTGACCTTATCTGTACTTAGACATAACGGTTTTGTCAGTGACAAAACAAGGTAATTGGATACAGTGTACTAGTAGTACATGATGAAAATGCCGAAACTCATGATTAGCCCTATTGAATACTGTATTAGCCCTTGTTATTTAAGATATTAATTTCCTTTTCTTTAAGCCCTATTGAATACTGTATTAGCCCTTGTTATTTAGTAATTAAGATCATATTAATTTCCTTTTCTTTATTTCTGAACTATGTCTTTGCCATACATTGTACCGTGTACAACTGTCATGCAATTAAGTTCTTCTTCTTCTTCATGATGTAAAATCACTAAGCAGATGTAGGGTGGTATTTATTCATCTAGACAGTTTATTTATTGATTTAATTTACTGATAAAAAAGTTAACATAATGTGCTTAATGAAAACTAATGTGCAGGAAAATCTGAGCTGGTTTTGAGAGAAACTAAGTGTGTAATTCAATGCCAGAATCACAAATGAAATTTCTAGTTCAATAGATGTAAACTTATAGCCTGGAATCCAGTCTTGTAATAGCTTTAGTCCATCTCCAACGGTCGCTACTAAAGCTGACAAAGCTGGATTCTAGGCTACTAAATTCAAAGACTGATAGTTTATAGATAGTTTTAAACACTGTTTAGAATTAGACGTTCAAAGGTTACATGTAGGTGTAATATGTCGTTCAGTGTAATCTGCCGCCGCGCCGCGTGCCTGCAAAGCTGGTGTGTTACGCCAAAGGGCAGTTATACCGACTATACAGATACAGATACAAACACAGATACAGATACAGACTGAAAGAGCATACAGTCGCACTTGTACTATTATACAGTCCAGTACTATGAAATAAAATACCCAGCTGTCAGAAATATCTGCACAGCTCCAATTTTACCTGTACTAATTTGCATATGCAGGCAGCATGTTTCAAGCCCTGAATAGTATGTAATTTTCTATCGCCTCAGGCCCTGTCACTTTGAACAGTACACACACATAAAATGTCTGCCATGATGTAATGTATGGTCTTCCGTCTGTTCACCTGTAGGAAGCCATCTACAGGTGATGCTGACCTGGACGCCATGATAGATGACATCTGTGAGGCACCTGAACCTCTGGAACCACTGCTGGTAAGAACACCTGTGATCTTAAGCCCCTGTCACACATTCAGAACCTTCCCCCAACACCAGTCAATGAAGTTCGGGAACAGTCTGACCAGATTTAGCCGGCCACGCTTCCCTTTCGATACGAATCAAATCAAATTTGAGTTTAAATTTGAGTCAAATTTGACTGCCAACCAGGCCCTGACCACTGCTGACCTACTCCTGAACACTAGCCAACCACCAGCCAACCATGGCTGAACCTCCCGTCCACACCCGAATGTTTTAAACATTTTGAAACATTCATCTAGCACAGCCGAACAGTAGCCAACCTGGCCAAACACCAGCCAACTACAGCTAGTATGTTGGATGTTTGGTCAACGTTGCATCAAAAGTTTCCCTGTTGCAGACGATATCTTTTCCTATACAACATCTGAAAACTACAGACAGGCTGTCAACCTTATATGCTCTAATACAACCTTATATAAGACGTTCTGCCAAAGTGCTATGCACAATACATTACGGGTTTCGCGCAGGTGCAGTACGTTCTGACGACGTGCTGGAGGAGGGTGTCATTCTGATTGTTTATCCATGAGTACTAATCAGCCAAATTTTTACAGAACTCCACTACATTTCTTATGTTTATGATAAATTACATTATGTAACCTTTGCAGAAGGAAAACTTGTTGTTTTTTCTCTGTTTTTTCTTCTCCAAACACTTAAGGTCAATGACCTATATCAGATGTCTGTCACCAATATTGGTAACTGGTACTGGAGCAGACACACTGTGGTGTAGCATTATGTAGCAGGACAGAGCTGGAGGGGCTGGTCACCATATATATATTAGTATATGAATTGTGTTCAAGTAAGAATAAACAGAGCAGTACTAGTACTTTGTTAGGCTAGACCATGTACTGTGAGTGTGAAGGTAAACATTATGCTTTTGCTTTGCAAATGTTACCTTTCTACGAAATTCTAGTTGAGAAAAATGTGTTTTTCTTTCATCTACAGGACAAGGCACCGGCCCAGAATTCACCCAGGACTCCACGGGGAGCGGAGGGGAAAAGAAGGTCAATCTTGTCTTCAACACTAACTTCTGTTGTTGTTATTGTTGTTACTGGTACACTATGTTATCAGAATCATTTAATAACCACAACATTTAAAATTGACAAACATACTCATACTGTAGTCATACTGTAGTAACTTCCTACCTGTAACCCAGGTTCTTGTGCAAAATATTTGAAATCTTGGCAGTGATTTTGAATGTACCTTTGAGTACAAGACAGTTGCAGATTTTTCCAAGTCTGATGAACATATACATGTAATTGAAAGTCAACTGATGATTGAAAAATAAGGAGATTTACCCACCAAAGGTAAGTGTTTAACTACATGGGTGTAGTACATGTACTTATGATCATGTAGCATAGTCATAATACAGTAAGAAAGTATTTACTGGCATGGGGATGTATCGCTTGCGTAAATGTTAACTGTACTCTTGTTATTTCCTATGACAGATGTGCAGTGTTGTATTTAGGAGGAAGCAAGCAATCCATGGGCCTGGGCAGTAGTATGAATCAAAGGTAAACTTTTCTCAGAACACTAAACACCAAGGAAGGTTGTGATTCTGTTTTGTGTTTATTTACCTTAATTATAATCCATTCCATGATTTAGTAATGTTGTGTGTGACTCTGGGTTCAAGTTGTATCAAACTAGAAATCCCTCCTGAACATGAATTGTATATGATTCTTTTTTTGAGCCTTTGCTTATTGACGAAATACTCAAATCAGCCTGCTGACCACTTTTCACTGCGATGTAAGGGTCAGTGTTCATGTTTTTTTGTCTCTCGCTAGATCATGTGACCAGTTACGCTGCACGGACTGCGACTTCCGCGTCGTGTTTTACGACAACTACGAGTGGGACACCTCGTGCGAGTACCTGTTCTTCAGAAACAACGTCCCCGACTTCGCTAAACTCAAAGCCAAACTTAACAAGAGAAAAGGTATTAATAAACTAAGAAATTAGCTGAACTATCCATAGATATTAAAGTAATGATTTTATTCTTCATAACAGGGAACGTAAGTCATTTATAATATGCTAGGAAGATTCTGATTCTGATTATATTGTGCATACCATACAAGAGTAAATAGTAGATATTAATAATACCCCCAGTTTTATAAAATTCTGTAATTTTAAGCATCTTTGTTACAACCTACATGTATTCTGTACAACTACAATTAATAGACTGATCCTGACTGTCAATCACAATTATCTGCTCAACCAATGAGAGATTGACAATTATCGGTTCAACCAATGAGAGATTGGCAGCATGTCCCTCAAATATTTGCATTCCTACATTTTGCCTGAGGTGGGTGGGACTATGGGATTGGTCTATATTAACAGTGTATCCAAACTATCCATATCAGGTATGTTTTTTGTTCTTACAAATCTTAGCATAGAGAATCTAATATTTTTAATATTTCTTTTCATAAATCTACAGGCAGTAGGGCCTATGCTTGCCAGTGCAAGTGGACATCAGTGCAAGACCTGGTAGACATTCAGAAGAAAACAGACCTCAAATGGGTTTGTGGGAAGCACGACTCCTAGCAGGGCGGCAGAGTACTGCATGTTCAGTTAATACTGGGGAATAGACTGACCCTTGCTGTCCATCACAATTAGCAGATCAACCAATGAGAGAAGGGCAATTAGTGGTTTGACCAATGAGAGAAAGGCTGTTTGTTCATCAAATATTTGCATATGCATTGCAGGAAGTGCTCTGTCTAATGAAAGCATTGTTACTTGCTGGAGGGCAGAGTGACCTATGTAATCTTTATTTCTAGTTAGATAAACCTATGTCTTTTGTTCAACTCTACTAGCAACTGAACATTCCATAAGACCTAAACTAGTATTGGTACCTACATAAGTCAGGTCTTAAACACTTTTGCAAAAGAAGAAATGGTGTTGTGTGATGTCTTATAATCCGATTGTAACTGTCCATCACAATTAGTAGTTAAACCAATGAGAGAATGGCAATTAGTGGTTCGACCAATGAGAGAGTTGCAGCATACTTTGCACTTTTATTTTGCATTTCTACGTTTTGACAGGTGGGCAGGGCTATGGGATCAGACTCTTGATGAAGAAGTTGTATCAATAATGTTTTTTGTTTTCTATTTTTTCTTCCTCAGCTTGATACACAGGTTTCACAGTTAGATGTACATATAAACCCTAAATACTTCTCACAATGTTCATACACGGCACATCAGCAGAACGTACTGTGCCTGCGCGAAACCCGTAATGTATTGTGCATAGCACTTCGGCAGAACGTCTCATATAAGGTTGAATTCGCATATATAAGGGTGACATCCCGTCTGTAGTTTTCAAATGTTGTGTAGAAAAAGATATGGTCTGCAACAGGCAAAATTCTGATGCAACGTTGACCAAAAATCCAGGTTTTGCGCAGGCGCAGTACGTTCTGCCGACATGCTTTCATACACCACTGTGCCTGTATTATGTGAACTCTAAAGAAAAAGGACCAAAAAGGATATTGCACCGGCAATTGTGTACATGTATGTGCAAATATATAGTTAAAAGAGTTAGGCATTAGGTAGAAATTTACAATCCACAGGACAAATGCTGCTATCAGGGATGTAGGGTGATTTTGCACTAGCACAGATCTAAATCTTGCAGAAAAAAAACGTTGTGATGCTTTGCAGAAGAAATAAGTTTGAAGAAATGACAAATAAGGGGATCTTGAAATAAGTTGGTTCATTGTTTGAACTGTGAGTATTGTATGTTCAGTTAATACTGGGGAATAGACTGATCCTGACTGTCTATCACAATTAGCAGTTCAACCAATGAGATAAAAGCAATTAGCAGTTTGACCAATGAGAGAATGGCTGCTTGTCCATGAACTGTGCATGAAGAGTCTGATGCATTGTGGGTAAATATTTAAATGTTGAAGGCCCCTGAGACATAAACAAAACATGTCCTTAAAAGGTATCAAGCATATACAAATACTGTTTACAAGTTAGGGGCCTTCACCTTTGACCCTGCAAATTCACAGTTTAAACCATGAACTGGCTTACTGCACTTTTTGAATGTATATAAGGCAAAGCGTACTATGTTAGAGAAAATTTACCCCCCTACTTTAGTTTTTAAACAATAGGTGGAGATGGGACATTCTGTCCTTTGTATGTGTATACAAGACTAGTTAATGGGTTATTGTTAGTGAACATTGAATATCATCACAAAAGTAGATAGACATACAATGTATGCTAGATTCATTTGGTTTATTGTGATGTGGATGGCAAAACTGGGAACATATATAATAGATGTGAATGTTTTAACCTTCTCCATGCAGAGTTATAGCCTTTGGCACCAAATTTGTATTGATTATGGGCTTTAGGTAGTAGGGTGAAGGTTAAGTGCAAGTAGTGGTGAAGCGAAGATTATTCTATTGTGGGACAGAATATGGTTGGTATGTAGTGTAATACACACAAGCCTGTAGTAGGTTGTGCTCTGAAAATGATTGTGTTTGGGTTACAAAGTGTAATACTTTCTAGGGTTTTGTGCAAAAACATCATAATTATCATAGATCTAGATTATGACATTTGAAGCTACATTTATGCTTCATATTTCAGTTGTTGTATAGACATTGATGGCTTAGTCATACTGATGAGGTGTCATCATAGGTGATGATGTTTGTTGTTTTTTTCTTTTTAATGTGGGACATAATTTGTGAGTTTGTATTTTTTGATCGGGTGTGAAAGTTGTGAACTTAGAAAATGTTGTATTTTTTTGGCTGAAAGGGTAAAAATGTGCATTTCAACCTACAAAGTCTTTGGTCACGTTGATGCTACAAAGTAAGGACTGTGAAATATTTCTAAGCTTACTGAACACAGTAAATACACATACATCCAAACAGCAACTTCTCTTTGTTGTAACAGTATATAACATTATAACACTTCTCAACTCTTTTACCATACTCTACACCTGAAATAATGTTCAGTATGGAATACATATAAATAAAAGACAAAGCCACTATGTTGTATGGGTATATTTTGTTGTTGTTGTTATTGATAAGGTGGGTATGATGTCACAACAACTAGAAAACAATGATTTCATACTTCCGTGAAATAGTTTAGAGTTTTTAAGAAATTCTTGTTTTATTCATTGTTGTGAATTTGCATCTTCTTACTGACACCTAGCCAACAGACTTCCGACCAGCTTCTAGGACCTAACTTCCTGTGTCTGACCTTTTGTGGTCTGTGGTTAGGGAATTCCCCCAGCCACGTGTCATGCCCTGGATCTTACTCAATCCCTCCATAGCAAATAGGATACCAGTGTCCTTGAAAATATACCTTGTCCTTGGTGCTGAACGTGCAATCCTTTGCTGCTGGTGTGTATGTAAGGCACGTGATGTACACCTCTCAACCTAGTCGACATTGTGCGTAACGTCGTCAAGTTTTGAAAACTAGAACACACAACCACAAGACTTGTTGATAACCGTTGCAGGGCGGTGAAACGCAAAGGGGCTAGCAAAGTTTTGTATATCTGAAAATAATAATCTAGCAACTGATATATATATATAAAGTTACTTAAAGCACCGCGGGAAAGTTTTGTTGTGATTCCTTCCCTAACATACAAGAAATCAGCGATTTTAGACATCGGGAGGTATGCGGGCATCTGCTTCCTGAATTCCCCCATTCCGACCACCATATTCCTGCTGACTCCCGGCCATATTCTGGGACCTTCACGACACGTTCACCCCATTTCCTTTGTCTGACCTTTTGACCTCCTGTCATCCTGCCTGTCAATCTTGCCACACCCTCATGCTGTCAACCTACTCTGTCCAAATTTAGAAACGTACGATCCATATATAGGTCAGTATGCAGAAAGGTCATCGCCGCCTTCCGATCACAGTTTGACCTTTGCTCTTCACGTGACGAACACGTGCATGGAAGGAAGGACACGTGATGGACAGCATGTCATTGGAGGAGCTGGAGATACAGAAGTTTGTATAAGATAAGAAGATATATACGTAGAGATAGCAGTTGTGCGAGAAGAAAATCCCGAGTACCGGTGCTAGTCTTCTTTAGATTCAGTTTGTCAATCACGCGACTAGCTGTTGGAGAAGAAAACCTTGATTGAGTACCAGTGCTAGTCTTCTGCAACTTCAGTTTGTCAACCACGCGACTCGCGGATTGAACGAAGTGGTAAGTGCTGTTTTTGTTTTGTTTTTCTGTCACAGACGACACGCTACCAGTGCTGCCAAGTAGGCCCCATAACTTGTCCTTTGACTGGGCTTAAAAATGTTTTGTATTTGAATTTGATCTGGAACTGTACCATCCCGTTTTTTGCGCAGTTTAAGTCATAGTCTATTTAGATTGACAGACAGAGAGAGAGACTGTGCAACAATGATCGCGTGAAACTTTATTCACGTGGCGACCAGTACTGAGAGGAAAATGTATCGAAAACGAGCCGTAGGCCTGAAATAGTCTGGTTTCCAGGCTAACCGTAGCCCCGCTCCTGTTCGTACATGTGAGATCTAGATTTCTACTCCGTTGGGTAGGTACCTGTGCGATGACCATGACTGCTATTGTCTCAATGGGATTGAACTCTTTAGAGTTGGGTTACTGCCAGCAACTACTTTTAGGGACGGAGATGTTATTACGAAACAGCCGTCCCATTGGTTAGCAAGTAGCCTGGTCACCAAACTCTACGGTATCGGGCAGCCGGAGTGTGAACTGCGCATGCCTCCCCCACGGGGAGGCAAGAAATACAGAAGCCGGCAGAACTACTATCGCGTGCCAAACAAACTCCGGCTGCCCGATACACACCAAAGCCGACCCGTAGAGATGGTAACCAGGCTAGTTTGAGCAAGCCGTCCATAACGCATATTGACTCTGTGAGTAAATACCCAGGAAAAACGTACACTTATGGAGGATAGCACGATAGACTTCACGTTTGACTCCAGGAATCGCAGTTTAGTTTGAAGTGAGATGTTCCTTGTTTTCCAGAGTGATTTTAGTTGCACGAATGCGGCCTTGGCCTTGCCTATGCGGGCCTCAACATCCTTGTTTGCCCCTGGTTCGTCACACAACCTTACTTTGTATTTGCTTCAATTCCAAGATCAAGAGGACACTCTCAGTTTGAATCTGGCCTTATTAGTACGTTCTCTTTTTTTCCCTGTGAGGCCACTAGGACGGATATATTTGTTTGTCGGATGCCGTTAGGCCATGTTGATTTGATTATATGGATGACATCCTCTGGGAACCCCAAAACTGATGCGAATGTGTGAATAAATAAAAAGTTTATCCAAAAAAGTTGTCTTCATTATAAAATGTAAGTGGTCAGGAAGGTGGAACAAATGACACACAGAGTATGGTGTACCGAACAATAGATTTTTCATTTTTGTTCTTTCACATCTTCTTCTTAGACTTTGGAATTGACTTTGGCATTCTACGACATTAGTATCCGTTTTCCGATTTTCTTGGCAATATACGGCACATATTTGCTCATTTTGTAGCTGCTTTGTACGATTTACAGTATGGTCGAAAACTTTTTTTTATTGGAAACGAACGATGCGCGCGCGGATGTCATCCATATAATCAAATCAACGCGGCCTTATGGTATGGCTGGAAATCGGGGTTGGGTGATTCATGTTGTGGCAATGGCGTGTCGCCTTTGACGTATTCTGGCTTTTCCTGAACACATGTTTGAGAGCACGTACTGATTCACACTTCCGCAAGGAAAGTAAGAGTTAAGGTACCCTGGGAGTCAGACCGGTTACCGGGCCGTCAGTCAGTTCCTTCGGCGACCCAAGGCACTAAGCCCGCCGATCTGAATTACCGCTACTGCAGCTGGTAACTGACTGACGGTCCGGTAACAGACTGATTCCCAGGGTAGAGGCAAGGAAAGAGTCGGCATTTAGCTAACTAGCTTCAAAGATTCTTAGTTTTAAGACATTGTGAGTCAAAATAAAAAAATTATACAAACACATGAAACATATATATGACTGTTGAAATACGTCAAAAACTTAATATTGTATAGATGGATTTGGTTTATTCTAACATGTATATCCTCCGCGACAACTTTCGATCGTAAACAAGCTTCTTCGCACTGCATTGCATTGCATTAACCCACAAACCGCCAGATGGCGCAGCTAAGACTGTTGCCAGGCAACGGACACGCCATAGCCCCCGGGCACATCTGGCTCTCCAGACTGATCATGAGTTTCCACCCGGCTCCACCCCGACCATATTTTACAAGGGCGACGAGTTAACCGTCTGGATATCCGCCTCACCAATTTGGGACTTCTGACGGGTTTCTTCGAAATGGACTGAACATCTGCACATCTCCAGCCATCTGCAACAATTTTAGAGTCATTATCAGACATCCCTTTAGTTTCTGAAGATATCAGAATTACAGGTAGATAACTTTTTACAGAGGTTCTGTAAAAATGATAAATTTGAACGGTCTGGCTACGAATTACGTGGGATTAAAACGGCTGATTACGCTCTACGTAAAGCCCCTGTCACACATAATATTCAGAACCTTCCCCCGACCACCAGCCAACCACAGCCGACCTTGTTCCCGCCGTTCCTACTCCTAACCATAGTTGGGGGGGGGGGGGAGTTCGGCAGTGTTCGGGAGGCCATATTCGGCTATGTGTGACAGGGGCTTGAAAGAGCATGCAATACCCTCGGGCCCCTTAAAACCTTTGCAAGACAGAAGGGTCTTTAAAAGTTTCTCTAGTATGTGTTGGGTTTCTAGATTACAGTCAAACCTCTGAATAAAGACCACCTGGCCACTTTTTGGCTCCGGAACCCAGCGTGTCTAGACAAGGTACATAAAAGTTGAACGAAATGTCTGTATTGTCGGGAGAATTTATACCCGCATGGAAACCGCGCAACAGAGGTTTCCTTCCATCCATGGGAATTTCACGTCCACAGAAAATCAAAATACGTTCGTCACATGATGGTGTTTTCAGTATGGCATCTTCAATTTCAAAATAAAAACGACATCTTCTCAGTTGGGTTTCATCCCTATTACGTCTTATTTAGGACCCTGTCACACATAGCCGAATATGGCCTCCCGAACACTGCCGAACCCCCCCCCCCCCAACCATGGTTAGGAGTAGGTCGGGAGCAAGGTCAGCTGTGGTCGGCTGGTGTTCAGCGAGGTCGGCTACTGTTCGGCTGTGTCAGCCGAATGTTTCAAAATGTTTAACCCTTGTCCTGCTGGCTTTCCTTACCAGAACTTACCCCCTGTGCTGGGGTTCCAGAACCCTTCTGAACTGAAGGGTATAGTTTCAATATTCTCCTTTTTTAGTTACTTTTCTTTAAAATAACCTTACCTCATTATATATCATTGTAAAGCTAACAATGTCTACGTTTGAAAACTGTAAGTTTCATGTACAATGATATTACTTATAGGGATTAATGGGGGCAATAAAACAATCAAAGATGCTTTTTGATGAAGAAAATGTATTACACTTCAGGTTCCCTCACATAAAGTGTGTGCTTTTTAAATACAAAGTATCCTAAGATTGCCTACAACATCACCACGAACCATAGCCGGATAGAGATTACACAGGTATTGCTACAGGTGAGTTTATTAATGACAACTGTCCTTAGTGCTGAACTAACTTTTCAGCAGAATCTCTGTTCTTGTGCTGCAGAGTATATTACATTTCTGAGACCATTTACTGAATAGAAGGTAATGTTGTTATACATCAAAATAAAGCTGGCAACCTCTGCTACTGTCTTCATCCAAGAACAAGTTGTTAGCACCTACTCTAATGGCTATAAGGCAATAAAAAGCAATAAAATCTAGTTTTCCACAATTTCTCCTCTCTATACTCTTTAGCACCAGTTAGACTATCTGTATCAAAAGCACAAAGTTCCTGAGCAGTCTTCACAACACGAGAATGACAGAGTTAAGTTCAAAAGTCACACAGGTATGGCTACAGGTAAGTTTATGACTAGGCAATGTCCTTAGTGCTGAACTAACTTTTCAGCAGAATCTCTGTTCTTGTACTGCAGAGTACTATATTACATTTCTGAGACCATTTACTGAATAGAAGGTAATGTTGTTGTACATCAAAATAAAGCTGACAACCTCTGCTACTGTCTACAGTCAAAAACAAGTTGTTAGCACCTACTCTGATGGCTATAAGGCAATAAAAGCAATAAAAACAAACAAACAAACAAAATTTACAGTTTTCCACAATTTCTCCTCTCTATACACTTTGGCACCAGTAAGAATGTCTGTATCAAAAGCACAAAGTTCCTGAACAGTCTGCACAACATGAGAATGCCAGAGTCAAGTTCACCTCTGGGGTTTGAGCGGCCCTGAGCAGGACCCGCACCGCCAGCTCCACGTGTTGAGGGACCCGCGCCACCACGTCCGCCTCTTCCCCGCCCACGACCTACCCCGTCCGCGTCCACGGCCTCGCGTCCGACCACGGCCATTGTCACTGGCATCTCCGCGATCTCCTTCTCCTGCTACAACACCACTTTGGGGTCCGCCCCCTTGAGCTGCGTCTCCTTCCGTATCACGAATTTCTTGCTCGTCAACTTCGCTGTCACTTTCGCTGGATTCTTCACTCAAGACGGGGTTTCAGGATCAGAATCCGCCGTGAAAAGGTCCTCAAGTACCTCCGACACGTTTAATCGCCGCAAAGATCGGCGCATTTTGTGGTTAAAGAACGAATTTAGCGCCGAAAACACGAAATAAAACTAAACAAAGGAATCTGCAGACGACATGTCGGCCATTTTGAATAATTAGCACCGCAAAGGGTTGTGGGATGACGTAATGATTGATTACGTAATAGGACGATGACCTATGACCCTTCTGAGTTAGAAGCAGCAACACACTTCCGGTATTCTCGCGTAACGCGCTCCTACTACGCAGGCATTCTGCACATACCCAGAAACCGACTATAGTCGGGTCCCGCATACAGATTATGTTGGCTGGAACCGACTATAGTCGGGTCCCGCAGGACTAGGGTTAAAACATTCGGGTGTGGACGGGAGGTTGGGCCATGGTTGGTTGGGGGTTGGACGGTGTTCGGGAGTAGGTCAGCAGTGTTCGGGGTCAACTTTGACTCAAATTTGATTCGATTCGTATAGAATAGTAAGCGTGACCTAAATCTGGTCAGACTGCTCCCGAACTTCAGCCAACCTTGGTTGGTTGGTGGTCGGGAGAAGATTCTAAATGTGTGGCAGGGGCTTTACGTTCGCTCCCAAGTTCAAAATGGATATGACAAGTTGTCAGATTGGTTTTCCCTATGACGCCTTACTTACATGTACGTTCACTCCCCATTTCGAAATAAATATGACATCTTCTCACTTTGGTTCTGTCCCAACGTTTGCTCTCAGTTTAAAAATAAAACTGATCATCCCACTTTGGTTCTATTCTTATTACGCCATATTTACGTTCGCTCTCAACTTCAAAATAAATATGACAACTCGCTTTATCCTAATCAGACCTTATTTACGTTCGCTCTTTACCGCGTGAGGACAATGTGACAGTCATAACGTCTGTCAGTTGATGGTGATTATCATTTTTCCCAAAGCCGTTAAGGTAATGTTGTACGGTACTGTGGGTTACGTGTATGTTGTCTACTCTTTCGTCCGTCCATATCCATACCGTGGGACTCCCTCCAGGAAAGTTCAACAAACCCAGCTAAGGCTAAGGTCACAATTCCCAACCCAAGGCAATTAAGGACGGGCAGTTAGTAAGAAACGAAAAGTATGAACACAAAAACAGGGCACAAAAATGTGAGAAAAAAATCATGGGCACTATTTGTGTATAAACTTGATACCTAGTGAACTTTATTGACACAACAAAAGCTAAGTACAGCGACTTTCGTAAGGTCTTTAACTAGACATACATGTATAGACAGATACGTTGGTACAACAGAATTGACCTACGTACAATACAATAGATGAATCAACTTTTACTACTTGTCCTAAGGTCTAAACATTGTTTTTCGTTCATGTTTGGAAATGTGACCTTAGCATTCTCACACTTTGTTTCCCATGCCTTTTCCTATCTGAAAAAATGTCTTTAAGGCTATCAGGCAGCATTGTAGACTATCATATCTTTAGATAAAAAAAAGTAAATACACTCTGAGGAACAGAATAAAAACGGACGGACGAGAGAAAAAAAATTGAAAATGAACGACTGTCAAAAATCGATAAAAGTGGTAACGGCAGAGTGGACGTGAAACACTAATTTTATTTGCTTTGGCCGGTGATAGTTTTGCACTGTACGTGACCTTCTCTCCAGGAATGGAACTGTATATACGTCCTTCCCAAATTCCTCCGGCCCACGTGGCCACCTGCGTATCTCTCTTTGTTTAAATAAAAAGGCCGCCTCTGATCGCTGGGAGCTTCAGCGAGCATTTAGATATACCAGTTCTCTTGTTGGAACCATTCGCGGTTTAATACTCACTTCCGTTTTTGTTGGGTCAGAACTTTTACTTTATACCACCGTCGGAAGCCTTCTAGCCGATCGACCACATCCAGGTCTCGTTAATTTAGCAGTGAGTAAGTTTGTATTCCTATATATACAGGACTGTAACAGCAGAAGGGTCAAAGAACACTGCAGCCATGAAGACGACGAAAATGCTGATGACATGCCGTTTGGTTCTCCTCCTTGTCGTGTTGGAGCGGACAGTGTTGGAGGCAGCGCCGGCGGGAAGAGTCACACGGTCCGAAGAGGACACGCCGACATCCTCGTCAGAAAGACAGGCAGCCAGACGGAGGCACAACTGCATGTAAGTATCTCAGTATCTATATTCTTCATCGTTCGTTTTATACCAGTTTAGAGGTTGTAGCACTGTTGTGATGTCAGTTTAGTAGAAGGACAGCGTATCAGAAGGACGTTGCGTCATTCGTGCGTAGGGGTCCCGGTCACATAAGTCGTACGATCGTCGTACGATATTTGCAAAAACTGAGGGTGTTCTTGGGATGGTCGTACATGTGTCCTACAAAATTCAGCTGTCTTGTTACGGAAAAGGCTATCTTAGATCCTTGTTTGCGGTTGATTCTGTCACAGCCTGCTTGAAAATTCTAGGCATCAAAATCGCACGACAACTTACGAGAAATGTGACGGCGCTGGTAGATAGCTATAGGCTTTTTCCACCTTCAAAACACCGCCAGCCACTGCCGCTACTCTTATAAGACTGATCAGAACACAAGTTGTTGAAATCTGAGGATACATTTTTTTTAATGTACGGCATACGTCTATTTTGCTGTTTTTGTGATATGTCCTTTGAAACGATAGAATTTTTACAAAAATTGAATATCCAATCGCAAAGAACTCCACATGAAATCTAATTCAGCGAAAACGTCATTCAAACAAAAACACAGAATTCAGTTTCAAGACTTAACGAACTGGGGGACGCAACTTTTGTAGTGAAGAGATTTTTGTTGTGCATGTTCTTTTTTTTAGAGCGTGACACCAGTTTAAGCAGCCTCGAGCTCAGATATCACAAGTCGCAGACAGCTAACGTTACAAACATTAGCTCGCTCGTAAACACAAAGCTAGAAACATCAGCAAATATGCCTTCTAATAACGGAGCGCACGCACAGACCTAGAGTAGGGCTGATTCCATATCTCGGTATCTCATTTTATTATAAACATTAATTTTGCTTTTAAATGGTAACGGCGCGGTCACATTCGTCGTAGGTCGTTGTACGATTTTGGTGCCGTAGTATTTTCAAGTCGGCTGTGACAGAACCAACTGCCGACAAGGATCTAAGACAGCCTTTTCCGTAACAAAACAGATGTATAGGACACATGCACGACTACGAAAGAAATGTTTGCAGTTTGCTGTCGTACGACGATCGTACGACAATTGTGACCGGGCCTGTACCGTATGATGTAAGAGCTTCGGGATGTCCAGAATAATCAGTATGGTTATTTTGAAACCCTGATCTAAGAAGAATTTTGTACAGTACAAAAAGGCAGACCAAATCAGTCCACGAAGGCACCAGCCTATATCGAGCATGGGCCATTTTAACCTTGCCTACATTGATTCACAGCAATGTCATCACTAAAGCCCCTGTCACACATAGCCGAATATGGCCTCCCGAACCCTGCGGAACTCCCCCCCAACTATAGTTAGGAATAGGTCGGGAGCAAGGTCGGCTGTGGTTGGCTGGTGTTCGGCTGCATGCTCCAGTCGAATGTTTCAAAATGTTTAAAACATTCGGGTGTGGACGGGAGGTTCGGCCATGGTTGGCTGGTGGTTTGGCTGGTTGGTGTTCGGGAGTAGGTCAGCAGTGTTCAGGGCATGTTCGGGGGTCAAATTTAACTCAAATTTACCTCGAATTCGATTCGCATAACCTAAATCTGGTCAGACTGCTCCCGAACTTCAGACAACCTTCAAGTTGGTTGGTTGGTGGTCGGGGGAAGGTTCTGAATGTGTCACAGGGACTTAAATGTCACAGGGGCTTCGTAGGCGAAGTCATTAAAACCAAGCCCGTAAAAAAACGGCATGTACTAATACTAGTAATAGACCTGGACGGGCGAGCAACACTCCCTGCACCGGGGAGCACACAATGCTCTGGCCACCAGGTTAAAGTCAAGTCAAGTCAAGTCAAGTTAAATGAAGCCTGGTGGTTGTTTATTGGTGTTACGTCAGATTACGTCATATGGTCCGTTTCTTGCTGAGTTCCGAGATCAGCTGGTCCCAGGCGGATGAGAACCAGATGTGGTCTGGTGACTGGTCATGTGTCAGGTGATGGGCGGTACCTGTGCTCGTACTGCACGTACACCACAGACTCAAGCAGATGTGAGGGAGAGAATTAAACGTTTTCTGGCTCCTTCTTACACATATTAAAGGGAGCCTGCATGGGGAGCACTGTCAAATATCTACTCTAAATTCAATAAGACAGCGGCCACCGTGACTTAGATTCGGCATGCAGGCTGGCTGACTTAGCTTTACGCTAGGCGCCTGTCATTCATTCACTTGAACCTTCCCCCGACCATCAACCAAGGTTGATCAAGGTTGGCTGAAGTTCGGGAGGAGTCTGACCAGATTTGGGCCAAGCCTACCTTTCTATACGAATCGAATCGACTTTGAGTTAAATTTGAGTCAAATTTGACCCCCGAACACTGCTGACCTAGTCCTGAGCACCAACCAACCAGCAGCCAACCATGGCCGAACCTCCCGTCCACGCCCGAATGTTTTAAACATTTTGAAACATTTGGCTGGGGCCGGTGCAGCCGAACAGTAGCCAACCTGGCCGAACATCAGCCAGCCAACCACAGCCGACCTTGCTCCCGACCTACTCCCAACCATGGTTGGAGGGAGTTCGGCAGTGTTCGGTAGGCCATATTCGGCTATCATGTGTGACAAACCGTTAACTGACAAGTGATGACTGGGAGGTCCTCGGGTGAAGGTCAGGATGCCTACAGGGACGTGCCGTTATCGTGTGCGCTGTCGGCACCTCATAAACAACCTGCCACCGCATGGAACAAAGAAGCATACCAGGCGTTCCAACCGCTTCCAGATGGAAAGTTCTGACTGTCTTTCAAGCAAAAATATCTTAAAACTTTAATACAGACTCTAATGAGGATCTCTGCCGGTAGAATAGCCGATTCTACCGTATACCGGCAGAGTCTCTACTGTGGCATAAATTTCATAACTACTGAAATGGGCAATGCTTCCAGAATTTTTTCTTTGATTTACGATTTGGGCGAAACTTCCCTCCCGGCTAACCCAAGTGTTAGTTACACACTGACATATGGATTCCTGTTGGAAATCTGAGAAAGCGCTAAAATTGATAAAGAAATAAAGTTATGCTGAAGGTCAACTACCAGAAAACAGCTGTTTACGGCGGACGCGAAAGGTCACTCGTCTTCCTTTACGTCATTAGAGTACGTCATCAACACTTTTGGCAACAATACAGGAAATATAATCTTTGATAGGATTTATAGAGGACACTCATATTCTACAACGGATACATGTTGTGTTTGCACAGCACCTATAGTGCTCAGCCTCAGGTAAACCTACAAAAGCAGATAAAGGAGAGAATTCGAGGTCATAAGATAGTATGGACCCTATCTGATTGTACTGGCATTCAACTATCTAAAGCCCCTGTCACACATAGCCGAATATGGCCTCCCCGTGAACACTGCCGAACTCCCCCCGACCATGGTTGGGAGTCGGTCGTAACTAGATCTGCTGTGGTTGGCTGGTGTTCGGCGAGGTCGACTACTGTCCGGCTGCGTCACCGGAATGTTTCAAAATGTTTCAAACATTCGGAAGTGGACGGGAGGTTGGACCATGGTTGGCTGGTGGTGGCGTGGTTGGCATGCAGTCAAATTTAACTCAAATTTGATTCGATTCGTATCGAAAGGCAGGCGTGGCCTAAATTTGGTCAGACTGCTCCAACCTACGGCCAACTTGGTTGGTTGGTGGTCGGGGGAAGGTTCTGAATGTGTGACAGGGGTGTAATGTACATGTTATCTTTATCTGACTTCAGGCCTCCGTGGAGCCGCCAGTGTCAAACCAGCGACCTCATCATCTTCAAAAGAAGCCTGAGGGAGCAGGACCTGCGGAGAGCAGCAGCTATCTCATCGGACAGCAACAACAGAGCAGCAGCTGTCTCATCGGACAGCAACAGCAGAGCAGCAGCTATCTCATCTGACAGCAAGAAAGGAGTAGTAGAGGGCATTTTGCGTCAAGAAAATACACCAGCGTCCCTAAGGTATCAAGTTGAAAGCAATATACTACACTCTCAACAATATACAGACAACATTTCCGCATTTGAAAACATATGGGAGGGGGAATGGTGAAACCACAGACTGACAGGATCGGGAGGGTCCAATTGGGGGTCAAAATGTGGGAAGGAAGTGACAAACATACATGTATGCACATGTAGAATCAGCGAGAAATTCACAATACTAGTAATGAATAAAACAAGATATTCACAACAACCACTTGACTGCTATTTCTTGTTACGGCTTAACGTTAAAGCTTGATACGTTGTCCTCAGTTACCTACGTCCATTGTTTGATACAAAATATTATGAATCTTCTGAACTATCTTGTCCTTACTTGTGGGACTTAGTGGGACTTTTGGAAGGACTTAGTAATCTTTACACTCATTGTAATCTTTTCAACAGCTAAACTCTACGTAGATGCAAATGTTATGGGTGATAAAATAGACAAAACACGGTGAAACGGCCTCCTCAGAATGGTGATCATAATACCGATGTCCAAACTTGGAGTTTTTGCAGGAACGTGTTATCCTTGATTTGAAGATTGCTGAAGTTTCTGACGTTGTCATTTACCTCCAGGCGGAGCACAAGGACGACGCGGGGACAACTGTCTCTACGGAAGATCCTACCGTTCCTCCGGCAATACAGGAACCCCAGAAACGGCGTTTTATAACATCAACGGAGCACGATATATCCATCATTGGAAATACTGGGGCCACCTAAAAACTGCTCAAGGCAGCTTTCAACAAAACAAGCGGCATATCACGTCGTATAAAACGATGTTAAACACACCGACGATTTCAGAGTTCTCTTGTTCAGTAGCTTTTCATTTCTTCTTAACTTTACCTGTTGTATTTCTATGCTATTTGATATTTATTAATTCGTTATGATTTGATTATTAATGCGTTTGCCACGTTATTATCTGAATAGTAATATTTATTAAGTTTTTTCATTATGTTTACCTTCGCAGAAGGAAAATATATTGTTTTTGCTCTGTTTCTTCTTCTCCAAACACATAAGGTCAATGACCAGGACCAGACCTCTGTCACCATGGTAACTGGTGCTGTGGCAGAAACCCTATGGTGTTGGGTTACATTATGTTACAATTTGCAGGACCGAGTTGGATGGGCTGGTAACCATATATATACATGAATTTGTTTGAGTAAGAATAAACAGAGCAATAGTTTGTTAGGCTAGACCATGTGAAGGTAAACATTATGCATTCGCTTTGCAAATGTTAACTATTTACTTTTGTCTTTTAAGTTATGAATTGTTTTTTTTATTTATTGTTGAACATAAAGTTTTTTTTTACTTGTTAGTTATAATTGAGTTGTTACAAGTTAATGGGAGAAGACCAAGTATAGAGTTCTCTTTCTATCGCACATTTCATATATTTATGCTCTTTTTTTACACTTCGTATTTACACTATGTGGAAATAAGGGAATAGAGAATCACCTACAGCAACGTAGTACATATCCAAACCTCCCTTTTGGAGCTGACTACATTAGACACAAGTCAAATAGGGGTGTTTTGTACAACTGTGTCTAGAAGTTTAAGTAGAAATGTTCTAGAAATTTAAGTAGAAATGTTCTAGAGGTTTAAGTAGAAAAATGTTTTAGAAATTTCAGCAGAAATGTTCTGGAAGTTTAAATAGAAATGTTCTAGAACTTTAAGTAGAAATGTTCTAGAAGTTTAAGTAGGAATGTTCTAAAAGTGTTAGTAGAAATGTTCTAGAAGTTTAAGTAGAAATGTTCTAGAAGTTTAAGTAGAAATGTTCTAGAAGTTTAAGTAGAAATGTTCTAGAAGCTTAAATAGAAATGTTCTAGAAGTAGAAAGGTTCTCAACATTTACATACTAGTAGAAATGTTCTAGAAGTTTAAGACACAGGCCAGTAAAAGTGCAACTTCTGTTTCGAATTTTCAACCATATGCATTTGGAAGAACTGCTGGTGTTTCGAAATGTTTTTTTTTTGGTGTTATTTATTTATATAGGAAGTTGTTATATAGGAATATGACGGAGGCCTTGGGTATAAGTCTACTGTTGTTGGTCTAACATAAGTTAATATGATATGATAGTGTTTCTCTTGTTTTAGAAATGCATAATTTATTGAAAATAAATCACTGCGCTGCTTCAAACTGAATTGGTCTTGGGTGTCGTTTTCTTGTATATCAATATCATTTGATATCAAAAGCATATCTTGCAGTCAACCAATATATTAATGCAGCAATAAAGGAAAATTTTACCAAAATCAAAAGACAGGTAACCAATACCTATACAGTATATTGATGTAGGTCTATAGGTTTCCAGGTACTTAAGTTACTTACTTATTTAAGTTACTGTAAATCAGGAAACTTTTGCAGTGTTTTTTTTCCAATGTGACCTCCCCCCCACAAATTCATGACACTGCAGATATGTCAAGAACAAGAATGTTAAGAACAGTGTATAATGTTTCATGGAGACAACATCTAACAAACAACACTATGGCCCTCTCCCGCCCATTTCGTCTGTAGTCCGACGACGCAGACTCGCCCTAGCTGGACATGCCGTTCGTAGTAATGAACCAGCTGGTAAACTAATACAGTGGCATTACACTGGGAGACGTAGAGTGGGACGACCTTATACTACACTTTTGTCTATGTTAGAAAGAGACAGTGGTCTCGCAGGGTCTGCATTAGTGTCCGCAATGAGGGATAGGACATACTGGAGTAACTTTATCAAGTGTACCTCACCGGATTAGATATCCGGAGGCATGATGATGATGATGCAGATATGTCTGCCTTGTATGACTACTGTACTACAGAATTGTTTCAGCCACGAATTTAATACACTGTGAAAACCTCCCTTTCTCCCCTACTTCGAAATAAAACTATCACAAAAGTTTGGCAATTTACAGTACACTAAATACAACTAAACCAATGTATATTTGAGTTCAAGATTATTTACCTTTCATTGATTACCTCTGATCCAACAGAAACTTTGTTATAATAATACAACCTTCTGTCATGATTCTTGCCAAGTTTCACCCAGCAAATCAGCCATGGATAAAGGAAAACATAAATCTTCTGGAATGTTGATTCAGCTTCTATGATTTTTGTCATATTTTTGCATATGCTGTTGAATAAATTGTCTGATTTGGCCCTCCATATTTCTAGTCAATAACATTAAAAAAATGCAACAAACAGTGCTTAGAAAAACAGCAATTTTTCTTTTTTAAAAATGGCAATCTGGCAGTTAACACACTAGGATTTGGCAAACAATGTGAAATTCCCCAGTTCTACAAATGACACCAAATAAAAGGCATCATCAAGTCAATGGCACAATTACATCCTTTAGTGTACATGATTCATAATTCAAAACTACCAAGTTGTAACCCAACTTTATACATACAACTCTGGCAACAAAGTCTTTTATATACAGAGTGCCACTACTAGCACTCATTGGCGGCCTCTAAGACACCGTCCTCCCCGGGAGCCAAGTTCAAGTGTGTGACGATGAAGGCTTGTGTGGGCTGTAGTACCTCCGCGCCCCCCATGTTGATCTGCACGACGCTGTTGTCGCTCGCCACGAAAGTCTGCACCATCCCCGACGGCGTGGATATACCTATTCCCGCGGGCACTACCGTATCCTGGAGGTGTGCGTCGCCTCCGTCGGGCTGAGAGTTCGCAGTCTGTTGGTTCGTCTGGATCTGTTGTAACGAACCGTTTCCGTCAACCGGATCGTTTTGTGCGGCACTTTGGCAGGCATCGCCCCCTCCTTCGCTTTGCAAGTGAGCTTTGATGATGTCTAAGTCTGTGTTGGCGATTTCGGATTTCGAGCCGTGGTTTTTCCGCGGGCGGCCTACGCCCCTTTTCCTCCGGTTGCCCACCGCCTCCTTCATGGCCGCCGTGAGCTTCCTGGTACGCCCGTGCTTGCTCTTGGAGACGACCACGTCGTCTTCGCTGCCCTCGGGTCGACAGCGGTGGTCGCGGAGGTACTTCTCCCGTGCAAAACCTTTCCTGCAGGTGTTGCACCTGATGGGATAGTTGTCCGAGTGCATACGCTCGTGCTCCTGTATGAAAGAATAAATGAAAGACTTTTAGCTTGAAATGAAAAGTTCTGTTGACTGCCCATGTCAGATTGTGTGAGTGTTTCAATAAACCAATTAACATCATCATCATTATCTGCAGTGATAGAAGCCTTTATCAGGTTTGCACTGTAATTTCTGACACAAAAAATTGGAATTATCCAAATTTTCCACTGTTCAACTCCTGTCTTTGTTTTTCAGGATTGCTCATTTATATATAAAACCACACTACACTCCAAAATTTCTAAATATGAACCACCATGTAGCATTCTCTAAATGTGAACCACCATGTAAGAAATTAATGGACTCTTCCAAAAACACCCCATGCAAAATGGACTCTTCCAAGTTTCCTCTCCCCCCATCTATAAGAGTGCAAAATATCACAACAGTGTGAAATCGAACAGAGAGAGAGAAACTCAGGGGGTTTTCTAAACCACTAGAATAAGGGCACTGCTCCCTCATGTAACCAGCCAGCACCCTCATATGTCAATTTTCAGATTGAACCCTCGACCCTAAGTGGCTACATACTAGTACACAACATTAAGTCTTTCTCAAAATGATCTTTTTCCAGAGAAAATATAAAAACAAAACATCATATTAACAATTCATTCTAGCATTACAAACTGTGTTACTCTTGCAAAAATTTGCATAGCGCCCTTGCCAAGCTAGCGATCTGCTCCCTCATGCAATTTTTTTCTAGAAAAACCCCTGGAAACTGATGCAAAATTCCACACCTGTAAGTGTGGCTTCCTGCTGAAGGATTTGCCACAGTCTTTACACTTGAAGGGCTTGATGCCTGAGTGGGAGATGATGTGAGCTTTCAGCTTGTCCGGCCGGTTGAACTCCTTGGTGCACCCCGTGTGGGTCTTGAACGGACACTTGTACTTCTTCACCGGGTCGTGGATGAGCATGTGACGTTTCAGCTTGTCCTTTCGGTTGAAGGTGGCATTGCACTGTGAGCAGCTGTAGTAATGGTTTGTTTATTTAGAAATTTACATTATTTACATGTACATGTCATGACACTAGTAGCAGCTTGTAGGCTGAATTGGAATGCAGATATAACAACTGTAAGATACAGCTCAAAATTAATAAGATACTTATTAAATAAAAGCAAGGAATATAAGAATGAAGGTGATATTTGTCAAACCCTCTAGACCTACCCACCTACCAAATATCAAGACAATCCATCTTAGCCTTCTCGAGTTATCGTGTTGACATACAACACACAGACAGACACACACACACACACAAACACACACACACAAATGCAATAAGTAACATTCATTTGGGTTTTAATTAAAATAACAATATATCAGGGGCTAATTATATATTACACCTAAAAAAAGTAGTCAAAATTTTGCACTTACAGATTAGGATAAAACAACAGAACATTTAAAATCTTACAACATGCAGTCAATGTAACACTGTTGCAGGGTTAGGGTTAGGGTTAGGGTTAGGGTTAGATATCTATTGCACAATTAGTAATTAATGATTAAGCAAGCGGGTCATATAACGAACGGCACACCTGTAGGGTTTCTCCCCGGTGTGAATGAGCACGTGCATCTTCAAGTAGTGCTCTGTCTTGAACCGCTTCTCGCACACATTGCAGACGTGGTCTCCCATGGTGCCGTGCGTCGGGAGGTGCCGCCGGAGGTACCTCTCACACGGGAAGACCTTCTCGCAGTGCGGGCAGGAGTAGTTGTGACTGGACGTGGCGAGGTGGTGGTCCAACGCTTCGGGGGACGCGTACTTGTTCATACACTTAGGGCAGCGGAAGTACCTGTTGAATAATGTTAAATAAATTAAGCTCATTAAATCATAAATTTTTATTCTTACCTTTGTAGAAGGAAAACATATTGTTTTTACATTGTTTCTTCATCTTCTCCAAACAAAAAAGGTCATTGACCTGGACCAGATGGCTGTCACCATGGCAACTGGTGCCATAGCAAACACCCTGTGGTGTTGGGTTACATTATGTAGCAAGTTGGGGGGCTGGTCACCATATAGATATTTGGATGGGTTTTAGTAAGAATAAGCAGAACAGTAGTTTGTTGAGCTAGGCCATTCCTATGTGAAGGTAAACATTATGTATTTGCTTATGTTATGTATCTTACCTTTTACTCTTTATGTACGAATAAATAAAATTTTTAATTAAAAACAAACCTTGGTCCGGGGCGCGGCCCCTGGTTGGGGTAGAGGCTGTGGGAGTACTGATGGACGCCCAGCTCGTAGAGAGAAGGGAACTGTTTGTTACACATGTGGCAGCGATACGTCATCTCCTCCTCGTGGGACTTGGTGTGCTCCAGGAATGCCTCCAGGTCGTGGAACATACTGCCACAGGACTTGGTGATGCACTTGTAAACCTGGAGGTGGGGAACATCTCAGTTAGCTAAGGAAAATATGAAGCATGTGAAGATCCCTTTTAAATCCATTCGACTGTACTCACAAATTCGCTAAAGTGCTCTACATGCTTGAAAACGTTTGGTTTGGTGCAAAAATGAGTCGTACTACACAAAAATATCAAAAAGAATCTAAAACAGTTTATGTGAAGTCTTTGCATTGGTGTGTTAACTATATCTACAATCTCTGAAAAACACTACATTTAGATACCTTGACAGTATGTCACAGTAGATATATGGAGCAGACTAATACTTCAAGTCAACCGAAAATTATTACACCACAATTATCCTAAACTATGTCACTCCAGCTGTCTTACAGACGGATGTTAGCTGGCATGAAGGATTAGTCCACTCCATTCTTACTTGAACACATTCATATACATGTTTATGGTGACCAGCCCCTAAAACTCTGTCCTGCCACTTGCTACATAATGTAATCCAACACCATGGTGTATCTGCTACATCACCAGTTTGTGGTGTTTTGGCATTTTATCATGTATTTTGGGACTATGTAAATGTGATTGTACTGTAACAGTTGAAATCCCCACCTGTTGGTTCTTGTGTTCTGTCATGTGGGACTTCAACTGAAAGTAGGTCTTGAAGGTGGCCTGGCAGTAATGGCATTGGTACGAGTTGTTGATGATGACTTTGATCTCATCGGACTCTGATGTCCCATCTTTGTCGTTTCCGCTATCCTTGGAATTGCCATCACCCATGTCTCCACCTCCTTTGTCCTCTGTGTGTGTAGAAAATTTACATAGTAAAATTGTAAAGTAGTCATTCTGAACTGAAGTGAAGCTTGATGCTTTTTCTAGTAGCTACTAGTGCAAGGTGGCTTTGCTAAAGCTTGCGTTTATAGCCAACACACCGGAGCACCCCTATTCTTCCCGATAAGTGTGTTTCCCCACAAAACTCTACTTCTTACCATATACCCCAATGTCCACTTCCCAAGCTGCATCCATGCACCACTGGAACTTACCTTGTTCTGGGTGGTTGTTCCCAACATCCTCTATCGTAGCCACCACAGAATCCCCGTTCTGATCCTCGACTGACTTCTCTACGATGATAGGATTCTTGGGGAGGGTACAGGCTGTGCCTGATGGCCACACCTAAAGACAAATTGAAACAGAACAGATAACATTATCTTGGATGTGTACCCTGGAGCAAAGAAATCTGGAGAAATGATACTGCACTACATGTTTTCATAAAGATAATCATAATCATTAATGTGTGAAACACCCAAACCACATTCCGCCTAATAAAATGATTACACCCCTATGTTCCGACAACCCTAACCCTATGTCAGTATGTACATTTGTAAGAGTATTGGAACATAGGGCTGTCCCCAATAAATATGTCTAGGACACTGCTTTTGTTCTATCACTGTCTGCTTCAATTCTGCTATCTACATAGTATCTTAAATGGTACACTTCAAGCAATGAAGGACACCGTTTTTCATGGTACTGTAAAGCTTGAAACTTTTGCGGTGGATTTATTTTCGCGGTGACCTCTCCAATACAAATTCGTGACACTGTGAATATGTCTTTCCAATGTCGTACTTCTGTGCTACACAAGTGTTTGACACATGAATTCAAAACACTGCGAAAACCCTTTTCCTCTTAATCCAAAATAATACCGCCACGAAAGTAAATGAATTTACAGTACATTTTTAGTGAGGATTTCCTAAATCAAAGTACACAGTTAGAAAACAACTGTCTACCTTGTGTGTTTGCATGTGTTTCTTCACGTTGGACTTCTGTGCGAATGCCCGCCCACAGACGATACACTGGAAGGGCTTCTCTCCCGTGTGACTGCGGATGTGCTGCTGGAGGTCAAAGTTCTTGGAGAACATCTTGTCACAGTAAGTACACTTCAACTTCCCCTGCTTCTTCACCGCGCCCTGGCTGTTCCCGCTCGACTTGGAGCGCCGTTTGGGGGCGGGCTGCGACACGTTCTGGATCTGTACGTCGGTGATGATGTTGATGTTGTTGGGAGGTGGCGGATTTTTGGCGGGCGACGCTCGCATGGGTACGGGCTGTTGTGGCATCATGACCTGTTGTTGTTGAGGCTCCGCTACGCGAACTGTCACTGGTTGTACCTGGGCATCAACATATTACATAGGACATGCAATGACTGCAAGGTACTATATTAGCCTGTATTGAACAATCTTTTGCTGTCAGGGGCTGATTGGGCCTTCTCCCCCATAGCTTGTGGCCATGGCACCTCTAAGTTGGGAGACTCAGAACTACCAATAGCAGTTTAGGATTCTTTATCACTATGAAAATCAGTCCAATAGGAGCTCAGAATTCTCTGTCACTATGGAAACCAGTCATCACAGCCTCTAACCCTATGGTAACAGACAGTTTTCAGTGTGACAATGACTGGTCCATGTTAGCATATACATGTATGCATAAAATCAACAGGATTAAGATGTTCCCAATTCTCTGGACTTGGGAGGTGTTGGTTGTCAAGCTTGTAGGGGCCTGACCAGTCTAGGTAAAGGAGGTAATGATAATGATCATACTACTTCAGATACTGAAGTAAAAGCTATGGGTACCTGGAATGTCTGTCCAGGCATGGTAGTGGTGAGGACAGCAGTGTTGACACTGTTCATCCCCTGCATACTGGTGGTCGGCATGGGGCGGGGCTGGGACACCTGGGGAGAACAACAAGGTGTTTTTGAAGCCATGGTTTTCATCATGTCTTATTTCCTTTCATTCCTTCAGTGGACATAAAGCCAAGGCTGACTGACCATGGATAATCTTAAATAATAATAACATGACAACAATTGTATGTGACACAATGTATGTAAAGTCTACTCTACATGTATACTGTAGAAAAGGACTATGTAGTACAGGATGAAACTATATACTTGAACAGTTTATGTGTTGTGGTTTCTATCACAAGCTCAAGGTATAACTGTTTTTTTAACAGGGGTTCAGAATACCAACATCTTGGCTGGGACTCGAACCCCAAACCTTGTGGTCCTGAAGAGGGTTTGCTCTATAGATATTAGACTATCACAGATTAACAGTTCAATCAGTTTTCCTGACCTGAGCCTGCATGAACGGTCCAGACACCTGGACGTTGCCGCTGTGCATGGACTGGTTGGGACTGGTCTGGATGGTCATGGTCTGGTCCATACTGGACAGGGTGGTCATCAGGATCTCGTCAGCGTTCAGCACCATGTTCTGGCTCATGTGTGCCAGGGGGGAGGGGGGCACTGCGCTGTAAGCAGCCGCCACCGCCGGCACAGGAGTCTGAAAGATAAAAGTTTGACCTTACAGTCCAGCTTTACGCAACTTGTACATTTGTACTTACTGTACAAAACTGGTGTGTTACCGGTATGTCTAGAGACAGTTTACTAGTTATGCATCTACTGGCTACCCCCAGAACAAGAACAAAGCAGCACCAGTGATTGTATAGTACAGTACACATAGGCATAGAACGTTGTGACCTGTACATATAATAGACGGACCTGTAGGTTTTAGGAATTACTTTCTTTTAATTGCGTTCAATGTGTATATACTGTTTAAGTGTACTTTTTTATTTGTCATGTAAAACACGCAATTCAGCCATTGGCTGCCATGTGTTTTGTGGAATAAACCTTTCATTCATTCATTCATTCAAAACAGACAAACAAACAAAGTAATGGCTCATTGAAACGAGGACAACATTAACTCAGAAAACTGCACAGTATCAAGCAACTCGGTGCACCTTCCAAATATCACTGAATTGCAGTAGGATTATCAAATGTTGGAAAATTTTAATACCTGTACAGAGATATTTCAATGCATGTGCATTTGAACAAGCCTTGGGTAGTTAAAATCAACCCGTAAGTCGTGACACAGATTGTTGTTGTTGTTGTTGTTGTTGTTTTTTGTTTAAGAAATTTGTGTGCAAGGCCAAGAGGGTACTTCTAGGCACTGAACCAAGTTCAGGTTACTGGAACAGCATCTCTTCTCCCTAAGTCAGAAACATCAATGCTCAAGACAGGCTCAATTCCCTTTGAGTGAGGACTATTATAACTGACCCAACAAGGAGAAGCAGGGGTTACAATGGCTGCTTGCAAACATTCCCTACCCCATTTAGACAGGAATGCTTTTTTTTAGTCCACTCACACTAGGAAGGTTTTCTAACTGCACCCTTACTAGTTACCATACCAATGCAAAAGATATCGGTCAACTGAGGAATGATTCCACTTTACTCAAACATTTCCTGGGCTCGAAATACTGGGTGCATATGCACCTTAGTACAGGTAAAATTGGGGCTGGGCAGGTATCTCTGATGTCTACCTGCACCTATCCTGCACCGGTCCATGTACTGGGTTTACATACAAATGTGGGTGTATGTGCTGCATTCACTCTTACCACCTATGAATTATAAAAGAAATAATGGAAATGGTTTCTGAACAGTTTTTAGTATGATCCATACTTCCTAAATTCTGAGTGGTGCAGGTAAAATTTGTCTGGTGCAGGTAATTTTCAATGTGCCAGTGCAGGTATGCAAAAAAAGGATTTTGAGCCCTGATTCCCTACCCCACCTAGACTGGAATAGTTCCACTCACACTGGGAAAGTTTTCTATCATTGCCCTTACCATGTTGCTGATCATGCTGACGGGCTGCCTGTTCAGGTTGTGGTGGGGGAGGGAGGTGGTGAAGGCGCTCTGGTTAGGGTTGGACCCTGGGGGAGGTACCACCTGTATGTGTGTGATGTACAAAATAATAAAGAAACATATACAGTCAGTACCTTATGCCAGCCCAAGGAGCAAGAAGAAGAAGTAACAGGTCCCAATCACATTTTTCTAGTCTTATTGAGGTACTTAAAGGTCATCATCCCCTGGAAATATATGGAAAGGAACTTGTAATGTTCAAATACAGAAGGGCCCTGGGGTCTTTTTATCATACTCACTCCAACCTCTCATTTTAGAAACATGTACCATATAGTCTTACAGTAGCTGTAGATGCAATATAAAATAGTGTGACATAACAATCTCCGTCATTTTACGTTGAAGGATGGACTGTTTAAGACACAAGGGCTTTGTGTACAGATTTTGAGTAGCATCTACAGTAAGACTACATGGTTCATGTATCTAAAGTTAGAGGTCAGAGTCACTGTGTACAGAATATGGGTCTCCTAGATGTTCCAAGAGATTCCTTGCAATTGTCAGTGTCAGCAGGAAGAGTGCTACTAGTTAATTTTACGGAGAGTGATGTGGCTTTTTATGCACAGATTGTCACATTGGATGTGGAAGGCCAAAACCCACAAGGTCGGCCAAGGAACAGATGGATTGACAACGTGAGGGAGGACTTTCACCACCTTTACTTACACAGCATCAACCCACAGGATAGAGGCAAATGGCGGGCTGCCATCAAGCCTCAGCATCAGTGTGCAAGCACGTCTAACCCTCGGAAGACGTAATTAATAATCTCCGAGCAGATCTTTCGGTGGCTGGAAAGACAGTATCAAATTGGCCAGGCTGTATCAATTTGCCAGACAGTTACCATTTCCCACCCAAGATCTGCCGACAGTCGAAAAGTTATTAACACCTTATCGTTGGCTAATCAAACTGTCCTTGTCAAGTAAGTTGCTGATCTTGGGTGGCAAATGGTAACTGTCTGGTAAATGGACACTGCCTGGCCAATTTGATACTGTCTTTGCAGCCACCGAACGATCTACTTGGAGATTAGATGGGAAACAACAGACGTTAAACCAGATAGTGAGAGTGATTTGTGTACAGCTTAACAGACCTGTCTTACAGGTTGCTGTTGGGGCATGGGCTGGCAGTGTTCTCGCTTGTGGCTCATGAAGGTGGGCAGGTTGGTGAACTGTTTCTTACACTTCCCACACTGGAACACGTCTTCATCGTCACCTGGAACAAAAATGGTCACGGTTTAATCTTCTCAACGTTAGCCTGGTTACCAAACCTATTTTACTAGCTGCCGAGGCTCTTTCGTCCTCTACGCAAATAAAGGACGAAACATAGTAGGCAGCTAATGTACATGTAGGTTTGGTAACCAGGCTATCTTAACGTAGTTTTGTTAGGCACACACAGCCTGGTACATTTATTCTTGAAGACAGGTGCACTGGTATACCTAACCCAAAATATTAGGTGCTCAGAAAAAATTAGGGTGCACAACATAAGATACAGACTTCTAGAATGTCAGCAAAATGCAATTACAAACCTTACAGTCTCTCTTTTTTTTATTTATTTATTCATTCACACATACATATTAAAAACAAAATTTGCAAAACATAATATACCAGAAACAAATAAACATGCAGGGGTAGAGAAAAAGCCATACTAGTAAAGGCTTGTTTGAGATCTCCCCCCATGTAAACTAACATCATATTCTTACATTGTCAGAACTTGAGTCCGAAATTCTATAGCCAAGTAATTTGCAACAAAGGACTTACTATTTTTCTGACACATAAGATGTCAAAAATGTGCATTATACTAACTCATGGTTTATACTACTAGTGTACGATAGCAGCCTCATGTACCTAGACAATATCTAGTTGCACCGTGCATGCACAGAAAAATAATACTAGTAGGTGTACAGCTCAAATTTTGCACATGCACCCAGTATTTCAACAATTCAAGCACTGATAATATATATGCACAAATGTATATATAAGTGGCCTCTAATACACTCTACATATACAATTTGTACAAATAACTGTAGTGTAAGAAATCAAATATATCTGAGAAAAGTGTTTTTCCAAGGAGAGACAGTTTACAGTACATCAGACAGGTGGCGCCCTTACCTGGTCCTGCAGCTGGTTCAGCCACCTGGCCCTGTTGGGAGTCCAGAAGGGACTGGACAGCCAGCGCAGTCTGGTTGTCCATCGTCACTGCAAAATGGGTACAAGTACATGGTGCGGACTTACTATAACTTCCATTATTTTTGCAGGGATTTAATTTTGCAATAGTTTTCACTCAAGTCTTCTGTGGTATGGTAGTAATATTAGCGAAACGGGGAAACACATTTGTACTGTTGTAGTGTCATAATTTCACAGATGGAGAGTGCACTACAAAAAACGCAAAAATAAAACCATTCTAGGCTAGGTTCTAGCTAAGTAATATTAGCAGCCTACTATTTTCCAAGCATCTGAGGTTTAGGCTTCGACTTATTTTTTACCAGCCCTTCGGGTGGGAAATGGATACTGTCCTATATCTGGTCTGGTCAATTTACAACTGTCTTACAGCTACTAAAACATCTGCTTGGAGATTAGGGGCAGTCTGTATGGGGGAAATTCTGTCAGCACTCTATACGTTAGCCTGGGTGCCAGACCCTGGCATTTCATGAGCGATAGATTTTGGGGGGCAGAAAAAAATGTCTGCTACCAGAAGTATACCACCAGGCCCTAATATCTATCACGCCAGTAGCAAGGAGATAATTAGGGCCAGAGTGCGAAATTGGTTTAATTAGTGGGGCATATGGTTTCCCCTGGCCGAAGAGATTATCACTGACTCGCGGTAGGGTCTGGCACCCAGGCTATCTATACATGCACTACATTCAGAAAGGCAACGACAAGTTGAACGACAACGTAATACAATAAATCCAAGCAGGCTGGTTTTGGCTTTGTGTACAGCACACACACACCAATTATGCTTTCCCTTAGGATGAATTTGGTTTAAATTGGAGTTTGTCACTTTGGAGGAGATACATGTAAATCTGGAAAAAAAGTTGACTGCCTTTGTCTTGTGTTTCCTTTATTTTCTGGTTATACCAGTATTGAGTAATCTATTTTTTGCTCTCAATTTATCATGAATCAAAAAAGGTCCATTCTATTTTTCAGTTGTCAAACTGAAGGTGCTAAAAAGTAATTGGGTAGCCTCTACCCAGCCTTCGGGAAGCGGCTGGAAAGAGTAGAAATTGGCCAAATAGACGGCTAACATGCCAAAGGTTGCCGACCAACTCCCATGGCATGTTTTCTGTCTATTTGGCCAGTTTCTACTCTTTCCAGCTGCTTCCCGAAGACTAGCATGCCGATTCAAAGCTCCTTCGTTGGTTGTGCTGCATAATTTTCTAACGTATGTTGACACCCCCGTGAAATTCGGAGAATGGACTAATCCGTAAACAGGATGAGGGACCTGCGTCAGCCATTTTGTTTAGAAATAGGAACAGCTTTACAGTTCTTCCCAAACCAAAGAAATGGCCTTCCATTCCGTCTACCTACAATCTGTGGTGTAATTACAATCTTGGGAAAGTGATGGACAGAGACACGTCTTTGATTTTCGTGAAAGTTTTGCGGACGGAACTCCGATTGGACGGCGAAAGAAAGACGCTTTTCTAATTAACGGCCACACCCGGCTGTTCTTGGCCCAACAGCACCCTTTGTGTCCAACAAATCGTCACCAGCCGCCTTTTCACGGCCTCCTAAGCAACCTATAGTCCAAATGCAACTTATACATTCAATCTGGGACAGGTTTGTTGCAGTAGCAAAGTGCAAATAAAAGCGGAGTTAGACAAAGGAGAAATTTGATCGCCATTTTGTTGGCTGTGCCAGCACCCCCTTGGAATGGGGGTTTTTGCCAAGGGCACTTTCCGTGGTCATAAAACCTGCAATCAAAACGTACAGATAAGTCGATAAGGAACACATTTTACTGGGGAATCGAAAGAGATTAGTCAAAACTTACCTGTTAGCGCGTCAAATAAGGATTGCGCCATCTTTGCCGCTTGGTTTTGGCTCGGCTCGCTCGGGCAAACGATGGCCTTGTGATTGCTGCTGACGCAAAGCCTGCCGGGAAATATTGGAGCGTTGTGTGGTTCAGGGTCCTTGTCTTCATTCAGGAGTTCTAACTTCTTACCGTCATATTTTCTTGATGGCCGATCGAAAAAAGTAGAAAAAAAATTGCACTATAACATTTGTTCCGGAGCATATAGAACGCTAGTTTCTAACTTCTGGGAGGATGAAATTTACCACAAAAATTAGCCAGTGAGAAAAGAACACCCAGAGCGCGCCAAATATTTTACACTCCGTGTTTTAATAGCCAACTTTTCTTCTTCTTTTTTTTTTTTAATATCAAAATGACGGCTCTTAAATAAGTTATCTTAGCAGAAAACTAGTAAATGCCATTTGAAATGCGTTACACGATCTAATGTTCAAAAAAAGCCTTGGCAACATGACAGAAACGGTTTGCTTTGACTGGTAAGAACTAGGATACTGTCGTAATGAAATCAAGTTAGATAAAAATGGATTTTTTCGACCGATCAATGATAAGTCCAGAGGAGCACAGGTGTAGCGGGATTTTTCCCGAGAATTTTGCAAATAGTGGCAATTAATCAATAAACTTCGATTGATTACGTAATTAGATCTCGGACTAATTCCGCCCAGCCAGAATGAGTTAACTGTTATATGCCCATTGGTACAGGAACATTCTTCAGGTAATTTCCACCCGGGTAGTCTTTCTTTCTTTCTTTCTCTCTCTCTCTAGCTCTCTCTCTCTCTCTCTCTCTCTTTTCTTTCTTACTTTCCTTCTTTCTTTCTTTTCTTTTTTTTCATGGTTGTGTCATGAAGTGTGCTATATCTCGGATTATAATTTGAGTGGTGACCTCTGCACATGTGTGACTCTTGGTGAAGGTTGGATGAAATATGAGACTTCCCGCCACTGTCTTCAAAAATTCAAATGACGGCTCGCATCAACACGGAAGGAATTGGGGAAAGTATTAGCCGACGATGTACTCGGTGGTAAAATATTGCGACACATCATCATCATAAAATACAAGTATTGTGTTCTTAATCTAATGGTTTAGTTTTAGAGTAGTTATATCTTTTAATTTATCTTCTGATATTTTATTTCTATCCATATGACTTATCGCGTTGTGATGCGGTCTCCCTTCAGGGCGGTGATGGCAGCCTCGTTCTGAGACAACCGAAGCCGAATCCTGTTTACCGCCATCTTGGTTTATGTTGTTGCACTGAAAGTACCGCCAAATGCCGCGCGGAAGACCACCAAAAATACGTCCAGCCGCCGCTCCAACCCAAGGTAAGCCTGAAATAATTTTCTTTACTTATCCTACCAGCATTCCTTGTGTACCAAATCGTCCCAACTGCCCAAAATACCGACACAGGTCCCGTTTGAAAAAGGGTCCTATGCGGGTATGCGTGCGCTTATATGCCGGAGCGGAATGATACCTGACTGTCGTCACCACGCAGGCCACAGTTTAGGGTTGTGCAGCTGCAAACAGTTCACAGAACCGGTTAGAAGATCTCCAGACCAACACGGGAGAGAAATTAGTGCTAAAACTCTCATTTTTCGCTCCATAACCTCACTCAGGGAGGATCGATGGAACATGGGGTCGGCGTGGGTTGACCTCGAGTTTTTCCTAGCAGCCATTTTTTTTGGTACAAGGAAATTCACGGTGTTGAATCTCTCTCGCCTGTCCTGCCGTGACAGACCCGTTACCCGCTGTGCTAAACGATGCTAAACCGGTCATAACGTTATCTGAACCGTGATCTCGAGTTCTTATTCTCCCATTTTCAAGACTAGCTACCTCACATCCACCGATGTGTTTTAGAAATAATTTGTATGTGACTGTGAGTTATTGTGACAGATGACAATATGGCGTGTGAATTGTCGTCCCAGAACTCTAATTTGTTCCAGTTGTCACTGGCGCTATGTTGACACTTGACCTACTTTTGTCTGTGTTGCTTTGGACAAGCATGGACTCCATGGGACAAGGAGGTTCAATCAAGATTGAACCTCTTTGCTTTGGCATTGCCCTTTTCACAATGATTGGAAGTGTTAGTCAACAATGAATCACTGCCATAATTATGAAAATATTCAAGATATGTACATTGATAGCGACCGGTTCAATGCATGGATGCTGTGGTTATCATCATTGTATCATCATACAATGATGATAATTTATACATTTTGATATTATATGATAATTATAACCCTACATTTTATGACTAACATTAGTAACAAATTACTAACAATAATGAAATGAAAATCAAATAGGATAAACCAAGGAGGTTGGATAAACTAAAAGTTAAGTAGACCAGTGTCTTGTAGTTGTACACCAATTACATGTATGATGATTTTGTATAATGGCGCACAAAATAAAGGCAAAGTGTTCAACATTTTTGTACATCATTGTATTGGCTTGTTTGCACTGTCATTTTGTTTTCAAGTTCTAGGTACTTTTAATAGATTTTAGAACATTATTCAACATAGTCCTTAAAGTTGATTGCACAATAGATTATAGAAACTAACGTTAATTAATATTAGAAATAACAGATCACCAAACTGGACTGATGAAGGCATCATGATTCATGAAGCTAAGATAAGATAAGATAATCTGTACTCGTTGAGTTAACAATACATACACATGTAAACTTGAGCTATTTCTGTCTTAAAGTTTTTGGGAAAAAGGTTGCAGTTTTCCAATTGGATTTCACTCCTCTGAAATATTTAGAGTTGAGAATTTCTTATTTTATTTGTTATTATGAATTTATTGCTGATTCTGTGCATAATGAATTCCAAGTGAGTGCCATGCACGTGCAATCCAAGAGTTCCTCCACCATACCACTCACTAAGAGACCATTTTGACCTCCAACTTTACCTTCCTGACAGTCTGCAGTTACACCGTTTCTCCCCTCTGTATTCAAATACTACAGACACATAAGCAAGCAAACAGACAAATACTAGTCTCTACCAGATGAGACTAACAACATAACGCAGGTTCAAAAACAGTAAAATTTAGCCAAATAGGGAAAATGATTGGCCGGGGGAGTTTAGCCACTGTAGAGTTTATTTGGTGGGGGAAATTAACCTTCCTGACTGACACTCTTGGACTGATTCTTCCCTTTTTTGCCGAATTCTATGAGCCGTATACCCCCATAGGAAGGCCTGGTGGAGGCTAGACAAACATACTGAAACCAAACCCTTGTACACAGCTGTATCAACCATATTGTATTAAATCATAATAAATGTATCCACTACCACAGGAGATGGGGATAATGCACTGTTGGGGCCTCCCACCAGCGAAGAACCGCACAAGTGCGAGGTGTGCGGCAGGGAGTTCACGAAATGGGCGCCGTACCAGCGCCACCTGCGGGAGCACGCGGACGACAAGCCGTTCCGCTGCACCGAGTGTACGCTGTCGTTCAACGTGGAGTACAACCTGATGCTCCACGCGGCCATCCACAACACGGACAGCCCCACCTGCCCAGACTGTGGGAAGAAGTTCTCCCGGGTGGCCAGTCTCAAGTCTCACATCATGCTGCATGAGAAGGAAGAGGTAGGTTAAGTTTATAGATCACTAGCTATAGGTCAATACTAGTAGGTTCAGTGTACGAAATACTTTTTTTGAGCCAGGTTGCCCAGTGGCAACCAAGGATGAAAGCTAGGTTGCCCATCAAAATTCCAGGTTGCCCCGAATTTAAACTCTTCTACGTTATGATTAACTTTGTTAGAATGCAATGTGCATTTATACATTTCTAACACAGAGTTGTTTCGCCTTACCTGAAGTGATGAGCTCTTCCATGGGAACTACTCAATGAACAACTTCCCAATGGAAGAAAGGGGCATCCTTACCACAGAATTTAGGTAGTGCACTGAGCTACCTGAGTGTAGAAATAGGTTTCACCAAGCAAAATATGGTTGCACAGTGCAACTGGGCAACCTAGTATTTCGCACGCTGAGGTTGCATATTTTTGTATGTACAAAAAACCCTATCAAACTTTTTTTGCATGCATATGAAAATCAGTCAAGTTTGTCAGAAATACAACAGTCATGGAAAAGTTACATTTTTGTATTGTAAAATGTAACAGTACATGTACTGTATTAGCTTTTTTCCATTCTACCAGCTTAGTTTCATACTTTCTCAAGCAGATTCTTTCACACAAATTTTAAACTTTTTTGCACATGAAAACCTAACTGTGTGTACATGTAAATATAAAAGATTTTGTATGCCAAAATGCAACAAAATATCATATGTACCATATTCCATTTTGTCTCATCATTTTGAAAATTTTATCATGTATAAAATAGCAAATAGTTTTAAAAGAACCCCTTGGGAATCAGCTTATTCGCATATATTCACACTCAGATTTTCACATGCTTGAAATCCCAATCCCTACAGAATTGTTTCCAAGTTGTTTAGAAAACACTGCAAAACCTCTTTTCCACTCCTTCCACAAAATAAAACCACAAAAGTAAAGTAGTCTTCGCAAAAGTCTCCTTTTACTACTACAGAAATAAAAGTTGTTTTGTTAAATTTAATTTTTTATTTATTTATTCATTTCGGCTGAAGACACAGCCAAGGCTGCCCAACTAGCATGGGGCTATTATTAAGGGCTAACGTTGTGGCCAGTCACTGTAGAATTTGCACCATCGCACACCGGGGCATGCCCCTACTCTTTTTCGAAGGGTGTGGTGGGTTCTTTATTGTGCGTGGGGTGTGGCTCTCCCCAAACACGGGACCTCCATTTAACGTCCTATCCGAGGGATGTCCCTAACTGAAGCTAGGTACTCATTTCCACCTGAGTGAAGTGAGGAGAGTCGTGTAAAGTGCCTTTCCCAAGGGCACAAGATCAGTGACGAGGCAGGGTTCGAACTTGGGACCTCTTGGTTCCGAGCCGAACACTCTGCTGCCAGGCCACACGATCCCACTGTTTTGTTAAATCGTTTGTTTGTTTGTTTGTTTGTTTTTCCAGACACTAATCTGCCAGGAGTGCGGTGAGGAGTTCAGTCTGCAGAGCCAGTTAGACCGGCACATGCAGGACCATACAGACGAAGCCTCCGGGCCGAGGTCCTTCCCCTGTAAGGTCTGCACCAAGGACTTTGACTCTGCCTCCTCCCTGCAGAACCACATGAGACAACACTACAAGGCCAAGTCAGTAGCATCATGTTCTGAGCATGTCGGCAGAACGTACTGCGCCTGCACAAATCCCTGATTTTTCACGTTTTTCGTTTGGTGTTTGGTCAACATTGCATCAAAATTTTGCCTGTTGCAGACGATATCTTTTCCTATATATATACAACATCTGAAAACTACAGACAGGCTGTCAACCTTATATGCTCTAATACAACCTTATATGAGACGTTCTGCCAAAGTGCTATGCACAATACATTACGGGTTTTGCGCAGGTGCAGTACGTTCTTCTGACGTGCTCTTGTTCTGTGTATGATGTTCTGTCCCTTTTTACTGGCTGGCCATCGCTGAGCGACCATGTTTGGATTTGTGAAAGTCCAGTGTACGAAATACTTTTTTGAGCCAGGTTGCCCAGTGGCAACCTAGGATGAAAGCTAGGTTGCCCATCAAAATTCCAGGTTGCCTGCTTCTACGTTATGATTAACTTTGTTAGAATGCAATGTTCATTTACACATTTCTGACAAAGAGTTGTTTCTCCTTACTTGAGTTCTGCCATGGGAACTTCTCAATAAACAGTTCCCAATGGAAGAAAGGGGCTGCTGCTGATGATGATCCGTACCACAAAATCTAGGTAGTGCGCTGGGCTAGCTGGGTGTAGAAATACAATGTAGGTTGCATCAAGCAAAATATGGTTGCACTGTGCAACTGGGCAACCTAGTATTTTGTACGCTGGACTGACCCTTGATTAACTTGCAAGATGTAAGAATATACTGTATGATGATTTAAAAGACAATTTAACACACAAAAATCATTCCTTTTATTAGCTTATCTATGAAATTCATTGAGTGATCTGTCAAATCTTTGGCTGTTCAGTAGTTGCTCTAGTGGAAGGGTGTAGCAGTTTAATATACAGTATGATAAATCAAATCAAATGAAATCAAGGGTGTAGCTGTCAAATTACATTACACGTCTGTATTGCAGTTGTTTGTACATAGTATTACTGGTAGATGGTGAGATTCTGTACTAAAAATTTTTTCTACATAGGACTACACTTTTGACGCCACGCAATCACCGGAAAAACCTGGACCGCTCATCGTTCATCAATAAGTGCGACTCCTGTGGCAAAACCTTCCAGAAACCCAGCCAACTGGAGCGCCATAACAGAATTCACACAGGTATCATGTTTAGTTGAATGTTGGTGTCAAATGGCCGATGGCTAAGCTAGCGGACATGAGATCAAAAGGTTTTGGGTTTGAACCCTGGTATTACTGGCTATACGCTATGTCCTTGGGAATGGGACTTCCTCATTCCACCAAGGTGTAAAATGTACCTTGTAGGTAATGGTATGGGTATGCGCAAGAATTCAGGAAGTGTTGTAATAACCGAATAAATTACATCATACAATCTCCTCCATACATTAGTTCCAATACATTTCCCAGAAAACCCCAAACACTTACACTGGAAGTCTGCAATATCTGATTTTTTGTTCAAATGGATTGCTGTTTTTCTACATTTTGATTCTATCATATCATATTATGTGTGTTTAAAAAGAGACAAGGCAAGAAATACTAAAATTAGTAATCATAACACAAATGCTTGGATGGTTGTATTTCCAGGCGACAGACCTTACAAGTGTCCACAGTGTCCTAAAGCTTTCAACCAGAAGGGGGCGCTTCAGATCCACCTGATCAGACACACCGGAGACAAGCCACACCAGTGCCATCTGTGTCAGCAGGTACTTACATGTATAAATCATTAAAGCATATTAATTTCATAAGTATAAACTGAAAACTGAAACTTAAAACTCTAGCTAAAAAAAGCCAAGGGGCATGGCCCCAGTAACAATGTGTAAAGTTGTTGTAATGATATGTTACAAAAATGTTTCTGTATGTGCAATAAACAAATTGAAAAGAAAAAAATCAAAGTTTTAAGGGGAAGAAAAGTGTCCTTACCACTGTATACATTTGTAGCATGGGACAGATTCAATGAGATTTTTTTACCACAGTTTCTCTCATCATCATCATCATCATGGGTACCCCCCGATAACCCCGCAAGGGGTACAGTTGGGGGGGGGGGAGAAGAGGCTAAGGCGGGCAGGCCGCAAGCCCGACTCGAAACGACTCAACTGTGGGAGTCGTGACCATCGAGTCGGGCAGGGAGTTCCACTGAGGGATAGTACGGGGGGAAAAGGAAAATCTGTAGGTTCTACACAATGCTAGAAATCCTTCCAACGGCCAACATTGTTTCTTATTTTCAGGGATTCTCGCAGAAGGGTAACCTTCGTGCCCACATCTTGCGCGTCCACACGGTCCCCGAAGACGAGAACACGCCTCGCTACCCCTGCGAAGAGTGCACCTGTCTGTTCAAGAAGTTAGGCAGCCTCAACGCACACATCAGCCGTGTGCACTCTGACCAAGGACCCCCCACACAGGTCAGAATCAGATAGAAGAAGACTTATTACCTCCGTGAAAATGGAGGTATTGTTTTGGGTGCATTTGTATGTGTGTGTTTTTGCTTGTGTATCCATACAGTAGGGTGACAGCATGTGAGGGAGAGAAATTACCTAACTACAGACCAAAAAAGATCAGACACAGTAAGTTAGGTCCCAGAAGCTGCTGGCCAAGTTGGCCTGGAAGTCTGTTGGATGGATGTAGACAACAATAATAAATAAAACAAGAAATGCACAAAAAAAACTCATTTGAAATATTTCACAGCATTGTGCACCTTGCTTTTTTTAGAAATACTTAATACTCAGATATTAGCAGAAGATAGGCAGATATTTTTAGATCTGTACGTGGACGATACATGGTGCACTGTTTTATTGTTAGAAAAGTTGCTCAGGGGCAGCTGTACATTTGCATGTTCCAACACCCCTATATTCCAACACCCCTGTGTTCGGGACATAGGGTCAGGGTTGTCAGAACATAGGATGAGCTGTTGAAACAAAGGGGTGTCAGAACATAGGGGTGTCTTAAAACAAAGGTGTGTAACCCTCACTTACAACTGTTGATTTGAAACTCTCCAGTCACATGTTACGTGGTGTAAAAAAACATATACCGAGGTACAATATATGAGTACATATACTTAGGTACACGTAGAAAGCTTAGGTATGATTGATAAATCTATGACCAATGACAACAGGTCCCACCCAAGCACCCCACAGCCTCCAGCACAGAGACCATACAGAGTCAGACGGTCACCGCTGGTCAGTCCCTCACACCTGCAGCAGATGCTATGCAGCAGCTGCTCGACCTGTCCGAACAGGTGAGTCACACGAATAAGCCGGTTCATGATTTGAACTACATGTACATTGTACTCATAGCAAGGTCAAATTACCGTCAAAGATGAAGGCCCCTAATAACAGTTCTTGTGTTCTTTCTTTTTGTGGGGGCTGAAATTTGCAGTGTTTTTTCCCTTTGGCTTTTTCTGAAAGAACATGTCCATAAAAGCCATGCATTACATTCACATGGTCAATCATCATATACTATACTTATATAATGATATTTTGTACTTCTATGCAAATGAATGTGCACCTGTTGATTTCCTGCAGCACGGTGGTGTGATGACGCAGCAGCAGCTGCAGCAGATTGCAGGGGAGGGAGCTATCAGCTCTGACATTCTGCAGCAGGTACTTACTAACTTAGGAACACCCCGGCTTTTTATTGATGGGAAATTAATATCACTGTGAATGCAGAAACTTTTTGTTTGATTGAAAGTTTTGGTCCATCATTTGAAAGTGTCGGTCAATTATCGAAGATACAAATGCCATCTTTGAAAGATTTTGCCAAAAAATCCCCTGCAGTCCCAAAACAAGCAGTCCCAAACGTACACCACTTTTTCCTCACATAAAAAGCTATCTGCCACCAAAATATCAAGACTCTAGCATGTCCCGGACAAAAGATACAAAAAAGGGGGACGCTCTGCTGCAGTACCAACTACAGCCACCAGGAGGCCATAATTAACCTTGACAAGACCTAGCCACATACCAAATATAATCACAGTCCTTTTTAGGCATTCTTAAGTTATGCTGACCACAAATGCAGATGTGGAAACACAGACATACACAGATAAACACACACAGAAGGACCAAAAACAATACTGTAATTCACTTTGTGTTCACGGTAGCAAAATTTCACTGTCTGAAGAAAATGGACATGTTCACGGAACTTTATCTTCATGGTGGTGGCAAGTGCAGGGAAGGGGCAAACACAAATGATTTGATAACGGTAATGATAAGTTTACGGTACAGAAGTGACAGTGAAAACAGTGAACATAACAGTACAGTGAAAAAATCAGGAATTACAGTACCTCCTTTTTTCATGGAGGTACATATGTAATTACACTGGTTTTCCTGTATGTGTTTTTTTCAGGCTCTTGAGAACAGTGGTTTGACTGCTGTGCCACTGGATAGCCAGACAGCACAGCAGCACCACCCTGTGGTCACCATCTCCACCCAGAGCAGAACAGGGGACACCCTGAACGACACCACAGGAGAAACCAGAGAGACAACCACACAGGTTTGTTTGTTTGTTTGTTTGTTTGTTTGTTTGTTTGTTTTTGTACAACTGGTAAACTGCCTTCAGGCGTAGCACACCATTTTTGTACAGTACGTGTACATGTAGGTACAAGCTGCGCAAGACCTTACTGTAAGGTTTGATCCACTCACACCGAGATGGACCCCTTTTCTTTTCAATAAGTGTGGTAGAATTTTGAACGTGCTAGGTGTGTGGCTTTCCTCACACATAGAAGTCGTTAGGACCTCCAGCTTTACATCCCATCTGAGAGTACGTCCCAAACCAAAGCTAGGTACTCATTTTCACCTGAGTTGAGTGAGGAAATAGGTGTAAAGTACCTTTTCTAAGGGTACAACATAGGGGCCTGCTAGGGATTTGAACCCAGAACCTTTAGACTAAGTTTCCAACCCTAACCACAAGACTACCTTGCCACCTTTAGACCACCTTGCCACCAGATCAGCTTCTTTATTCCTCCTCATCTACCTTTCTTTGCATATAAAAATGGCCACGTCTAGAATACGACATAGATATAAGAAACAAGTATTTTACTTTATATTAGTTTCAATGCCCTAACAGATCCATACAGCTGTTAAAAATAAAACCATTCTTATTTAGCTCCTTCTTTCATCCCAGGTGCAGTTAGTTACCGGGCAGAAGCATCGGACCATCCGCATGCACCTCTGCACCTACTGCAACAAGGAGTTCCGCAAACCCAGCGACCTGGTACGCCACATCCGCATCCACACCCACGAGAAACCGTACAAGTGCAGTCAGTGCTTCCGGGCCTTCGCCGTCAAGAGCACGCTCACCGCGCACATGAAGACGCACTCGGGCGTCAAGGAGTTCAAGTGCCACGTGTGCGAGAAGATGTTCTCTACGCAAGGAAGTCTGAAGGTGTTTTTTTAAAGCTTTTCACAAACATTTTGTTTATAATAACAATTATATTGATAATAAAACAGGCTGCTAGAGGTCCCAAACTTATGTCACTTTGTCCTGAGCACAAGAACTATATACCACCCAAAAATCATGACCATACATGTAGCTTATCCAGAACATAAGGTATTAAAACAGAAAGTTCTGCTACAGTACCTAGGAAAGCCACTAAGGGGCCCAATATATAATCATTTTCAGTTTTTGTCACACCCTACCAACACACCAAATATAAAACCAATGCATCCAGCCATTCTTGAGCTATCTTGTTGACTAACAGAAACACACACACGTGCGCACACACACACACACACACTCACAAACATTGCCTAAAGTATAACCTCCAGTTATCATGGAGGTAACTACATGTATCTTATCATGTATCTGACTATCACTCCAGGTACATTTGCGGCTTCACACGGGTGCCAAGCCCTTCGACTGCCCGCACTGCGACAAGCGATTCCGCACGTCCGGCCACCGCAAGACCCACATCGCCTCCCACTTCAAGGAACCCCAGCAGAGGAAGAGCAGGAAGATGACCAAGCCTCGCCTCAGCAAGTCCAATATCCAACTACAGGACATCCCCCTGCAAGAACCCATTCTCATCACTGATACAGGTGGGTTTTTTGTCAAACAGATTGTCTGTGGTGCCCCAGTGGTTGAATAATTAGACAAAGATAAGATGAGATGAGAGGATTGTTGTTGTTTTTTTGTTGTTGTTTTTTTCAGAAATTGTAACATGACAATACACCTAACACATGATACTTATTTACACCTGAGTCAAGTGAGGAAAGTTGTGTAAAGTGCCTTTCCCAAGGGCACAAGGTTGGTGGCATGTCAGGACTCAAACCCGGGACCTCTTGGTTCCGAGTCGAGTACTTTGTCGTTGCGCCACACGACCCCACGAGAGGATTGTTACCTCCTTGTACAGAGGTATTGTTTTGGGTGTATTTTTTCTGTGTATGTGTTTACTTGTGTGCCTGTACAAATTGAGTGACAGCATGTGGGTGAGGAAAATTCCCTAACTCCAGACCACAAAAGGTCAGACATGGGAAGTTAGGTCCCAGAAATTGGCCAGGGGCCATCAGGAAGTTGGCAGGGAGTCTGCTAACTGGATGCCAGTGGGATAATGCATAGAGACGTAGACAGAGAAATTCACATTACAAGAATGATTTTATTTATTCGGCTGAAGACACAGCCAAGGCTGCCCAACTAGCACGGGGCTATTATTAAGGGCTAACCTTGAGGCCAGTCACTGTAGAATTTGCACCATCGCACACCGGGGCATGCCCCTACTCTTTTTCGAAGGGTGTGGTGGGTTCTTTATCGTGCGTGAGGTGTGGCTCTCCCAAACACGGGACCTCCATTTAACGTCCTATTCGAGGGACGTCCCTAACCGAAGCTAGGTACTCATTTACACCTGAGTGAAGTGAGGAAAGTCGTGTAAAGTGCCTTTCCCAAGGGCACAAGATCGGTGACATGGGTGGGGATCGAACCCAGGACCTCTTGGCCCTGAGTTGAACGCGCTACCGCTGCGCCACACGACCCCACATGCGCCACACGACCCCACAAGAATGAATAAACAAGAAACTCATTAAAACTCACGGATGAAGTAAGGAACAAAGATTATATAAAGTTTTAATTAATTTTACAGGTTACATCCAGCAACCCCCAAGGAACAGTTCCAGTTTCAACCAGTTCCTACCCAACGGAAACAACCAGTTCATCTCCCAGGGGAGCAGTGTGGACCGGCCGTACAAGTGTGGCTTCTGCAGCAAGGGCTTCAAGAAGTCCTCCCACCTCAAGCAGCACACGCGCTCGCACACGGGAGAGAAGCCCTTCAAATGCCTGCAGTGCGGGAAGTCGTTCGTGTCGTCGGGAGTGCTCAAGGCGCACATCCGGACCCACTCCGGTATCAAGGCGTACAAGTGCCTGATCTGCGACGCCCTGTTCACCACCAATGGCAGCCTGAAGCGACACATGTCCACACACAGCGAGGTACTGAAAGTCGGGAAATATTCGGAGTGGTTCTATGTTTGCAGGCTTTTGCATTGTCATCTCCATCGACACCGCAAACGTTTATACAGTAATACACTCTACAGTGTACCTACCATAGAATTTAAACATGACAAATGAATCCTTTTCTCTACCACAAAATTAAGCCCCTTCAAACTTAAAAAGAATACACACTACAATATCAGTATCTATATTGGTGAACTGGAATTATAGCAAATCTTAAGCTTAGCACGTCAGATTTCCACAGTACACAGAGGCAGCTGGTTACGTTGTGTCCAAGATCCTATTACACATAACTTTTGCCAACCTAATTCCGTGTATGGTTAAGAGCTATCTCGTTAGAGTGACCCTAACAAACTTGAGGACAATGTAGTTCCACATATACATGTAATAATTCTTAATATCTCACTTTTGGATTGATAACTCTGAAACTTGTAGTCATGACTGTTTCTTGGTCTTTTCTGAAAGGCTGTTACTGGTTGGCCCTCTGAAAGGCTGTTACTGGTTGGCCCTCTGAAAGGCTGTTACTGGTTGGCCCTTTGAAAGACTGTTACCGGTTGGCCCTCTGAAAGGCTGTTACTGGTTGGCCCTCTGAAAGACTGTTACTGGTTGGCCCTCTGAAAGGCTGTTGCTGGTTGGCCCTCTGAAAGGCTGTTGCTGGTTGGCCCTCTGAAAGACTGTTACTGGTTGGCCCTCTGAAAGGCTGTTGCTGGTTGGTCTGTCTGTAAGAATGTTTGTCATTTTTTGGACACCGTACACAGGTCCGCCCCTTCATGTGCCCGTACTGCCAAAAGACGTTCAAGACATCTGTCAACTGTAAGAAGCACATGCGGACGCACCGTGCTGAGCTGGCAGCCCAGGCGCTGTCCCAAGCTGCAGCTGCTGTCGCCGGGGAGGGCGATGACAGCGAGGAACAGCAAGAACAGCACTCACAGCAGCAGCAACAGCAAGGTGCTGTCTTACATGTTTTTCTTTTTTGATTCAGAAAAATATATTTTAGTGAGATAGTGAGTACTACTCTACAATTGTTCCAGAAAAAACTGTTTCAAACATCTCAATTGTTGATATATACATACAGGCACCAGCCAGGACACCCAGGCGCTGGACATGGGGATGAGTGACCAGCAGCTGTTGAGCCTGGGGCTTGACCAGCAGGACCTGGGAGGGACAGGTGGACAGGGACAGAGTGTACAGGACTTACTGTCAGGAGCACAGGTGGGCAGACTAAGATCCAAACTCAGTTCCGTTTATGTATTTCACCACGATACACGATACACCAAACTGGCGGTTTTCAATGATTTCTGGGGGAGAACATCTACAAATCTGGGCACAAAGATCTCCTAAGATACTGTAAATCATGAAACTTTCACGGTGGTTTTATTCTCACAACGACCTTTACATCACAAATTCATGACACCAAAAATGTCTTTCGTCGCCAGCATTTTTCTTGTATTACCACTGTACTACAGAATTCTTTCAAATTGAATTTAAAACACTGGGAAAATTTCAGTGTCCCTCCTACAGCGAAAAATGAAACCATCACGAAAGTTTCATGAGTTACAGTATTTAGATTGAAGTTTCATCATCATCATCATCATCGTTCCAGGTTGTCATCACTCCTACGGAGGTACCCCTCCTTGAAGTTTAGTCAAGAAGAAAAAAATCACAAAATCTTGTTTGTTTCTTTGTTTGAGCATTTGTTTTTTTGCACTAATGTTTTTTTTTTCTGTGACTTGACCCAGGGCCAGGACAGCCTGACTCAGGACCAGCACCTGAACCAGTTTGGTCAGCAGGGCTTCCAGACAGCCACCAGCTTCAGCGGTACAGGCAGCATCAACCAGGACTCCACCTTCGCTACTGTACAGCAGCTGCAGCAGCAACTAGACGCAGCTACACAGATGCAGAACTACCAGGTAGTTAACTCTTGACTATACAGGGCTCAAAATACCACCTGCATACATGTACAGGTTAGTACAGGTAAAATTGGAGCTGTGCAGGTACTGTATTTGTTACATTGTATGTCTACCTGCACTTAACCTGCACTGGTCCTTGTCCTGAGTATGCAAGTGTTTTTTGTGGATTTTTGTTTGCTGTACCAATAATTTGAGTTGTTACCACCTGTGAAATGCCAGATAAAGAATTCAAACTGTTTCTTACATGTAAATGTTTGCAATTTGATGCATTCTTCATTAAATCTATTTTTCCTGCAGAGCAGTGAAGGTAAAATTTGTCAAGTGCAGCTTTTTTCAAGTGCTACCTGCACCAATACAGGTTCCTGCACCACACCTTTAGAAAAAGAGTAGGGGCAGGCCCCGGTGTGCAATGGTCCAAATACGACTAACTGTTGTAAGTTGGTGATTCACTTCAAATCACCCAGATGGAGGCCTGGCGAACCCCTGTCTCGTATTCAACCCACACAGTGATTTACATCATCACCATGACTCCATGAAGAATAGTGTGAATTGCCACGCTAATGGAGATCCCAAACAAACAAACAAACAAACAGGTTGCCACTGGGTAACCTGTCTCAAAAAAGTATTTCGTACACTGTACTTTCAATGTATCTGTGAATATATTGATTTTGAAATGGTTTGTCCTCAGCTGACCCCCCAGCCGTGGCAGCAGACGAGCCAGCAGCAGGACAGCGGAGGGATCTCGCGGGACCTGATGCGCCAGGCCATCGTACAGCAGGAGACCGAGGACGGGCGCCGCGTCTACAAGTGTCCGTACTGCGACAAGTCCTTCAAGAAGTCCTCCCATCTTAAGCAGCACGTCCGATCGCACACGGGAGAGAAGCCTTACAAGTGCCAACAATGTGGAAGGTCAGTAGTAAACTTTAACCTTCAACCTGCTAGGGTAGCTGTTTGGTGCCAAAGTTGTGTTGGTTATGGGGTAGCAGGGAGCAGGTTAAAATTTGTCTGATGGTTTTCTTGCTACAAGTGCCAACAATGTGGAAAGTGGGTTTGCTCTTACAGTCATTAGTAAACTTTAACCTTCAGCCTGCTAAGGTAGCTGTTTGGCACCAAATATGTATTGGTTATAGGGTAGCAGGGAGCAGGTTAAAATTTGTCTGATGGTTTTCTTATTCTTGTATACATGTATGATATGGGTGGTAGAAAGTACATGTACTGGTAAGTCGATCCAACAGGAAATAAAGGTTGACATATGGGTGAATTCAGGAAGCCGAGGTCCAAGGATTGTACATGTATAAGACTCAAATCATGCACAGTTTCTGCCCTAAAATCTCCTTGGTAAATGTTCCAATAAATTCACGAAAACCCAACAAAATACTTGCCAGACATCGATTTAAAATCTCTGATTTCCTGTTACAGGTGCTTTGTGTCTAGCGGAGTGCTAAAGGCTCACCTGCGGACTCACTCCGGGATCAAGGCCTTCAACTGCCACATCTGCGACGCCCGCTTCACCACCAACGGCTCCCTCACGCGTCACATGATCATCCACAGCTCCATCCGCCCCTTCAAGTGCCCGTACTGCCCCGACACCTTCCGCACCACCCTGCACTGCAAGCGCCACATGAAGCTCCACTGCGACAAACAGACGGAGAAGGAGCGGCCGGTCGTGCGGCGCCCGCGCTCCAACATCATCCAGCTCCCCGCCGAAGAAGCCGACCAGCTGGCAAAATCGCAGCCCGAACAAGCTCGCTCTGTTTCCGAGAAAGTCCTGATCGCGTCCGCCGCCGAGCGCAGCCGAGTGAGCGAGATGGTAGTGGACAAGGAAGAGCTGTACAGGGAGGAACCCAAGTTTCCTAACCAGTGCAAGCACTGTCCCAAGAGCTTCAAGAAGCCAAGTGATCTCGTCCGACATGTTCGAATACACACGGGAGAGAAACCCTTCCAGGTAACCTTAAAGATTTTGTAGATTCCACAGAAGAAAAGAACAGGATTCTAGGAATCTTAGGGGTAGAACATAAAAAATTCAAGTTGTGTGTAACCTTTCACAAGTTACTTAGTTAGTTTATTTGAAAGAGCTCACTGAAACAAACAAAATAGTTTTTGTTTGAAGTGAATCGGATGTTATATGGCTGAGAAATTGGCAATTGAAGTCTTTTGTTAATTTTTGGGCTTTTTAATTTATTCTAGGATTCTTTCAAAATTAGCAGTCTTGTAGCAGTTACTTCTAACCAGTGCTTAAAATTTGTTGTTCCATTGAATCTATTGTTTTACAATTATATATTTATAGAAACAAAAGTTTGTGTTTTGACAGACACAAAGGACACACCAAAAACAATACCTCCCGTTTCACGGAGGTAATAAAGTTGAAGCTAACAGTTGTCCATTTTCTGCAGTGTGACGAGTGTGGGAAGCGGTTCACAGTCAAGTCGACGCTAGACTGCCACGTCAAGACTCACACCGGGTCTAAGAACTTCAAGTGCCACGTCTGCTCCTCGCCGTTCTCCACCAAGGGGAGCCTCAAGGTACGTCCTAGATCCCTTCAAGACTTCTTAAGCAGTACAAATCTGTATAATTCAAAAGTACAAGTGACTTATGGGTGACAACCTATTGTAAGTTGTCAGAAGAGAATAGAGGCTATTAACCAGCTATTTGACCAGCATTTATTAGTACATGATCTTTTAAATGGACTTTGTGATAGTTTTATCCTATGTGTTTGTGTTTAATTGTATGTCTTGACCTATCAAAGAAATGATGAGATTTTGGGCCTCCTGGGGGCTTTCCTTGGTCTTGCAGTAGAACTTACAGTTTTGATATCTTGTGTTCTGGCTCATGATTTTTAGGTGGATGATAGCTCTTAGCCACGTGAAGAATTGGTGTATCGTGCCCTAGCAGCTTTGTTTGAACTGCAGGGGCCAATTTCAATTGCAACTATCTGTAAAATATCTAGAGTAAAGATACATGTATGTCCTAGGTCCACATGAGGCTCCACACAGGTGCCAAACCCTTCAAGTGTCCGCACTGCGAGCAGCGATTCCGCACGTCGGGCCACAGGAAGAACCACATCACCTCCCACTTCAAGCCCAGCACGCCCAAGAAGAGGAAACCAACGCCGCGCCAGGCCGAGCTGCTGCAACCTATCAACCTTCTCACTACTGGTGAGTCACGCGATGTAGAAAGAAATACAGTAAAAAGTTTAGGTCAAATACTGTAATTCACTTTGTGTTCACGGTAGCAAAATTTCACGGTCTCAAGAAAATGGACATGTTCACGGAACTTTATCTTCACGGTGGTGGCAAGTGCAGGGAAGGGGCAAAACACAAATGATTTGATAACGGTAATGATAACTTCACGGTACAGAAGTGACAGTGAAAACAGTGAACATTAACAGTACAGAGAAAAAATCAGGAATTACAGTTACTGTAGCCTTTTTGAGACCGTAGGGGAAGTGCATTGTTGATCCACTGTGTCTAGGCCACAATATTGGAAGGTGGAGCCCATTCCTGTTCTTCCACTGCCTTTTATCTTCCCAATTCAAAAAGTACCCATTTTACTCGTGGGTTAAGTGGGGATTTTTGTGTTAAGTGCCTTTCGAAAGGACGCAACATCTAGCCAGAAATACCAGGGATCAAACCCATGACCTCTCAATCTCATATCCACTAGCCAAGCCACTTTGTCCAAAGCACGTCTTGTAATAAAAAGCACAAAATCCTAAGTATCTCTATTTCTTTCCTTTTCCATAGGTGACCCGAACACCTTGACCGGCCAGACGGTACTGACCGGCCCGCTGACTGCCCTTGACCAGAACCTGCTGTCCCAAGGTCAGACCACCCTGCTGCCCATCAGCAGCGGCAGCCTGGACAGTTTCGTCAATGCGTCGGAGAGCGGGGTGGTGACGGGCATCCTGCAGGGCCTGGAGGGCATGCAGCTGACCTTCACCACCGTCAATGTCGGCCAGGGCGCTGTGCAGGTGAGAGAGTGGATCTCAGTTACGTTTGCCATGATAATCCAGGGCTCGAAATACTTCTTTCTAATCTTCAAGCAGATGTTTTAGTAGCTGCAAGACAGTACCAAATTGGCAAGACAGTATCAAATTGGCAAGACAGTATCAAATTGGCAAGACAGTATCAAATTGGCAAGACAATATCAAATTGGCAAGACAGTATCAAATTGGCAAGACAGTATCAAATTGGCAGGGGAGTATCCATTTGCCACCCATTGGCTTGTGTAAAAAAAAACAGTACAAAAAGAAAGCCCAATAAAAACATCTGAGAGAGCAACCACATCAAGCACGTTAAAGATCCTGCCACACTTATCAAAAAGAGTAGGGGTCCTTCCCGGTGTGAGTGGTTCAAATCTTACAGTCTGGTCTCAGGTTGACATCTTTAAAAGGTGACAGTCTCCTGTTATGTCAATCCTTCCACAATGTGTGGTAAATCTCAATAAATAAATAATTAAACCCTCTGTCCACAGGTTGCCTCCATCGATCCAAACCTGCTGCAGACTGTTCAGATCGACCCCAGTCTGCTGCAGCAGTCCCTGCAGCAGGGCTCGGTCGGCACCAGTGTCGTCACGCAGACCCTCACCAACACTGACGGCAGCCTGGTGCAGGTAGAACAACCCATCCACACAACCCTGGGCACCACTGAGCCTGGGTCATCCATACAGACCTCTCCTGGGGCTGCTATCACTGGTGGGTGGATATACACTGATCTGTTGTTAATGTAGCTGTAACTATTACTACTAGACAGCCTTGTGTGGGTACAAAAACCCACCCACGCAACCCTGGGAACCCTAATGTTAGACATGTACTTTATTGTGGAATAGACATACATGTAACAGTGTAGCTATTACTGTAAAATGTATGTGACTGTGTCACATGTCAAAGTCTGTGCATATGCTCCCTGTGTTGGTCTGCCTCTTTACGTTTAATGTACACTGCAACTTATGTGCCAGTTTCTCTAAAGAAGAAGTGAAAGTTTCCTGTTCATTTTGACCCCCATGAAAAAGCTAGTAGGTACATCATGCACATTTGTACTTGGAATTGGTTGTGACTTTTGTTTTCCTTACCTTGCATGTATGTCCATTGTCAACAGGTACTGTAGCAACCTCTCTTCAGGCAGCCAACACCCAACTTACACCGTCAGACGCAACAAGCACGGCTGGGCTCACCATGGCAACACACGTCCAATCAGGGACCTCGTCTCAGGTGGATGATGACAGCACCCGAAACCCTCACCAACAGGCCGTGGGATTCGCTAACACCTCCCAGGGGGGTGGGATTGTAGCGTTCACCATCCAGGGGGGAGTCCACCCCTCAACAAGCATCGGGGAGGAGCTCACGATACGACCCCAGCCGTCCAGTAGCGTGGCGTCATCCGCACAGGAACAGCAAGGCATCATGGTTGCTTCCAACAGCGCTTCAAATTCGTTAGCTGCGGTAACCTTCCTGCCAGCCACCATCCAAGCTGGCTCCATGTCTTCCCAAGTCATGGCAAGCTCTGCGCAGGCGCTGCAGTTAGGGGAGGACGGACAGGGGGTGATGGTGTCGGCAGACAGTGGGCCCGCGGCCATACAGTCTGTCCGAGACACGGGAGTACCGGGTACGGGGGTGCTGGTGGAGCCGAGCGTCTCTGTCACCAACACCATCTCCTCGGTCCTCGTGTCGCACGAATCCATCCAGGGCAACCCCGCTGACCTGACGGAAATCACCGCGTACGAAATCCCCGCCATGCAGGAACAGGACGGGGCGGGCAACGGCGCCCAGCCGGACAAGGGTTCGGAGACCGGGCAGATCTACGTGTGCCAGGACTGCGGGCAGTCTTTCACGCAGTCCCCGCAGTGGAAACGGCACCAGCGAGAGCAGCATAGCCCGTCAAGAAACCACATCTGCCCAACCTGTAACAAGGCCTTCAAACGCTCCTACCATCTCAAGGAACATATGCAGGTATAGCAGAAGGACTACACATATAACGTTACATGTATTTTACATCAGCTATTTCAATTCGTTATCTTTTTAGATAGAAAAATAAATAAAATCAAGGTTGTCTTTCCAAGAAATATACATTACAGCAACTATGTAATTGTAAATTGATAGCACACAAGTTTATGTTACTGTTTTAAAGAAACTATCATCATCTTCACCGCATTTCAATGCTTGGCACCGAGGTGGGTTGTTGGTCTCCCACATTCTCTTGTTTGTTGCTGTCCATTGCGCCTCTTCCCATCCGCCTCCCATCTCTGCAAGGTCCTGATGAACCATCGTTTTCCGAGTCATTGCTTGGCCTCCACTCTTGACCTTTCTCCTGCTGGACATCAGTTCAGCACCACCCTGGGAAGCCTTAGCCTAGTTGTTATTGCTACATGCCCCAGCCAAGGCGTTCTGGCTTTAAAGAAACTATAATTTATTTTAAAGTTCTCTACCGACGGTCCATTTTTCTCTCCCTTAGACCCATGAGGCCAGCAGTCCGGACAAGTCCAAGAAGCCGGCACCCTTCACGTGTGACACCTGCGGAAAGTCCTTCCACCGTCCCAGCCAGCTGGAGAGACACGTGAGGATCCACACGGGCGATCGACCCTTCGAGTGCCCAGAGTGCAGCAAAACGTTTAACCAGTCCAACGCCCTACAGGTGTGTTATCATGAGTTTCTGTTGGGATACTCTACTTGTATTGGTGGCGTCAAATAGCTGAGTAGCTAGGCGAGCGGACACGAGATCGAGAGGTCACAAGTTCAATTCCTTGCATTCCTGACAAGACATTGTATCATGGGAAAGGCACTCTACATGACTTTCCTCACTCCACCCAGGTGCAAAATGGGTACCTGACTTCAGTTAGGGAGGTAAAAGGCAGTAAAAGGAGAAGGATAGGTTCCGCCCTCCAATACCATGCCCTAGACATGTGTAGAGGACTAACAACCAACCTACTGCCCCTACGGCCTAAAAAGGGCTACGGAACTACCATTACCTTTACCTATCTTACCATATCTTTTCTTCCATTACCACAGATTCACATGTACATGCACAGAAACGAGAAACCCTACAGCTGCCAGTATTGCAACAAGCCCTACGGACAAAAGGGGAACCTCAAGATCCACATCGCTCGGGTCCACGCTGGGGAGGTGGAGCGGGAAAGGGAACAGCAAGGCAACAGTGCCACTCAATCGGGGGGTGAGGACGCAGGGGGAGACAGCCAAGGGATCACTATGGAAGTCATAGACACGGATGTGTTTCTACAACAGTAAAGTGTGGAGTGTTAACATACACAAATACTACAGTATTGTTTCAGTTTAAAACGATAAAAGATTTTAGCGGCTAGTACTTACCAATTGGCAATAGAGTAAGAAAATGGTTACAATAAGATGGTAAAAATGTTTGACCCCCGTGTTTCAGTGAAGTTGAAATAGCCCCCATGCCATTTGCGTCAGAAACCTTGCAGATTTTGACTGATCATTTTGCATCAAAATGTTGGCTTTATTTTTATATAACGATAAATGATAAATGGTTATAAGATCCTTTGATGTGTTACTAAGGCTGTAAAATAATGACAGTTTTGGTTCTTCACCATAAAATGTGTTCAACAATTCAGTTAAATTCAAACTTTGCTGTTTCTCTTAAAAATTAATTACACCTGGCCTTTGGGGTTTATTTTTACACTACAGTAAGTGGCTATGTTGTGGCTATGTCATGGACGTTGCTATTAAAGCATTGTTTTCACCTTATGTTTGGTATACGGGTACAATGTTATATAACCCTCTTTGAGGAAAACTCCATAAAGCATTGTACTTATGAGTCAGGAAACTTTTGTTTTTTTATCTCTTTAAGCTCAAATGTGTTCTACAAGAAAGTACAGCAGTTATAACTTTAACCTTATTTTTTGCTGTTAAAACCAATAGAACTAAAATTAGTATATGGATAATCCTACAACTGGGTAATAAGCATTATTTTCATTTTTGTATTTTTTGTTTGTTTTTATTGCTAACTGAAGAACTGCCAAAGAAGCCAAGTATTTCACACACACACAAAAAGGATTTTTCTCAGAAAATCTCAAGACTGAGACGTACCTATATGTTGTATATTGTGTTAAGGAAAAATGTTTATTCAGGACTAACCCAAAGAAATGTGTGCTAACATGTCTGTATTGTATAGTGTGATTGTATGTACTACACTGTATATGTATACACATAACACCACATAACTCACAGTCTACTCAAGGATCTTCTCAAAGTGAATGTCACACCTAGAATAGAAACAAAATCTCATGAACATGAACTTGGAAAATCAACCTTCTTATTTAATGGTTGAATTGATTATGGTATATATTAACTTATGATGCTTACTTGATCATTGCTTATTTATTTTCAATATGACATTGTGTACTTTATTTTTGTTGGCAGATACAAGAGCCAGTGAAAAACTTAAGTGATGTAGAAGCTTGTTTTCTTTTATAAATGTTCCAAACCACAATTGAAAATTGTTCTCAGTGAAGCATGTTGTATGGTAGCCGAATACCATTGTCTAATGCCAGGTCCGCCGCTTGTATTTGTCAAACAACAACTCTGGCGTACCAGCCTGCAATCCATCCTCTGCACAAGCACTGGTCAGCTGTCACCAGCCAATCAGGTTGCTGTTTACAGTCAAGAAGCAACGTGATTGGCTGCTGACTTTCCCTCCAACAATAGGAGGGGGAGTATCTGATTGGCTGACAGCTGACCAATGGTAATGCGGCAAGGAAAGTACACCAGGGTCATTGGTACTGGTGGGCTGTACAAGTAACAGGCTTAGCATGAGAGAATGCTAAACACAAGACATGTTGAGTAGTGACATGAATGTGTTTGTGTGAAGTCTGCTTCAGTGGTGTACGAGTTTGAAAATTGTTTGTTGGAGACAAAAAAAAATCAAATAAACATTGCTACAAGTCTGTGTTTCAAGCCCTGTTAACATTCATGTTCAAAAATGTTTGTTGTTCACATGAAAATACAGTATTGGGTTGCACATACAAGTACATATACTACATTAGTATACGTTTTCCCATTTGTGATGAGTTAAGAATTCCATTTGTGACTGCAGGAAACTGTTTTTTCAGGTCTTGCCAAATGTTTTAAATCATGCATTATGTGTATGTCTGTATGGTCCATTTTAACACACATGTACCTATCTCCAAGCAGATGTAGGGTCTGGAACTTTGGCTTTTCATCCCTCTTTCTAGTTGTCTGCATTTTTCTCTATTCCCCTTCTATAGAACTACTGGAAAGGTGTTTAGAAGTCTTAAAAAGAGATCATGTAAAACAATGACCTGGTCACTACATCTGCTTGAAGATATGAACATGTATAGCCTTCAAAACATATATATCCTTCAGTGTTGCTGCAATGAGTTTACAAAACTCTCACTTTATTTTTCAATGTATACCCATAACTTTTCAGGTTCAGGGAAGCAGTAGTGTTCACATGACTCTGTGTACACAGTCCGGTACTCTGGAATTCTTCATTACACAAGTAATGTAAACCATACAAGTACAGTAGTGACTACAGTATAGATGCTTAAGCCTACATAATAAAGAATATTCGTTGGTCACATATTCGTCTACTTGGGTCATTTCGTTCTAAGCAACTAAATGTAATTTTATTCTTCAAATGCTGATTTTTCATAATACGATGTAGATACTGAAGCATCCTTTGCAGACGTTTCAGGGGGAAAGGGGGGAGGGCTGATTTTTCCCGGTGCGATAGTAGTTTCCATCTGACTACTGTATGTATTAACCAAGGATATTATATATAGTATCCTTGTATGAACACACTACCCTTAGCCTCTACTAGGCTTCGGGTGGAAAGAGTAGAAATTGGCCAAATAGACAGATATACTGAACACGCAAGTGGAGTTGGTCCGAGAGAGTACATTTTCCCGCACAGGCTTCGGGTGCGTGTTATCTGTCTATTTGGCCAATTTCAACTCCTCTATCCGCCTCCCGAAGCCTGGTAGAGGCTACACTACCCTATCAAGCATTTGGCCATTCAGGTTCAGAAAGCATAAGAAAATTGTTGTTCATTGAGCCTACCTGAAGCTTAGAATAATATTCATGTTTACCTTAGCAGAAGGAAAACATTGCTTTTGCTCAGTTTCTTCTTCTCCAAACACATAAGGTCAATGACTTGGACCAGACTGCTGTCACCATGGTATCTGGTGCTGTAGCAGACACCCTGTGGTATTGGGTTACATTATGTAGCAATGGGAGGACAGAGTTGAAGGGGCTGGTCACCATATGTATATGAATGTGTTTAGTAAGAATTAACAGAGCAGTAGTTAGTTACGCTAGACCATGTGAAGGTAAACATGTATTTGCGTTGCAAATGTTACCTTTCTAGTCGGTTTTATTTTGTGTATGCTGCAAGCTTGAAGGATTTGCTTTAATTTAAAGTTTGATCCGCGGGGACTAATAATTAGGTTTTTATGGTCGCATAGCGAGAATCTGGAATTAGCATACATGTATGCCTGGACGACACTTGTACTACCAGTTCTCACAATCACTGTCCCAAATCCCTCTAGCTCTCAGGCTTTGCAGGTAGTCATCCTGTTTATACAGTACACGCCCAAACCCTGTAGTAGGCATAGTTCCATATTAAAAGAAAAAGCCCCAAACCCTGTAACTTAAGGCTAACCCACAAGGGATCTTGCAGATTCCAAAAATACCGACGCAATTATTCTCAGCTTAACAGTTTTGTTCATTTTTTTCTTTCTTAAATTCTTCTTTTCTCCCTGCAAATCTGTTCCGATTCAACTACCATTGGAAGATGATTTCTGCACGGTCCTTTACAATGAGAAACAGTTGCTCAATACATTGTCTATTCCTAGGCCCAATTTACCTAAACCCTTGCCACGTTTCAGTCTATAGCCTCTACCAGGCTACAGAAGCGGCTGGATAGAGTATAGAAATTGCCCAAATAGACAGATAACATGCCAGGGGAGCTGGTCTGCTAAAGGAGTACATTTGCCGCTCCAGAACGTAGCGACCCCGGACAGCCGCTTCTGAAGCCTGGTAGAGGCTATCAGTCCAAGGAGCTCGAGGTCAAAAATCTTGATTTTTAACCTCTTTGATCAGTCTGTCTAGTTTTCCGGAGACAAAGGTGGGCCACTAAGAGAGTATACAAAGCCCAAAAGCGCGCGTAAAACACTGGGCCACACCCTACATCTGCTTGAAGATTATAGGTTAAATTACTCCCGCACGGGTAGTCTTGTGGGATGTCATTGGTTATATGTCATCTGCTATATGCAAGCCTGAGGGAGGAGACCAATTTTCCGAGCTAGGCGTGAACAATACAACCCGCCGACCTTTTGTTACGTCACCGCTCTTCCATTTTGAATCGACAGCCGAGCCAACACACCTTTCCGACAACACCTGAGACGGTTCCCGTCGTTTCTTTCTCCTTAAGAGGATTTTTAAGGTGAGATTGTTTGACCACAGCGACCATCATGTCTATCAGGCTGCCAGACGGGACGCCTGTTGTGACGAACAGTGCGGCGGAGTCGGGAGGGGACGATGAAATGGCGGGAAAGGCCACACGTGTCGGACGGCACGGGCCCGGCGGCGCCAACACATCCTCGGACCGAGCATCCAGGTACAACCGTCTGTCTGAACTCATGAAGGGGAAACGGGAAGCGTCAACGGCGGCTCAAGCACAGGGGCCAGGCTACAACAGTCGTGCCTACACTGGTTACACACCCACAAACAACACTTACCGATCCGGTTCGTTCATGGCAGGAGGGGCCCAGGGAGGGTACACGGCGGGCTCTACTGGATTTTCCGCGGGTTATAGGTCGGCACCTTCGGGCGGGGGATTCGGAGGCTTTACGGGAGGAGGCAGTGCAGCTGGAGGAAGATCCCGTGCTGCCGAAGTCTTCCCGTCGGTGTTTGGAGGGACCGGCACCGGGGGAGGGTCGTCCTACGCCCGCGCTGGAATGGGTGGAGGTTTCGGTGGCGGCGGACTTGGCGGTGGTCTTGGTGGCGGGCACGCCGGCTTCGCGCAGTCCGGGTTTCACGGTGGTTATTCTGGAGGAGGGTTCGGACAGAACGACTTCACGTCCACCACGGACGGTCTCTTCGACTCCCACCGTCCCCAGAACTTCGGTTCGGGCGGCATGAGGATGGGAGACCCGCTGGACTTTGACGACCTCGACCCGCTGACCCCCATCACCCCGGACATACCCACCTTCCCCGACCACCTCCGCCGACAGCCCGTCGCCGCGGAGACTACCAGGACGTCCTACTTCGACAGGTTCAAAACCAGCGAGTCGAAACAGGCCTCGGAGTTGGTAGCTCAGAACGGGGAAGACCACCTCTTCATCAGTAAAGCCTACATCGAGCTGGAGAGGGGAGGGCGGAAAAAACAGAACCCACTGGTCATTCCAGATCCACCAGCTGAAGATGGTAAGTCCATGTCAATACTTCAGAAAAAGTTTTTACCAACGGTAAAGTTTTTGCTCAGATAATTCGACGTCTTGTATATACATGTAAACATCACGAGATTCAACACTCCAAATTGCTGTACAGTCAAACTTACCCTAGCCAGGGTGCCATCCGATTTGTAACGGCTATCCCGAAAAAAATCGGATGGCACCCAGGCTAAACTTGCCCAAGAAGACCAGGCAGAGGATCTAGAAAATCTGGTCCATATGGACAGGTGGTCACAATAGACAGCGTTCTTAATGTTTGTTTATGTAAATAGGGATATCTATATTTATCGCCAAGGCAAAAAGTGGTCACATTGGCCAGGTGGTTCTTACGTAGAAGTGGTCACTCGTATACAGGTTGGACTGTATGTCTTTTATTCTGCGATGCGTAGAACCCATGCTTAAGTTGGTAGCATCAATTGTTTATTTACATACCAAAGCTTAAGGCGTTTTGCGGTCAGTCCCCGGCCCCATTCACCTTCATGGGAACGTTGTTCCACATATCTTGTTGTTGTTGTTTCACTACACAACCTACGGAAAAGATAACACTACAAATTACTGCAACATTCACTCACGCTTGAAATTCACTCGACCAGCTTTAAAAGACCTCCTATGTTTAAAATCAAATCATGTACGCTCTTAAGCTTGTTTCCTACGGAATTCGTCGCGCGAATAAAGGGGCATAGTCTCTAACAAAACGTCAGCACTTTTGCCTCCTGGTCATTCAAAAATGTCTTTATCGTGTCAATCCAAAATAATTCATGAAGAAATCCTTCAACAGAAAATTGACAGCCTGTCTTTATGCCTTATAGCTATCATTACAACTAGTTGCAAGAGAGAAAATCACTGCTGCACCATTCAAGCTCCTGTCACACATATATAGATGACCACTGCTTCCCGACCTTCTCCCGATCTTGGAACCTGGTTGGGAGCTAGTCGTGAGCAAGGTCATCTCTGGTTGAGAGTTAGTCGGCGAGGTTAATTGCCTATTAGTCGTTAAAATTTGTTTGCGCCAGCGGACTATGCGTCTTGAAAAATTAGTAGTCAGGAAAGTTATATATATTCTTCCTGGGTGCGATCAGATGAGCAAACTGGAGCTAGAATGGGAACTAAGGATTCCAGGCTGCTCCGAGCCACTGCCGACCTTGGTTGGAGAGAATTAGGGAGCAAAGTAGTGTGGACGTCCTGAATGTGTGACAAGGGCTTCAAAAGCATCTCTAAATCCCTTAACAAGTATCCGCTGGAGTTCTCTAAAAGTACCTGAGCGGCATATTTATCGCCAAGGCTTCCATACTGTCTTTTAAAAGGGTATGACTACCAGGTGAACCCTCTTAGAAAACCTTGACCTATTCCTAGTCCAGCAACAGTGCTTTTCAGCCAGGCTGCAGAGGTACATGCTAGCTAATCTCCAAGCAGATCATACGGTGACAAGGCTGTAACCATTGGCCAAGGGAGTGACTCAGTGACCACTAAGTTTTTCCTGGACAGTATTTTGCCCCCGTAGAGATCTGCTTGGAGATTACATGCTAGTCTCTACCAGCATGGCTTCAGAAGCGGCTGGAAAGAGTAGAAATTGGCCAAATAGATACCAGGGGAGTTAGTCCGCGAAAGGAGTACAGTTCAGTGCGGCAAACTGTACCCCTTGGCTTTTGCGGACTAACTCTCCTGGCATGTTATCTGTCTATTTGACCAATTTCTAGCCGCTTCTGAAGCCTGGTAGAGGCTAGAACATGTAACTCCGCTTTCTCTGTGACCGGCTCACATTCTCATTCTGCTGATGTTTTAGACAGTTCTAGGCATGAGGCGTTACTTTGTCATGCCATTACAAATGTTATCTAACTGTAAACAAACGTGTCTAAACAATGATATACACCCCCGACATCATAATCACCATGAACTGTGGTTCCTTTGAATGAAGAAAGACACTCAAAAACACTAAAAACCTGTAACGTTATACTATTAGCTATAAACGTTAAGACGAAAATAAAGTGGGAATACAAGCAGTATAGTGACAACGTAGAAGGGATAGCCTCGACCAGGCTCGCCAGGTTGCTAGAAAAATAGTAGAAATTGTCCAAATAGACTAGTACTGAAGGAATACCAGAGGAGTTAGACGGCTAGAGGGTACAGTTTACAAACACTTGCTAACTTCTCTTGTATACTGTTCAGTGTATTTGGCCAATTTCTACTATTTTTCCAGAAACTTGGGGAGCCTGGCAGAGGCTAAGAGGGGGGTAGACTCGTTCAATTGACTTGCAAAGTTTAGATATAAAACTTAAATTTCATTCAAAAATTGATTGTATTTTTGTTATGATGTAAAGGACTCCAGGAAGATTAGTAGGCCCATAGTGTTTCAATAATGGAGTTTCCTAATAAACATAAACATAAACATAAACATAATCATAAACATTCGATACACAAAATTCCCGAAGTCATGGCACGCGTTGTAAACATCACTTCACACTAAAAGACAAAATCGTCAACTAACAGAGCCTTCTATCGTCTGCTACAATAACAAAGGCGACCTTTGACAAACTATCGTCGTCAGATTTTGCCTCAGGCATGACTGAAACAATCTGACATGGTTCGTTACACAGGTTAAACCGACACAGCGGTTAGCTTTCAAAGTATGGTCTTTCTGTAATTAGGCTTTTTTCAAGCTCTTGGAACAAATAATGCTTATCATAGCACTAGTGCTGCGTACCGGTTCGCTGGACCGGTTCAGGACCGGACCGAATGTTTCGGTTCAAGTCCAAAAAAACCGAAACGTTGAGAACCGGTTTTGGACTTGTTAAAAAAAATAGCACTAACATACATTCCAGTGTTTAAAATACCCGGTCTCGCAGTCTCACCACGCAAGTAATTTTTTCTGTGCGAGACTTATTCCGAAAGCTAGGTTGCCCGGAGCGCAAGTTATTTTTACAGCGGCTGGGTTTACGGCCAGCGGCTTCTGAAATAAACAGTGCCGCGGTCCCGCCTGCTTGATCTCGCCCCGGTCTGCTTGCGGTAACAACGACCCATTTTCCATTGAGAAATGTTCCTTGAGAAGTTTCGTCCGTAGTCAAGTTGCTTTAATGCGCCTATAAACGCAAAAATTCATCCGAAACACGCGGCATTGATTGGCCGGGACGGACGCAAAACATTACCGGCCATCTTAAACCTCGCGAACTCACGTTAGATCTCGCAAAAACACGCGAGGAATACGCAACGCCCCTAGCGACATTGGTGAGACTGCAGCCTAGTGCAGGGTTCAGATATCGGTAGAGAGCCGATAATGAAACAAATTAAATCTAGCACCGCGTTTCCACCGCTATTTTATCTCTTGGGGCGAAATTAAGTACTTCTTTGCTGTTGTTGCTATAAAAAAATTGTACTATTAAAGCTGAAAAAGATTTTTTCTTAAATTATACACTGTATAATACTAGTAGCTTAATAATATGTGTTTACTACTGAGTATAATAATACAGTATTCATTGACTCATGATTATGAAACACCCATATTAGTAATTAGGTCTATATACATTGCATTTGTAGTTCAGCAGTCAGCTCAAATTAATCCAAGGCTTTAGGTAGGCAAGTTGCTTTGCTTACATCATGCCATGGGTTTAGGTCCGGACTTGCAAGTCCGGACCTGAACCTAAACCTCTGGACTCGAGTCCGGACCTGAACCTGAAAATTGGTTTAGGTATGCAGCACTACATAGCACGCATGTATGCTGTTAGTAGACTCCATTTAGAGACTGTGATACTTAGTCACAACTAATCATGGCGCGGTCGTAGGTCGTCGTACGATTTTGATGCCGAACAATTTTCAAGCAGGCTGTGACAGAACTAACCGTCGACAAGGATATAATACAGCCTTTTCAGTAACAAGACAGCTGAATTTTTCAGGACACATGCACGACTATCCCAAGAATGTCCTCAGTTTGTGATCGTGCGGCGATCGTACGACGTACGTCACCGGGTCCTAAGTCTGAGGCTAGAAAGGGAAAACGTGATAGGAGCGTAGCGTACATGTACATGTACATCTACATCTACACTATACTGAGCAAGACCCCTCGCGGGGCATAATGCTCAGGGGAAGCGGTCAAGCCCCATGTAGGTGTATGTCATAGTAGAGCCCCCCCTCCCCCTTCCAGATACTAGTAGGTTACATTCAACGCCCATTTTTGGTCCAGCCCCCCAACTTGACACCACCACCACATCTATAGCTTTATTCAATACACGAATACTAGCCTGGTAACCATTCTATACGGGCCGGCTTAGGACAGTTTTACCAGCCCCAGTCCTACTGAACATAGGCCTTTCTTTCTGACAGCCTATCTTTCCAGTCGGTCTTTTGTTCTGGCAGCCGGCCTTTTTGATTACTGCCATTGAAAAGAGAGCTAATTTTACGTTTATCAGAACGGTTGCTTTTATCATAAACCATCAGTTGAACGCCAATTAGTTGTAGCATTTATGTGAAAAGATATCTGTATAAAAAGCTGCTAGGATATAGCGCATGTAGCACTGTGTCACAACATGTGTGTCTTTGTCTTTACCATTCATATTTTTAACCCTACTTTGCGATGTAACTTGGAAGTGGATATATGATCGTTTGTTTACAATCCGCAAGTTGACTAGTCAGGATAATTACAAGTTGTCAGCTGAACAATTACCAAACCAGTCTGCAAGACTGATCCAGACACAGAGGTCTTTGATTTATAGGACTGTAACAGAAGCAGGTCAAATCGGAATGACATAAACAGGCTACAGAATTTGTCTGCCGTAAAAGTATATATTGTTTTGATGGCAGATGACGGATTGAGGGCAGCACAGAAGTCACTGGTGCAACAGGTGGCACAAGGGTCGTCTCGTGGCGTACCCGTGGTTTCCGCTAGATGTCGCTCCTTCACTGCATTGCATTGTGGTTTGCTTGTCGTTGGGTTTCGAGGGAGGCAACGACAGAGCCGAGCGAGCATCGGACAGGATCTATGGCAGCATTTTTGTCCTCAAAACGACTGGATTTTGTACGATTTTTTTCCAAGAATGCCTTCAATTTTCTGCCGTAAACGAATGTGCGAAGTGCTCTAACTTGGTCGCCTTGTCTACTTAGATTTTTGAACTCCATTTCTCAAAACTGAGTAACAGAATGTCGCATCAGAAGGTCCTGACTTACTGGGAAGCTTCGTGTGCACTGACCGTCTGACACTGTCAAACGTGTGGCAATTTGCTGACGACTTTTCAGTACGATATCTAAGATACACAAACAAGGTCGAAGGGATCAGCCTTTTAAAAGAAGTACCTCAGGTGTTACTAATCTCCAGCTTCTTTTCACAGGTAAGGCAACTTGTTTGTGTTCCGCCTGTCTTCCGCACAAGGAAAATCCACCCGTAGAGCAAGCAACGGAAGACTTTTCAAAAACCGAACAAATCCTTTGTCGCAACATCGCTCAGTCTGTCTCTGCACCGTGTCTTAAAGCATGTTCGGAAGGATTTCTTGTTTTTTGTCCTTCAATTTGGCCTGTGTTACTGGAAAGGCAGCTTAACAATAGCATGCGCATGTATCAGGTTCCAAATGTGGTATGAAAAGTACTAGTTTCCCTATCTATCCACTCAAATTGTCCGTTCTTTGAGTCGGGGCCACACTTGTAACAACCTTCGGCCAAATATGTTAAACGCCAGAAGTTCACCGAATTTCAAAATTGCCAAATAGTATATTTGTTTTGCCTAATAATCTACCCTGTTACATTGGGCGGGGCTCTGTGGTTCCGTAATGGTGCCAAAAATGTCCTTTTTAGATCTAGAGCTCAGTGCAGGCTCGTTGGTAGTCTCTATCAGACCTCTTTGTGGACCGAAAAGATGTAGAAATTGCCCAAAATAGAAGGGCTTATCAGAGAACATCTTAAGAACATCTTATCAGAGGGCTTGGTACAAATTTGTCCGTCGAAGTTGCAAATAGTATTCCTATGCCCGACTAACTACTCTGGCCAATTTCGTCTATTTTTTCAGCAATCTACGGAAACTTGTTGAGACTAGTCAGCATCCAGAACATTGGGCTTGTTCAGCTTTGTTCCGCCTGATTTCCAGGCTATCGTCGAGGCTTTAATGCCTCAAATCAGCACCTAGACTGGCGGTAAAGCCCCATTCACACATAGCCGACCGTGGCAACCCGACCTTCTCCAGACCATGGTTGGGAGTTTATTTGTCCTGAGCAAGGTCATCTATGGTTGGGAGATGGTCGGCGAGGTTGCCTTCTAGTCTTTAAAAGTCGTCCACGCCAGCCGGCCATGGTTGGCTGGTGGTTGGCTGATGTTCGAGAGTAGGTCGGAGCGTGGTTGGCAGTGAAATATGACTGAAATTTAACTCAAATTCAATTCCATTCTTATAGAAAGGTAGGCGTGGCCTAACTCTGGTCAGACTGCTCCAGAACTTCAGCCAACCTTGGTCGGCTGGTGTTCGGCAGAAGGTTCTGAATGTGTGACAGGGGCTTAATACAGCGTGAACGGCGTTAAAGGTTATTCCCACATTGATAAGCCTCATGTACAATGTAAAGTTTTCGCCCCCAGAGTCCTTTAACCTTGTCTACGACACGCCTGCACATACCGACATGGAAACGTTACACCACAGTTTTCACTGGGACATAGCGGTGCAAATTAGCCGCGTCTTTGTTCTGATTGTGTCACCAAGACTTTGTGTCTAATATGTCATCAGTCTTGGCCATTCTAAATGGCAAGATGGGAGGGGTGTGGGGCAACCCTCTTAAAGGCATCCAATGCAATTTCAGGGTGGCAAAACAAAAAAAATATTCTAGATTAGGAAATGTGTCTGATATTGATATTTACTGCCATTTCTTAGCAAATTTTCGTCATCATTTCATACTTGAACCGTTTGAAATAACCCCAAAATAAGCTGCACGAGGAGTCTCTATTTTATGGGTACCGAGTATAAGTAGCTAGAACCAGCCTACAATACAAAACAAGATACTTTTTTCTGTCAGCGACATCGCATTTTTGCCTCACAGATATCAGTATGCTATGGGATAGGATTTATGCAACTTACTACATCAAAAGAAAGACCAGAAAATGTATTGAATTTGAAATCGGAAAACAAAAACGATTTAACAAACAGTGAATTCCTAATGGGGTCGCTTCCTGGCCAAACCCAAAGGGCACTGGACGCCATTACCGCGAGTGGGCCGTGCCATTCTCGCTAGCAACTAATGGGGATAAGACTAAGGACATGATCGTCAGCGCGAGGAGAAGGGAGAATGTCCCTGTGCCCCCACACCCTACTGTAGATGGCAAGCTGATCCAAAGGGTTACTTCGTTCAAACTACTTGGCGTACATATCTCTGCTGACCTTACATGGGACGCTCATGTTCAGTATATGTTATCCAAGACCCGACCCCGAATCTATTATCTTGCTGCCGCCAGGAAAGCTGGACTTCCCGCGGACGTACTCACTCAGATATACCTGTCTTTCATCCGCCCGATCTTGGAATACGCTAGTCCTGTATGGGGAGGACTGCCCATTCGCCTGACTCACATTCTCGAAGGAGTACAAAAGCGCTGCTGCAGAATCATGGGCATCCCTCCGAACTCCTTACCTACCTTGGCGTCCAGGCGTGACCAGGCAACACTACGTGTCTTCCGGAGTATCCTAGATGATAAGGATAACCCACTGAACTGTTTTATATCCTGTCCATTGCATAGTGGCTATGACCTCCGTCGAGTTAGACGTGTCATGACTTCACATAGTCGTACTAAGAGACATGAACAGTCATTCTTCCCCAGAGCCATTAAGCTGTACAACATGAGCTAAGCGATAAGAACTGATATACTTGCTGTTTATATTTGTTCGCTTTTTTGCTGTTTTTATACATGTTCAATAATGTCCGTTTTTAATATAATAATGTACCGTTTTAATTCGTGTTCCTGAGAGCCCAGTGTTTTTACTGCATCTTGATGTAACTGTCAACGTATTTCATGGCACAAATTTATTTGTACAGGCAAGTTGACTGCAATAAAACTGAATTATAAATTATGAAATTATAAAAAGTTGGTATATTTTTTGTAACAAAATGCCCTCTCTTAAAGATGGTAGGAATAGGCTTGGACACTACGGCGTTCGTTGTGTATTTGTATTTGTATGCTTATGTTTGCCGTGTGTGTTTACGTAGAGGATATAGACCTGTTACCCCATGAAAAAAAACATCACCACTCTTAACAATGTTACCCTGGAACCCTTCACTATGATACTCGCAAGTTTTCGCCCAATGCCTATCAAACATTACCAAACCTCGTCTTCTTGTTTGGTTTATTGTTCGCTTGTTTTAGTAGTACTTTAGGGAAATGCGTATAGCTTTGTAGGTTTACTAGTATCTCCAGTGTCCTTACTTTTCTGATGTGTTTTAGTTTGATCTTGGATTTTTAAAAGAGTTGAAAACAGCGGCATGTTGGATTGACGTCATCCGGATGTAACCGTCCGGATCCGTATACAAGTAGTCTTGTACGTCTTTGCGCATGATCACTAGTCCTCGATCCCTGCCAAACGCAAAGGAAGAGACGAAGCAGTGTCGGAGACTCTACTGCTATCTCTGAAGTCACCACCATGCCGCCTGTTCCACGTAACACTCGCGTCCTGGGGCGCTGGCGCAGCAGCCCGTGGCTGGACAGTGCTGGGATGGGGGTGGGCCCGGCCGTGTCCGGTACGCTGGGGTGGCTGTGGGGAGTCGTGTCGCGGGTCTGGAGCCCTCCCGCTCCCGGCGAACCCACCCCGCCGAGGCCCATCATCACCCTGCCCGAGACCGAAGGTTGGTCTTGTCCTTGTAATTATAGCAGACCCTTGTCGTATGCCTCCTAGGCCTACTGTATCCAGAACCGTGTTTTATCCAGGACCATGCCCCAGCACGGTTCTGGATAGTATTCCACGCGTATTCAGAACCCCACGCGTATTCAGAACCGTGCCTGGGGCAAAGCTACATGTACGTCCTAGGATAGGAGACTATCCAGAACCGCGCCTGATCCTACCCAACCCATTCATGCATAGAACTAGATAGGCTCGATTCTGGATACAATACCTTCAATTCAACCTGTCGGGGACCTTGTCCACTTAGTCATTCAAGGACTTTAAATCCCAGTTATAAGCTTTAAGCTCTAAGAAGAGGCTTTTATTGAACGCCCTAAGAGGGGTAAACAAGCGGTGTTGTGTCTAAGACCCTCCGGGTCCACGTAACTGACACCTGTCAATGCGCTTTTGTCTGTTCGGCAGAAGGGAGCGGGATCCTAAGTGCTTTTCGGGGTCATCCTCAGAAACGTCTGGGAAGACTATGCTCTGGGTAGTGATGGTTGTCTATCTAATCTAACAGTATTCGTTATTTGGGTGTGATGTTTGACGGATATCCACATCCTTAAACATGTGTCCGTAAACGTTTAGGGTCTGTCGTTCAATGGCACACCTTTCACGGTGTACTACACCTAGTGCTTTTCGGGGTCATTACCAGAAACTTGTCACGGGAAGACTATGCTGGGTAGGGTTTGTTATATATGCAATCTAACAGTGTTCGCTATTTGGGTGTGTCCGTAAACATTTAGGGTGTCTCGTTCAATGACACACCTTTTACAGTGTACCACACCTAGGGTCCTTTCCACTCAACCAAACCTCCTTAATATCCTCACTTTCTGAGAATATGTATTGAACAATTTCCATATCTTTTCTTTGCTCACCTCTCGAAATTTTCCTATTCTTGATATCACTGCACTGCAAAACAAATCCGATCTTTAAGTATACCTTAAAGCATGCGTAAAGGTCCACAGTTTTTCTAATCGAAGAAATAGAAACTTTACGCATGCTTTAAGCTGTGCTTAAAGATGAAATTCTATACAGTTCTGGTACAGCAGTTGAATGTTACCTCACTCATCCTACCAAGAATACGCTCAAACTTAAAGCGTTACTTTGATGAGCTTTTAAATTTGCAAGTTATCGGCTGAAATTGTCTACGATTACGTAGTAATGGCGCGCCATCGTAGCCATAGCAGCAACTGTAATTTCTACACCTTCCTGTCATCTTCTTTACCGCCCCACATGGAGGTATCGTTTTCAGTTTGTGTGTGTTTGTGTGTGTGTTTGGGGTAGGTAGGCGTGTTTGAATGCGGTAGAGTGGCAGGAAGGGAGGGGGAGATTTTGTAACCGCAGATTGACAGGAAGGTCCACCCACACAGTTACTGCAAGTGCCCGGGGGTACCCACTTAGGGCTTGTCACGACAAGTTAGGTTTGTGCACGTCCAGCTTCTACACCTGCACGGTTTCTGTCCTAGGCCCATCGTAGTACGTTGGTTGTGCCAAGAAATTCACAAAAACTCTAGATACTTTCCATAGGTTTGAAATCTCTGATTTCTTGTTGCTTTATGCATGCAGAACAGTGCCTGTCTAGTACTATGTCTGAATGGGTTAGGGTTAGGATCAGACACGGTTCTGGATAGTCTTCGCGTATTCAAAAACGTAGATTTGTCCCAGGCACGGTTCTGGATAAGCGTGGACTATACTAGTATCCAGAACCGTGCCTGAGCATGGTTCTGGATAAAGCACGCTTCTGGATATATCAACAGAGACCGAATGCCGTATTCTGCAGCTGATGACCCACTTTTTCCGCCACGTGTTCGCACGGAAGGTTCGTCGGAAGTCACGACCAACAGCCAGATTTTTGGACCGTGAACTCCAGTCTGAGATCGACGGACTGTAAACATGGGAGGGGCAGCAAAGGTTTTTTGTCATCCGTTTGCTTTTTATCTATTTTTATCTTCATACCTGGAGGCGCAAAGCAAGCTCGACGACTCAGTTAACTTATAGTGCAGTCACATTCGTCGTAGGCCGTCGTGCGATTTTGATGTCGTAGTCTTTTCAAACAGGTCGTGACAGGACCAACCACCGACAGAAAGACAACTTTGCGTCACAAGACAGCTGCATTCCGTATATATATACAACACATGCACAACTATATATCCCAAGCATGCCCTCAGTTTGCGATCGTACAACAATAGTACGACAATCGTACGACGTATGTGACCTGGCCCATAGCCTCGCACACACGGCATACCTTTTTTTCAACAAGCGTTCGCGTGCTTGTCAACGTATAAGGGTAAGAACATTACCCAGTCCAGCCCCAAAAACAAGCCGTCTTTTAGCCATGTTGACGTTGTCTACATCAAGTGGAAGTGAAACGGCTGTGTAGAGCGTGTGTCACACATGGCCGACCATGGCCTTCCGACCTTCTCCAGACATGGTTGGGAGTTAGTGGTGAACAAGGTCATTTGTGGTTGGGAGTTGGTCGGCAAGGCTGCCTACTAGCCTTTAAAAGGTGCCTACGCCAGCCGACTATAAATTTTGAAAAATCAAATTCTGGAAAGTCACATTCTGCTTGAATGAGATCAGAGCAGCGAACTGGAGCTAGAATAGGATGGATTCCAAGCTACTCCCAACCCAGCGACGACCTTGGTTGGGGAGTGGTCGGGAGCAAAGTCGTGGGATGGTCCTGAATGTGTGACGGGGGCTACATATGTACATGTACTCCCAACCCAACCCAGCACCCACCTTGGTTGGGGAGTGGTCGAGAGCAAAGTCGTGGGAAATTAAAGTTCTGAATGTGTTAGAATGGGGTAGATTCCAGGCTACTCCCAACTCAGCACCGACCTTGGTTGGAGAGTGGTCGGGAACAAAGTCGTGGGAAGGTCTCGAATGTGTGACGGGGGCTTGAACCTACCTAGACGGTCTGTTGCACCACTTCCAGACCTGTATCAGTGTTTACCTTGTCCTTGCTCACTCTACAAATAAATCACTCGACATCGTATTGACCTTTGGTTCACCTTTATGACATCATCAATACTTCAAATTTACAACTGTAAATCTTGGTATGACTTTGGAGTAAGTTCTAGATTAAACTATTATATTATTATGGGTTGGGTGTGTCTGGGTGTAGTACATGATTTCAATGTCACTTAACATCTCTTAAGCTTGTTCAAATATTGGCGCTGGCACTGTGTACTTACGTACGGGCATGCACCTGTTGTATATGTATACATAGAGAGACAGACAGACGGACAGACTAGAAAAGGTCATGTTTGGTCTTATCATTAGCGTAGGTTTTAAATATTCCGAGATAAGGTGGTAGGACTTTATGACGCTAATTAATCAAGCGCCCCCGCAGACCGGAAGACCAACGCGTTCTAGAGAAGTTTTTGAAACAAAACTATTGCTGTTGTAATACAGGAGTCAATTCCAACCTTTCATGGCACAGAAGTAGATCCACCAGAATGACAGCGAGGGTTCAAGAAACAGTAAAATTTAGCCAAATAGGAAGAATAATTGGTCAGAGGAGTTTAGCCACCGTAGAGCTCATTTGCCCACGCAGTTAAGGGGAAAATGAACAGTGACCAACCCACTCCCTCGGCAAGTATTTGCCGAATTCTACTATCCTAACCCCCTTAGAAGGCCTGGTGGAGGCTAGCACAGAAGGATTGTTCGAGTGGTCAGTGAGAGATTGAAGAGTCACCGAGCTGACACGATATTTTCTGACAAGGTGCAACTTTTGAATGTGTCGGGAGCCCGCTATGTTTTGCCCGCTTTGGCATTCCTACATGTTTGTTCGGTTTGTTGGTAAGCCCACGTGAAGGCCAGACGGGCCTTCAAGATTGTACAACACATGGCACATATGTAAGTTTGATTGCGTTTCAGCATTGTCAGTATAGTAGGGAGCTCCCAGCACCATGCAGTCAGCAGCTCAGGCTTTGTTTTCTAGATATCGAAGTATTTCTAGGTATCGACGGAAGTTGGTCAAGGAAAGAAGGGTACGCGTCGGTGCTACGACTCTTTGTCCCTGTGTACACATCTGACGTGGGTGTTTTCTGATATATTAGTCTGTGTAAAGTTTGCCGAGGCGCCTTATATAACACACACATACAGTACACGGCCGCGGGTACGTCCCACAACATGTCCCACAACACTTACATCCGCGGGCGCCGGGCCCGTAGCCCCTTACCTACGGGGAACGGTCGCCGCTCCCCCCGCCGGCTTGCTCCACACGGCTGGCCCTTCCGTGATTATGATTCGGGCTCGGACGACGAGTGGGACGGATTCGGGGGGTTTCACAACCTGTCGGTCAACGTAGCGGCGATCCTCGAGGCCAACAGGGGGCCGGGATGGGGGTGGGGGAACGGGAGTCCCTCGGGATGGCATCACGTCAGCAGCCAACCCCGGCCCTGGTGGGAGACGCTCGGCTCGGCTGGGAATACCGGGCGCTGGCCCGTCCGCCCTGGGGCGGGGTCTCGTCCCCTCCCGGATCCAGACCGCCCAAGCCCCGGTCGGCCAGTCGTCGAGGATTCAGGTTGGTGCCCCCATGCGCTACATGTACATTTCTAGACGGCTGGTTTCGACTGTTGCTGGACGACAATATGAAAGACCTTGCCGTTTTTCTTCATATCTTTTATTTTAATATGCATGTAACGAAAGTATCAGGACTCTAAAGACAAATCTAACGGCATATTTTGTCAGTAGTTCTTGGTATATGCCCACACTGTTCTTCTCTCACTTTCTGGAATCTTTGCAGCGAATATGCGCGCGTAGGTTGGGTACGTCTGACGATCAAATGGTAAATGGACCCTTATAACAACAGTGCATGTATATATACGCACAGAATTCACTTTAAAACCGAGTAGTTGCTTTTCATAAACTCAAAACACCAAGGTGTCACACTGGGCGTTTCTCTTAAGGATATTGCCACGCCCCCTCACCGACGTAGTTTACCTATAGGTGACCTCTTGTCTTACATGTCGTCCTTTTCTTTACAGTACTGGCGGAACATCCGCTATACGTATACCTTGATAGTCGTCATGCATAGCTTTTTATTGTGTCTATTGCCACGATTTCTGTGGAAAAAAACACAGCACCGACTTCCTAAGAAGTACGCGGAATAAGTGTGTTTTGCAGTGAAGAACCGAAGACTTGAAATCTAGGTCGACAGAATGTATACAGTACGTTTGATGTGCAAATATTTTTCTAACAAATACAGGGCCGTGTTACATTCGGACAGACGGGAGGGAAGCAGACATAATAAGGCCAGACATTACGCTTGAGATCTGGCACGAAGAAAAGGTAAATGAAGTAGTCAGGTGTTGGTCGACTTGGTATCTTGTGGTGCCGCCCGTTTTGTAAACTAAAAGCCTCGTTGACTGAAGTCAAAAAGGGTGCCGCAGGACTATTCTACTTTATGTTGTAGGGGGTTTGAACTCGGAGCAATCTGACATTTTGTTTTTGTTTCTCTATTTCTCTTGTTCTTGGGACCAAAAGATGATCGGCATCAGATCAACTTTGCTATGAGAGACTGACTTTTTCACCAAACACTCATCAAAACATTCATCTCGATTAAAAGCCATTTCAGAAATGTTGAGTGTAGCTATTCGAGTATGCAAGTAAGTAAAATGACGACTTTCGATACTCATAGAATAACTTCACCACGTTTAGATGTAATCGGCATCTTAATAGACTGCAGTTACTGCCTTTCTTTGTTAGATAGGAGTCATCATCATCATCGGTCGGCTGCTGCGCAGGCGACTGCAAAAGCCCTCCACTGCCCCTTGTCGCGAGCAAGGTTGGCTATCTGTTTTTTCTGACAGTTGATTGTAGTTGTCTCCCAGCAGTTGTTGGACATACTGGAAGTAGGAGGTAGGCTGTCGTCCTCGTTTGAGTCTGCCAGGTAGGAGTACGTACATGTAGTCCTATTGTTCTAGCCCTTACCGTAGACCTTAGATCTTCCCACAGCAGAGTTTGCGCTCTCATAGCCCAAATTCATAGTCCATGTTCAAGGTCATGAAAATAGCTGTGACATGGTGGAATGAATTTCATTTCCTTGGATTGGATTGTGGTTTGGGGAAAATAGCAAATGCTTTATGGTCTGGTGGCGTTACCTTTTAAGCTGCATTATGTAACATTATATATGTAGGACGATACAAAAAGTCAACTTTCTGGTCATTTCTTTGCAAAGTACGTTGAATCAGTCCTACTCCATTGCAAATACGTGTCATTCTGGAAGGCGGAGGAGCCAAAATGGTGTACACCATACGAGTGTGTTTGAAAGCTGAAAACACAACTGTTAGCCATGTTTGTTTACATTCTGATATTTTGTGGTGGTGCCACAAAATAAGAAAGCCTCATGCGGGCTGTTTTAAAGCCATCCATAAATATCATAAATGTGAGATAATTACACAAATATGTTGAAAAGTGGAAGTGATGACCATCACCTGAAGATTTTTTTCAATTAAAATATTTCAATTTTTGGTGCAAAAATGTTACATAATGCCCCTTTAAATGTCAAGAAAACGGATAGACAGTCTACTTGACGGACTCTCGCTTTCAACCATCCTTATTATGATTTATTATAGAGAAAAAGGCTTGAGTGGAAGGAATGTGCGTTTTGGCAGAACGATGTCTACTTCGTTTGAATTCACACGATTGACCGAGCTGGTATTTATTCTAGACTTGTTCTGTACTGGTCGACCTCGCAGTCAATGTTTGCGTACACAAGCAGGGGATACGGACGGGGAGGGGGACCTTGGGCCATGTTGATTTGATTAAATGGATGACATCCTCTGAAAACCCAATACTGATGCGAGCGCGCGAATGATAAAAACATTGGGCCAAAAAAAGCTTCCTTCGTTGTGAAATCTAAGTGGTCAAGAAGGTTGAGCAAATATGACTAAACACACAGAGTATTGTATGGCGAAAAACAGACTCTTCGTTTTCATTTCTTCACATTTTCTTCTTTTCCTTTGGAATTGATTTTGGCATTCTACGACATTAGCATAGTTTTCCAATATTTTTTTTGTAATTTACGGCACATATTTGCTCATTTTCCAACTGCTTTGTACGATTTAAACGGACGAAAATTCATTTGCGCGCGGATGCCATCCATATAATCAAATCAACATGGCCGTAGAATCCTAGTAGATTTCAGGTGGTGTGTTTTTCGTAGGCCACGGTTGAGTTGTCTTCTATGTCCCTGTCATGGCTGAGATGATGAAAAGAAATCGGTAAGTGGTTTGACGTTCTAGTTCATGGAAGAGCAGCTACCCCAAAACAGACGTCCGCCCACGATACTTGCTGTTACGCCTTTTGCGAATGGGGGGGGGGGGCGTACTTCGTCTAATCTCCAAGCAGATGTAGGGTCCGGATTGTTTTACAAGTGTTGTTGCGGCATCGTGTACGTCTTGCGCATGGTCGGCGTTTTTGTCTCTTCGCCGCCGGACCCTACATCTGCTTGGATCTGAGATCTGAATACGACTTCCAGTTTGAAAGTCCAAGCGACCGAGTTAATTGACCCACAGCACAATACTACATTGTCTTCAATACCATATTGTGAAGTTTTCTTCGGTGCATGGTTCCTTGAAGACGTCGTTGGCGTCTAGGCATGCATAGTGAAGCCCGTAAGAAGATATGTACAAGTCTGCAGTCAAATCAGACTCATCATATGTAGTTCCTGTCTTCCAAGAGTCTAGCTGGTGGCTAGGATCCGAAGGCTATGGATCGGTTACACCGGCTATACAGATGCAGTTACAGAGCCAAAGAGCCGTCCTATTGTGCGAGAGCATCTACGTGGGCATGAAAAAAAAACGCTGGCTATCCACGAGCTTCGGGTACTTGTCTTTCTTAATGGAATGTGGATGGGGGGAGCACAACGACACTGTATATGTAAGCTGACAAGAGACAATTGAGAAAACTGATAGCCCGCCTTAGTATATGTCATGTAGATACGCAGCAACCATATAATTGTGACGACAGTATTATGAATTGTCGCTCACAGACCCCCTCAAGCTGTACATAAATAATGCACATATCTCAAATGTTCACAAGATTTTTTCGCGGTACTTTATGTTAGCGGTTTTCGCGGTCACTTACGTACCGCGAACTTATCATTACCGTGAACAAATAATTCGCCGACTTTCTTTTTGCTGCACCTGCCGCCACCGCGAACGTATAGTTCCGCGAACATGTCCATTTTTCTCAGACCGCGAACTTTTGCTACCGCGAACATAAGGTGATTTACGGTAATTGATTTTTTTTCCTTCTCACTGACTCTGGGGACGGAACGTAGCAAAAACACGTTGTCCGTGGTGACTACCTTAAGTGTCTTGCAAGGACTACGCCCACAAGAAATCGTGTATTGGATGCTCCGCCCACCCGTTTCCCGTCGTTTCCTTTGAAATGTTCACGCACCGTGCGCTGTCTGGCTGTGAGAATGTCGTTGTACGAGTTGTGCTAGTGGAACGGTAGGCCGTGTGTTTGGTACTAACTTTCCCTCGGGTAGTATTCCCGCCACGTTTGGTGCTACGTCTGGCTCCGCTGTGACTGTGATCTATTGTTTCGGAGGGTTTGGTAAGCATCAGGGATAAGTTCAGGCGGAGAAGCTGTGTTTAGAGCTTGCAAAGCGTGTTCGACAAAACGTGACTCAGGAGAAACGTCAAGATGTACAACCGACCATACACACGGTACTCCTTCGCGTACGGCGGCAACAGCGACCGCTCGCCTTCCGTGTATTCATCGGCAGGGAGAAGCGGATGGCAGGGGAGTCGTTTCACCACGGGCGGCTCATCCCTCTATTCCAACGGGTACGACTATCCAGACGGCGGCGGTGTGTCCTCGTGGAGTCGCCCCAGCGGCAGGACGAGCGCTCCCTCGTCCGTCGGGAGGTTTCACTTCAACGGGCCGAGGACAACCAGCTCGGCAGGCGGCGCGGGTTCGTACCTCAGCAAGCCGTCGGGAGGTTCCGGGTTCAACTGGTGGGGCACGTCCACCAGCACCGGGCGACGGCCACAGCGCCCAGGGAACAGCTTTGAACTCAAACCCGTATCAGGTACGGCACTTTCAAGCGCTAAGAATTGGCAACGCTACTGGCTATGCGTGAACGAGCGGTGAAGAGGTTGCAGACCTCGAAACCACCTGTTCGTTAATCTTGTTGATTGGTGCCTTCGCAAGCTAGTAGCTTCGTGTTTTTTTTTTAATTCCTTGTCTGTTACCAAGTGTATGTGTACCAAAACAGGCAGTTTATTCCATAACTAAGCAAAGAATTTCCCATTTTCAGGGCGTATGGTTGGTTATGTGAAGAACGTATCTGTGACTCGGAAATGTTTCGAAGAAATTCGTAAAGTAAGCAACTGCCAAACTTGTGTTCAGATCTAACTGTGTGACGCTGTGTTTTTTCGGAGTGCATGCAGAAGCCCGTTTAACCTGATTTGGCCAGACACTTACGGTTTAAAATCTCATTATCTGCAGAAAGATAACATCTCCACAATCTCTTCGCATCGTGTAACATATTACATACATGTCTGCCTACGCCCAAAGGACAAAAGACTAGAACACACCCTTATCAAAAACAATGCGTCGATAATCACCACCCATACCCTCAAATGACCCTCAAGTACTAGTATTAGACATCGTTGGGAAGATTATGCACATAGCTGCATGTGCTCGTAAAAGGTTGCCATTGTGTGCATAGTGAGTTATGGTTCGTTTGGCTTTTTAGTTTTTTGAGAAAGGGCTTTCCATTTTCGAGAACCCAACGTTAACGTGGTCGCGAATCTAGATCAACCCCGTGCCTAGGCGAATCCAGATTCGGACCGTGAACCCTGGTATGAACGAGTATGAACGGGGGTCTTGGTTGTTACACCCCCCTCCCCCTGACTGAAGCAACGGCCCATGTCCAAATTCTCAACCCACACAGGCATTAGCGATTTTATCTTCATTCCACGTACGCTTAAGTGTTTGTCATTTCTTCTTTCTAGTGTGCAAGACGGAGAACGTAGTACAAATGTGTTCCTGCTTGTCCTGACAACTCAGAGCCTAGCTGTTCTACAATAACCTTGTTTAGAATGCAGCACACGCTTGTTAAGATGTTTCAAACCCATGTTTATGGGCGGTTACGGAGCGTGACAGTGAACCAAGTGTGAAAGGTCACCCCCTTTTCTGCACTGTATCAAATTATGCTCTTCGTCCAGACTGGTAGTTTTGTAGGTGTGCATTCAGAAGCCGTTTGTTAGAATTCAAGAAGCGAGTCTAACCAATAACATATCTCTATGCTCTGCACGTTTTTGGATATAGATGAGGTTTTTGCTCACAGCATGCCCATAACCTTCTTGCTCACAGTAGCTTCCAAACTCTTTGACCCCTGTCGAGACAACGCTTTGGAAAAGACGGTCATATTCAAGTTCACGGTGTTGGTGGTTTGTATGCATCGCTACAGCCATATCATTCATTGCCTTCTCTATTCACAGTGGAGAATTCAAACCATCTTCTGTTGCCTGTTCACAGACATATGTAGTCTTCTATGTGACATGACTACAACTGTTTGCTTGTGTGTGTACAGGCCAGTGTTGACATGGCATGCACGATGTGGCTCAATTACTTGGAAAGACAATAATGGAGGATGTCGCTAGATGACGCTTGTGTATAGCCACACGTTTCTTTCACTTGATGGTATACAAATGTATATGGAGCAGGTAAGTATCCAAATATCAGGAACAAGGAAGACGTTTGGGACTTAAATGATTTATTTTACAACTTATATCATATCCATACGTAGAATCGAGAATTTCACCCATGCATTCTCGTAGTATATGACACGATATTCTTACCGAAATCCTACAATATCAGGCTTACTCAATGAACTGAATATATCTGGTATGAACTGCTATAGATTAGGAAAGCTTTATTAGATACGCCTCGCGAATGGATGGCGTTAGAATACTGAAAACTGTACTTACTAAGGTTTTATGAAGACTTGACAGTTGTATAGGAATACAATGTCTTGCTCACAGAAGTTGCGTGAGTTTACATGGTTAACTCGTAGTTGGAGTGAGGGCATGACCCTGTCCTTATTCTTCATAACCAGCCAGTATTAGTACGCGCCGTGCTTCCAACAAGACACAAAGGATAAGCTATTAGGCTTGTGGCAAACTATTACGTCAAAGCCCTGAAGGTTTAAAGTCTTTATCTATCCGTTTTAAATAATCATTGGCTGAACATTGTGCTGTTATGCTAACTGCAAAGACAATTCAGAGCAGCAACACTGTATATCATATACTGTTGTGAGTTGAATTTTCATATCAGTGGCACCTTTGTTTGCTAGGTGCAGACATCTTAGTTTTTAGAAATATAGTTAGTGTGATTTTCAAATCAAATGGGGGTAAATCAGGTCTGTCCAAGCAAAAGTTGTTTATCCACATTCCTGCCATTTTATCAGCCAAGCACTGGCGATATTCAAACTTGTATACGAGTGGTATTTTGGCTATTTGTAGAAAAGTTGTCTACGTTCACCGTGTAACTAGACGTTTGTTCGAGACTTGAGCGGGGAGTCCGTCTGCCTTGATGGCTGCCGGAGTGTGCAGGGGTGGAGAGTAGAATGGACGACCTGTTCAGCCTGTGCCGCTCGGGTCCTGACGTGGAGGTGGTGGGAGGGGGAGGATATAACACCGTCACGGAAGGCCGTTTTCCGGGGGAGATTCCGGTTCTCGTTCCGGATAGCGACGACAGTAAGTCGGCAGGACTTGGTCTTGGCTAGCCTTTGGTTTGGTCTTGAGTCTTGGCGAGCTTCTTTTTCTTTTTTTTCTGTAGGTCATGCATCCAAGTAGTACAAAACTGTCTCACAGATGACGCGGGAATGTAGACACGTTTTGCCTGAAGCAAGATTGCAATTTGTAAATATCCGCTAGGGGTGGACACGAGACGATATTTTGGCGACTGCCAAGGGGCGAAGATATCGAGTTCTTGCTCAAAAAGTGAGGCCTCAATTCTTTTGTGACAGCCACGCGAGCTACAAAGAGTGATTTTGAAAAATGCCACCACCCCCGCGAGTGTGTTTAGTGGTATAACCTTAAATTTACTGAGAAAAGAAATACGACACTTGGAGCGTCACGGTCAGAAATGACCCCAAACATACTAAAAAGAACATTATATTTACGTTAGACGTGCCATTGTCTTTGTTGTCATGGAGGGAGTCACTGGTTGTTCAGCACAACAGGTAGTTTGCAAGTAGCGCAGCATCTGTACTTCATATTGAAGTTAATTTCTCCATAATTCTCAGCCAAAAATGACTATTTTACAATTCTCAGCCAAAAATTATTCTTTTACTTTCGTGCTTTCCTTTTTTTATGATCAGAGTAAAGCAGAATACGTGGAGAATAACTAGTAGATCGATTGATCGTAGATTAAATGCACGAAACAGACCCCTACAAAATATGCATATCATACACGAAACCTGCAGGCGCTCAAATGAGATGATAGCCTGGATGCCAGACTGTTCTCAGGGCCAGTACACAGGCCAGCCTCTAGTTAGACCCTGAGAAGCAGGGTTACTCAGGGTCTAACTGAGGGGGCCTATGGTAAAATTTCCTGGGGACATGTTGGCCCTGGAGCCGAGGAGCTAGCCTGTGCAAAGGCCCTGGCAACAGTCTTGCACCCAGGCTAATAAGATCATTGGTTCTTTAATTTATATATGTGTAGTATGAAAACATTTCCCTCCTTAGACATTATTCTACCATTAACACCATAGTATTTAAGGAGACACCCTATTTGTTAACTCATCTGTGTAATTCACACACACCTGAGTGAGGCCAACCTTCGTGTTTGTTGCTATCGTTGCCATGACGACATTAATAATGATCGATTGGCAATTCCACCGTCTTTGTTGTCATGTTGTGACAGATCTGAGAACAGAGACGTGTTCGCAGTGACAAGCTAAAGACAATGTACAGGGTAGCGGTGCTCCGTAACCTTTTGTGGCTTCGTGTTTCTTCTCGGGACTGTTTTCGACGTTGGGCGTTTTTGTAGTAGGGGCACGGCCGAGCCAGGCGATGGGCACGGGAAGTTCGGCGGCAAGGCGTCGGGAAAGCACCGCTGGTGCTGTGTCGGCTCCCGTTAACACAGACACTGGGCGTTATTATTTCGTCGACTGGCACTTGATTACTGACGATTACTTCATTCAAGGTGTGCTAGCCCCCGTTGTACTTTTAAGGATAGGGCCTCTTTCGTCGTTTAGAGTTACCTCTGCTTGTAACAGTTACAGACAACGTTATCACTGTAAGTAAAGTCTTTGCCCGTGGACATGACATTTAGCACCACGGGAACATTGCTAGCGGGATAGACAAAATGACTGTTTTACATGGCTTCCCATGCTATATCCGTGACACGAAGTCAGAAACAGTGTTTCCTAGCCTGCTAATAGTCGTAAGGTATCCTACAGAGTTACTTTCAAGTCTCTATGCCTTGTGCTGTTATGTTTACTAGTAAGGTGTGATCCACCTCACCTTGGTCGCCATAGCACTATCTTTTTGTTAAGACCTGCGCGGTCATGTCAAACGACCCTGAATAATCTACACAGACAAGTGTTTCTTTTGTTGTATGGTACAGTCGCCCAATTAAGGTCTGCCCATAGGGAAACGCACTTTGCTGTTCTTCTGTCTATTAAATTTGTATGGGTTATTGATGCAGAAAGAATTGGGGCGCCCTCCTTGGTTAATTAGGGTAAGGAACACGCAATATTTTGACAATTTGGTGAATGTTTTTGTCCTGTACATGAAGCTGGTATACAGCTTCAGTGGCCTGTTCTTACATTGTTAAGGCATGACATGTTAGCACTGTCGAAAGCATACCTTAAATTAAGCACGCCTTAAGATATGCGTAAAGGTAGACGTGACATGATTTAAGGGGTGATTAAAAGAATGGATTCTCTGCAGTGCAGAAACAACAATTTGCACAAGAGACTTTGCTTCTAGATAATATTTGATTTCGTGCCTTCCACGCGTATCCCTTCCCCCACCTACACACAATGGCATTCTCTTTTTACAACAGTTGAAGTCCTGTCACCGACATAGCCGACCATGGCCTCCCAACCTTCTCCAGACCATGGTTGGGAGTCAGTCGTGAGAACGGTTATCTGTGGCTGGGAGTTTGTTGATGAGGTCGCCTACTAGTCGTAACGCACCAGCCAGCTCTGAAGCCATACCGGGGAAAGTCATATCATTCTTGGATGCGATCAGAGGAGCTAGAATAGGATGGACTCCAAGCTACTCTAACCCAGCCTCGACCTCGGTTGGGGAACGGTCGGGAGCAAAGTCGGAGGAAGGTCCTAAATGTGTGACAGAGTGGTACAGAACCCGATAGACTCCCCCCCCCCTCGCTAGCCCACATAGCTTGGTTTCATACCAGGCCACTTTTGAAAAGCTAAATGTCTCGGAAAAAGGCTAAAACTGTTCTCTCTTTTTTCAGACGGGCCTCTCAAACTGACCAACATCGACTTTCTGAATGCCGAGAACGGGCGTGAGCACCACACGAATGAGTTTGAGGAACATAACGTGGTCCGGCGCGGACAGCCCTTCACCGTGGAGCTGCACTTCGAGAAGAAATATGACGAGGGGGAGGACACGCTGCAAGTGGAGCTACACTTTGGTGGTTATATATTTATGTATAATTATGACAAAAAAATAATAATATATAATTGTATTATTATTACACTGCAGTTCTGTAACTCAAAGAATGACTAAATTTTCGACGGAATCATTCGGTCTTCCTCAGCTTTCTGACCCAATTGCTCTGATCACGCGTTTTTTCCTCGTCTGACGTCAGCAATCGGTCAAAGTTGGTTGGAAGTCGATATCGCCCCCCGTCTCGGTTGAAAGCAGGTTGGTACGCCATGATGTAAAAAATGGCTTCACTTTGGTGACTTTATGAAAAAGCTATTGATCTTACATGAGCTTTTCAAAAGATATCATTGGTCATGTTTATCTAGCGTGTACGGTTACGTTTCGCATCTCTCATGTTTTGATGACCTAGAGTAGTACGTAAGCGACAGAATGGTACCAATCATTCAGGCGGTGCAGGTCAGAGGTCACCGTCATTTGCATAAAATATGCTAAGACTATGTTAATAATATGCAAGTATGCATAACTAAGAGATAATTTATACATTTGATACATTTCTAACAGTAACTATCATGAATTAATGAATGTATAACTAATATTTTGGTTTATACATGTCTACGAGTTAATGTATGCATACTACTCCTACGATTAAAATAACATTTTGTCGTTTTCAATTAATGGAGAACGAACAACGTCAAGTTGATATATAACAAAGTTAGTCAACAATGAGGACGAGCTACTATTCATATTGCAGGATCTTTCAAACCGTCTACTACAAAATTGGAGTTATGTTATGTTATGTTTTGTGTTTTTTTCCCATTAGGGGACAACCCTCTACCGAACAAGGGCACACTGCAGCGTATGCCGGTGGGAAAGTCACTGGAGGAAGGAAAATGGAGCGCTGCACTGGAAACCTCGGAGGGGGGATATGCTAAGGTATTTTTCGACAATTTCGATATTTTTTTCTTGTTTTGTTTGTGTGTAGTTGGAACAGGAAATGTAGCTTTCGCTAGTTATTTCTTCACAGCAGTTTTCTACAACTTAATAAAACGTATGTGCATTGCGAAAACGAATATGTCACATAGACTTGAGCGAAGCTACAAATCCTAGGTATGTAAGGGAAGGAAAATTATACATCGGGACAACACTGCGGCAGAGCAATAAGTACACTAATCTATACAGAAATAACACAATGCCTTTTTTATGCAGGTGAAAATTACTACGCCTCCCGACGCCATCGTCGGCAAGTATCACGTGGTCATCGAGACGACGTCAGACGGCAAGACGTTCCGCAGCAGGAAGACGGAGGACAACACCGTGGTGATTCTCTTCAACCCCTGGGTCAAGGGTACGTTATGTGATAACTGTAGATATAGATGAATGAAGACGCCTGTTGTACATCTTTGCTCTATTGGGCTAAATATAGATGTACAAATATGTATATAACTAGTGCGAGTACTATGATTTAGTATATAGATTCAGCTTCTCCTCACTTGACGGATAGGTAATGATGGATAGGTAAAAACAGATAGTTTTACTGATCGATGGTTTCTGTAAATGCATAAGAAATATGAATTATTTGTTGTCCTTATTGCTTAAGTCTATAAAATGGGATCTCTTGCAATCATTTATGATTTCTGTTGTTCACTCTCAACACATTAGATGGCATGCAATCGTATCTTCTTGTTGGCTGTTTTATAAATGTATGAGTCTTCTGTCTTTTTTTTGCAGAGGATATGACGTATATGGATGATGAGGCCCATCTGGAGGAGTACATTCTGAACGAACACGGCTACCAGTACTACGGCACCAGCAGACGGATCGGGAAGCGTCCGTGGAACTTTGGACAGGTTGGTCATAACTCCCTAGATTCTCTTTCCTGTTGACATCTCAGGCACATTCGCCTCAAACACATGTACCTTTCCTGTTGACATCTCAGGCACATTCATCTCAAACATATGTACCTTTCCTGTTGACATCTCAGGCACATTCATCTCAAACACATGTACCTTTCCTGTTGACATCTCAGGCACATTCATCTCAAACACATGTACCTTTCCTGTTGACATCTCAGGCACATTCATCTCAAACACATGTACCTTTCCTGTTGACATCTCAGGCACATTCATCTCAAACACATGTACCTTTCCTGTTGACATCTCAGGCACATTCATCTCAAACACATGTACCTTTCCTGTTGACATCTCATGCACATTCATCTCATACACATGTACCTTTCCTGTTGACATCTCAGGCACATTCATCTCAAACACATGTACCTTTCCTGTTGACATCTCAGGCACATTCATCTCAAACACATGTACCTTTCCTGTTGACATCTCATGCACATTCATCTCAAACACATGTGCCTTTCCTGTTGACATCTCAGGCACATTCATCTCAAACACATGTACCTTTCCTGTTGACATCTCAGGCACATTCATCTCAAACACATGTACCTTTCCTGTTGACATCTCAGGCACATTCATCTCAAACACATGTACCTTTCCTGTTGACATCTCATGCACATTCATCTCAAACACATGTGCCTTTCCTGTTGACATCTCAGGCACATTCATCTCAAACACATGTGCCTTTCCTGTTGACATCTCAGGCACATTCATCTCAAACACATGTACCTTTCCTGTTGACATCTCAGGCACATTCATCTCAAACACATGTGCCTTTCCTGTTGACATCTCAGGCACATTCATCTCAAACACATGTACCTTTCCTGTTGACATCTCAGGCACATTCATCTCAAACACATGTACCTTTCCTGTTGACATCTCAGGCACATTCATCTCAAACACATGTACCTTTCCTGTTGACATCTCATGCACATTCATCTCAAACACATGTGCCTTTCCTGTTGACATCTCAGGCACATTCATCTCAAACACATGTGCCTTTCCTGTTGACATCTCAGGCACATTCATCTCAAACACATGTACCTTTCCTGTTGACATCTCAGGCACATTCATCTCAAACACATGTGCCTTTCCTGTTGACATCTCAGGCACATTCATCTCAAACACATGTACCTTTCCTGTTGACATCTCAGGCACATTCATCTCAAACACATGTACCTTTCCTGTTGACATCTCAGGCACATTCATCTCAAACACATGTACCTTTCCTGTTGACATCTCATGCACATTCATCTCAAACACATGTACCTTTCCTGTTGACATCTCAGGCACATTCATCTCAAACACATGTACCTTTCCTGTTGACATCTCAGGCACATTCATCTCAAACACATGTACCTTTCCTAACAAGTTCTGTAGAAGCCCTTGGTTAGGGCCAGGTCACATACCCCGTACGATCGCCGTACGATATCGCAAAACTGAGGACATTCTTGGGATATTCTTGCATGTGTCAGCTGTCTTGTTACTTAAAAGGCTGTCTTACATCCTCGTCGGTGGTTGGTTCTGTCACAGCCTGATTGAAAATTGTACGGCACCAATATCGTACGATGACCTACGACGAATGTGATCGTGACGTTAAAGAGCTGTATTAATTACTTAGAAGGATGCAAGCTGGTTGTGGCAACAAAAAAGAAAAAAAGCAAACACATCAGGATATATTTCAAGATGTTCTGACTTTCAGGATGGTTAATGACATGAGCATATAACAGCTCTTCTTTTCTCCTGACGTTAGTGCATTTACACTGCCGTTTTCGGTTACAGACAAGTTATATAATTCACATTTTCCTCTTCCTCTCTTCATCAGTTTGAGCCCAAGATTCTGGACGTGTGCTTGCGGCTGCTGGACAGGTCGAAGATTAAAGACGAGTCGCGAGGAGACGCCGTCAAAGTCAGCAGAATCGTCTCCAAGATGGTGAGACCATAGTAGTTCTTATGAGAAGTCTTTTGCACGTCTGCTACTGTACCATCTATGTCTATCTAGCTATGTAGTTCTATGCCCGAATGGGTTAGGGTTAGAATCAGGCACGGTTCTGGATAGTCTCCAAGAACGTAGATTTGCCCCACACGTGGACTGTCCAGAACCGTGCCTGAGAATGGTTCTGGATAAAGCACGGTTCTGGGTACCACAAGTACTGTTGTGTGTATTTAATCGTTGCATGAATGTGCGCATGAACAGCTAGACTTTTTGTCCAGGTGAACTCTGCTGATGATGGAGGTGTGTTGACCGGAAACTGGTCCGGGAACTACGCCGGCGGGAGGTCTCCCACCGCCTGGAACGGCAGTGTGGAGATCCTGCGTCAGTACTATGAGCGGAACCGACCTGTGTGCTACGGACAGTGCTGGGTATTCTCCGGCGTTATGACAACAGGTAAGGCATGCACAAACAAGAGTTCGAAGATCTCATACCTCCATGAAATATTCATAGCTTTTGTAATTTCGTTGTTTTATTTTGTCTCTTTCCTTATGAAAATAAGGCTGTAATTAGCATTATATATTTCAATTGATGGTTTTATCTACTTGAATTACATATATTGTATGCGTGAAAGTCACATCCTTTGGCAGAATTCCATTCTAACATTTCATCATTGATTATGCAAATGGCCTCCATGGAAGTAACAACGGTCAAGAAGTAGAAAGCATTGTAAGTGCTTCCCAGATTATGTCACCTATTACAATCAAGCAGTAAAAAATATAAAGCAACTAGAGATTTGAATCATACAGACCAACGTTTTTGTAACGACAGGCAGATCACACTCTTCTTGTCCTTACCACTCAGTTCTCCGATGCCTCGGGATTCCTGCCCGCAGTGTGACCAACTATGACTCTGCACACGACACTGACGTCAGCATGACCATAGACAACTACATGGACGAGAACCTGAGAAATATCGACGGAGGCGACTCTGTCTGGTAGGGGCATTCTGAACGAAACTTGACTAGATGATAATGTTGATGATGGTATTTTTGCAATATATAATCTGGCAGTACATGTGTATGTGGTCGGGCAAATAGTAGCCTGGAATGATGTAGAATCCATCCATAAACGTTGTGTATCCGCTTCTTTCCTCTGCTTCAGCCTCCTGTGAAGGCAGGAGCGGAGGAACGGAATAGATACACAGCGTTCACGGATGGATTCCAGGCTAGGGCAAATGTAGAGGACCATAAAACTGAGACGTACGTTTGTCAAACGTAGGAACTTCCACGTGTGGAACGAGGCGTGGATGGCCCGGCCTGACCTACCGGAGGGATACGGAGGCTGGCAGGCGGTGGACGCTACGCCACAGGAAACAAGCGATGGTGAGGCTACAGTTTTTTTTTTCAGATGTTTGATGACACTTTGACTAACAGAACAGCTGGTGTGTTCCGCCAAAGGGTGGTTATACAGATACGGATACATAAAAGCTCACTACCTGGCCTAAAATCTGCAAGCTATGAACACATGGTATATTTTGTGGTTGTTGCTTGTTCTGATTGTTGAAAGCATATGGTAAATACATTGTGTAATTGTGTTATTTTCAGGCGTGTACTGCTGTGGACCCTGCCCTATCTCTGCAGTGAAAAACGGCCACGTCTACTTGCCATACGACACCAAGTTTGTCTTCGCTGAAGTTAACGCCGACAAGGTTTACTGGCTGGTACGACAGTAACATCCACACTTGGATTCTCTTTTGTATTTACGCCAAAACGAAAAGGCTATTAAGATTTTAAGGAAACATGACTTTAACTATAGCTATTTATAATGTTCAAACATATAAATAGTCACCTACAACGGTTGTCACAACGTTATAAACGTTTCATATCTTCCCAAGATATGAAACGTTTATATCTTTCATATCAAGCTTGCAAGATGAGTGTAGTCTTAAGTATTCCAGGCCACACTCACCGCATGTTTCTTGTGCATTTATCAGATACCTAGCATCAGAGAACAGTAGGTCGCGGACATGTTAAGGGCATTACAAATAGGCTCAAGACAAGATAACCGAGTTCGTACGTACATGTTCATTATCACTCCAGGTGGACAAACGTAAGAACCTGAGGAAGCTGAGAGTCGCCAAAAACGCTATCGGTGCCAAGATGAGCACCAAGGCTGTCGGGTCCCACGACAGAGAAGATCTTACGGAGAACTACAAATATGCTGAAGGTCATTGTCACGTCATCATTGTACCATTATATTACTAGCTAGGCCAGTCCATTGTAGTTTTTTTACGGTCCCTTTGCTGTTCCCCTTGTGTCTTAACCTAATCTCGAAGATCTTCGGGGACAGTCGTAGCGGTTTCAGACTGGCTCACAGCTCCCGAAGGTCTGCTTGGAGATAATCTTAACTTACACCGTCTTTTCTTTTGATAAGGAATCTTCTTCCATGCATTGCAGTATCCTCGGGCCACTCAAACTGATTGCTGTTTTCTGATCGTTTTCTTCTGATGGCTCTCGTTATCTGTCGTTACGTACGGATGTTTTGTTTTCGGTGTGTTTGTCGATTTGTTTGTTTGTTTGTTTTTTTGGGTCTGTGTCAGCGATTACTTGAATACTGTAGAGTCAAAAAGTGAGGGGGAAATGGTGTAACCGCAGACTCACAGGAAGGTTTAATTGGAGGTCAAAATAGTCTCCCCGCAGGCTTGGAGGAAGTGAGTGGAGAACACAATAATGAAAAAAAATACATTTTCAACTCTTGGTTTGAAGTCTGTTAAGGTCTTCGTGGAATCTGTAGGAAGTCCAACGTCATAGACAGATTTCAGGTTGCTTACCTCTGCTGCATTATTCTGCAGGCTCTGACCAGGAGCGGGTTGCAGTCCGCACCGCGGTTTCGCACGGGCTAAAGCCAAACACTTACGATGACGTCATTGAAAATGAGGACGTGGAATTTGACGTCCACGCCGACGATGAGGTAAGTATGCTTGTCAAGAATGTATATGTACGACATTACCGGATATGCAATTAGCGGCATCTCTACCATATTTGTCTAATATATGTATGTATTTGTTGTTTACATTGTTTTAGACGATTGAGTCTGCATTTCTGCTAAATACAGCACAGGTAAACGTTCTGCACTCCTTTTATTGTTACACTTGCTTACACTTACCCATTTTTATCTTCTCCATCCAAAGGTCTACATAGGCGAGGACATCCACGTGACCCTATCCTTGAAGAACACCAGTTCGGAGTCCCGCCACGTCACAGCCCACCTGACTGCCAGGGCCATGTACTACACCGGCGTGCCTGCTCATGATATTGGAGAGTTGGAGAAAGATGTCACCATTCCAGCTAATGGAGGTTCGTCGTTTGCAAATTTGCTAGTGTGCAAACTTTAATTAAATACGTCAAATATCTCTGTAAGCGTACAATATGATATGATAAACACATAAATATACAATGATACACACACTGCATGAAATTTGATCTTTAAGTACAACTTAAAGCATGTGTAAAGTTTGTGTTTCTTCACTCAGTTGGAAAATGGAGCCTTTACGCATGCTTTAAGGTACGCTTAGATATCGGATTTTTTGCAGTGACAGAAAAGCATACTAAAGTAGTCTTTCATTTAACTTCGACTTGTTCGTCACAATCATAAAATTGACTAGATTTCCCCCAGTGTCTTTCGCAAATTCAAAATATCTACCTGCCTTTACTTCTCCAGAGACTTCCGTGGAGATGACGTACACGCCCAGGGAGTATCTGGACAAGCTGGTGGACCAGGCAATCGTGAAGATTCACGCCATGGCTCACGTGGACAACACTGGCCAGGTCTACTCAGGACAAGATGACTTCCGACTCATGAGTCCGGAGCTTACTGTTAGGGTAGGTTGTCCATACCTATTTCGAACCAGTTGTTGGGAAAGTGCAGAAGACTGGGGGTAACTTTGGTACCTAGTATATAATAGACATTTACCTTCGGCTATCTACTTTTCGTATGGACGACTTTTTTCACAAACTTAATATTCTTTTAAAAACAGTAGTCACTCGACCCACTGACTGTTTCTCTGATCATGAATGCAAAGAGTAAAAATGATTTCATAATATAGTGAAGCAATGCAGCGGCCAATGACTCTAGATTTCTGTTGTTGTTGTTGTTGTTTTGTTGTTTTTTTCTCGCAGGCTCCAGCTACGAATCAGTTAACCTGTTGGTTTAATGCATATTATGATGCTTGTATATCATCTCCATTCTGAGTATAAAGAGCAGTATCTGATAGCCATGCAGTGCAATGACTCTCTCTGTGTTTTCCTGACAGGCTCCAGCTACGATGACCGTAGGAGAGCAGGTGACAGCAGAGATCGAGTTCACCAATCCGTTAGACGTCACTCTGTCCATGGTGGAGTTTCATATCGAAGGCCCTGGGCTGCAGAAACCAAAGAAAATCTCTCACACGTACGTTATATACTATTAGGATTTTGTCAATGTTTGGGATTTGGCTACAAAGTACATACACACATTTGTAGAGTTATATCTTGAGTTAGAAAATAGGACTGATTCCAGATAACGTAGTCAACAATTAGTACATCTTTTTTTCAGTCATTCTCTAAGATTTTAAGAGATGGCAAACTTGTATACATTCTGATCATGTCCCCGAATGATGTCTTCTGAACTGTTCCAACTATATATTTGGTTCCTACACTAATCCCTGCTGTTTTAGGACAAGCTAGTCCGCCGATGCTTCTTCAGTGTTAAACATCAATCTTGTTGAAAATAATGATATAAATCTCGTTTTTTTTCTAGATTCCACATCATTAATTAATTCTTGCTCCGTAAATTTTCCAGGCCCATCAAGCCGGGAGAGACAGTGCGGGTGATGGAGAGGATGACACCAAGGAAGCCGGGAAAGAAAACCATCATGGCGTCCTTCACCTCCAACAAGCTCACACAGGTCACCGGCGAGCTCGACGTGATGGTCAGCTGATCAATCTCGCGAGAAAAAAAGACGCGAGATTTGGTGACGTGCAAGGCATATTATGATTAAGTTTTCTCCTAAAAAAGAAAAGCTATTTCACTATCAATATTTCAATATTCTGGATACACAATACGCCACTATATGTTATTTGTTGTATTGAGTTGAGGAGTCATAGGTCATGACCTATCACCTCGTGGCGTGGCCAGCTTGTCCGCCATGTTGTAGTTCTCCTAAGATGTCACATAATTAAAGTGCCTGCTCCGCTTCATCTTGTTGTCATTTTGAGTCAGCACATGCGTTCCATATAAATGGCGATAAAAAGAAAAGGCCGGGACTAGAATAGCTAATGCTACGCGAGTAGGCAGGTAGGTCATAGCAGAGTTTATACGGTGGTTTTGAAAAGGGAAATACTCTTATTACCATTAATTCCAATTTCTCGTCGGTAATAAGGTGATACTCTCTGTAATATTATAGAGCATTAATTGCAATAGGAATATCTATATCTTAGCGTTATAGCTATCTTTTGTACCAGAAACAAGCTGATTGATCTTTGTAATAGACTTAATTTTCCAGCAAAGTAATAAAGTTCATATATATTTTGCCTGAAACATTACTGCTAAATGGAAACTTGTTAAGGCGACAGGTTTTAATTGATTCGAATAGAAATGTAACGTTCGTCCAGGTTAGAGACTTAAGAGAGATTTTGCAAATCGTTTCGTACTTTTCTTTGTTATGAAGATGTTTCCAATAAATGAATGATTCTGTGTTCATCTCTGGATCAATCTCTTATTGAAACCGATCAGAAAAACTACTTATCAGTTTCCTAGAGCTGTTAAGGAATGATCACGGCGCAAAATCTAAAAAATGCTACACATACTGCAAACAGACGTAATCTAAGAATAGCAAAGTTCTTTATTTGCAACCACTTGTTGAACAAGAGCTGACGTTTTGATGACCGTCTGCAATCTTCATCAGGCAGGGCAAGTATCACTGCTTTTTAACAATATATATATTTTAACAAACATTTGAAACCGCATATATCTCTCACTATTTTTGTAACAATACTTGATATATATGTTAAAGTTACTTTACGTTTGGGACCGCATTGTTAGCAGTAACCACTAGCTTCAAAGCACTGCCAACCAGCAACACCTAGCTTCAGTGCACAGTGAACCAGTCAAAATTGCATGCCCTGATAAGGATGACACACTGTCATCGAAACGTCAGCTCTTGTTAATCAATAATAAAGAACTTTGATATTGACTCTTTTGAATTTTCAGCCACGTCCGGAGAAATTTATTCGACCGGTCGGGCCCGGCAGTATTTGCATTCTTTGGCTGGGAGTGGTAATGGCCGTAGAGATGCCACGGTTACGGTTACGGTTACGGTTACGCACTGTTGCGTGTGTGATCGCTTTGATGTTTTGTGTTCTACGAATTCCACCTCTCCCACTGTGATGAATCATTAACCTGTGTTCTACGAATTCCACCTCTCCCACTGTGATGAATCATTAACCTGTGTTCTACGAATTCCACCTCTCCCGCTGTGATGTGTTCTACGAATTCTCAGGTGCCGGAGCACCGCTTCGTAGGTTCCGTGATTTCAGAAATGTCCTGTGGGAGTGAGTTCCAGCCTCTCACAGTCTGAGTGTGGGAGGGGGGTGAGAAAGCTCGGTTGGTTGGTTCGTTCGTTCGTTGGTTGGTTCATTCGTTAGTACTTTAGCTGCCCTTAGTCTGTTAGAATACTTTCATTTTAAGTCTAAATGATTGATAAGACCATTTCGTGTACTGACAATCACTTAGGAGGTTCGCTAAATAAATACCTTCTTGTCTAATCTCAGACAAAGGCAAAAAAACAGATCTGCAAGAAATAGACACTCGGACACCGTGTAGACACCAACTGACAACCACGTTTAATAAATTGCTCATCATTGTAAACCTTATCGTCTAGAAAAGACCATCACTCTGTAAACCGAAAACGCTAGTTAATCCTTATGTCAATTCCTATCGTATATTCATACCTTGCCCAGGAGTTCACTTAGAGGGCTTGACATTTACAACCCAAGAACAGCACTGGTGCTGAAGAAAACCTGTGTCTAACCCTGCAGGAGCAGAGCCGGTTTAGCTGCTCACTGTCGAGCCCACAAACAGTGAACTGATCGTCCGGCAGGATGAAAAGGACTATGATGATGATGATGATTCATATCATGTAAGTAAAATTCGCTTTGAAGTATCTTAGAAGCTGGTTGAGTAACGTATCATAGGTTTCTAATACCTTTTGTAGATTCTAGTACATTGTCGCAAATATCACTAATGAAAACATTGTTTGAAACTGAGACACCAATATCGTTAGGTGCATCACATAACTGATCTATCATGCCTTTTTTTGATAACTTTTGCCTGCGTTATTGAATTTTTAACCATGTATTACAACCAAGCTGATATGACACCATCATGACACCACCCATGAAAAGCACGCTGATGTCAAGAACGTTTGACGAAATGATGAAATGGCCATGATCTATTTGTAACTTCTGACACATATAGGCCTGATTATGATGCCCTAGAACTGCTTCACCGTGACTTCCTTTTCTCCGGTGACCTGCTGCAGCTGCGCAGATGTAAGGGAGGCCACGATGGTCTTCTTTCCGGCCCTCATGGGGGTCATACCCTCTGCGATACTTGCTGTTTGCCCTGGCATGATGGTTCTGAAAAAAGATGGAATGATGGCGTTCAGTACTTAAAAATTCAAATGTAGGTGACAGGAACGTTTTTAAAAGCCGTTCCAGGTTTGCCCATTTGTAGCCGTGCATAACTTGTACACGTGGGAAGGGTTATTTTGAAATGCGAAGGTCTAGGGATTGAAATGATATACACAGGCAGGACGAATCCCTACTAAACAACCCCGGAGAGGCTGAGACTCCTAAGACTACGTGTCACACTGCAGTGGGGGGGGGGGGGGGTAGGACATCGTGCTTAGCTGATCAATCACGCGAGAAAAGAAATAACGCGAGATCTGGCGACGTGTAAGGCATGTGATGTTTGAGGTTTTTGCTCAAAGCATTATTTGTAGGAACTATTTTACCATCAACATTTTATTACACTAGATACACAATTAAAAAATGAAAGGAACTAGAATAGCAGATAATATGCTAACTGGTCGTAGATCGAACAAGTTGTGTATTATGTAACACGAACAGACAAGCTCGAGTCATTTTCAATATGTCGGCGATGGAGAAGAACTTACCCGTAAGGAATGGTCTTGGGCCTCTGCAGTCCGGGACCCTCGATACGGAACACTACCTGCGTCAGCCACACGTCTAACGGGTTAGCGAACTCCACTGTCACCCAGTACTGGTGACCCACAGCCATCTCCGATGGCCCCTGTGCAACATTAGCATAATGTATTATCTAATGACTCGTAGATAGAGAGCTTGTTCTTAGGATTTATAATGGATTTAGAATGTTACTAGTATCTACCAGACTCTTTTAGTTGGTGCAACTTGGCTGAGGAATTTGTCAGAGGAGTTAGTAGAACAAGGAGTTTCACATCTGTGAATGGCAAATATGCATATATTTATATAAATTATTCAGCATATTTGGCCAATTTTTACTATGATTTTTACAGCTGGTAGAGACTAATGGACTAGCATGACACCGAGATACCTGGTTTATGGTATACTCTATTGTTACGTTGAGAGGTGCTTCTAAAAACAAAACAAAAATGTCTTAGTCATACCTTGATGACGAGATCGGGGCTGAGGAGGCGGAAGTCGTCTTGTCCGGCCCAAACCTGCTTGGTGGTGTCCACGTGAGCCAGCACGAACACCTTGATCATGGACTGTTCCACCAGCTTGTCCAAATACTCCCTCGGAGTCAATGTCATCTTGACAGTGTCCACTGCGAACGTAGAACGGCAACGAATTACAAAACGGTGGTCAGACAAGACTCACATCCAACATATACTATCAATCACTGTTACATGGTATCAACCATAAAGGAATTCAAAAAAGTACATGTACAGTAGGCAAACAAACCCTGCTACCTCTGTAAAGTTTTTTCTTCAATAGACTTTTGATCCATCATCTCAAAGTTTTAGATAGTAAGATAGTTTGAAGTGACAGACTTTTTATTTATCACCTCAAGCCAGATCATGGTTTAAAGTGCGCGTGTGCATGTGTAAAAGATGAAGGCCCATGGCAATACATAATTATAAAGAATGGCCAGGGACCTTCAACGTTAACATATTATCCATTATGCCCTCTTAAGTTAAGGTCAACATTTCGTTCATCCTTCTGCATTCTGACACCTAGATAGAAAAAAACACGTCATAATAGAAAATAGAAAAGTTGACATACCTCCCCCTGCTGGAATGGTCACGTCCTGCTCCAACTCTCCAAGTTCTTTACCCAGCACGCCGGTGTAGTACGTGGCATTGACAGTCAGGTGGGCTGTGACGTGGCGAGATTCCGAACTGGTGTTCTTGATGGTCAGCGTCACTTCGATGTTTTGACCAATGTACGCCTTCGTATAAAGCCACAATTATATCATAAGTCATTCGCACAAACAGTTACAAAACCACGACCTATGTATATATTTTTGCCTTGGGAACAAATGCTAGACTATGGGCATATTACAGTGTGCATAAAGCAAATTGGGGGTAGAACCAGCATTTGACATACGATGACTTCCAAAAAGGTAAGGTCGTACTAGTTTTACTTGGTACAATGTTGCGTCACAAGTTCGTATTCATAAGGTATATAGGTTCTCATTGAAGCCATTAGAGCAACAACAGCAGCAAGTAGAAATGAATTTGGATACACCAGATGCCCAAAACTTGAAAGTACTTTAGTATCCTTAACCAAATAACCCACTCTCAACATCAATTGATCACCTCTTCATCAGCAGTGATAGAAAACTCCACGTCCTCATGCTGGATGATGTCGTCATAGGTCCACGGCGTACTGCCGTGCTCCACAGCCTTGCGGACCGCCACTCGCTCCTGGTCAGAACCTGGGGTAAATTTAAGTTATGTTCTCCATTACCAAGTCTCATTTTCACTGGATGGGAGTCTTTAGGCAACAGATAAATGACAAAATACCATCGATCATTGAGTCCATTGAAAGATCATTGACAGACCATTGACAGACCATTGACAGATCATTGACAGATCATTGACAGGCCATTGACAGATCATTGACATTGATCTGTTGATAAATCATTAACAGATCATGGACAAATCATTAACAGATCATTGGGATACCTTGAAGATCATTGACAGATTATTGAAAGACTTGTCAAATGCCAATGGCTATTGGGATCATTGACACATCATTGGCAAACCATTGGAGATCATTGAGAGACGATTGTTGGGTCATGGAAACCATTAAAAAAACATTGGTATCATCATCATCAAAACATCATTGACAGATCATTGAAAGACTTTATTGCCAAATGCCATTGGTTATCGACATCATTGACAGATCATTTAAAGACTTAATTGTGAAATGCCATTGGTTATTGACATCATTAACACATAATTAAAGGACAATTTAGAAATCTCATGAAGATACAGACATTTCGTTGCTCCACAGAAACGTGGAAATCTACCTTCCGGGTGTTTGTAGTTGTCCGTGACGTCTTCCCTCGCGTTATAGCCAACTTGCTTGGTGCTGATGTAGAACCCCACAGAGTGCTTTTCGTGTCTGAGGAAGTTAAAGTAACCGTTGTCGTTCTCCTAATAGAAAGGAAAAACGGTACAAAACAGTAAGTAAGAGCAAGTAGCGAATGTCTTCTCTCAGTGTCTTCTTCAGATGCAAGCTGAGTTGATGTTGGTAAACGTAATTTTAGTTTCATACATGCGCAGGAGCTGAGATCTTGCAAAACATTCTAGGCTAGGAACACTGTACTTAACGAAGCAGATTTACCAATCTTTTAGCTTCATCAGTCAATTTTTATCAGTCTGTACCGCTTGTGCACCACACCCCCATCTGCCTATCCTCAAAACGTTTTGGACTCCGTCATCACGTTGTTACATGTACATATTCACGATCTTTCCTATTCATGATCTTTTCTTTTCCTAACCTAACAAACAAACAAACAAACAAACAAACATTCATGACATGATTTAGCTGTCGACTAGTCAGCCACAGCGACGCGTATGGCAGTATGTTGTGCCTGACCAGTAGGAATGTTGATGAACAGAAACTATTTATGATGTTAATTCAAAACTTCACCTTCCAGTACACCTTGTCCGCGTTCACTTCGGCAAATACGAACATGGTGTCGTACGGCAGGTACACTATTCCGTTCTTCACGGCTACCACAGAGCACGGACCGCACTGGAAAATTCCTTCAAGACATGAAGTAATACGAGATGAAGTAATACGAGATGTCTTGTCATTTTTAAGTTTGTCATTGCCTTCAAGTCTGATCATGGAACCCACTTTGTAATATTCAACCAGCCCCTCCAACTCGGTCCTGCCATTGCTACATAATGTAACCCAACACCAAAGGGTGTCTGCTACAGCACCAGTTACCTTGATGACAGACGTCTGTCCCAGGTCATTGACCTTATGTGTTTGGAGAAGAAGAAACAGAGCAAAAACAATATATAACAACACTTTGGTCGGTTATTGTCACGTACCTTCGCTTGTTTCTTGCGGAGTAGCGTCCACCGCCTGCCAGCCTCCGTATCCCTCCGGTAGGTCAGGCCGGGCCATCCACGCCTCGTTCCACACGTGGAAGTTCCTACGAGGACAGAGAGCAGTATCTGTCCCTGAGTTGATAGATATCTAAACGTTTTAATTGTTCTATTGGTCTATCAATACACAGCATTCAGTTCTGTGAGGCGGTTTCAGTTTCGTTCTCAAAATGTCCTATTCTACGAAGAGCAGGAACATCGATGCAGGCATGTTGTAGAGCAGGAACATCGATGCAGGCATGTTGTACGTACTAGTATCTGTGTGCTTACTTTTTAGATGTAAGGCATGTAAGTGAAACAAGGTAACTTGACCAAAGAAAGGAATAAATAAAGTGTACAAATTTGTCTGTTTCATGCCAATATTTTCTCACCAGACAGAATCTTCTGACTCCATGCGATAGCCACGCTTATCAAAGTAGTTGTCGATGGTCATGGAGACATCAGTGTCGTGTGCCGACTGGAAGTTGGTGATGCTTCGGGCTGGGATGCCCAAACAGCGGAGCACTGGAAAGTTTCCAAACAACAAGTCCATGAGAGCACTGAGTCTGTAAATAATCTGAGACAGCACTAGGTATATGCAAGCATTACGTTTTTGGCAGCACTTCAGTCACGGTTCATTGACAGCACTAAGTTGGCAAACGCAACTACTACTACTACTGCTACTGCTACTGCTGCTGCTGCTGCTGCTGTTGTTGCTGCTGCTACTACAACTACTACTATTGCTACTACTACTACTACTACTACTATAACTACTACTACTACTACTACTATGATAGTCTAGATATTTGACAGCACAACGTTTGTGACAGCCTGGAATCAGTGACAACAATGAATCTATGATAGCAGTAAGTCTGTAACATTGAAGTCTCGCGACGGTCGATCGGTACGTACCTGTAGTCAGGACGCCGGAGAAGACCCAGCACTGCCCGTAGCGTACCGGCCGGCGCTCCCTGCCCCACTGCAGCAGGATGTCCACACTGCCGTTCCAGGCAGTGGGCGGTGTCCCCCAGGAATAGTCGTTTGACCAGTTGCCCACCAAGACTCCGTTGTCATCCGCACTATTGACCTGCACCAATCAGAGATGATACCTGCCTTATACACGTAAAGATATGTTTCTTGGCTATCTACAAAAGCTTCAATCAACCACAACAAATACGACAGATTCTTCCAGATCTAGCAAAGACAGAGTGCCAAACAACTTACCATTTTCGACATGGCCCTGCTGACTTTCACTGCGCTCCTCCGTGCATTAGAAGAGAGTCCTGACTTTTCCAGCAACAGTAGAACAACCTCGGGGATTCCGGGTTCAAACTGTGAACAATTTTCAACGGACTTACAACAACATATAACTAAAGTTCATCACTTTTCAGTAAGTGGCGGTTCGACATATCGCAATACACAATTTGAAAGGAAGAGAAAGCGAGGGAAGTGGAGGATTTTTTTAACAAAAGAACATCACCTGTCCAAAGTTCCATCCACGTTTGCCAATGCTGTACCGGTTTCCGAAGAACTGGCACCCATACTCATTCAGAACGTACTCCTCCAGCTTGGTGTTGTCATCCAGGTACGTCAGATCGTCTGGAAATGTATATTTTGTGTTTTGATTTTCTCCTGTCATTATGACACTAATACATCTTTTGTACAAATCACGTTTTATATAATAACTGTTCTAGCTTTCATGGCAGTGCATCATTGTATAACTGAGGCCAGTTAGTGATGCTGTTATACCCCCCTTTGAGTAACCATTAAGCGACAAAAATCTCATTAGTAATTCCAACGTATTTCATTGATAAAGAAGTGTATTAGTAAGTTATGTTTGCTGTCTTTAAGATCATGCTTTTATATCATGGATCATGTTCCAACTATGCAAGTCATACAAATCCAATTTTTGTCACCCAACGGACTCTGTCCGGTGGAAAAGTGGCCTCAGTGAGTGGTCTAACCTTTGCACCAGGGGTTGAAGAGGACGACGACGTTGCGATTGTCGACCTTCCTGCTGCGGGACCTCTCTCCAGCCAACTCCGTCTCAACAACCACGTGATACCTGCCCACAACGGCGTCAGCAGATGACGTGATGCTCACCTGTAGGGAAAAGATACAGCGTATATCAATTCGTTTTTAACTGAGTGAATGTTTTGTGTCGAGTAACTTGGTTATCAGTAATCCTTCAAATAAAGTCCCTGTCACACAAAGCCGACCATGGCCTCCCGACCTTCTCCAGGCCATGGTTGGGAGTTTGTTATCTGTGGTTATCTGTGGTTGGCAGATGGTCGGCGAGGTTGCCTATTGGTCTTTAAACGCCTCGTGCGCCGGGCGACGATAAATTTTCATAATTCAAAGTCGGGAAAGCCGTATTCTTAGATGAGATCAGAGGAACTAGGATAGGATGGATTCCAGGCTACTCCAAACCCAGCGCCGACCTTGGTTGGCGAGTGGTCGGAAGCAAAGTTGGGGGAACGTCTTGACTGTACGACAGAGGTACATAACGTATAACAGTATCATAGCACCGAAGATCTAACTGTAGCATGGCAATGTCTTCTCCTGGTTATTGGCATACTGAAAGTGTTCTTACGTATCACGATGCTAGTTACCTCCGGGGAAGGAGGTATCCTTCCGCGGAAGGGTAGGGCGCCTGGTTGGCATTTTCATGTTCGCAGCTATATCTCGCGGTTGGGTGGGCGGATTTTTGTGGGACTCGGTATACGTTTTGCTGTTAGGCTGCAGTTGTGGCACGTTCCTTTTTTTTCGTTGTATATGTGTTTTCGGGCGTGGAAATGAAACCTTTTGGAGGCCCCTGGACACCCCTTTTTGTCTGAAAATGGTTATGCATAAATTACTTGGCTGTTGTCAAGGTATAGCCGGGTGCGTCCATTTTTATCAGGCGTCTGACAGAGGGGTGTGTGGTTCCGATAAAAAGAAATTAGGTTTTAGTCAGATCGTAGGCGCAGGACGGGGTCGGAGATTAGTTGTTTCAGATGTAGGCGATCAGATGCAACTTGGCGCAGTTGACGGCAGTGGTTAGCTACTGTATTACACGTTATTTTTAACGTTTGATTTTACTGTTCTGGTTGTCATTCTGTGTTTCGTTCCGTGTTCCTTGCGGCTTTCATTAGTTTGTAGGTTTATGTTTTAAGTTGCAGATGAAAATGAGTTGGTGGTTTGTTGTTTCAAATGTTAGTTTGTTTTTGACACTATCGTGCGGAGCTGTCAGAAGTGTGGACTACATGTAGTTAACGTTATTTTTAATGGTTGCGTTGTATTGTAAGTAGTTATCGAATATAGCGCATTCTGTAACCGAATGTTGTTTTAATTTTTTTGTATGTAATGTGGTTTGGTTTTTGTTTATTAAAGTTATGCTATGCATTTTTATTTTTCGTGTTTAAAAAGGGTTTAGGTAGGTATAGTATTCCGTTAGTTTTTTTTTATCGCGGTATGATGTGAGTTGAATGTTATAGACAGTCATCTGTTATATGTACACCATCATGACCGTTATACACAACATTGTCAGTTTAGATGTAATTAGCCGTCAGTCAGCTTAGATGTAATTAGCCGTCAGTCAGCTTAGATGTAATTAGCAGTCAGTCTAGCGTCAGTCGGACGTTGCCAGTTATAGCAACAACTGTAACATAACACCGCCGTCAGACGGAGGCTTTGTGGCCATCAGTTACAAGGTTTACAACGATATGGCCTTTAAAGTTTATAGCTAGTTTTTCAAATTTAAGACAGATACCGCATATGTTGTTAACATAAGTAATATCGCTATGGTGGATTAGGCATAGTTTAGACCGTCACGTTATTAAGTATAGGTTAGAAGAAAATTATGTTCGTTGATGAAGGACGCATAACATAACAAGCTACTCACACTACAAAATAACACAAACCGATCAACAGTTATGTTCCATATCTCACCATGCTACATCAGAAACTCTTGCATTTACTACCAGTTACAATGCCAACGCCCAACCATTACCCGACACACCTTTCATTAACACCATCAACTATATATAACAAACAACATATACAAAAAGAAATTACAACAAACCCGGAGGTACAAAATCGCCGATTTTACTTGTTTCTGTGTAAAATGATTCTAATTTTCACCTTAACGTTCTTGCCTTCTGCCTTCTCCACCGAGGCGCCCCACTTGCCTTCCTTGGCGTCTCCAACAGGCAGCCGTAACAGCGTGCCTTTGCTCTCCAGTGGGTTGTTGCCTTGAAGATGCACACGTAAACTGTTTAGTCTACTAGATCTCAACGGAAACCATGACTGTTTGGCAACGTTTGGCAACAGTGGTACATACTTGCTGATTTAACATTACAAGTAAACAGGAAATTCATGACATCAGTTTGTTAAATCTTTGACATTGGCACAATGATTTCAATAGATACAAAGTATGGCAACTTCTATTTCTTAACAACATGTTGTAGATCCCTAACTAGTCTGTAAGATGGCATGAGACTAATCATTTGTGGATTTTCTAAAACTTAGGAATGCTAAAAACTAGATTGGAGTCTTTTCATTTGTCTGTAGCGAGTGGATGTATATGGATAACGTATGGGTTTTCTTCCTGGAATATGATAGCCTCTACCAGGCTTCTGGAAGCGGCTGGTAAGAGTAAAATTTGCCACATAGACAGATAACATGCCAACGGAGTTGGTCTGCTGGAGAGTACAGTTTTCTGCACCCGGGTATCTTTCTAGCCGCTTCCTGAAGCCTGGTAGAGGCTAGGAATATCACAATATGAGAAACAACTCACCATACTGGACCTCGATCAGCAGCTTGTCCTTCTCCAGATCGACATCCCTGTCAAACTGCATCCTCACGTAGAACGGTTGACCACGCCTAACAACGACGTTCTCCAGAAATTCGTCGGTGTGGTGCGCAGGCCCATTCTCATCCGTGTTGAAGACGAAGTCCGTCAGCGCCAGTGGACGGTCAGCTGCTGCTTGAGAATCAGCAGAATGGTGGACATTATGGTAGCAGACCACAGTTTTCGCCCTATGGGGATTCCTATATTTAAGGAGCCCAAGATGACTCACTTCGACGCGGTAAATATTATAGTAAGGTGCACTTCACCTATACGAAAATCGAATATGTTTGAGGAGAAGGTACAAACTACAAAATATCTAGAAACCAAAAAATTTTGTCGGCGTATCTGCTTGTGACGTAACTTTGAAATCGCCCTCTACGGAGGTCAATTGAACTGCAGCCGACTCACCCGGAAAGCCAGTTGCGTAATGCAAAACCTTCACAATCCAAACAAGAAGCCATAGGCGACAATTCTCCGTGAAATTTTATAATTTGCAGATTGGGAGGTGGTATTGGCACTGGCATGCCTGCAGACGACGTATAAAATTACATGCCGATTGAACAAAGGGGACCGTGGGTTTTAGCTGCGAACACGGAAAAACGGGTACCGCTCAAGTCAACTGCTTAACGAAACAACATGATCACAACAGCAACGTTGCACACGGAAAACACCGCCCTACATAACCGCTACGGTAAAAACAAAGACACGTGCACAAAGTTAACTGCGCAACTGGCGGTCAGTCTAAAACCACGTCAACAATTTTAACACTTGCCGCTCACCGGCCGGGCGACAACATTTCATACACAACAGGAAAAATAGGGGGGAGTCACAAATATGGCAATCACCACAATATAAAAAATCAGCCGATTACAACACTCCGTCCGTTGTTCCAGTCCAAACCGGTCCGACTGAACCAGTACCCACCCTTAGATGCACATCAGGCTCCTGGAATGTGCGAATGTGCGAAAAAATGACTCCAGGACTGTCTACAGGGAACACTCGCATATTAGCGCGACTGGCCATACACCGCGACTGGCCAAGCCCAGACCCTGCAATTAGTAACAGTTGCACATCAATCCGGCCGAAAGCATTGCGTACACGGGCTACTTCTTCCTATATTCAGCGCCGTGTTTCGAGAGAATAATACCGGGAAACGATTACTTTTCTTGTTTTGAACGCATAAACATAGATGTACGCTAATCTAGTATACCTGCCATGGCCAGATTATCTAAAGATGTGTGTATTCTGTGTACAATCTACAGAAATGTACATCAGGTCCAATCATCCGATTTTCACGTTTCAGTTTTTTGGACTCGGTCATCGGTATTAACATTAAATTTTTCCTAATGTTGACCTCTGACCACCCCACATATCCGTCCCCATCAGCCCCGCCCCGACTTACTACCGGTGACATAAACGGACGACAACATTTCAACGACATGGGGATGTTTCGAAAATAACCATTTACTCCAATATCAAAACAGCTACGGTAAAAATAAAAAGACGTGCATCATCCCGGACATAATGCAACACCACATGCGAAATTACACAGAAATGCGACGTACGGAAGAATGCGTTTTGGCTGCGAACATCTTCCAAAAAACTTGGCATCTCTTAACCATGGGCAAAAACATCTGGAACCACTTATAAAAACCACCCCGTATCTGCATGAAGTTCCACCCCCCCCCCCCCCACTGCTATTCCAAACAACGCGTTTTTCTGGACCATTCCAATTCGCCTCGTAATTGTAGGGGTGCGTTTGCAATATTACATTGACCGCGAAAGCAGCAACGGCAAAAATACACATTCGTGCATCAACACGGGCATGCCCGCAGACGGCGTATAAAATTGCGTGCCGATTACACAAAGAGAACCCAGTGTTTTGACTGCGAACATGAAAAATCAGCCGATTACAACACTCCGTCCGGAGGTCCTGACCTCCTTCACGGAGTAATCAAACCCGATACATTCCTTTACCACACAGCACAATTTACATCTGACTGGCGCTCACATGAGGCTTTCTACCCAGTATTCAAGAATATTCTCCGTACTATTTTGTATACCAGGGTCATAGACCCCGGGGGTCGCCCATGAATACTGTGTCCTGCGACCACAACGCTCTCGTCCAGTCACGTGTTGACCTTTAACCTCTTGGTCACGTGACTACTTTTAATGCGCTGAGGAAAGATGGCGGATGCTGTCTGAAAGCTACTCAAGCTGAACTGTGCGTCTCGATTATGAAGATTTTCGGCGGTTTTGAAAAACAAGAGGAAAATATTATTGTGCCGTCCTCGGAACAGCAGTGAAAAAATTGCTACAATGAAGGAATGACCTTTATGACATACAAGCTGGGTTAGATACAGGTCAGAAGAATAAAAAAGAATAGTTTACAGATATCTAGAAACGATCATTATTTTCAAGCCAGCACTAGACCTATACTCTATTAAGTGAATTTGGCTTCTAGCTCCTCAAAGTATCTAGGGGGCCTGCATGCCCTTTTTCGTAAGGCGTAATCAGGGCTTTTTAGTCTCCGTAATCCGTAGGCAGACGCCCCAAAAATCAACGTAATTCGTAACAGTACATTTTCTGCCGCAAAGGCGTAAAGGCGTAATCAGCTCTGAGAATTCAACGTAATTCGTAACCGGCGGCGAAAATATTGCGTAATTCGTAATCACTACACCCCCCACCCCCCCCCTGCAGGCCCTCATCTAGCCTGCGTGCCATCCTAGTTAGTTTCCCATGCCCAAGGCCCCCCACCCCCATGGCCCGGAGCTGGGTGGCATCATATCATACATCATTGACTGCATGTCATGCCATATATGGTGCCGGGCAGGGGTGCATGGGTTGGGCAAGCGATTAGTTGGGTTGGGCAAATAAAGTTCCACTGGTGATTTCATCCATGAAACCAACTCAGTGTGGCCTAATTTACAGTCGGACCACTCAGGTATAATTCGTGGCAGAGTTAAGAGTTAGTAAAAGCGAAGCCAGTCTGATTGTGAGTGGCTGTCGACACATTTAGCCCCATACGTGGTCGCTGTTTCCTTCATTTAGCGTAGATCGTTGACAGTGCTCCCCTCCACCTCCCTAATGCAGGTCGAAATAGCTGCACGGCACTCGTCTGCCCCCCCCCCCTTGTCATACAACAACAGTTCCCTTCTAGTCGGTAATACTAGAAGTAGCCTAGAACTTGCGCCAGAAATATGACCATTGCAACATTACCCTCGTGAAAACGTGGACCATTCCAAAAATTACCCCCGTGTCAAAGTGGACCATTCCAACATCACTTTTATTAGCCTCCTTTGCAGGCATTTTCCACCGGGGAAGGGGGATGAGGTAGGGCTGTTTTTTTCCCGGCGCGGTTGGCGTTTTTTTTGGGGGGGGGAGGTGTGCTTATTTGCAAGTTCTACGATGTTCTGATCACAAGATAGCACGCGATAGAGATTTTGCCGGCAACCCTGTATCCCCTCGCCGGGAAAAAAACAGCCCTACCTCCCCCCCCTCCCCCCGTGGAAAACGCCTGCAAAGGAGGCTAACTTTTTATCCTAAAATGAACCATTCCAAACTTAACAAGGACAAGGACGAACTACTTAGTATCCTGCTAGCGTTACCCATTTCCGCCATGCAACAACGCTAACGCTTCAGTACACTCACTGGGTTAGAACTGCCTTAGGGTTCAGAACTGGTACAGTAAGAACTGGCCATGGACGGAGGCGGGGCCCTCTTGTAAAAACTGTGTGGTGTAAATGTTGGTGAATTTGTCGTCATTGTTATTCGCTTTCTCCGTAAAGAGTGTTGGATCATGGAGCAGTGCCCTCAGTTGGTGATTTAAAGTAACGAGACCATCAGGCCTATACAATCCACGTGTATTTCAGAGTAATATTGCACAATAAGCTACGTGTCAAGAAAACAATAAGTAACCTTAACACGTCAGAAAACATCACAATACACATGGCTAAACATTGGTGGGATTTTTTTTTTTGTTTCAAACAACCATCAAGTGGTGTCGAAAACATCAAACACTTACCATTATTCGTTTTATCTGACCAGCTACATCGACAAGCTATGATGGTGATCTGGCCATGACGGAACGAACCAACGAGATGAAGTTGCTAAGTATCTTTCTTTACCTTTATCATAAAGATATTAAGCTCATCCAACCGTAACATGTCAGGGTAGACTTTTCAATGTGGGGCAGGCCAGACGGTTTACACCCATGTCTGGCTCATGAGACTACAGAAGAATATCGTAAGAACATAACAGGAAAATTATCCACCCTATTTTTGCCGAATTAAACGATCCATAATCAGTTAGCCCCTTATAGAAGGTCATTGTGGCAGTTAAGTGTGGCTGCTTCGGTACCAAAATGGTGAAAATCTGTAAGAGCCTGGTTCCAAGGTATCTTAAACTAAACAAAACCTAGTCCTTAGCGTGTGCCTGTGTTTCATGTTTCACCCCTTGTTGTTCCGAACTTCAAAAACGAAGTCCTGACAGGATTTAGTTAGGTAGTCAAGCAGACCCGCCAGTCCGATTGGGAAGACATGAGGCATCGCCACAGGCGTTACTGAAAACGGGGAAGGTGTACACCCTTCCCCAAACCTAACATTTCATGCTTCACAACGGTAGATGTTCTACACAACGACACGCGTAAGTTAAGAAACAATGTGAAACTCTGCTCCAAGATATTACAAGAAGACTGCTTGTTCTGTTCAGAAAGACACCTTACGTGATCATGAACTTACGTTTAGGAGGCTGTGGTAAGTGTACGTCGGGCGGGTCCACCGGCGGCCAGGGCGGAATAGGTTCAGGAATGGGAATGAGGGGTCTCTCTATAATCATCGGAAACCATGAGTAGGGCCTGCTAACGCGCCCGGTATCGAAGCCATGGGGTCTACTAGCCATGGTGCTTCCCGTCTGGAGGTGTGCAGACGACAGAGACAGCTCTGTACGTGCATGCGCAGGGGTTGACTTCTATTGTTACCTAGCTAATTGGAGGGTACCGTGGGCGAGTTGCGAAACTTGTTAGTCTTGAACATCAATCAGTACAGGTGGGCTTGAAAGTGCAGCATGACGTTTTCACTGCAGGCTTGTACGACATAACATACAGCTGATGCGACTTTTAGCAAAAGAACGAACGTATTTTATACGATAGTGTTCAGTAGGATTTCTGTACCACAATCTGTGTCACGATTTTTAGTTGGCTGATTGGTTGGTTGGTTGGTTGGTTGGTTGGTTGGTTGGTTGGTTGGTTGGTTGGTTGGTTGGTTGGTTGGTTGGTTGGTTGGTTGGTTGGTTGGTTGGTTGGTTGGTTGGATTTTGGACCATCGCACACCGGGGGATGCCCCTACTCGTTTTCGTGCTCCCCTCCCCCTTCCCAATGCAGCTACAGCTGAGCGTCATTCTTGTCATACAACAGCAGTTCCCATTTAGTACCTAGACGGACCATTCCAAAATTACCCCCGTGTCAAAGTGGACCATTCCAAAATCACTTCTTATCCTAAAATGGACCATTCCAAACTTTGCAAGGACGAACTACTCAGTATCCTGCTGGGGTTACCCATTCCCGTCATGCAACATCACTAACGCTTCAGTACACTCATGGTTTTAAATGCCTTAGGGTTCAGAACAGGACGAGGGCATTGCTCTTGTCAAAACTGTGCGGTGTAAATGTGCATGTTGGTGAATTTATCTTCATTGTGATTCCACTAACGTGTGTTGGATCATGGAGCAGTACCCTCATCAGCTGTTGATTTAAAATAACGAGACCATCGGGCCTTTACATTCCACGTATATTTCAGAGTAACCTTGCACAACAAGCTAAGTGTCAAGAACACGAGGTCAGATATTTTACAGGTCAGATAACACATCACAACATGCATGGTTAAACCTTGGTGAATATTTTTGTTTCAAACAACCATCAAGTGTTGTCGAAAACATCACACAATTTTACCGATACTCGTTTAGACATTGACCCATCCAACCGTGGGCAAACATTAGACTTTTTTAATGTGAGACAGGTCATACGGTTTAGATACATGTCTAGTAGAGATGCCAGTGTGATAAGGACGAGGGTGAGGTCCCTACTGAAAAAATTAAATACATGCACCCACCCCCAACACTTAAGCTTTAAGCTTGTTTGACAACGCTATATATTCTACACAACTAAGTGCGTTAGTTAAGAAACAATGTGAAAGAAACTCTGCTGCAATTTTTTAAAATTGTTCCGAACAGAACTATACCTTAAGTGATCATGAACTTACGTTTAGGGGGCTGCGGCACGTCGATCGGCGGCTCCACGGGCCCCACAGGGGGACGCCAAAGATCTATAGGCTTCGGGAAAAATGAGGTCCAGCGAAACCTGCGCCCGGTATCGAAGCCATAGGGTCGACTAGCCATGGTGCTTTCCGTTTGGAGGTGTGTAAACCACTGAGACAACCCTGTACGTGCAGGGGTTGACCTCCTATTGTTCCCTTTAATTGGAGGGTACTGGGCGTGTTGCGAAACTTGTTAGTCTTAAACACCATGGCCAATTACATGTATCTGCAAGACGCCAGTTCAGACCGTTTGAAAGTCACGTTTTCGCCGCAGATTTTGTGTAATAAAGTTTCCACAGGATTGGAATTGCGCTCTGGCGGAATTCCGTGGGACTGCACCGGGGACATTTGCTCCCTAGCTCTTTCCACAATCCACAGTGCCTTTTTTCGCGCATGCGTTCGGCGGGGCATGTTTCCGTCTCGTAAACGGTCGTTGCCATTTGAAACGGTCGATGCCATATATATTGCCGAATGGTCAATGACTATTGAGAGAGTCAAAAACATTTAAAACGTATAAAAAACAACATTTCAATTGCAAATGTCGGACACCATCATGAAAAATGGTGTGGTTTGGGATCGAGGCGCTTTCAAGTTTCAATGCGATTTGGAGCGTTCAGATGGAGCCACATGAATCCTGAATCCGTGCAAACCACATCGAAAGCGCTTGGAGCGACTTGGTTTGAACGGGGCCTATGTAAGATCAGTTTGAACGCATTAGACATGCAACTTGTGTAACTATGTAAATACATCAGTCCCCTTCTTACTGTTTTAACCTGGCCAATGTCTTTGTTCTGCTTTGGGTCACTGAATGGAAACGTTACCTTTATCAACAACCAGTGTTTTACACGTTAAGAGACGCTTCGTGCAAGAACGCCCATCGATAAAACCCGACCTGTTGATACCATGTACTAACACCTGAACAATGCGTGCTATTCGTTCCCCGGTGCAGCTTGACTCATATTCTATTCATACGGCTGTGGCACCAGCTGGTACGGTGTGCAACGTTACAAACTCATGGCATGTCGGCCACAGCTAGCTACCTGTTTTTATCCTAGATGCCAGACCCATAGCACACACAGGCGCTACCAGTCTATGTCCCCGAGTTAGCCAGTGTGCAAGGGTCTAACTGAGGGGGCATGTTGGCCCTGGGCCCGAGGAGCTGGTCTGTCTAGGCCCTGAAAACAGTCTGGTATCCAGACTACTTGTGTTTGTGGGGAAAACATTGACGAGACAGAAGGCGAGAGGTTAGAACCAGGTTTGGCAACGTGTGGAACCTTCAGTATCGACCGGATGGCATCAGAAAAAAAACACCGCTCGACCTCAGACACCCGGATGTACCTGTGAATCATAGACAGACAGTAAGGCCATTCAACCGGATTCTCAGTCATATCTATGGGGCAACTTCTGCTTGAGCTGTAAAGTCTGTAGTGAATACAAACAGGTTTCTTCGTGATACGTATCTCTCCGTCCCTGTAAAGACACCTGTGGACTGCCCGTACGTTCTTATTGGACCGTGACAGTTTCAACAAACATGGTGGGGTCCGTGACAGTGGTTAAGATAGCGGCCATCGTGGTCACCTTTGTTTTGACTATGATTTTTGGTTTGGGGCCGGTTTGGTTCGTGTCCGCCAGGACACAGCGGTACAAGCAGAGGGGTAGGACGCCGGCGTTACTCAGCTGCTTCGCCGGGGGAGTGTTTCTGGCGACCTGCCTCCTGGACTTGATTCCCGACGTCGAGGAAGAGTTGAACCTGGCCCTCGCAGGCTCACACCTCCCGTACCCAGGGTTTCCCCTCCCGATGTTCGTGGTGGCCATGGGCTTGTTCATGGTTCTAACGGTGGAGCAGGTGGCCCTGAAGTACCATCACAGGCCGCTACAAGCGCGCCGGAACGGCGCACACATCGCCTTGGAGACCCCCGTGTCTCTGAACAATGAGGAAGAAGACGTTAACGCTATGGAGATGGGAGAAATGCACTCAGAAACACACGACTCAGACCAGAGTGACGACCACGAACATCTACACGCCAGGTAAGTGATGTAGAGGCAAAAAGGTCTGAATATCTAAATTACAGAACGTTTTACATGTTGTGTACTTTCAAATTTGTTTTCTGGTATATTTAAAATGACATTGGCCAATCTATCCAAATAAAACTTCCGTGTCAGGGCGACAATTTTCAATTCTGTTTGATTTTGTTTGTGACGAAGGCGCAACGTTGTTTTTTGTTCAATAATTTGCAAATATACACTTTATTTCATTTCATCTCTACACACGGCACTATGTGTCTTTTGTACGCGATGTTTGCCCTGCAAAGATTGTTTTATCAGTGACCCTTAAACAACACAAGCGGTGTGGTTTATCTACAGCTATTAAAGAGAGGGACCATTTAAAAGGAAAGGCTTATGTTACAACCTTTTTTTATCTCAGGAACTCAGCCATCAAGTTGCTTAGTAATCTTGCATGCACTGTAGCATTGCAACTATATAAAAGAAGCCACATACCCGAAATTGCAGCTAATTCTTTTGGGGAGGGGAGTTATGCGTGGTAATGTTCACATCCGCATACAAGAAAGGACAACAGATCGTTGCATTCTGTGTAGAATTGTTTACACGAGATGACACCGTCAGTTTAACCCAACCCAACAACAAGATTCCAAACCTCATGTTGCCTCATAATATCCTATTCCGGTAAATGACTGTTTCAATGTAATAAGATTTTGTACGTCCAGTTAAGCTAAACCATTTTAGCTGTGGTTCTCGGTCCTCCTGTATTCTTACCCGACTTCGTCTGGGCACCTGCAGTTTGAATCACAGTCTTTGTACTCGGGGTCTTGTTACAAGTTCAGCTTGTAGCTGCGGGTGTCCATACGAAACGACTGCTCATTACCTACTGCACTGCCCTATATACGTCTACCAGCGCTCAGTACTTTTTGGCAAGCTTCCCAGCATTCTTGGACACATTATTAATTTAAATACCCTTTCTGATAATGCTAAACAACTTTTAGTTCTTCGTGGTAGTCTGTCTTGTTCTTATGATATCAACTGTGAAATTATGTTAGCCACTACATAACAGAAACAAAACGTTTTTAGCTGTATAGGTCCTGCTTTGCTTTGTTTTTTTTTTCTTCTGGGAGGGGAGGTTTTGATTCACGCTATGTCTTTTATGTATTCATATTTATTCAATGTCTTGTAAGATATTTTTTTCCATTGTAAAAGTGGCTGCGAGAATATAAGTTGCTCCTAACTTGAGTTCGCAGCCACTAAGTCCGAGTCCATTCATTTATATTTATTTTAGTGTTATGAATAATAATAAAAATGTAATAAGAGCCTTTTTAATATAAAGGCAACAGTGGTGCAGAGGTTATGTGTAGACCTCACAAACTCCTATGTCGAACCGCCATTTTCTTATTTTTCGCAGCCTACGATCTTGGTCCCTACTCCTGGCCATTTCCCTTCACTCTGTGTTTGAAGGTATCGCGGTTGGACTACAGAAGGAGACCTCAGGTTTGTTTGTTTTTGTTTGTTTGTTTGTTTGTTTGTTTGTTTGTTTGTTTGTTTGTTTGTTTGTTTGTTTGAACCATTCTTTATCAATGAGAAGCTCAAATCAGCCTGCAAGTCGCTTTTCATTGAGGTCATGAGGGAAGACGTCAGACAAAATAGGTCATGACGTCAGCACAGGTGATGACGTAGTAGTCCCGGCGGTGGGTGCGACCGCAAGCAAAATATTTTTGATTATGTAGTGAAGAACCCTGTTTATATCGATATACCAATCTGATGACGTTATTTCCGGTTCTTTTCCAGCCGTGTTACAGCTGATGACAGCCGTGGCGCTGCACAAGTCTGTCATGGCCTTCAGCCTCGGTATGGCACTGGTGCAAAGCACCATGGGAAAGACCACGACGGTAGGGCTCAGCATCTTCTTCGCCATCACGGCCCCGACTGGCATGGCCATTGGTGAGAGATGTTCTAACACGTTATTTTGAATTTCTAGATTGGTAGGACTTTTTATGAAACGCCAGTTACGCCCTCACCCACTTTCCCAACACACATCGCTAACTCACACTCTGAGAAAATCACTTTTGATACTCAACGGCTATTTGAATGCATGTGGTGACGCTTAGAATTGGGGTGGCCTACGTAACTCTTAAATCTGACTACTAAGTATAATGCAGGACTAAGCAGTGTATGCAATTTGCAATGTACTTGTACATGTGTATGATTCATCTGTATGAGTACGGGTGAAACATATACTTTTGGCGTAACACTACAGCCTCGGAGGCAAAAAGCAGCTGGTAGATCATTTACGGTGGCGTCGAATGCTTAGGCTAGCGGACCGAGAGGTCACAGGTTCGATTCCTAGGCATTCCTAGATCCTGGCAAGACGTTGTGTCTTTGGAAAAAGGCACTTTACACGACTTTACTCCACGTAGGTGTAAAATGGCTGAGGGGAGTTTGGCCGCTTTGTGGTTTGACTGGCCGTGCAGTTCTAACCCTCCCGCGGACCGACTCTACTGGCCAGCTATTCCCTCTTTTGCCGAATTCTACGATCCGTACCCCCGTAGGAAGGCCTGGTGGAGGCTAGTAACAACCCACTGCCCCTACGGCCTGAAAAAGGTTATGGGACTACCTTTACCTTTTTAGACCATCTATTACAAGGGACGTCAGCAACACGTGTGTCCTTTCTCACAGGTATGGCAGTCGAGTCCAACTCCCAGTCGTCGCACAACCACGGCGTAAGCGGGGTGCTGACGGGGCTGGCCACCGGCACGTTCCTGTACGTCACCTTCCTGGAGGTTCTGGCGCACGAACTCAAGTCCAACCGGGACAGGCTCCTCAAACTGGCCGCCATTCTCCTCGGCTTCTTCACGGTTGTTGGGCTGATGTTCCTGGACGCAGACATGAAGGAGAACCGGTATTCCTGTCCGGGACAGTTTCAGAACTCAACTTTAGCGACAGACGGACTGATACAGACTCCTTAGGGTAACGACTTTATTACGAAATGAATTTTTTTTAGGATGATCCAACGAAAAACAACGAAATTTCAGTCACAAAGCGAGGTTGCACTGTCGAACCTTCTCAGCAACACGAGGTTCACAAGAAATCAGTTACTCAAGCAACTTGACAGATTTTGAAAACTGTCAGACGTTTCAAGTAGTATTCACTGATTTTCGTCAGTGACTAACAGACGAAGTTGTTGAAACGTCGACTTGATATATAGAAAAAAGATAGTAGGTGTCCTTGTGACAGCATTATATGAACTGAATGGAGAGATATTATTCTTGACATTCAGTTACTAGGCCAGATTTCAACAGATTTCGTTACTTTAAGACGCATGTGTAATCTAGATTTATTTGTTCCGTGCAATTAATTTGATTTACTTTGGTAAACAAAGTAGAAGATTTTCTTGCGTAGAAATTCCATTGGACCTCATTGCCATCGGAAAAGATGTTACCTCCGTTCACAGAGGTATTGTTTTCTATCTGTCTGTCTGTGTTTCCGTATTTCCTCAGTTATTTCCATAGGCACGTCTCACGTGACAGTAGTGAAGGGCAAAGGTCAGAGTTGTGGGAGTGACAGGAAGTTGAATTCAGAGTTGGTAGAATTACTAGTAGTTATTTATCAACCTAGTGTGACGACTGACAGACATTCAAGGTCGTTATTCAAAACCTTATGTGCATGACTAATGAACTACATTTAAACAAGACATACGAGAAACTCAAAATATTTTACGGAGGTGTGAGATCGTCGACCTCATGTTCAGAGATGTAACGTGTGTATCATCGACTGTGTGTTGGACACAATTCAATAAGACAAATTCTTCCAACACATGTTTTTGCAGTCGCTATCGCTTCTTGGTCGACTGGACTCTTGGTCGGGTCAATAAACTACATTGACATATAACAGCTTGCTGTATTCTCGGAAAACAAAGCTCTTTACATAGAACCTGCCGACGTTTCGGTGACCGCCTGTCACCTTCCTCAGGGCAATACTAACTTGTCCTTCTTAGCACTGCAGCTAGGTGTCGCTACTGCTATGTGTGGCGGAATAATGCGGTCCCAAACGTGACTGAGTAGATTTTCTGATCCATATAGCCTCACTAATCGAACAAGTGCATTTGTTATCGAGTGATTTATCGACCTGGCGAAACTATTGACGGTTATATCCTCGTTTAGATCCTTACAAAATCTGAAAGAACTCGGAAAGTAATGAAGCGAGTAGAATAATCATTAGGACTTACACCACCAGACGTCGCGTTGTAGACGGATATAATCGTGACATTCACAATTTAAACTGCAAAGATTCGCTACTTTCAATGGATAACTTTGACAAGATTTTTTTCAAATAAAGATTACGTTACCGTCAAATTATTTTTTTCATGATCCACAAATTCGCTCAAAGTCTAATTAATATATCACAATTTTTTTGAAGTTCTAAACAAACGAAAAGGCAATAAGTTAACAACGCGCCGTTTATTTCAGGGAAATATCAGTGTCACATTCGTGCAACATTTCAAAATTGTCATCAGCACAAATCATAAAACAAGTTTTAAAGTATACCACAGTGTCAGTGATACAAAACATAATTGATCAGAGTGATTGTAATACAGCATATTATAGCACATGTGGGCCCGAAAGTGAAGACGTCATTGGCAGAAGATTAAATTATAGTCATTTGGTGTACCAATGACATCTAAAGACGCTAACTTTGTTACACGTTTTCCGGGGCAAGATACAACAAGATATATCCTTATAACTGAACATTAAAGAATATTTAAATTAAACTTGAAGGTTTCTACTTTAAAGCGACGACGGGGTCATTGGTAACAGGGTCCGCGTTAAATGGCAACAGCCTCAGTCTTCTTCAATTGGGAAATCAGTTTTCAATTCGGTGCAGTGGAAAAAAATAAAACCAGAAAGGTAACATTTGCAAAGCAAATGCATAATGTTTACCTTCACATAGTCTAGCCTACGAAACACATTCATAATATGATGACCAGCCCCTCCAGCTCTGCCCTGCTACAAAATGTAACCCAACACCAGTGGGTGTCTGCTACATCACCAGTTACCATGGTGACAGACGTCTGGCCCGGGTCATTGACTTTATTTGTTTGGAGAAGAAGAAGAGGAAGAAGAAGAAACGGAGCAAAAACAATATGTTCTCCTTCTGCGAAGGTAAACATAATAACCATCCTAGTTCACTAGTCTCTACCAGACTCTTTGCGTTGCTGAAGGTGTTGTGAAATTGACCAAATGTGGTGAATAATTTGCAAGAGGAATTAGCAGGCCCTAGAGTAACATGTTGGCAATTCTAGTATCCCATTGGCTCTATCTGATTTTACTAGCATTTCTTTCTTCAACACAAGGAATCTGGTAGAGACTATACTTGTTTTTGACATCGGGAAACTGCAAGGTAAAAGGCCACTTTCCTGAACCCATCCTCTTGCCACTAACCCTCACATCGAGAAAACCGGACGCTCTCTCCTTTCCGGATTCGTGGGATCCGGAATTCTCGCCCGTCAGCACAGAATTGCAAGCTGGGTAACAAACGGAAAAACGGAAAAAGCTCAGCACCAAATTGAAGTGAAGTATAAACAAAAACATTATCGCACTAGTAGGACAAAAAGTAAAACCCAAATCTTAAATCTCAAACAATATGATCTTGACTTCGGTTTATGAAATTAGGATCTGGCGTACGTAGATGTTATTATGAAAGTGTTTTACACATAGCAATATTCCAGCTAACATAATGAGAGAGAGATAATGTTAGCAAAATGAAAGTTTGTAAACTTCATTCTCCCACGGCAGAGTCCCACCCGCGCCAATACGAATTGCCTTAGGAGCGACTCTGCCTTCCCAGCACCTAGTCTTTGGGGCGGAGCCTAGAACGAGCTATAAATATTAATGAGATTGCCTTATTTGGAACTCATTCAATATGGCCGACATGTAAGCGTGTTTACCGGCAGCCTGTTTACCGGCATAGCCTGATCATGTCGTGCTTAGAAAACCTGTTTGTAGATTTGAGGTGTTTTCGGTCGGTATTCAGCGATCCTGCGACCGCCCTCTATTCACAGATCCGAGCAATCTTACATGTGGTACCAGATAAACAAGTTTGGAGCTGTCTGCTTCCCGGCGGCGGTTACGGCCCAGCTTATGAGAGCCGTGTGCTGTATTCCTCTGATTGGCTGACAGCTCGTTCTAGGCTCCGCCCCAAAGACTAGGTTTGCCGTGCTGGGAAGGCAGAGTCGCTCCTAAGGCAATTCGTATTGGCGCGGGTGGGACTCTGCCGTGGGAGAATGGTAAACTTGTACACAAACCTTTCCTGGGATTCTCCCGATTTGACGCGGATCTTCCTCCCGTACACGAGGTCACTGTCTGAACGGCGATGTCGTTTGCGTGGCGTAGTCTTCAGGAGAGTTCCGTCTTTACGGTGTCGAGTATCATGAAGTTTATGGCCTCCTTCCCTCCAGTACGCACCCACTGCGACAGGAAATACGTCATCGTGACGTTTTTTGACGTTATCAGAATCATCCATGTTGCTTGCAGTGTTCAAACTACCACCTTTGTCCAGCATTTTAAGATTACTAAACGGATGATACACTTGCAAGACCGCCTTCAGAGCCATCAGCTTGTTAGAATCCTGCCTTTTCGCCTTCCCATCCCTGGTGTATTTCCTAATGCGTGTTTCATCACCGGAAGTGACGTCAGCAATGACGTCACCATATTTCCGGACGAAGGCCCCAAACCTGGCGTCACTGCGATGAAGGTCACGCTTGCGGCGTTTGCCGAACATGTCCCAGAGACTGAAGCCGTCGTTCTGCGTGTCCGATTCTCTGTCGTCCCAGCGGAAGGTGACGTTGTGCAGACGACCTAATCTGTCGGGTGACAGACGACCTAATCTGTCGGGTGACGTCACCAGGAACCTGACATGGTGCCCGGGTACCATGGCAACGGGCTCGCCGCTGGAGGGTAGTAAATACAAAACATTGAAATAATTAAAAGATGGTTTGATATGATGTATTTTAATTGGCAGTAGCGTTTGTAAAAAATCTAATTTCACAAGGAAAAAGTGACAAACTATTTGCATAACAATGCATAAAAGTGTACACCATGTACTTTCAAAAATGGCTGACCTAAACACTATATCCTATTCGTCTCGCGGCCAGTGTGCAGGGGTGTCGCGCAGCTAAAGCAGGGGTGTAGAAACTTGTACTTGTCGGCCACAGTACAGGGGTGTACAGGCTTGTCCCTGTCGGCCACGGTGCAGGGGTGTTGAAACTTGTACCTGTCGGCCACGGTACTATTCTAAGGTTTGGCTATGCCGTCAGAACTGGTAACGTTACAGCACACTCTTACTTGTTGAGTGGTAACTCTTGGCTGGTGCCGTCCTGGCCGTGCAGGGTGACGAACAGACGACCCTCACTCCGACCCTCATGTCTGCGGCGGTACCCGGACCCGCGTCCGCGCCGGAAGTGTATCCTCACCGAGTAGTGGTAAACTGGGGAAGAAATGCGACAACTGTGAAAGTGTGTGGCATCCTATAATACCATTTATCTGTGTTACCTGTGAGCTGATGTTGATTGCCGAGGAGTATTTATCGTTCGTGTGTGTATTTAAGCCTTTGAATTGACAATCAAGTTCACCTCTGTAAGGTTCGTCAGCTGTCGTTTGCAGGTACATCTTGACGTGTTTCTTCCCGGGAACCCTGCTGGCGTCTATCCCCATGGTCCTGCAGCGGTTCGCCCTGCAGCTCATGCAGGTTCCCGCTAGGAAGCGCTCGTAACTGTCGCACCTGTACGACCGGAGTGGAGGATTCTGGGGGTCCAAACTGCCGTAGAAGTAATAGATCGACTTGCGGTGATCGCAGAAAGTCAGCAGATCGTGGGTAACTGTGCATGTGGACAGAAATAATGATAAACGTTGGAGACAGATACTATATTTACTTATCAAATCTATTGAATTTCTATTATTGGTCACTAGAACTGGAATGACTTATTGTCTTACAAAGTACACATCCTAGTTCACCAACCGTATGAATAGCACTAACTGTTCAGTAACGATCAACAGAGGGCAAAAAAAATCATACTTGAGTTGTCCAGGCAGAGTAGGTTGACAGCACTAGGTGGAAGATTGACAGGCAGAATGACAGGAGGTCATAAGGTCAGACACAGGAAATGGCTAGGAGTTGGCAGGAATTGTAGAAACGGGGGATTCAGGAAGACGAGGATTGCATGATAGACCCTCCAATACCTCCCAGAAGTCTGAAATGTCCGATTTATTATTTGATTTCTTCTGTGCATAATGTAGTATGTATATGGGTGTCTAACCCGTGGGTGTATGTATGTATGTATGCATGCATGCGTGCATGTATGTATGTATGTATGCATGTATGTAAGTATGTATGTATGCATGCATGTATGTATGTATGTATGTATGTATGCATGCATGTATGTATGTATGTATGTATGTATGCATGTATGTATGTATGTATGTATGTACAATGTATGCATGTATGTATGTATGTATGTATGTATGTATGTATGTCTGCATGTATGTATGTATGTATGTACAATGTATGCATCTATGTATGTATGTATGTATGTATGTATGTACAATGTATGCATGTATGTATGTATGTATGTATGTATGTATGTAGGTATGTATGTATGTATGTATGTATGTATGTATGTATGTATGCATGTATGCATGTATGTATGTATGTATGTATGTATGTATGTATGTATGTATGTATGTATGTATGTATGTATGTATGTACTTACTGGACTCGCAGCCCGGCTGGTCTGTGCCGCCGTTCGGGTAAAAGTCCACATGGCCTGACGGACTCATCCCACTGGGACCTGGAAAAGGGCAGCTTTTCTATTACAGAGCGTGGAGACTAGTCTTACAACATCTTTCACGCCCGCTAGCCTAGCCATTCCACGCTACCCAATCGTGCAATAGAAATATATCTAAAAGAAGTCATGTTATATCCGACTCAACCAACTGATGCCTATTATCATGTACATGTATTCCGTATCTTACACCATACTGAATCAGACACACAAAATAGCGTAGTATCTAGTATGTAGCTTTAGAGATCTCCTGTACATTTTCATGTAAGCCATGTTCCATGTGTATTGTATCACGTTTATAAAATAGTTAGTGTAGTATATTAGACAAGTATTGAAATATAGAACTCATAAGCATTAGATAGATATTAGTAATAGTGTAGTTACCAATTTGATATGTTGTACCTGTGAAGAACTTGCCATACATTGTACCTGTTACAATTGTCGTGCAATAAAGTTTGATTTGATTTGATTTGATTTGATTTGATTTGATTTATCTAAAAGACCAGACTTACCCAGTCCGCCAAGCAGCTCGCCATCTGTGTGGATGATGTCCACGAAGTCTGCGTCTGTCTCGTCCAGTCGGGCTTCGGGAGGAGACTCGGCGTAGTACATGGCTGCCGGGTCCAGGCCTAGGCAATGTAGGGTATAGTACAGTCGGATAATTATGTTTACCTTCGTAGAAGGAAACATATTGTTTTTACTCTGTTTCTTCTACTTCTTCTTCTTCTTCTTTCTCTACTTCTCCAAACAAAGAAAGTCAATGACCTGGACCAGACGTCTGTCACCATGGTAACTGGTGCTGTGGGAGACACTCTGTGGTGTTGTGTTACATTTTGTATAGTTGGAGGGGCTGCTCACCATATATTATATATGAATGTGCTTGGGTAATAATAAACAGTCAGCTGAGAGTGTCCAAGTTCTGTCCTTTCCAGTTCACCTTTTATTTGCAACTTCCTCTTCTTACGTGACTTGTACAGCAATATTGCCTGTCGAACTAACTATGTGGAAGATTAAAAACATGCTGTATTCACCCGTGATCCGGCCCAGCCCCGGTAGCTGTGCGCCCGCCAACCCCGCCACTTGTGCGCCAAAACTGAAGCCTACGATATGAAAGGACTGTAGGGACACGCCTGTCACATTCTGTACGGAAACAAAGGCAGATTTTAATGAGGTGTACACGCCGCGCGCGGGAGAAACAAAAGTAACAGGGCGGTCACATTAGGCTATACTGTATAACATAGATATTAAACGTAATGTACAAACGAAGCCAGGCATTCTCACTCATTACAGAACGAAATTTTCATTGATATTTGACTGTGATAAGTTCCCCATAATAGTGAACCAAAACAAATACCCTGTACCACAGCGAGACATTGTTAAGCCAGGCTTTCATCATGCAGATCATCCCCTATATTCATGTTGAATAGTTATGTTATCGCATTTATCATACACTTAGTAAACGTAGATTGGCGTTGCTAAGGCCACATGCCAGGTGATGTGGGTCTGTCTGGGCGTCGCTTAGAACCTAATGCCTATCAAGCCCGTTCAAATCAGTCCTGACTATTGTATATGCTACTGCAATCCTTATATCTACTTTATAATAGACAATGTTTTGTTGCTGTTGTTGACTATGTATAGAAATGTTTAAATCTATCAGACGATTTGTATTCTACCAACTGAAGGAAGGCATTCGTACCTGTGTGATTGTGTGTGTGTCTGCATGGGCAATCTCTTCTGTCCTTTCGTAGTATTTCTCTGAACCTCCTTTTTCATTTTTTTCCTCATTTTCAATCCGTTCACCTCGTGATTACTTTTGATTACTAACCTGGAGCCATTTGCAGAAGTACGCGAGCTCGGCGGCGGCTACCCTGACGTTAGCGCCGGCCTGGGCGGGGTTGAGTCCCGTCATGGCCCCTTCGATCCAGCTCACAAATATCACATTGGCGTTCTCCCTGTTCAGGAGCCTGCAACACAAACACTTCAACTCTTCATCTGCTTCTGAGAGAGACTGGTTTATTTGCAACACACATACCATTGCAGCCTTACATGTCTGAATTGGGGCATGATACACTTAAAATTCATCATGATTGGTTCAACAAGTCGACAATTAAAGGTAAAACACTATTCTTAAACCTAGAAGTCCTGCAGCTGAACTGCGTGAAGTTGTCCTTTGTTCTTAGTTCTCTACCATGTAGGCTTCCACGTTTAGGAGGCAGCCATCTAGAGAATGTGGGGGATCTAGCTATAGACATTGCAAAGTTCATACAGAGTATACGGCGTCTCAGGTACAACGGAGTAAGTGACAGCTGCTCTAGTGCTCTGTCATAGCTAACATAGTTTCTGCCTAGGACATGTTTCTGACATGCGGTTCCAATGTGACAGAGAGAAGACAACGAAATCCAAACTTTCAACACAGCTTAAAGCATGCGTAAATGTTCACTCGAGCGGAGAAACTTTTAGTGAACCTTTACGCATGTTTTAAGGTGTGCTTAAAGATCTAATTTCGTGCATTGCGTATCCCAACATATGACTTTCCTGACATTGGTTTTTCGATATGTGTAGTCGTGTCGGCGCTACCTACCTACCTCGTCCCTTGACCTCCTGGTCGTTGGGGGGACAAGGTAGACTTGAGGATGGAGAGCTGTTTCCAAGCCAGTCAAGCCAGCCAAGTGTCGGCCAAGTGTCGGCCAAGTGTCGGCCAACTGTCGGCCAAGTGTCGGCCAACTGTCGGCCAACTGTCGGCCAACTGTCGGCCAAGTGTCGGCGCAGACGACTTAAAAAGACTAGTAGGCAACCTCGCCAACCAACTCCCAATCTAAAAACCTCCCAACCATGGGCTAAACGCTTACACACTGATTTACGACTCACCTCTCAAAAAACTCCTCTCTCCAGGGAACGTGTGGGTTGAACCCCGAGAAGCCGTGGATGCCGAAGTAAGTAGTGACGTTTGTCTCGTAGTTCGACTTCCTCAAGGCGTCCTCGTCACCGGCCGTCAGCTCGTGGTCTTCGTACGGGTTTTCCCGAGTGCGGAGGTGGAACCTGGCACAAAAATCAAACCAGTTTGGATTTTTACAACATATACAACTGATAAGGCAAAGATTTTTTAAGGAAAGGTCACATAGCCTTATGTTGAAGTCACATTTCCAAACCGGGGCCAAGCCAGGCTGTTTCGATTAATGAAAAATCAAAAATTTATATCAAGAATATACGCAAATAATTCCCATTATTAATTTTTTTCAACTTTTTTGTGCTTTCTTGTCTTTCATATCATACTTTTCGTTTCATAAGATTGCCCGGCCGGGCCCCGGTTTGGAAATATGACCTCACGATCAGCATTATACAGGCAGTAGGGGCAGTAGGTTGTTAAATCACTGTGTCTATGGCACAGCATAGGAAGGCAGAGCCCATCCCTCTCCTTCCACCGCCTTTTACTGCCACAACCGAAGTCAGGTACCCATGTAGTATGGATGGAGTAAAGCTGCAGATACAGACTCACCTAAAGATACAGATACAGATACAGCTGTTGTGTTACGCCGAAGGGCGGTTATACCGGCTATACCTTCCGGTATAACCGCCCTTTTTATGGGACCCCTGACCTCCCCCTGGAACACTTGAAAAGTGGCCATGACCGACAGTGTAACTTCTCAAGGTTAAATAAAGGTCGAAAAAAAGAACTACCGATACAGATACAGATACAGACTCACCTGGTGTTGACGTCCTCCCTGTTGTAGGGTAGCGGCAGGTGAGAGAAGGGCTCGGCGGTACTGAAGCAGCCCAGGGGAGGCAGGCAGATCTCCTTGTCTTCAGCTTCACGGAGAAAACCGTCAGGGGAAATCATTTTTCACTCAATGACAGTGTTTTTTTTTTTCTAAAAAGCTTAAAAGCTACAAATTCGAATGATAATAGTAAAAGCACATTCTCATCCCATACAGCATAGTCTTTTGTAAGCAGGTAGATTTTAGTCTCATAGTATGTTCTGTATCTGTATCTGTATACCTGGTACAACCGCCCTTCGGCGTTCAAGTTTGTTATATAGCAGTAGATGCCATGCATTGTACCTTGTACAATTGTTGTCTAATAAAAATCTATCTATGTTTTTCGTGCGACCTCAGGACAAGTCGTAACGAAGAATGGCCCATTTTGATTCTGTTTTCTTATGGTTGTCTTATCCTCTACACTTGTACAAAGAAATGCAAAATTGTATTTTGAAAGTTAACGACAATAACGGCAGCAAAGTTTGAAAATAGAAGTTAGTTTCATACCCCGTATCCACGACAGGAGGACGGACTCTAAGAACAGCAGTTTGAAGTGAAAGTTCAGGTGATCTTTCAGCTTCTTCCCTGACAGAGGAAACCACGCCATGCCTCGGTCCGGACCGCTCGCCAAGTCAATGAGCACAGGTTGAAAAAAACCGTCTGGTCAACTTTTCCATCATAGAAACGACTTGGCAGCCATGCAACTATTATAATGCCTTCTTAGAGTATCCCTAGTTTCCTATGGTTGTTTATAGACAAACAACAACAGTCGTGCTTTGCTCTATTCCCTTCAGATTTCCATCCCTTTTCAAATCCACCCGTTTCTCTCTAAACAAACCGTATCCAGTAGATTTGAAAAGCCAAGTAAAGAATAGATTCGAAGAAACCCTTATCCATGTTGTTATAATTGTGTGATGGGATGGGCTAGCGCTAGATATAGATATAGATAGCCTGGCTACCATCCTCCGTAGTTACCGCCGTCTCCCTATTGTCGCTGGCTACACTAGGGAGCCGGCGGTAACTACGGAGGATGGCACCCAGGCTAGAGATGGGCACAACGTCTAGCAACAGACAGGAGACGATGGAGAATCATGATGACGGCCCGAATATTTATCAGTGTTTTTTGTTTCTATAAAACAGCGAGGATGATGATGATGATGAATACTGATAGACCATCCTGGAAACCTAAGTTTTAAAAGTTTAAGCAGATATTGGGTAGGCTAAATCGTTATGTTTACCTAGCTTTCCTGTTATAACTGGTGTCTGACCTGATAAGGTTAACTCCAAAAATAAGTCGAACATTTCAAAAGGAGTCGAAGATTTCATACCTCCGAAAATTATTTAGAGTTTTTGTGAATTTCTTGTTTGGTTGTGAACTTCTCGCTGATTCTATATATGCGTTTTTCCACTGGCTCCAATAAAGCAACAGAATAAAGTTAAGAATAAACTTTCACCACTTTCATCGCGGGTAGGCCTTGGCATATAGACAATGCCTTTGTTTAAGTTCCTCCGATCTAGCCTCCTGTGCAGACTCCGTGAGCGGGTGACGGTTTTGATAATGCGTTTTGAAGTTCTTTTGCCGGCCAGAGAAGGTTTCAGACCCGATAGAAGGTTCATTTCCCGCCGTGTTAATGGGACCTTTGAAAGACTTTTCTAATCACTTTTTGCTTTGGTCGCCGAATGCGAGCAGACTCCGTGGCGAGAAATGAACCTTCTATCGGGGCGAACCTTCTATCGGGTCTGAAACCTTCTTTGGCCGGCAAAAGAACTTCAAAACGCATTATCAAAACCGTCACCCGCTCACGGAGTCTGCACAGGAGGCTACCTCCGATCCACAAAACACCTGTTTCCCCCATAGCCACAGCACGACCAGGATTTCTACACGCCTGCAATTATGGAGAGAGTTCCTAGGTGGCACTTGTTGGCCAACCTGCTGTCACTTTTATCGCGCCTTTGTCGTTTATGACAGCCGCCCAGTCGATAGTAGTGCACGGAGTGAGCACGAGGAACAATACTGTATGCCCATGCGGGCTAAGTCAATTAACACTGGGCGTCGTAAAACAGCGGAAGATCGCATAGCACTTATGGGACCGCCAAATTACCTCCCTAAAAGCACATTTTCTCAATAAACTGTCGACAATCGATATCTTAGAATCACTTTCCAGCTCTCTAGAGGTACTACATCACCGTTATCGTTTGTAATGCTCGTTAATGTATTTATTTTTACAAAATAGTGTCGTCCCTGTCAAGAAGACCGAATGGTACCGTCCGATCCAATCACCGCGGCAGAGTCACGCCACCAACACGAGGCCAGAGCCGCCGGCAGGGTCGCGTTACCGGCACAGGATTGTTCTAACCCGGCCTGGAATTTTCCACACACGGCAACTTGGCTTTGCTTCTAATATTTCACCACAAGATTTCGGAGGAGTCTCTGTTTCTGGTGTGGCGGGGGATCGACGTTTAAGGACATTTTAAGGTAAGATATCTTGTTCTTGTTCTTCTCTCACGTACAGGTGAGTTTTTGTGTAAGCTTTAATTGCAGTGTTACCGGACACATAAATTAGACTTAGGGGGGTCAGGAGGTTAAGAAGCTACTTTTGAATCTGGCCAAAGACTTAAAGCGAGGACAGGCTGTATTTTGTCTTTCTTACCTTATGATGATTTGCGATCTATATCAGTTCAATCGATGACAGTGCGTGATGTACATGGTGATCGTTATGTCATGTGATGGGCTGACATTTTTTACCTGTCCATTCCTCTTCCAATCTGTCAATCAATCAATCAGCATTTTAATATCAATACAAACATCTCTACCATAATCTGACCATCGTAGATTTTTTCGTTTTTTTGTTTTAAATCAAATCCCAAGCATTGTTCTCCAAAGTCCTTACGATACCCTTTAGAAAGCAGAAATAGCTGTAGAGATTTTACGACGGGACGAAATTGCCCCTTTGGGTATGTAGTGCAATTTGCATATGATGTCAAGCTGATATATGTATTAACGATATCCGTAGCTGTCCACGATTGGTTGTTTTACATGTAAGTCGAGTGATCGACCAACTGACGACGAAAAATATTTCTCGCCCGATATTATGGGTCGTAGACATGTTAACTTTATGAGTTATGTATCAATTGAATTACTCTCAAGCTTTACAAGGGAGACATTCATGCATTTCCTGGCGAATGTTTGCCTGATCAACATTATTACACGTCAGCGCAGACGTTAAACCAACTGACGACAATGGCCTACATGTCACGCAAAAATCACGCGAGCGCAAAAATATACGGATCCCACAGCCCTGTCCGCCTTCGTCAAACTGTCAAACCATAAAATCATGCAGCCGCTCTCTCATTGGTCAAACCGATAATTACTATGCTATCATTGGTTGAGGTGTTAATTGTGATGGACGGTCTATTAGCGGGTGCGTTGTCAGACGTCTGGGTGGCGTGAAAGATCAGGTGACTGTTTTGGGGGTGTGGCTGTCACGCGTCCACGGAGACGTGTCGTCTGACCAGGTGTACAAAACCTTCATGAATACCTGTGGGGGGAGGGGGAGGGGGGTCAACTCTCTGAAAATCCCATACCGTACACCTGTAGCTAGCTGCTTTCATGCTTCAATTTAGACGGACCCTGACCAAAAATGCATGACCTTTCGAGACAGATAAAATGGACTGGTTACTTACCTGTGTTTATACCGTAAACTTGACGCCTTGGTTCCCTCGCCCCGACATGACAATGACCGGACGAAATTCGACCTAAGCCCGCTGTATACATGCATGACCTCATGACCACCTGATGACGCAATGTCGCCTCATATAGGACAGCTGAATTGTTTTAAAAAAATAGGGTTTCGCCTCAGAACATTTTTGTGCAGGATGTCCACTCGAGGTCCTTGTCTTCTCTTCATTTTTTCCGTGAAAATTTGAAGTCATTTTTATGGTCCGTCCCTGTCTCGCGTAGTACGTACAGTTTTCGTGCTCTCAATAGTAAGTAACCATCACGGAATCAGATCTATTGGTGTTGGCTAGGGGCCAAGCCATCACGTGGAGTTTGCCATGTCTTCGTAAGTTTAAGTTATGACTGGTCCCACTCAGAAAACTGTAAGATGATATACCATGGATAGACGTTAGCCTCGTTCGCAGACTTCTAGCGGGGGCAACGTTTGGTTCTACTGGCGGCTAGAGCGGTGGATTCTTGTCGGGGGGAGGGCCTTTTTCGGGAGAGCTGTATCCGCGGAGAGAGCTTTATCTGGCCCGCGCCTTCCACTCGACAACAGACCGCCGCTCTAGTCGCTTGTAGAAAAAACGTTGCCCTGCTAAAAGCCTGCACAGGAGGCTAGGTAGACTTGCGCGGCGTGGCCTGCGCACTCGAGTCAATAACCTGTGGTTTGTAAGGCCGGATACAAGAGAATTTGACTATTACGGCCCGGTCACGATCGTCGTACGATCGCCAACTTTGAGATCGTAAGACGATCGTACAAACTGATGGCATTCTTGGGATAGCCAAGCATATGTCCTACAAAATTCAGCTGTATTGTTGCGGAAAAGGTTGTCTTAGATCCTTGTCGGCGGTTGGTTCTGTCACATCCTGCTTGAGATTCGTACGACATCATATAATCGTACGACAACATACGACAAATGTGACCGCGCCGTTAGTAACTACATTGGACAGACCATTTGGTCTATTTTAAGGAACATGTCGGAATCTGTTATTTTAGACAGAAGAAACTATAACTACCCGTGTCAATATTGTCGCGTTTTTGTCCTAATCTCAATGGGGAGCTTTACACCATTCAGTGCCGTGAAATTTGACCATGAGACTGAGCGCTCCTAATTCACAGTACTCACAAAGCCCAGTCTGGGATGCTGAAACACGGTCTCTACTGACCGCCTTTACTGTGCCGACTGTAATACTAGTACTGGGTCAGGGACTCGCTTTTGTCGGGGCCTGAAACCCTCTTGTGTCTTTAGAGGTACAGAATACAGAGCCAAAAAGTATCCATGTCACAATTGTAGCATTTTATCAACTTTACCAACATTGTATGTTATATATACAAGAAAATTGTGAAGTCCGTCTTTTAGGCGAATATTCGTACAGTCTTTATACACTGATACTCTTGAAATAGCCTGATGCATCTCAAGGAAGTCTTTACAAGTTCAAGACGCGCACATGTAAACATACTTTCGATTACGGCCAAGACTTGAGAATGACAGGAAAATTAACTAAACGTATAGGTGTGCATCAAGGAGGTCCTATAGAACCTCCTTGGTATCATGTTACTGTACCAAACATCAATGACTTTTGTCGGATGGACATCTGAAACGTTTGAACAAATGAATTATTATCCAGTTGTAAAGTTTAAACACTTCTTCTCCTGTTATGAACCTGAATGACTAATATTCACAAGCGTATCAATGACTTTTGTTACGTACATGACACACATGTACTCTCCAAGCAGAGGTTAGGGTTTGGGGCTTATTTTTGGCGTGTTTTTAGGCTTTTTTTATCGGGCTTTCTTTTTTCACTGAATCTTTTTTTTTATTGGGTTGGGATTAAAAAACATTCAGTGAAAAAAGAAAGTCCGATAAAAAAAGCCTAAAAACACGCCAAAAATAAGGCCAAAACCCTAACCTCTGCTTGGAGAGTAACACACATGAACATAAACTTTCCGTACGTCCTCTCTTTCAGACACATTGCTTCTAGACTACCAATGAGCTTTAATTCTGTATTAAGAAATATCAGAGCCACTTGAGACGACATAAGAAACATCTCGAGTTTGTCTAGACCGTAAAACTGTCCATTACAAACAGACTTCCTGTCAGGCGTCCTGGGGACGAGATCTGTTTCAACTTAACCGCCAGGGCACGAGAATGTGACTTTGCCCTTCTCCGTTGATTGAGTTATTGTAATGAAAACACCACAGGGATCAGAAGAAGCCACGCTAGAGACATGGTGTAGGAAGTCGTCTGGGGTTGGTTAGGGAGTACATGGCAGGGCGATGTTCTACTTGTGACTACTGAGGGTCTGAATCAAATCCAAAATGCTCATATTTTGGCCCCAACGGTTGAGGAAAGTCCTTTTCTTCCTCGTTGTTTTCCATCTATCAATGCAGTGGTTTCATTAAAAGTTCAAAATTCATTCACGACTAGTTTTGCTAGACACCCCATGATCGCAAACGAGCAATCCATTGATTTCCCCAGACTTATACAAGAACAACTTAATTTACCGTTAAGCGTTGTCGACCTTCCTGAATTTATCATAAAGTGTAGCCAGGATCATCACTACTGTCTCTGACTCACTCGTGTGTGCATCTCTCTCTGTCTGACTCCAATGAAAGTAATGATATCATACTGTTCACAAATATTAAGTTGTAGCATTTCTATACTGTATCATTGCCCAGTTGCGGCCATTGATAATGTATGTATTCAAAATTTGAAAGCTTCAGATCTGCGACATTGACAGACCATTCAGTGGTGTACATACAGATGACTCTTTATTGAAAATACAGTGCGTGGACAGTCCATGGCTGTTTTCCACTACAAATAATCTCTTACGGACACTGATGACATCTGCATATATACCATACAGACAGTAAATAACAGGACATTACTGACCATTTACAGCCAAACTACTAGCACGGATTTTGTTTAAAGGATTTCTGCTTACAGATAGATTGTTACGTGAGCTTTTTTTAACTCTTGCATGATACATACAACGATACATGTATAATGTATGCTTTATACAGGTCGCTAGCTGGACTTCGTTGTGAAACCGAACACGGCTGTCGTTCCGCAACGGAACGCTGTGCGGCGCTGTGAGGATGTTGTATCACGACATCATCGGCGTCTACCGCCAAGTCTGGGCCTTCCTCGCCATATACGTCCAACTCACGCTATCCGCCATAGCAGGTAAGCAGTTAACAATTTACATGTGGTGTACATTACTGGAGACACTGTATCATCGACGTCATGTCTAAACATTTTCCTGTCCAATCACAAACAAGGTAACATTCACTATGATGATCATCAAAATGTATGATGTTCACCCTCTACAGAATTAATCGTCCTAAATTATTAAAGGAAGCTTTATTGGTCCCCATGTCAGAGCAGAAGTCAGAATATCTGATTTTGCGGACATAGCTATATATAGTGTTAGCGTCCTCTGATTGACGCAATCTTGTTTGATATCGCCGCCACTACTCTAGCCGCAAATGTCCGTCGAGTCGGGCGTTTGGCGTTGTCCTTCGTAGCGTCGTCGGCAATGTCCGTAACGTTAGAACCGCGAGCTGGAGCTTTCCTCTTGTAGAGACGCGCGAACGGGATGTCAAGCGGTTCCAGCCGTACCGTTACGCCACCTTGCGATTGTGTGAATAAGTGTACAAGTTCGTGATGCGTCATGCCGGAGACGGTCTTGTGGTTTACTGTGACAAGCCTGCCGCTCGGAACCACGGGAAGGGACTTTCTCGCGCTATCTGTGGGAAACATGACCTGCATCGACCCTTGCTGTCGAATGGTGATGCCATAGGCTCCTTTGGTTGGCCTCACCAGAAAAAAGGCGCGCTGCTTAGAATGGTGCGCCGAGTCCACTGAATCCACGGGCAGGTCAGCACCGTCGTCAGGAGACATGTGGCTGTGGACCGCCTCGTCAGGAGACATGTCACTGTGGACCGCCTTGTCTGGAGACATGTCGCTGTGGACCGCCTCGTCAGGAGACATGTCGCTGTGGACCGCCTCGTCTGGAGACATGTCGCTGTGGACCGCCTCGTCAGGAGACATGTCGCTGTGGACCGCCTCGTCAGGAGACATGTCGCTGTGGACCGCCTCGTCAGGAGACATGTCGCTGTGGACCGCCTCGTCAGGAGACATGTCGCTGTGGACCGCCTCATCTGGAGACATGTCCCTGTGGACCGCCTCATCTGGAGACATGTCGCTGTGGACCGCCTCGTCAGGAGACATGTCGCTGTGGACCGCCTCGTCAGGAGACATGTCGCTGTGGACCACCTCGTCAGGAGACATGTCGCTGTGGACCGCCTCGTCTGGGCACATGTCACTGTGGACCGCCTCGTCAGGAGACATGTCGCTGTGGACCGCCTCGTCTGGAGACATGTCGCTGTGGACCACCTCGTCAGGAGACATGTCGCTGTGGACCGCCTCGTCTGGAGACATGTCCCTGTGGACCGCCTCGTCAGGAGACATGTCGCTGTGGACCGCCTCGTCAGGAGACATGTCGCTGTGGACCACCTCGTCAGGAGACATGTCGCTGTGGACCGCCTCGTCTGGGCACATGTCACTGTGGACCGCCTCGTCAGGAGACATGTCGCTGTGGACCGCCTCGTCTGGAGACATGTCGCTGTGGACCGCCTCGTCTGGAGACATGTCGCTGTGGACCGCCTCGTCTGGAGACATGTCGCTGTGGACCGCCTCGTCTGGAGACATGTCGCTGTGGACCGCCTCGTCTGGACACATGTCGCTGTGGACCGCCTCGTCAGGAGACATGTCGCTGTGGACCGCCTCGTCAGGAGACATGTCGCTGTGGACCGCCTCTTCAGGAGACATGTCGCTGTGGACCGCCTCGTCAGGAGACATGTCGCTGTGGACCGCCTCGTCTGGAGACATGTCGCTGTGGACCGCCTCGTCTGGAGACATGTCGCTGTGGACCGCCTCGTCAGGAGACATGTCGCTGTGGACCGCCTCGTCTGGAGACATGTCGCTGTGGACCGCCTCGTCTGGAGACATGTCGCTGTGGACCGCCTCGTCTGGAGACATGTCGCTGTGGACCGCCTCGTCAGGAGACATGTCGCTGTGGACCGCCTCGTCAGGAGACATGTCGCTGTGGACCGCCTCGTCAGGAGACATGTCGCTGTGGACCGCCTCGTCTGGAGACATGTCGCTGTGGACCGCCTCGTCAGGAGACATGTCGCTGTGGACCGCCTCGTCTGGAGACATGTCGCTGTGGACCGCCTCGTCTGGAGACATGTCGCTGTGGACCGCCTCGTCTGGAGACATGTCCCTGTGGACCGCCTCGTCAGGAGACATGTCGCTGTGGACCGCCTCGTCAGGAGACATGTCGCTGTGGACCGCCTCGTCAGGAAACATGTCGCTGTGGACCGCCTCGTCAGGAGACATGTCCCTGTGGACCGCCTCGTCAGGAGACATGTCGCTGTGGACCGCCTCGTCAGGAGACATGTCGCTGTAGACCGCCTCGTCAGGAGACATGTTGCTGTGGACCGCCTCGTCTGGAGACATGTCGCTGTGGACCGCCTCGTCTGGAGACATGTCGCTGTGGACCGCCTCGTCTGGAGACATGTCGCTGTGGACCGCCTCGTCTGGAGACATGTCGCTGTGGACCGCCTCGTCAGGAGACATGTTGCTGTGGACCGCCTTGTCAGGAGACATGTCGCTGTGGACCGCCTCGTCTGGAGACATGTACGCTGGTATCGCAACCATCCCAGGTTTTCATAAATCCAAACTTAACGTTACCTTTTTTGGCTAAAAATTGTAAGTCTAAAACGGGCCTGATATCTTTCCCATGTGATGACAAGAATGGAGCTACTTGGCTTCGTCTTGAGTGACTCCCAACCCTTATCTGTAATTTACCTTACAGATACGGAGGTATTGTTTTGAGTGTGTCTATTATATGTTTGTTTGTATTCGTAGGTATTTGAATGCAAGAAATTGTCAGGAACGTAGGGGATTGGCTACAGCAGTTTTTGCAGCAAAATGCAGGCTGTGAGGCAGTGAGTCCTCGGCTATACATGGGGTATACCCACTTAGGGCTTGTCACAGCAAGCGCGCTAGCTATCAGCCGGCAAAGTTAATGCTAGGCCAGCTGAGTGTACGTCAGACCATCTACTACTTTTAGGCCAACACGTTCACGAACACACCCTGAATACTAAATACTCGGAGGTTTGAAATCTCTGGTTTCTTGTTTAGCATGTTTTATGACGTTTGTGACGTTGTTTCCGGTGTTTGTGACGTTATTTCCGGTACGTGTGTTGCAGCTGACGACTCTGGCCGCCAGGAGGAGGAGCTGTGTATGTCTCCCCTGGGCTGCTTCAGTACGGCCCCGCCCTTCTCTCACCTGCCGCTACCTTGGCACAGGGACGTCATCAACACCAAGTAAGGAGGGATCCGACATTTACGTTACTGATACACACATACGCCATGCGTGTTACTGTGTGTGTGTGTGTGTGTGTGTGTGTGTGTGTGTGTGTGTGTGTGTGTGTGTGTGTGTGCATGTGTGTTTGTGCGTGTGTTTGTGTGTGTGTGTGTGTGTGTGTTTGTGCGTGTGTGTGTTTGTGCGTGTGTTTGTGTGCGTGTGGGGGGCGTGCACGCCATGTGTTTGCGTATGTGTGTGTGTGTGTGTGTGTGTGTGTGTGTGTGTGTGTGTGTGTGTGTGCGTGAGTATGTGCATGTGTATTGGAATGTGTGCGCGCGCGCGTGTGTGTGTGTGTATTTTTTTATGTGTTTAAACACAATTGTGTGTGCGTGTGTATGTGTGCGCGCGAGGGCACGTGTGCGTGTTTACAAGTGTGTGATTGAATGTTTGTTTCTTAGCAATACTCAAAGACGAACGTGATTAGCCCAAAAAAAATCTAGTTAAGATGCATTAGCACTAGAAAATACGTTTAAGTAAAATAGGAGGTAGGGTCATCAATTTGTCTCAACGTCACACAGATTCCTACTGCGCACGCGCTCTAACCCGGACGAGGACCACCAGATCCACACAGGAAACGTGACGTCACTGATGACGTCAAACTTTGAGGACAAGGTCAAGACGTACGTCTCCATCCACGGCTTCACCTTGTTCTCCGCCATTCCCGACACGCACTGGCGATTCGAGTTTACCAAACGGTTTGTCCTCTGAGTTTTGGGGTGAGACGTTTCCTCTCTGTCAGTTCTTCTCTCGACTTCATAGTATAGACCAATCCTGACTGTCCAATACAATTAGTACTTCAACCAATGAGAGAACAGCAATTATCAGTTTGACCAATGGGAGTGGCTGCATCAAATGTTTGTGTTTTTATTTTGTGTTTCTACGTTTTGGCGTTGGTGGACGGGGCTATGCGGGATTGGTCTATTACAAGCATTAATTTACAGGACAAGATGGCATGAGTACATTGTTATAGATTTTCGTGTATTCTTTAAAACCCGGTCACATTGGTCGTACGTACGATCATCGTACGATCTGAAACTGACTTCTTGGGATATTCGTGCAGGTGTCGTACAAAATTCAGCTGCCTTGTTACCTAAAAGGAGACTGTCTTGGATCCTTGTCGGCGGTTGGTTCTGTAACGGCCTGGCTTGAAAATCCGACGTTCCCAAAATCGTACGACGACCTACGACGAACGTGACCGCAGTAGAATGATATTAAGGTCCCTGACCCTTTCATGAATAATTTGAAAGAGACTGTATAGTAATAAGAAGGTTCTTATCTAAACAACCAATGGGTTTTTACGTTTTGGTTATCGTCTGCGTACGTTTGGGACCGCATTTACAGTACCGCAGCAGCGACACCTAGCTGCAGTATGAATCACAGCCAGTCATTGTTGCCCTGAAGAAGGTGGCAGATGGTTACCGAAACGTGGGATGCAAAAACCCACTGGTTGTTCAATAAAGAACCTTCCTGTACAATCTCTGTCCCTTGTTAGAAGTATTAGCGAAGTAAAATCCGAGGGATGTTCTTCCCAGGCTGTTGGAGAGAGAGAACGCGAACGTGTTTTTCGTGGACTGGCAGGGCGGCTCTCAGACGGGGGTGGACGCGAGTCAGGCCGCCTCGAACGTGCGTGTGGTCGCGGCGGAGCTGGCGCACTTCTGCACATGGTTACAGGTAGGAAGGCCTTCTAACATGGTTAGCAACGCACGTATCAAGCTTGTGAAATAGTGCAAAGCAGCAGATAGCCCAAAATTTCACACAAAAAATCATTTGACGATTCGACATTTAGTACAGTTGCCGATTGTACTGTAATTGTATTGTCGTCTTGGGAATCGCAAGACACGGCTTTACTAGCACGTCGGCAGAACGTACTGCGCCTGCGCGAAACCCGTAATGTATTGTGCATAGCACTTCGGCAAAACGTCTCATATAAGGTCGAATTCACGTATATAAGGGTGGCATCCCGTCTGTAGTTTTCAAATGTTGTGTAGAAAAAGATATGGTCTGCAACAGGCAAAATTCTGATGCAACGTTGACCAAAAATCCAGCGAAAATCCAGGTTTTGCGCAGGCGCAGTACGTTCTGCCGGCGTGCTGGCTTTACTTGATAGTTTATAGACTGGTTTATTTGCAACACACATACCATTGCAGCCTTACATGGCTGAATTGGGGCATGATACACTTAAAATTCATCATGATTGGTTCAACAAGTCGACAATAAAAGGTAAAACACTATTCTTAAACCGAGAAGTCCTGTCCTAGAGATCCTTTGTTCTTAAGTTCTCTGCCATGTAGGCTTCCACGATATAGGAACTATGGATAGTTTTAAAGTTTATAGTAAAAAAACTCAACCGGAAAACGTTTTCTATAGAACGGTTTGACGTTTCATTTCATATTTATCTTCAAAATGTCTTACAGAACCAAACTGGAGTTTCCCTCGAGTCCTTCCACTTGGTGGGTTTCAGCTTCGGTTCACAGGTAGCGGGGCTGGCGGGCGGACAGCTCAACAACCTGGGCCGCATTACAGGTGGGAACAGCACTCATCCATTCATACGGAATCGAACTCTTTCTCGCGAGATCACGTTGTGAAGTGTTTGGTCATTAATTATCCTGATGAAGGCGACAGTGGTCGCTGAAAATTTGATCCCTGTATAATTGTGTGTTGGAATAAAGTTCAACCTTTTACTAGAATCGAACTCTTGTTTTAACGCCAAGAAGCGAAGACTTAGCAAATCTTCGGCTGCGGCTCAATTCTTCTTTATGGCGTGGTCACATCTGTCTAGCCTACTTTGTCATATTATTTGTATACCGGGGCTCCCATACTCGCTCCCTAAAAGACATTTTTAGAGTATGGGAGCCCCGGTATACAAATAGGATGGCACCCAGGCTAAGATTCGTGGTAGGCCGTCCTACTATAGTGATGTGGTAGCATTTTCAAACAGACTGTGACAGAACCAACCGCTATAAATGATCTAAGACAGCCTTTACGGTAACAAGACAGCTGAATTTTCTACGACGTCTGCACGACTATCCCACGAATGCGACCCGCCTTTAGCATGTGCACAAATGGCGCCAAGAGTGAGTTAAGGTCAGTAGAAAACCCTGTCACCCACCGTCTCTGTCCTTATGTTATTATAGTAGTTTTCATTGAAAATGACGTGGATCTTTGATTTCTTTGGACTCAGGGTTGGACCCGGCCGCCTATGGTTTCGAGGACAACCCTCCTGACGCCCAGCTGGACGAGACAGACGCCATGTTTGTTGACGTCATCCACACTGATGGAGAAGTCATCGCAGGCTGGGGTAAGTTATCATGTTTACCGAAGGAAATATCATGTTTACCGAAGGAAAACATATTGTTTTTGCTACGTCTCTTCTTCCTCTTCCTCTTCCTCTTCCTCCTCTTCTCCAAACAGTGACCTCTGACCTGGTCAATGACCTGAACCAGACTGTCTGTTACCATGGTAACTGGTGTTGGGTTACATCATGTTGCAATTTTATAGCAGGAGGGATTTAGACTCTATCTGTCTGACCACATATATGAATATGTTTGAGCAAGGCGGTTAACCTCCTTGGTTTGAGTAAGAATTAACAGAGCAGACCATATGCGTTTGCAGAGCATATGAATTAACAGAGCAGACCATATGCATTTGCTTTGCAAATGTTACCTTTCTAGTTTACCTCAGGCTCGTGGACCACATCCATATAAAAACGTGTGAAATACTTCAAAACACACGAGCAAAACTACATACAATGTATGCCCTACCTATAAACTAGCTTGGCATAATGCCACCAGTAAGTGCTGTGGTAGAAAGCATCAGAGTGGACAAGTAAATTGATAATGACTTTTTAACGTTTCTAGCTCTTGACTGATGCTGCAGAGTTATCTTTATAATCTTATTACATGTACTTTAGGGCCAAGTATCAAGCGGCCGATTGGTCATGTGGATTTCTACCCCAATGGAGGTCTGGACCAGCCTGGCTGTGATCCCTGTAAGTTTAGCCATGTTGTCCATTTACCGTTGGTAAAAGTCCTTATGGAGTTATCACTGAAAGAAGTACTGTTTCTGGGACGGAAGTATTGTTTTCGCTAGCGCTAATGGGGGGGGGGGGGTGTTTCTGTTGATTCCCCACTGGGACCTGGGAAATTTGAGAGTGGGTTTCACTGGAGTGAAGGAGTTGTGAACTTGGTGTGACCTTGAGGTCATGATGTGGGCAGGAATGTGTAAGGTCAAAAGTTTGACTGACGGTGCAACCATGGAAGGAAGTTGCGTCATACAGTCGTATGAGTGGTAATCCATTGTATGATGTAATTCAATCGGGTATTTCCCTCTGATCATGCAGTTCAGTTCCAAAACATTCACGGATAACTAAAACAGTGTCGGAAGTCTGAAATCTCTAATTTCTTGTTTTTGTAGCCTTCACAGGTATGGACTGGTACTGCGACCACAGCAGGGCTTATCGGTTGTTCCTGGACACGCTGGACCCATCCTCGCCGCCCCTCCGCGCCTACAGGTGCGACAGTTACGAGCGCTTCCTAGCGGGGACCTGCATGAGCTGCAGGGCGAACCGCTGCAGGACCATGGGGATAGACGCCAGCAGGGTTCCCAGGAAGAAACACGTCAAGATGTACCTGCAAACAGCGGAACATTCTCCGTACAGAGGTATCTAGTACTGTTTCTTTGCAAGACTTCGTGAACATGTAGCAAAACCATGATATTTTTCCCAGGAAAATGGGGGGAAGGGCACTGTACCAATATTCAATCTTTTTCACGCCCAATCGACCATACAAAAGTTCATATCCATTATATAAATCACTGTCATTGAATTAGAAGAAAATTCAAGTGTAAGGTATCCCTATCAGAACTTTTCAAAACTCAATTGCTAGATGAAGATGCATACATGTACGTCAGTGAAGGATGGACATCCAGGTAATGAGATACACAAAACAGTTACTCAAACAACTGGATAGATTTTGAAAACTGACAGTTGCTTGAGGAACTGTTTTCTTGTGTATGCATACAGTACTACAGGGGGCTTTTCAATTGTCTTTATACTACATGTAAAACGCCACAAATGTGAGATATCCTTTCAAAAAATTATGTTCTTTCTGAGAGATGATGTAGTCTAATAGAAAACAAATTTCGCACCTCCACAGTCTACCACTACTCGGTGAAGATGCACTTCCGTCCCGGCCGGTACCACAGCTACAGCGGGACCCTGTATGTCACCTTACACGGGGTACAGGGCGATACTGAGGAGATCACACTCAGCGGGTTAGTTCAAAAGACGACTTTGTTTTCTTACACAGGAATAAAGACTCTCTCTCTCTCTCTCTCTCTCTCTCTCTCTCTCTCTCTCTCTCTCTCTCCCTGTCTCTGTCTGTCACTCTCTGTCTGTCTGTCTGTCTGTCTCTCTCTCTCTCTCTCTTTCTTTCTCTCTCTCTCTCACCCTCAGATGATTTAGTTGTAATGCTTAGGTAGCACTATTTCTGGGCACAGCAAAGCGTTGAAAAGTAAGCTAACTATTGTTGATAAAAACAGTATCTTACTATATGTACGTAATGCAGTGTGCTGTTGACTGTGTTTTCCTACTTTGATATTTTCCTATTTTGTCTATTATGTTGTTTTTATCTAAACCGATTCATGTCGCTCTACAAGCAGATGTTAGACAAAAGTCTAGCCGTTTTTTGTCTGCCGACATACTACCCTCCAAAATAATGTCCTAAAAACTTTCCAAAACGCCACGACCCTCAAACCCAACATTTGCTAGAAGACTGATCGCGTGTCGTTTTCCACAGGGAAGAATCGACAATAGAACCCTGGAAGTCCAGAACGTTTCTCGTCACAACGGCGCGATCTGTGGGCAAGCTGCAGGGCGTCACCTTTCGCTGGGCGGCGCCTCTACCACCTCAGGAGGACTCGGGCAGCTGGTTCTCCTGGTTCAAAAAGCGTTCCGTGGATAATATACCACCCCGCCACGACAATAGACTTTTACTACGTGATAAACAAAGTGTAGAATTTCTCGTGAAAGAGCAGGACGAGAATGAAGACGTCAGCGTCGGTAACCTTGTACTGTCCGCGCGACAACGACGTAACCGACGTTCCTCCTCCGAAGACGACGTACTTTACGTCAGAACAATCAGGATCAAGTCCGGACTTTCTCAAGAAAGGTCAGTACTCGACAGATAAGTTACTAGATACTAGTCTTAACAACATCTTAAGGTACAGTATAGACTAGAAACGATTGAAAGAATTAGCTTGCAACAATCACCACAAACAAGCATTTACACAAACATGTCTCCTTTTTTCTCGTCTTTTCTTTAATTATGTAGCCTGGGAGCCATCCGTTTTGTAACGGGGCTCCTTGCACTCGCTACCCCCCCCCCCCCCCCCCACAAAAAACCTAGCCTGGTAGTCATCCATTTTTGTACCCCCCCCCTAAAAAAAACACATTTTTTCGGGGTAGCGAGTGCAAGGAGCCCCGTTACGAAAACGGATGGCTCCCAGGCTATTAAATATGCTCGACGTTCTGTACATGTGGACGATCGCGAAAGCTAAATGAGACTATTTCTTTGTTTGACCACAATAGGCTTCGATTCTGCAAACCACGTGAGCGGTCCCGGACTGAAGGCATTCCTCCCAACCAAAGTGTCAAGTTTCGGACTTGTTGACATCCGACAACCACTAGTTCATGTTACAAATTATCGATGGATATCAGCTTACAGCAAAAAATCAACAACAGTGAAAAAAGGAGTAGTTGACTGAAAATCCTAGCAATTTTAATAGTCTCCAAGCAGATGTTGGGAGACAAGGTCGTGGTGTTTTTCTGACAGTCGGTCGCACTAAAAAAAACTCGCAACCAGATAAACGTCGTTTTCAACATCTGCTTGAAGATCGTTCAGAGGTGACCTTGGCCCTTGCTGGTGTGGTGCGTGGTTCGTTGATGGGGTGCTGGTTTAGTGATACCTAGTTGATAGGTTAGCTAGTTAGTTAGTTAACTTACCTGCATGTTGTCGGCCAAGAATTCCTTATTCGATCTCGACGGATGAGTCAGGAAGTTAGCAGTATCTCTGATAGAAACGAATGGTGCCAGTATACGTAGATCATACTGTGTTATAGATTGTACGTTTTGCTAGGAATCAAATATAGGTAAATTGAGTTGAATTCTATATATAAATTCTATATATATACAGACCTGTCCAATAAATCGTACATGCTATGCAACTACAGTTCTAAGCACTCATATCTGATCTGTTGCTATTTGCAGGGTTGGAGGACGGGGGGGGGGTCTCTCATGCAATCCTCGGCTTCCTGAATTCCCCCATGTCGACCCCTATTTCCTTCTGGCTCCCGGCCACATTCTGGGACCTTGGAATTCACCCTATTTCCTGTGTCTGACCTTTTGACCTGTCATTCTGCCTGTCAATCGTCAATCTTACCAACCCACGTACTGTCAAACTACTCTGTCCTGACAAGCATACACACAAACCCACAGGCAAACCCACTCAAAACAATTACTTCCGTATTCGGAAGTACCTAGAAGATAAAGTTACAACAATGACATGATCCAAGTGTTGTCTTTCATCATGTAAAACCTTTAATTCATCATCTGTATATCCACTCAACAAATCTAGGTTACTTCGTTTCGTATATGGATATTGTCATCCAAAGGTTCTCCATAATACAAGGGAAGGCGTCATAGAATATATACAATGTATTCAACTGGTCATATACACAGAATAAAATGCAACAACTAGTACACGGTCAACCAGCAAGCGACTTTAAAAGTTTCTTTGAAAGTTTTTTATCAGAATATCCTTCAAAGTGGTCCCTGTAGAACACACTGGTTTGTCACAATACAGCATTCTTAATACTGTATCACTTACAGAAACACAAGAACCATTTACTCAAAAAATACACGTCAAGTTCAAGCAGTACTGCCCATTGTCGCAAGGGGGCAATGATTGTAGCACAATTAGATTAAGGTCTTTCTGTATATAGGGAACTTTCCACCAACAAACATCTTTATAAACTAACAGAATATACACTTTTATGCAATTGCAATCGTACAGATAAATGTTACCTATCCATACTTAGGAAACAAATCGTTTCCTTGTTTCCCGTACGCCAAATTCCTAGCAAAATATATCTACGTCTGCAATAACAACTCATTCCACAGGCGCGATATTCTTGTATCATTTCAATGAGAAACGGGTCATATATATACAACAAGACAAAATGGTGACTATCTACAAAGCCATGTCATATACTCTACAAGTTATGTATTTGGTCAGCCCGATACGACGACTGCATGGTTTTTGCTGTATCCATAACCCTGCTTTATCCAGAACCATGCTCAGGCACGGTTCTGGATAGTCCACGCGTATCCAGAACCGTACCTAGGGCTACGTTGTTGGAAGCGCGGATACTATCAAGAACCGTGCCTGGTCCTAACCCAGTCAGGGATAGAACTAGACGGTTTTGGCTACAATAGCTTTGGCTAGCCTCCTTTGCAGGCGTTCCGAGAGCGGTCGGCGTTTTTTCTGGAACGTTCCAAGGAAGGCGTACTAGGGAAGCCGGCCAGAGTTCTAAGCGTATGCGATCTACGTGCGATCAGAAAACTTGCCACACACCCCCCCCCCCAAAGAAAGGCCGACGCTCCCGAAACGCCTGCAGAGAAGGCTAAACTTTGGCACGTTGTCGTCTCACATTCTACAACGGCGGTCTGATAACAAAGACTACCGGCAGCCGCACTGGTCAGCCACCATGTCATCGTACTTCTTGTAGACCACCGTGTCCTTCCCGTCAATGTACAGAATACTGATGGGACTCAGCTTGGTGGGCACACAGCAAACCTGGTCAACGGCCCTGGGGGAAAGAGAAAAGGAACAAAAGTCGTAAATAAACAACGGTGCGGTCACATTTGCGTTCTAGGTCGTGGTGCGATGTTGATGCCGTAGAATTTTCAAGTAGGCTACGATCGACAGAACCAACAACCGACAAGGATCTAAGACAGTCTTTCCCGTATAGCAAGACAGCTGAATTTTGCAGGACGCGTGCACGACTATCCCAAGAATGCCCTCAGTTTGCGATCGTACACATATCCTACTGGATACTTGAAATGTTTCATTGATCTGTCCGTGGTTGTGCATATCGAGTCTCTCCATACTTGTGTGACTTCTGGGTCTGCACGTGTACGTGTATGGTTCCATGGGTGGTCGTCCGACAGGCACCATTTCAGACGGTTTTGTGAGTCATTAAACAAACTCTACCGATACAGTAATAGTATACAGCTGAAATATAGTCTCACCCTCATCTAGCGCTCTTGCACTCGATCTTATTTTGCTGTGGGTTTCAAAAGTATCTTTTAATCCTAAGTTTTAGAATATTAATAATTAAATACAAAGCAAGAGACGAATGTAACCAAGCCCTTAATTAACTACATACATACATAACTACATTAAGCGGTTATACCAACTATACAGATACAGATACTAGTACTCTCCAAGCGGAGTTAATAGGCCTGTTTGGGACTTTTAGGGGTATGTTTTCTCGGGCTTTCTATAGCTATTTTGTTGGCTTTTCTTGGGGTACCCTGGCCTAACGATACCCAATCCAGGCCTAACCTCTGTTTGGAGAGCATAACTACATGTTGTCGTAGACTCCATGGTTTCATGTGCTACAGTGTGCTACCTATGATATAATGGCATGTTAACGTTGTACTTGATAGAGGTTTTAGATACATATAGTAAATGTTCTAAGCCCTACCTGGGGTTCATGGAGTTGACGAGTGTCTGTACGATGGCGTGGTTGGTGGGCTCCAGGTGAGACCGTAGCGGGAAGGAGCAGGCGCCGGCGCAGTAGTGCGCGTTGTAGTTGGTCGGTGCGATGATCCAGTCCTCCCAGCCCAGGTCGTGAAAGTTCACGGACAGCGACCTCCGCATGCAGCCGTGCCGCCTGGTGCGCCGTGGGCTGGCGTTCTTCCGGCGGGACCGCCTCTTCTCCCTCCCGCCGCCGCCGGACGCCGCCGCGCTGGTGGCATTCGCCAGCGCCCCGATGAAAGGCGACTCCGTGATCGACCGCGGGCCTGACGACTTAGATGACACCAGGAGGAGGGACGTTTTGTCCGTGCTGCGCGAGTTGTACCCGAACCCTTCGTTGACGACGTTCACCTCCCGTCCTGACCGCAAGGAGCGCACCACCAGCTCGAAGCAGCTGACGGCGACGTTCTTCCGTACGGCTTTTCTGACGGCGTGACGCACGTCGAACTGGTACCAGGTCTTGGACTCGCCGCTTTTCGGGGACAGGTTTTTGGAGTCTAGTCTAGCGCGGCGGTGACGCCCCCTGCACGTGTACAGCTCGGCTCGCTCCGGTGGACCGTCCTGCTCCAGAACGGTGAGCGGGGTGGGCTCGCGGAACACCCGCAGGATGGCCGACACCACGTCGTCGTTCGAGAGAGACGACGTGTTGAAGACGTAGCGATGGCGTTTGTCGTGTTCGCCACGTAGCCGTTTAAAATCTAGAGATTAAAAAAGAGCAATAAAGAGATTAAAACAGAAATATCAAAACGATCTTTGACACAAAAATAAACGCAGAAAGCTGGAATAAAACATTCTAGTCTTTCCCACATCAAAGTTTATTACAATATTACATAATGGGCGCCTGCGTAAAATTCACCAGACGACAATATTGCGGTCATTTTTTTCCAAACTTCATTGATGTACAGTCATAGAATGTAGAAACTACGGACGACAAAATACATGACCTAAAAAATCTTGTCCAGAAGTCTATTGTCTGGACAGGTGGGAAATGAGTCATAGTCTAACCTGAATACCACCAGAATCCAGAAAAAGCACCACCTGACACAGACCTAATTGTAACCTTCGCAAACAGCCATTGAAAACACCGTTTCGTATCGTCCTTCCTGACGGTTATATTTGAGAACGGCGACCAACGTCCTGACCACCCTTTGAAACATGCCTTGCAGGATACGTTAAACGTCCCTCTTCCTTTCTCACGAATTGTCGGAAACTTTTGACAGACGAAAATGAGATTTCCGTTTCTAAAAATGGCTCGCAGTGTTTGGGACGTGTTTACTTCCACTGCGTTAGAAACAAAGTTAAAGCTCTACTTACTGTGTTAAAGTTCTTGAAAGCTTTTTCTTAGTTTCTGGTCTACTTGCGCCTTCAAAGGTCTTCCTTTTTCAGCTCTACTTCTACTGTGTGAGCTACTGTTGGTGAACTTTACAATAGACACAACTAGGAAGCGAAGGTGTCAATGCTGCGGCTTTTCTGGAGCACACTGAGACTCGTCAAGTCTGGTGGCAGACGACAAAACAAAGTGCGGACAAAAACCACTTGACGCGGTCCGCAAGCCCCGCAGAAAAGCCATCGAGGTCTTTTGATAGTCGGGCGGACCATTTACCGACAAGGACGGCGTTTTGTCCGGATGTTTTCCGGGGTATCACGCGTCCAAAAGTGTGCGCAGGTGGTTTCGGGGGTGTAAAGGGTCTACATTATCGTCCCGAGACAGAAAGTCTGGCGGGGAAAGACTATCCACAAGGGGCTGACTGGGCGGCCTTGTGCCCCTGTCAGTCGGTAATGCACCTAAATCGAAGAGCGGGGGAAAACTGAGCCCAGCCGGCGGCTAGCAAACAAGGAGGACATGTGAAGACAGAGGGCAAGCGGCCGCACCTTGTCGATCGAACTGATAACGTCGTCATGGCGACACACATTACCGCAGACCAAAACTTCCCCGGCAGAAGATAGTTTACGTATAATTATATCCTACCTACAGCCTTGTCGACGAACGCCCGCACCGTGTCCGCTTGTCCCGCCTCCACGGCGGACACCAACCCCTTCTTCCGAGTATACAGCCCGAGCATGTACCGATAGGGCACCGCCGCTTTACCGGGCTCGTCCGCGGGCTCTGACGGTCTTACGTTTCCTTGCTTTTCAACCGCCTCCTCCTTACCGACGGATGAGGATGAGATGAGAAAGACGCACAGCGAGCCCAGCAAGATGCTTCTCCACGCCATTTTGCCCCTCACAAAGCTCTATCCAAACTTGAAGTGTGGGCGCGTGCCGGAGTCCCAAGAACATATCTGATACGCCAGCCGACACAGGAAAACTGGATCGAAGTAACAGAACGCACTGTTCTCTCGATCACCCCCTTGCTGAAAAGGTTGTAAGTTATTCTAAAGCGAAGAATAGAATAGAAATCAATCTACCCTTTCACAAAAGCGCAGACTGTTTTTGCTGCGCGTCACAAACCGTGCAGTCCTTAACCTCCCTCGGGGTTACAAAAACTGTACTTCTGAACAAATAGCCAAGAATATCAAAGAGTTCCTGTGTCCGAAGTGAGGAAATCTGTCCGCTACGTCATCAGGAAAACTCGGCCTATCAATCGGGAGGTTTGTACGGAGGGAAACGCGGCTTGTAAAGCCGACTGTAATTCGATGACGCGGCCATTTCCTGCATCCACGCCTAATGGTCGTCGCTGTATCAATCTTTTCTTTCACCGATCCTCGGGCTGAGCTCGTGTTCAGCTTATTGTGGGGCGGGAGGGATTGTCTTTCCCTTGCTGTTGGCGGTTTAGCGGTTGAGAAAGTCACCCAACGGTGCTATGAGAACCTACGACAGGCGCTCCAATATTAGATATGGCAGAGGACCCATTTAAACAAAGTATACATATTCAGTCAACACTGTCCAAGAAGACCACTCAGGGGACTGATAAATTCTGGTCTATGTGAACAGGTGGTTACTAGTCACAGGATTTTAAATGGTCAATGGGGACCACCAAAAAGTGATCACATTGGCTAGGTGTTCCTTATATAGAGGTGGTCACTTTTACAGGTTTGACTTTATGTAAGGTAACAGATATAGCTAAAGACACTTGTCCATATACCCTGTCGGAGAAATCATCCACCCGCACTCATGAGTAATTCATGGATTTTCTTATGATCCATGTTCTCAAAGACATCCTCTCGTCTTTAACACTCAAACCGATCACTGTTAAAACAAACTGTTTCTTAAATGATGTTTGAGTCTTGGTTCAGGTATAAAAACGAGAGTATCGCCACCAAAGTGAGGCATCTTTCCTTGAGTCTACTATGGGCTCTTTCAGACTTCGCCATTTCATTATGTTGTCCCTCCCTCATCCATGGTCAGTGGGGAAAGAGTACAATATTATGTAATTGAATGAAGCTAGTTTCCGTTAGACTTCTCTGTGAGCTAAAAAGAAATACTCAAAATTTGCCAAAGTATGGGGAATGTTTGTCATGCATCGGATTGGTATGTTCTATTTAACTTCTCCCTTCTTCCCCATAACCAAGGTTAATTTGGTGTCGAACGGCTACTTTAGCATGCTGAAGGTTAAAGGCAATGAAAGCACTCCACAGACCTTCTTCTACTGTGCTTTCCGGATGGTCTGCCAACTCCTCTGGCAAACTATTCCTCCTATTACAGCCAATTTCTACTATTTTTCAGCCCACAAAGAGTTTTTTTTTTAGAATAACATGGATAACGCGGATTAAGTGATGAGGACAAACTGACAGAAGATCAATTTCAAGCATCTTTATTGTTTCAATATATATTTCATTCGGTTTACTTTCTTAGTAGAATTCAGATAGCACTTCTTGCTATTGGTGATGTTAAATTCAAGAGAAGTTGATCCTATTGGAAAATGCTTGGCAAGTTGATGGAAAAGCCATGATAGTGATGTTCTAGCAGTGTTCTGAGATGCACATGCACCGTGTTTTTACTCGCATACTTAAAATACACATGTAGGAAGAGTAGAGAAGAGGGAGAATAAAGTCCATCCATTATATTTTGAGTGTTTTACATGAAATATTACAAATGTTTCCAGGTGCAGCTACGTCAGCACTTCCTTATCTCACGTTGTAACCTGATGAACTATCACGACACCATCGCACATTCCTTCTATTACACAACTGTCATCAAGAACGTCTCAAGTTTCGCAACAAGAGTTCTTCAGGAAGTTGTTCGTCCTTCTCTCTCGCATAACTCAAATTCCGCGACTGTCACCGTCCTCGCTGGCGGTGAAAAAACGTAGCCTGGGTACCAGACTTACCAGGGATAGGTGACAGGCTAGCTTTTCGGCTCTAGGGCCAACATGTCCCCAATGAAAGTTTACCACAGAACCCTTAAGTTAGACTCTAAACAACAAGGTCAGGTCTAACTTGGGGATGGCCTTCTCTCCAAACAGACGTTTAGGCTTCGGCTTATTTCTTACGTGTTTTTAAGCCGTTTTTATCGGGCTTTCGTGTTTGTAGTGGTATCATTTTTTTACGCTAGCCAAACGGGTGGCGTATTAGATACAGCCTGGCCAATTTGATACTTTCATGCCAATTTGATACTGTATTGTAGCCGCTGAAAGATCTGCTTAGAGATTAGGACTGGCCCTGAGAACAGTCTGGCCTCCAGGCTAGAGAAAACGCCGCTGTATAACGGACTGACACGGCCTCTCGAGACGGTTTACCCAAGAGTTACCCGCACAATGGCCATTAAGATAACCAACAATGCCAGCAAGAATAACAACACAACTTAGAACAAAGGGAGAGATCGTGTTGCCCGGATTAATGTTACAGATACAACAAAGCGCCTTCTTCCCTAGAGAAACTAGGAGGATAGGTGCCGGGGGCAGGTGCACACAGGTGGTCGGGGGGAGTATCACTTCCTCCGGGGAGCGCACGCCGGACAGCCGCGGGAAAATAAACTCGGGGATTATTTTGATATCGGTTTCGCCAGGTCGGTTACGAGACCTTGTCGCGGGCCCTCTTGGCCCCTGAAGTGTCAATGAGGCTTTTCATGCTCGGCAGATTTGATCCCACGCGCCGGGCGTGTTCTGTGACCCCGTAGGTCGGCACCCCTTACCCCCAGGTGGGGCGAATCCTCTTTGTCAAGGTGTTCACTTGCAGGTGCGACAAAGGAATATGGGGCTCCTCCACTTCGCACCTTTTCAGCGGAGAAGTGTTGTAAAGAAAGAGCTAATTAAGGGGACAAATTACTCTAAAGGGCCGGAACACGGGATCGCTTTGTGTGTTAAACACGGGGTTAAGGCGCCCGCCGGGTCCCACGGTCCCTACGGCGGCCACCCTCACGCCGACTTCCGCCGGAATGACGCAGGCTCCTCCTGTTGCTGAAAAAATAGAAGAAATTACCCAAATGTGGTAAACAATTTGTTAGAGGTGTTAGTTGGCTATAGAACTTCATACATGTCATTGGTTGCAAATTTATACCTTTATATTGTTAGCTTACTCCTCTGACAAATAATTTACCACATCTGCCATGATTTGTCCAATTTGTGCTATTTGTTTTCAGCAATAAAATGAGTTATGTGAAGACTAGAAATTGATGAGGCACAGAAGCAGGCATGCTGGACCTTCCTGCGCTTTGTCCACCTGCCGGACAGTGGAGGAACTTCGGTCTTTGATCTGTCATCGCGCGGTCAGTCACGGGGTAGCCGTCATCCTCGTCGGAAACCTCCGTTGCAGACCCCACAGACAGATAGATCATGTACTAGTACCGTTTTCTGAGTGGCCGAGTGGCTAGGCTAGCGGGCACGAGATCGCGAGGTCAGGGGCTCCCTCGATTCTTGGCATTCCTGGCTAGACGTTGTGTACTTGAGAAAGGCACTTTACACGACTTTCCTCACTCCACCCAGGTGTAAAATGGGTACCTGACTTCGGTTGGGGAGGTAAACGGCGGTATAAGGAGAGCTAAGGGTGCCGGATCCGCCCTCCAATACCGTGCCCTAGATATAGTGAATTAACAACCCACTGCCCCTTCGGCCTCAAAGTCTATGAGACCTTTACCGCCACCTTACCTGGCGTTTTCTGACCGTTTTCCGGGTTCTGATTTTGATCCGTAATTGTATTTTATTAGTATTTTGCTTCAGTTTTGGTTGATTATGTTGATTTTTCTTCAGTTTTGGTTGATTATGTCTATATGTTCAGTTTTGGTTGATTATGTCAACCTGTACCTCTGGATTTATGCACCATGCATCTACTGTATTTTGTGTTTCATTCAGGTGTGTTATGAGCCCAAGTGGACTGGGCGCATAAAGCGCAAGACACGTTAATAAAGATTCATTCGTCCATCCATCCATTCATTCATTCATCCAATCATTCATTTTCTTTCTTTTGCTCCCTTGGGACATCCTTACCCACACAGGGATCATACTAGAATGAAAGCTCATCTGTGTTGGCAGATTCCATAGTGGTAAAGTTTAGCTTTAATCCAACACAAAGGTCTTCCCGCCACTTACGATTCACTCCTGACGTCATCACACTTCCGACTTCCGGAACGACGTCAGCGAGTGGATCATTCATCTGACGAAGGTTGACGAGTTCGACCGAAAATCTATGGTGAGTTCTTCCTTTGTGTTGGATTAAAGCTAAACTTTACCACTAAGGGATCATACTGTATTACCGTTACAGGTGTGAACCTTTTCCGCCAGGAGACGCTGCTTCTGTCAAAGTAGCGCACCCTAGCGGAAACAATATCGATAGCATAGCCAGCATGAAATATACGATAATCGTCTTGTGTATGCATAGTCTCCAAGCAGATGTATGCGCGTACGCGCCTGTGGTTTGTGACCATTAATACATTAATAAAGTGCACCCTCCCGTTCAAAAGCTATAACGTCATAGTATACACCTTCACAGGCTTAAAAGAGATTTTTAAGATGTTGATATATCAATATGAGCTCAGGACTTGTTGGTCATCTGGTATAGCCATTAAAAAACACAGTTTTATCGGCAGTTCCACAGTTCCAACTCTGACATACTATATTAAAGTGGTACATATTAGTTAACACATTATACGTAAAGCAACAAGATTAGTATATCATGCATAAATCGACAGGATTTGGATGTTCCCATCCCAAATCTGACTCAGAGAGATTGGATTGGACGTCCCTGGAGTGATTAACATTTTTCGTAAACTATGCAAACTACATAATTTGAATAGGAAGTGAGAAGCCGTCTCCCCAACTCGCCATTGTTTATCACGCTCGTCCCCAGCGTCCGCGGAGAAGCCATAGGTAGATCGTGTCTTAGAATAATGTCAGCCCAGGCTACCCAGGCTATGGAAAATAAACTTTCTTTAATTAATATCTGTAGTTTTGTTTTGTTTTGTGTCTTTCTATTATGATAACCTAGTGCTCTACTCCGGTGGTACTAGTATTTTCGTGCGCGTTCTCTAGTACGTACCAATGATTACGGTACACGGCGGCGATCTGCTGCACTGCACTGCTATCGGGACCTAAATCAAGACAATTCCTAGCTATTTTTGGGCATAAAATGTTGTCACAATGGTAATACACTATATGAAACGGACCATTACAAAGTACCTTATTTGGTGATGCTGTGAGGGTGTAAGATTACCCCTCTACATTTGCCCAAAAGGGAGTTTAGTCACGGAAGTAACTTGGCTGCGGAGGGAGTTTGGGCATTCTCCGTCTTTGCCAATGCACTCGTTCCCAGGATGCTTTGCGTACAAAATGCGATCTCTGTCATTGTCTGTCCCAGGACACACACACCGCTTCCGGGCATGGCTCCCGGGATCCCCGCCCAGGACTTGAATTAATTATAGGACGCTGTGGAGGAGCGTGATTGTTTATGCAGCTGCTGAAAAAAAATGGCGGGAATTACTAGTACACTGAGAGAGGAGTGCAGGGGTACCAGCATTGATCTCAATGGCATTCCTGCCGCCGTATGCGCAAACTGTGATAAGATATTCGACACTCCTTATGGAGCAAAGCGGAGGAACATTTTTGGCGTGGATTCGACTTTATCCTTCGCGGGATTCACTCCGAAAGACGTCATTGAACGTATGTTAGATGTGACCATCGTGACACAGCCGTCACAACGCTCGGTGTTCGTCTGCTATGATTGCTTTTCGTACATGAAGTCGTTTGCCGCTGGCGACAAGAGATGCATACGGGCAAGGCAAAATTTCCAGAATGCTGGAACACACGGTTTACTTGCACAGCGAGCGAAGAAATCTTCAAGCCCTCCCATGACCAAGGTATGTTATAATTTGTGAGCGTTTGCGTTGCTGATTTCTGAGGGAGGGGCATAATTTTGGGATTGTCCTTGGTGGAGCTGAGCTTGTCTGGCAAGAGAGATATTGTCAGGTGAGAATGAGATACAATGTAGGGTACCCTGTGGATCTGACAGGTATAATTTCTAAAGGACGAATTCACACGTATACGCCTGCACTGCGTATACATATGTGCTGTATCCCGATACATGTTGACCCCGTGACGTCACAGGTCATCCGTCCGCCATTTTGGAAGCTGAAAAAGAAAACACAGGCCAGGCACAAGGATGGTCGGAGTGCGGTGTGTTGTTTGTAGCAAGGGAGGGACGTCGTCAGATGTCAACCTTAAGGGGGTAACCTATCATAGATTTCCTACAAACGCCCGGCAGCGTCAAAGGTGGGTCGAGAGCATCATGGGTCACACGATACGCGATGTAACTCCCGAAAGGCTGAAGTGGATGCTACAAGATGACACCATCTTCGGTAACTGGCGGGTCTGTTCCCGACATTTCGAGCAGAGCTGCTTCTCAGAGTCAGCGATGAGAAAAAGGCTGAATTCGACCGCGAGGACGTTGCTCAATTTCGATGCTGTTCCCAGCCTGTTTTCGGAAGATGAGATCTCAGAGCAGGGACCAAAATATCCTGAGCTTCAGAAGTTGTTGGAACCCAAGGAGCCAGAAGAGCATAGTGGGGTATGTTGGTTATGATAACCACTGAGACATAGTTAAATCTCCTACTAGGAGTTTGTATAAGGTAATGTAATGTGTTTTGGCAAATTATGGCGATTATTAAACCTGATCTTATTACATGTTGTTGTAGGTTTTGGATGGGTTGTCATGGGTTTGTGTGTATGTTTGTCCTGAGAGAGTAGGTTAATAACAGCAAGGAGGTTATACTATAACCTCCTTGATTACAGTACGTGGGTAGGGAACGCCGAAGGATGGACAGGTAGAATGACAGGAGCTCAAAAGGTCAGACACAGAACACTGGATGAACTTGAAGGGAGCCAGGGATTGCATGAGCCCACCCTCTATGTACCCTGCACGGTTTCTGTCCTAGTCCTGATTACAGGACAAATAAAGTAAGTTCAGTTTTGGGGCCTTTCAACCCCAAAGCTTGTTTGCAAGAGGGTATTCATTGGTTTCCAGCATTCCCGCACACATTGGGGTGATATTACATGCATTACATGTTCACGGATGATGCCTGCTTAATCCGCCAGGCGGCGCGGTCAGAAGACCTGTGAGCGCGCGCCATTTTCTCTATGATATTAATTATATGTATGTCTGCCAGTATGCCGCGTTGTGCGTGTTGTGGATGTTTGTGTGGTTCTGCGTCAAAGGAGCGGGGTATAAGCTTCCATAAGTTTCCTAAAGACCCCGATAAGCTGCACAGATGGCTTGCAAGCGTGAGAAACCATCTTGTAGGCGAACTGACGCCAGAGAAAATCCGGGAATTGGTACGCAAGAAGTGCATTTACTGGCGGGTGTGTTCAGACCATTTTGAGCCTAAATGCTTCAGGCGGATGTCAGTCTTGAAAAGACAGTTGTGCCCCGACTATAAAACGAATCTGGAACTTGTGGAAGATGCTGTACCGACCCTGTTCTCGAGAGATTATCATGATAGGAAGCAACATCGCCCGCCTTCGCCTTCAAAATACCAGCAGGACAAAAAGCATTCACGGGTAAGTTGGTGCAGGTTACTCATCCAGAGTGGCAATAATGATAATAAAATAGTTCAATCTTCTCAAACTGGATAAATATTTAAAGGGGGGCAAAACTAAATTTTTTTTAGTCCACTGCAGTATAATAGATATACCACAAAGTACAATTCTTACTTGTTTTACATTAGTCCATGACAGATTAGCGTTGTTACAACATTTCGAACTCGCGCCGTGGTCAGGTCTGGATCGGTGAGGTCTCATGACCTTTGACCCTTGTGACGTCATGTCGCAGCCACCACATGTATGCACATGTTACTAGTACGAAGTATCCTGCATGTCATCGAAACTTCGTACAAATAGAGTTTGTTGAGCCTGTGTTTTTAGACTGTTGAGTTCGTCGAACCAGTACAGACGTACATACGACGTGAGAGTTTTTCCTCAGCACGATTTTTGGCCGCGCCGAGAACCGAGAGTGGGGAGGGGGGCATATCCGCGCCATGCCTTCCTGCGTGGTTTGCAACGTTTATACCGGCTCAAAAGACAAGGATGCAACCCTTTTCAACTTCCCCAAGGATGCCCACAGACTACATCAGTGGCTTGTCGCCGTCAGATCACACTTAAAACCGTCGTGGACAGTTGAAAAAATTCGAGAGTTGCGTGAAAATGGTTCCAAAGCGAGTCAGCCGACCATCTGTTCGAACCATTTCTCCCCAACGTGCTGTAAAGAAAATCTCAAAACGAGATTTCTACCCTATACAAAAGGACGCAAATTCGTCCTTACGGAGGATGCCGTGCCAAGCCTGTTCGGTGAAGAGACGTCGCGCAAGTCGTCGGAAAGTCAACGCGAAATGAGGAGCAGAAAACAGGTTTGTGCAAGTTATTCTGTGGTTCGAACCTACCGCTTACATTATCATAATTTTTATCATTTTTCGATAATGTTGCACCGAGAAAGGTAAATTTTCGCTCCTTATGTAACCTTCAAATTTATTACTTTTTCCAGTTTTAGTAGATTTTCTTCCATCTTGTATTTTACAGTTACTGTAGCTATGTTGCACTTGTATCTTTTTATTTTAATTTTTTTGTAGAGAACCTGGCAGTGTGTTTTCTATATCCAATGTTTAGTCATGGGTGTATTCTGGGTAACAGTTATGTTTATGTAGTAAATTTGAATTCTACAGAAAGTTGATATACATTTCGCTAGATGTTCTGCCAATAGATTATGTGACGGTGACTGTCTATTATAGACATTGATAGTAATGAAAATGGTAAATGTGATTTTTATTTCAATTTTCATGATTATCTATCAACAAAACACAAGACTGGAGCAGGCCACTCGCTTTTTTGTTTATCAATCATGAATTATTTTATCATCAAGGTAAGAAGATAGACATAGAATATTATTTTCTGTCTTTGAGGAACTTGAATAATAAATTTTTCAGAAGCAAAATATTATTTTGTTGGCTCATAGAATAACTATACATACATTTATAATACATGTAGTACGTTACTTTAGCAATAATCAAAATTCACTAAAACCTTTTGGTGTACATTTCAGCTCGTTGGGTCATTGCTTGAGTCGACAAGTCGGCAAAAAGTCACAACCAGCAACGCAGGAAGTTCCCACAGCATTTTGCGTGCAGCATCACAAGGAAGAAGCCAGTTGGGCACAGCAGTACAAGGAAGAAGCCAGTTGGGCACAGCAATACAAGGAAGAAGACAGTTTGCTACAGCTCTACAAGGAAGAAGCCAGTTTGCCGCAGCTCTACAAGGAGTGAACCAGTTGGGCACAGCAGTACAAGGGATGAGCCAGTTCGGTGCAGCTTCACAATTAATGAGCCAGTTTATCGCAGCAGCAGAAGGGACGAGGCAGTTGGACACAGCTGCAAGTAACATCGTCATGGACACAACACATGAGATGAGCCACATGGACACAACACATGAGATGAGCCACATGGACACAACAACACATGAGGTGCCACAACGTGTCAAATTTGTTGATGCTGGTACACAGACAGACAAGGAATCTGTTCCCTTAACACCAACCCCCCAAAATGTGTGCTCAACACCAACCCCCCTAAATGTCTGCTCAACACCAACCCCCCCAAAATGTCTGCTCAACACCAACCCCCCAAAATGTCTGCTCAACACCAACCCCCCAAAATGTCTGCTCAACACCAACCCCCCAAAATGTCTGCTCAACACCAAACCCCAAATATCACCCCAATGTGTGTGGGACTGGTAGCAATCAATGAATCACCTTTTGCAAACAGGATTTGGGGGTGAAAGGCCCCAAAACCGAAATTACCTTATTTATCCTTTAATCTTGATTATGAATTATGGTGTGTAAGCCATGGCTGCAAAATATCTAATGGGAGATACTTTGTTAGTAATATTTATTAATGTTTCTTCTCGGGATGGCAAAAGGAAGTTGGTGCCAAAGATGTGCTAAGTGAACTACCTCTCTATATATATAGGGATATCATGGGACGGTATGGTATATGTAGTTCAAGTTTTTTATGTATTACTAGTACAATGTAGTTATTTTGGTCTAACCTTCACTTCTACCATGTCTAGACAAACCACCTTGAAGGTTTCCCAAATCACAAAAAATAGTAGTCAGACTACTTTTTTTTGTGATTCGGGAAACCTTCAAGATGGTTTTTTGTTTGCTGTGACCTCACAAAGTAAAAACACTGCAAACATTTCAAGCTTTACGGTATGTCCTCCCAGGCACCAGGAGTTCAGCTCAGCTCGGTGAAGGAGACTGGCAAAAGGAAGCGATCTGATGAGGACACCCCAGATGTGGTAGTCCAGAGTCTGACCCCTGTGTACCTGCACAGTCAGCTCAGCCGATGGAAGGGGGCCTGTAACAAACTGGAGCTCACCGACAACCAGATGGCCAAGTTCCTGCTCGACAGGTAAGGTTACATTTTGTATGAAGTTATCAAAACAAGTGCTTATGTGAATCCAATGCTAGTAGACACAAGAAGGATTCAATTTCTGGCAGCACTGGACCAGACGTTGTGTCTTTGAGAATGGCACTTTACTTGACTTTTTTTTTTTTTTTTTTTTTTTTTTTTTTTTTTATTCACATAGATTACCGAGCATTCGGCAGCAAGCACATTCGTGCTTATATAGCCCTCTGCTCAACAAGAAACATACAAAATACAGAGTAAAACAAATACAAAATATACAATGAACATAAAATGAAAGAGGCTGGCGCACATAAACATAAAGTAAATAACGTTAATCTGATGAATTAAATCTTCTAGACTGGGAAATGAACCTGAAAACAATGTCGAAAATACAGCAATTAGTAGAGTAGGGGAGGGAAGGGCTACCGGTAAGAAGTAATGTACATAATGTGTTGTCGTTTGAATTGTGTAGGCCAAGGGGGAATATGTTGTCAAGGTGTAGACCGGATATGGATGATAACATTAGAGTCCTTGCAGTATTGTAAAGTGAGCAGTGCAACAGATAGTGTTCCGGTGTCTCGTTAGGATAACCACATTTGCACTCAGGACTAGTGATACAGTGGTGCATGAACAGGTGGGAGTTCAGCTGGCTGAAGTCGAGTCTGAGTCTGGTTAGATGGATTGCATAGTGTCCGTGTCCGTGTGAGTAGTGGGGATGTTTGGGCACGCTGTCAAAGCAAGAGTCTAGTTCATTTTTGAATGAACGAATGGTGAGGGATAATTTGGCAGTCCGAGGTAGTCGATTCCAAGAGAGAATGACAGAAGGCAGGAAGGATCTTTTGAACTTTTCAGTTTTGAGGGCAAAGGGGAGATAATCTAAGTTGGCCCGCAGGCTATAAGGGGTGGAATCACGGATGAGTGGGGGAACCAGATCTTGAAGATATTTGGGACTTACCATGCTATATTCAGGTGTAAATGGGTACCTGACAGTTAAGGAGGTAAAAGGTGATGGAAGGAGAGTGAAAGGCTCTGTCTTCCAATACTGTGCCCTACAAATCACCTACTGTCCCTACAGCCCAAAAAAGGCTATGGTACCTTGATACTGGTTTACACTTCTTCAGACCACAAACAGCTTGTGTCGGGTGGGGGGTCTGGCTGTCATGTCACATCTGTCAAACATTTTATTGCATTCTAACAATGTATATGTGCCACATTCTAATGCATTAAAGAGATATAAAACACCTAATTATTAAAACATGTTGAAAGATAGTATATAATTTATGTGTCCCCTTGACAGAGTTTGCCGGTTGTCTACAAAAGTGTGCATCTCACCTACTCTGTAAATCATCGCATTTACATGTACAGTAACTGCCTTAGCCTAGGTAGAACACTTTCTGATCTCTGTTGTTTTCATATCGCTGTCTAAGCTAGCATGTCATCATTTTAACATTCTCACTGCTGCCTAAGCATGCCACCAGTAGCCAAATGGCTACCTCAGTGTGCTAAAGGTTAATAAATTATGACAAAGTAATGACGGCCATTCATTTTTTGTTGCAGGTATTACAGAGGAGATAAGTCAGTTTCAACCTTCAGCGGCAGTACCCACAAAACACTGCTGCTAGACCGGGAGTTACTGACTCTATGGAATGACTCCAAGGCTGCTAAGGGCTTCAGCAGTGACGTAGATTTCCTCTGGTTCTTGCTGCTTGGACCACAGAAGTCTGGCGCAGACAGTGAAGGGTGTACTGTCAGAGATCATGGGGCCTCAGAAGAATGTGTGCCTGTAAAGGTAGATTACGTAGGGCCTGGTTATACAGCATCAGATACCAGCCAAGACTCAAATGATGCTACGAATTGTCTACTGATTTTACAACCTGCAACTTGTGTACCCAGCCCCACACAGAAGAATAACATCACAGAAACTGCAATGACCACACAGGTACATGTACCTGTAACTTCTCAAAACAATGAAATGCAGATGTCAAGACATAAGAAGAGTAGAAAGCAAGTGCTTGAAGAACTATCACAAGATGATCCAGTATTTCCTGAGAGTTTTGGCAAGGAGGGCAGTCGTTGTGACTATGTTGATACAGCTCCAACACAACAGAAGGTGGGCAGAACAGAGAATCACACATCAACATCTTATATGGCTACGCAAAGGTCTAGCAACACTGCAAGTAGGGCAAAGAGCAGAAAGCAAGTAAATCCTCTACCAGGACCAAGGGAGAAACCTGCCAAAGACTTGGGTAATTTTGAAAACACCACCATATGTTCTAGGCCAACTTCTGGTGAAGTTGGCATTGATTTGAAAGAGGAGAAAGAACTAGAGACAGACCCTAGTGATCATAGAAGTACAACATGTATTACATCTCAGCTAAGTTTTGGTACAGGTGGCATTCCCAGCATGTCTTCTCAGCTAAGTTGTGATGGTGCAGTCAGCATTAAGGTTGAGAAGGAAGATGGACCAAAGGTTAACCTTAGTAATTTTAACAATACAAACGCATCATGTCCTCAGCTTGGTGCTAACATTAAGGAAGAGAGTAAAAACACTATAGATTATGAAAACACTAATACTCCTCAGCTAAGTCATAGTACAGTCAGTATAAAAGTTGAGAAGGAAGATGGACTAGACATTGACTTTGGTTGCTATGGCAACACAAATACATCCTCTCACCAGAGTTTGGAAGAAGAGTTAGAAATGCAGCTGGACTCGGCAATCATGGCTACATCAAAACACCTGGGCTGAGGTGTGATGTAGTCGAGAAGGAAGATGGCCAATAGAAGAACATCTCAGTTGTGTTGACTGTTGTAGGACAGTTGGTAGTGGTACTGGTATGGAGGAGAAAGCTGAAGTAGAGACCTTGATAATAGACTTATCCTGAATGTCCATCACAATTAGCAGGTCAACCAATGATAGTGTAACAAGCCATTCCTTGCCCTTGTCCCCCACCCCAAGGTTTATCAAAGGAAGACGAGACTCAGAGATGGGTTACATGTGGAGTTGTATTCTTATGTCATGTGCTACACTGATCCAGTTCTTACTGGTTTCAAAGAAGTGGTCACTTTACTAGCCTACTCACCACCAGGGGTGGCAGGTTCTACCATTCCCTTAAGGGGAACTACAACAGACCAGAATATGGCATTGTTACACTCTTCACCCCTACTGGAAGTAAAACTTCTCCTGAAGTTTAAGGATGACGTTTGAACAAAATAACGTACATTAA